>CM048745.1:565855937-566507881 GCA_026315105.1 Locusta migratoria
TCACACAACACTCAAAATAGGTGAGGTTTGGGATAGAGAGGTAGGAACTGTAAGGTATGGAGAAAAAAATTAAAATATAGGGAAGTTATTGTAGGTTGAGGCCTGGTTGATTTCGGGATCGGAGAATGTATTGTAGGGATAACTCCCATCTGTGCAGTTCAGAAAAGCTGGTGATGGATGGGAGGATCCAGATGGCCCGGGTTGTGAAGCAGCCATTGAAATAAAGCATGTGCTCCGGTGCATGCTGTGCCACAGGATGGTCCACCTTGTTTTTGGCGGTGGCCATTCATCTTAATGGATAGCTGGTTGGTGGTCATGCCAATATAGAAAGCTGTACAGTGTTTGCAGCACAGTTGGTAAATTACGTGGCTGCTTTCACAGGTGGCCCAGCCTGTGATAGGGTAGGATAAGCCTGTGACAGGACTGGAATAGGAAGTGCTGTGTGGGTGCATTGGACAGGTCTTGCAGCGGGGTCTTCCACAAGGATATGATCCCTGTGGCAGTGAGCTGGGTTTCAGGGTGGCTTAAGGATGAACTAGGATGTTGTGGAGGTTGGGAGGGTGATGGAACACCTCTTTAGGAGGGGTGGGAAGGATCTTGGGCAGGATGTCTCTCAGTTCTGGGCACGAGGATAGAAAATCAAAACCTTGGCGAAGACTGGAATTTAGTTGTTAGAGTCCAGGATAGCACTGGGTGACAAGGGGAGCGCTCTTTTGTGGATGGTTACTGGTGTTAGGAGGAGGATTTGGGATGTGTGTGCATCTCGTTATTCCCATCCCCACCACCGTGACGTAACCTTCATATACCCTCTCCCCTCCCATCCCCGATTCGCCGCAGAGCGAGATTCGAAGTGTGGCAGCCGGAGGTGATGGTTGTATGACTGTGTTGTGTGCCTGTGTGATTGCGTGAGTGTTCTATTTTCTGAAGAAGGCATGGCAGATAGCTGAAAGTGTTGTATGTGTGTGTGTCTTTCGTATGTGCCTGTCGCAGCTCATCGCCACGTCTTGGCGGTGAATTGTAAACTGTCCTTACTATATTATTAATTCCAACCTGGACTTTCCATTACTATAATTACAATGTTATGTGAAGACTGTCACAAACCTCATGTTCTGCATGTGTTTTGATAATTTAAATACCATTGAGCTGAAGTGAAATGTGGTGATAGATGCATTGCAGCTTCTCCGCATAAAATGACTACCATCCAGCAGTTTTCATCTGAAATGGTGCAGGGTGATCACACACTTTATTAAATACCATGTGTCATCTTTTGTAATACCCAAGGGCATTCAGAAAGCACGGTGACTTCAGTGTAAGTATTGTCTGCATTAAAGTTTTCTTTTTGTTCCTGTATTCTTTGTCAGATACTCGACACACTGACACATCCTGTTAAACTTCATCACCTATATTGTCATGACCAAATATTAACCAGATATCAAACAACTCTGGGATTTTACAAAGAACAGCCAGCCAAAAGTTTTGACTGTGAGTTGCCAGAAGTGAACAGAAAACAACACCCAGAGAGACAGATAATGAAGATAATGTAGTGGAATCACAAGTCCAGAGAGTAAACCAAATTGACTGATGGATACAAGACCAAAGCAACAACACAAAATATGAGGTGTTAAAAAGAGTGCATTCAATACACAATTGAGGACATGCTGTTGCTCTTCATTCTGTAAAGGGTGGCTGCTAGCACTTTCTTGCTGGTATGGCCGGCGAGTCTGCACAATGCTGTAGCAACGACAGCAATGCTGTTCAGTCGCTGTCGTAAAGTTCCATTCCTTCCAGCAAGTTGTCAAACTCGTCGGGCTGGGATACCAATCTTCCCCTCCCCCTGAAATGGGAGTGTATTCATGGAAGTGCCCTGGACAATGCTTGGAAAGGTGAACTGGTTGCACAATTGGCGTCATGTTGCAGAATCCTGCTGACTTTTGGGAAGAACCTGGGGCATCTTTTAAAGTGGCAGGGCATGACTACATGGGCAAATAGGGCAAGGGTAATGACAACTAAGGCAATGGAGGTTGAGATACTATTTCAATCTCAATGCCCACACTAATAGGACCTATCATTGGTGCCCTGAAAAAAGGTTATACCCATCTGTGTGAGGGATTTCAGGGGGTGTGGACATTGGAAGGCCAGCTGAGCTGCACATGGTGATGCCACCAGGGAGCAGGACATAATCTATTGATATGACAGCATTCTAAGTTTCTTGGAATGTTGACCATCTTAAGGTGCCACCCATGAATGTAGACTACCATAGTTTTGTACTGTAAGACTGTGGCCACACTGTAGAACACAGCAGATAATGTCTGATGTTCTGGGTCCAGTGTTCTTTGTATTGTGGCTCTAAATGCAGGAGAACAGTATGCGGATGACACCCATATAAGTGCTCTGCTGGACTGTGCTCATGGACAGAGGTTGATCTGTAGGTACTTAGAAATTGTGATTCCAGTTGTGATGGTGGAAGGTGGCCACTGCTTTCAGCATTTGTTGTTTGATTGTTCGCACTATCTTCTTTTTTCACCATTGACAATAGACTAAACAAGTGTGTAATGCCATTCAAAGTGGTTTAGGGCCAATTTTCTAACATTTTTATGCCTTGAAGCCCTTCAGTAGATAGAATCTGGATGAGTGTACTCTATTATGTCTGTAGTGGTAGATATCATGCCAACCACATATGGCAAATTTGAATAAGCATCCACGAGTCATGTCAAGGCGATAAAAGGGCCACAAAAGTTCTAATTTAATGTATTCTCAGGAGCAATAGGGAATGGGCCAGGGAGCTAGAGACTGGGGAAGAGTAGCCTGATGCCGGGCACATGCAGATAAGCTATGCACCATGATCTTCACATCTTGTTTAGGGCTTTGCAGCCAGGACATGTCCCATTGTGGATGATGGAGGGTTGCATAACCTGATGGTGCAGAGTAGGTGGGGATCTGCTTCCACATCAAGCTGGAGAACATCACAGATTGAAACTTTCACTCTGCAGCGGAGTGTGCGCTGATATGAAACTTCCTGGCAGATTAAAATTGTGTGACGGAACCGGGACTCGAACCTGGGACCTTTATCTTTCGCGGGCAAGCGCACTACTGACTGTGCTATCCCGACACGACTCAAGATGCCACCTCACATCTTTACTTCTGCCAGTACCTCGGCTCCTACTTTTAACATCACAGATGATTAACACTGGGAGAGTTCAGCTCAGGCTGGCCTGAAGCTCTTTAACAGGCGACTTTGAAAAACAAGTGGGCCACCCATGAAAAAATAATACATAATGCCCCATGTTACATGTGTCTGCAGCAATATGTGTAGTTCTAATGGGAATTTCATCCATGGAATGCTCTCTTCCCCAACAGTGTGAAAACAGGCGATTTTCTGCTGGTCAAATGTCTGGCATGTTGTGCCGTGGGTGTTCATGGTTAGTATAGAGTTCCATTTGGCTCCAAACAGGTAGATAATGGAACTTATGGCAAGGATAATTCCACAACCTTCCTTTTACATGCCAAGATTGCATCTGTCCTACATGAGGAAAACATCAGTAGCCAAAACCAGTGGACACTGAGGAGAAATAGGTATCAGGTATGTTGCCAAGTGCAGTATAGTCCAAGCATTAGGGAGAAGTAACTGCAAAAATTATTACCTGAAATCGAAAAATATGAGCATGTAGGAAATTAAATTTCAAATGGTTTATATTTTATGAAACTCGAACCTGGATGGCAAAATTTGCCAAAAATATTTGCAAAGTTCCAAAAAACAGTTTCTATTAAACAATAACTCCCGTGAGAAAATGTTAAATTAGGAAGTTGTAGCCCTTAAGGTTATCTATCAATTGCTTTTTTGTATGTATCGATTACTTCGTAACTTTCTGATATAGGGCCTATATCGAAAAACACTTAAAATTCTTTAAAAACTAGATTCCTTATAACTCGGCAACATTCACGTTTGCAAACTTATTATTTACCACAAGTATGGCACGAAATAAGTCAAAAAAGAACTTTTTCGAAAAAATTAAAAAGATTCAGTAGTTTATATATATATATATATATATATATATATATATATATAAAATTTTAAATAAGGGCTTCTAGAAAATTGGCTAGAATTGGTCAGCGAATCAACCTAGAGTAATAGTTTTTCTTCTGTTATTTTTGTGAAGAGTTGTAATATCATACTATTTAATAACTTGTTAGATTTTGTTAATTAAAAGTATCAAAGAATGACTTCGAAAAACTTGCACTTTTTTTTGGCCCATTTTCTTCAACTGAATATTTCTCTATTTATGATATGAAAGGATCTCTTAAAGAAATATGTTGCTGACATTTTTTTTCACAGATTTTAAAACAAATAATGTTGCTCTACAACCTTGTGGAGCTGAGAAAAATATTTTTCTTTAAAATGTCTAGTGGGCATAATTTACATTTAAAAGCGATGTGCTTCATGGAGCTTAATATTGAATACTTCTACTAGTAACTAAAAATACTTTGATATGTTGCATTGATTTCTAGTGTTACTAATCAACTGGTAAAGTGAAGCATACAAGCGTGCAGTGCCTTTGGCCAGAGAGGGCGAGTGTAGCAGTTCGTCGTGACCTGTACTAGAAATCATAGGATAAAGTTCACTACCATAGACTCTCAGTTCACGTTAATAAATATATATATATATATATATATATATATATATATATATATATATATATATATATATATTTGTATTGTCCATAGTGTTCAGTGGTACAAATCTCTGAACTCCTACAATCTCTGTTCCACTGTAACAATCGGGAGAAAATATTTTATTTTTTATTACCAAGGTCGAATACACCGTTACCCTTGCTGAGTGGAATAATATTTACTTAAGGTGTTGCTCGACTTAGGTGGTAAAGTTTTCAGCCCTGTGTCGCCATCCCGATAGTCTTTCGTTTCAGCAAACACATAGATATAAATCGCTGCGCCACCCAACTAAAAGTCAACGCATCTGATAAACAAAATATATAATCAGAACAACTCAGTTCAGTGGGCCCTTTTGGTCGCAGCGTGTGTCCAGAAAAATTGTGACTAATCATTCGAACATAGTTCATTTAGTCGTTATCTTCAAAGAGTAATATATACTAATAAAGTTGAAAAATTCTGAAATCCGACACACTTTATTGTTGCTGCGGTCGACCAGTAATACTGCTCGATCGCAGTAACAAATAATAATAAACTTTAATATAGACAAGAAATATTCCTTTTACAAATTACGCTCGCTAATGATACTTCCACGTAGCATTAGCGATCGTAGGTCAACTATTTGTAAACTACTACAATAAGTTACACTGCAAGTTTACTTTAAATTCGACCACAGGGATCGATTTATTTAAAAGAAAAGTCTTATATTTTTCAATACAAATCCTGGCCAGACTCTAAATTTGCAAATACCTATCATCACTGGTTATGCTATCTTTTTACAACAAAAACAGAAAATAACCTACAGTGCCACCACCACTTTCCGGACACCTGTCATAATTAAAATTACAAAATAAAGGCGAGGGTGTGGGCGAAATTAATCATTCAAAAGGTCTGGTTTCCCACAACCCATAAGAGTCTGCCTGTTGATCTTTAATAACAGCCTAGGAAAGAAAATGAATGTAGTCGTCAATAGGTAAGGGTTTACTTTAGTTACTACCCAAATGGAGTACTGTAATTACTTCGAATAGAATAATCACTGTTATTTTGTTCTGTAGCCCTTATGCGGCATCTAATAAACAAAAACAACCTTTCACTTTAATAAGAAAAGCTTTGTATTGGTCATGAAAGTAACTTTACATTTAATTGCCCTTCTTGCTCTTAGCCGGTGAATCATACTATTTCCACGCATTATTTTCAAATATGGACCATAAGCAATATAGATCCAACTTCTCAATAATAAATATGAGTGGAACTCCGTCACACTCACGATACTTCGGGCAACACGCAGCCTCCGACAGTATCTACCATCCACACTGACTCCCAACTTCAAAAAATCAGACTATCTGCTATGTCCAAAAAATTTTAATAAAATCAACTTACCACTGTATTATACAGGGTAACTATTAAATTCCATTACGAATAGATCGTAATTATACACCTGGCTAAGAGAAGTTATTCTGTGGACCATCAAACTGATAACAAAAGAAATTCAACCATATGCATGAAATATAACTTTCATGACCAGATACTTCCTTGATTTACGAGTAAATTCTCGTAAAAATAAGATGAAGGATTATGTTCTATTACTGATTAATTAATTACTCGTGGAATAAAACCACATAAGATACCGCATAAATTACTAAATGGTGCATTCCAGTATGCAACAAGAATTCGATAAACATTAAATTACGGCACTTTACCCTTGATATATCATCTTAAAGTGACTGCCTTTTCCGTTAATTCGCCGTTCGGCTCTCCAGAATGCATCAATTCATCATGTAAATCACATTTAGATGGCTGATTTACTTTTTCTTTAAAATAATCGACATTACTTTGGTAGCAAAACCTTGACCTAAGGACACATTCATTTTTTTTTTTTTTTTTTTTTTCTTTACATAGAGTTTCTTTTTTGCAACACGCTTCTATGCTCCGCGGGCGACCCGTTTATTCTTTGCTTCCACGCTGTTAGTATGTCCAGGGAAGCGTACGCCATCTTACTGTGGTTAAGTCCTGCTGCTCCAGTGCGTTCACGTGAAAACATGCAACAATAAAAATTACTAGGTATAAATATACCATTCACATAAACAAAACAATTTCGTCAACCTAAGTTGTATGCAATATACGCTCGTTTTGCTATCGTCCAGAAGTCATGATGCACTCCAAAAAATTTCTGTATTGCTACACGAGCAGCCATTGGGAAAGGAAGAGGGGGGGGGGGGGGGGCTCGCCTTGTCTCTGAGAACATTCTCAACGGCCCGCACTTGCCAAATAAAAAATTTTAAATCTTCTAACTCATTTTTTGCAAGCAAAAGGCCTGTTTGTGACAACGTTGTTGGACTATGCTCTAGACTGTCTTTATATAAAAAGAATAATAAGAAATAAAGAAAAAGATAGGTCCTTGTTTTCCAAAGGAAACAAAAATGCCTCCAAAACTACGTAAAAGATTTTGCAAGTGTGAGCCATCATCCCCCCCCCCCCCCTGCCAAAAAAAAAAAAAACTACTTTCCAGTGGCTGCTCGCCCGCTCTGGGCCAAAGCACTGAGCGCTTGCACGTTTCACTTTACCAGTCGATTAGTAACACTAGAAAACAATGCAACTTATCCAATTATTTTTACTTACTAGTAGAAGTATTCACTATTAAACTCCATAAAGCACATTGCTATAAAATGTAAATTATGTCCATTAGATTTTTAAAGAAAAATATTTTTCAGCTCCAGGAGGTCATAGAGCAACATTATTTGTTTTCAAATCTGTGAAAAATTGTCAGCAACGTATTTCTTTCAGTTCCTTTCATAAGATAAATATAGAAATATTCAGTTGTAGAAAACGGGCCCAAAAAAGTGCAAGTTTTTCAAAGTCATTCTTTGATATTTGTAATTAACAAAATCTAAAAAATTATTTGTGGAGAAACTTAGGATGATAGTTAACATTCCCTCCCCCACCTCCCCGCCTCAAAAGGCCTGCAGATCCTATAAGTTGTGGGGGTGTGGTTTTGTGTCAGTAATAGAAACATTTGTTAATAGGCTGCATTCCTTTTTTGTAGCAAGAGGTCTTAGTATTGTATGTGTCTGAATGAACTAGCACATTTATAAGTGGCTCTTGAGCACTGCAGCCCATAATGTAGTCAAGAGGGTACAGAGCTTGCACAAGTGGCATTGATGTTTCATGTGTGTGACAATTAAATCATCAGTGTAGAGTGTACAAGCAGCGATGGAGTATGTGGTTAACTGCTCAGGATTTCTCTGGAAGATTGCTGGAGTAGAAGATATTCCAAACAGCAAACACGTGTATTTGTGAAAGCCAGAGGTGGTATTAATGCATTGTGATTCTGCATCAGGTGGGATGTGTAAATAAGTCTCAACAAAGTCTACTATGGAAAAATATTCACTTGTGGCAAGTTTTGTGAGGAAATCCTCAGTATGTGAAATAGGATGGGTTTCAAATTTTCTCTGGACATTGACTGTCTATTTAAAATCTTTACTTAATATGACGGAGTCATTTGACTTACTAATCACTGCCATGGATGTTACTCAAGCACTGATCAAACTATCCCAGATTCATAGAGGCAAAAAGTTCTTGCTTATTGGCCAGCTGTAAGAAGACAGGAATTCGGCATGACAGTGTAAGGAGTTATGGGCCTGGAAATCCTTGGTACATTCTAGGCCAGATTTCAATAGCTGCAGCAAGGTAGCACAGACGTCTTTGAGCTCCTGCAAGTAATCAGGAATCCTGCCATTTATTCTGCTTGGGGAGGGGCAATTTGATGTTCAGAGGCTATTGGGAAAAATATTTACAAGAGTGCCCCGTGTTGACAGTTGGACCCCTGCTGCTTGGGGGCAGGCCTTGAAGCATTCATTGCTGCATGTGCTATCTCAAAACAGCTTGTAATTTTTTAATTGTTATCCAGAGAACAGTTGTACAGGTTTAGGGTATCTGTTGCATACTTGTAGATCAGGAGCCAATTGGACCACTATGTCTTGAATCAAACAATCTTGATGTGAAGTTGTACAAGCCTGGATGAGCCAACCCAAAATTGTTGGTATTGGATGGTGTTGCAAGTATTAGATTATTTATTACAAAGTCCAAGTGGTACAAGCACTATTACAGACCACAGAAACTCAATGGAGAGTGCTGGTGAACACTCAAGGCATTAGTGGTGAACTGAGGCTAGGTGAGTCCCACATCAAGCCAGACCAATTCAGGGTCCTGTCTGTCTGCAAAGCAGGTGCTCTCAATGGTGTCCTTGCCAACAGCATGAATTTTGTATGCTGTGGGTCCAGCAGGGTGCCAAAACATCCCTCTTCACCACTCCAGAAAACTGGAGCCACAAATTGTGGTATACCATGGCAGACAGAGCATTCAGTGATCCTTGAAGGGAAGGAGTGTAGCGCACGCATGAGTTGCCTAGTTGACTCTGCAGGACCACAGCAGAAGCACAGGTGTTGGCTGGAGACGCAGAGTTCTACCATAGGCTCATCTGTGTCTGAAGAAGAGTCATGGGCTGGCACTGGACAGCCACCTACCCAGATGATGCATACACCCGGAAGCACCCAGGGCACTGGTGACCAGGGCAGGATAGTGGTCCTGCAAGCACTGGGGATGGGCAGAGAGCCAGGCTGTATCTCAACGTCATCACTAGCAGGATTCGTCTCCTCTGCTAGTGTTCCTGTCACCACAAAATTGAGAGGTGCAACCAATGCCCTTATAGCAGGACATGGTTGTACAGGTCAGAGGGAGCCTGGGAGTGGCTGGTGTTAGCCAACACATATATTAACCAATCACAGTCCTTTGTATAATATTTTTCAAGCTTACTGTTGTAGTTTACAGGAAGTTATCATGGTTCACTAATATTGAAGATTCTGAGATGTTACTTACATCCAAACAATCTCACTATAGAGAGAACAATTTACTAGTTGTTCTTTCGTCATTAGCATTCTGCTTGTAGAGGGCAAAAGTCCTCAAGCTTCTTCATCTGCGTCTACCTAACACGTCTGCAATTAACAATTACATGTCTGCCAAATGGATCATAGAACCACTTTCACTTTAATCTTTCCATGTGAGAGCCAAGTTCTCTTACTTCATTACAATGATAATTTCCCCCTATGTAGGTAGTGGCAACAAACATTTTCACACTTGGAGGACAAAGAAATTGAAATTTCACTGCAATGAAAAACGTTTTAATGATTGTCACCATCTGTGACACTTTTTCCGTATTTCATGAGATCAACACGAGCTCCCCTTATTAAAACTTATTCATTGCCATCTCATCAGTCCCATCTGATAAGGATCCATAGCACACAGCACTTCTACCAAAGAATTTGTAGTATCTCCAAAATATGTTGCCTTCCTCCTTAATATTATCTATGTTGCTGTTCTAATTTAAGTAGTTACAAATTGTTATTCCAAGGTATTTGGTTTGATAGTCATTATTTATTTATCATATAATAGGAATTTAATGCATTTCTTAAAAAGTATGTTCGTTATTTGGGTTTGATTGACACATTTCACTTCATACAGATATAGTTTCCGAGTCATTTTGCAGATTGGTTTTGATCTTCTGATGAGTTTACTAGACAGTAAATGATATCATCTGCAAACAGCTTAAATATCTGCTCTGATTGTCTCTAATTTATTTACATTGATGAGAAACAGCAGAAACATGTAAAATTTCCTATAGAGATGCCAGATATAATTTCTGCTTTACTGAATGGCTTTCTGATAATTAGTACAAACTGTGAGTCTCGTGACAGCAACTCACGAATCCCATCCCACAATTCCCTTTGCCTTTGCCCCTCCATTTAACTGTAACTATAATGGAACTAATATTTCAGAAGTATCTTTTCTTCCAGTTGGCGCTTTATGTAGCCCACAACAGCACAAACTTTCTCATCCCTACAAATGTGATATGTATTTGTGTCCACTAAACTCCAAATAACAAAGGACAGTTAACTGTTCAACCTTTTTAAAAAGAAACTTTGTTGTGCAGGGTGATAAAGACCCAATTTCAAGCACCATAAATTTTATCAACACTACCACAATCTTGGCAGCTCGTGGTCTAGCAGTTACCATCACTGCTCATTGATTGCTGGTATCTAGGTTAGTTCATGGCCAACGCAGACATTTTATTCACTCATTGACTGGGTGTTTAGAATATCCTCATTTCATATCATCTTCATTGATGTGAAAGTTGCCAAAGTGGTGTCAAAAATACTTCCACCAGGCAGCCAAACCACCCCAGATAGGTTCTTCCTTCAGTAATTCCATATCATCAGTTTATAATGTTACGTATTTATGAGCTACCATAATACCAGCATAATGGGTACCATTAGTCTACTAAATATTACTATCTTGTTAAGTTATCTATTTTTCAGTTACTAGACTGCAGACTTGTTGTCCTATATGCTAACTTCTTTAGACATATTTCATGTGTAAATGAGTGATTTGTTGTTAACAACTGTGTTATACAACTATTAAGGTTTATTTTGTAATAAAGTGTCCAGCACATTGTGAAATATCCAGTCTTCAGAGCAACATATTTACAAAGTGTAGTCTCACACAGGTATTCGTATGATAAAACAAGATTGCATAATTGTGTTAAGCACAATGTAATAATAATATAGTGAGGACAGTTTACAACTCACCGCAAAGACGTGGCGACGAGCTGTGACAGGCACATACAAAAGACACACACATACAACACATTCAGCTATCGGCCATGGCCTTCTTCAGAAAATAGAGCACTCACGCAATCACACAGGCACACAACACAGTCATACAACCATCACCTCCGACTGCCGCACTTCGAATCACGCTCTGCAGCGAATTGGGGACGGGAGGGGAGGGCAGGGGAGGGGGAGGGGATAGAAAGGTTACGTCACGGCGGTGGGGATGGGAATAATGAGATGTAGCTTAGGAATGGAGTGGGGAGGCGGGTGAGGGGAGAAAATAAATTTAAAAAAAAGGCACAGCATGCAGCGGAGCACATGCTTGATTTCAATGGCTGCTTCACAACCCGGGCCATCTGGATCCTCCCATCCACCACCAACTTTTCTGAACTGCACAGATGGGAGTTATCCCTACAATACATTCTCCGATCCCGAAATCAACCAGGCCTCAACCTACAATAACTTCCCTATATCTATATATATATTTCCATACCTTACAGTTCCTACCTCTCTATCCCAAACCTCGCCTATTTTGAGTGGTGTGTGAATGTGTGATCGTGTGTGTGTATATATATGTCTGCGTGTGTGTGTGTGTGTGTGTGTGTGTGTGTGTGTGTGTGTGTGTGTGTGTGTGCGCACACGCATGCGTGCATGTGTGTGTGTGTGTGTGTGTGTGTGTGTGTGTGTGTGTGTGTGTGTATGCGGTCTTGTGTACTTGCAGTGTGCATGCATTTTCTATATATATATTTATTTTACTTTTTTTATTTTTTATTTTTTTATTATTTTCTCCCCTCACCTGCCTCCCCATCCATTCCTAAGCTGCATCTCGTTATTCCCAACTAACCCATCCCCACCGCCGTGACGTAACCTTTCTATCCCCTCCCCCTCCCCTCCCCTCCCGTCCCCAATTCGCTGCAGAGCGTGATTCGAAGTGCGGCAGTCGGAGGTGATGGTTGTATGACTGTGTTGTGTGCTTGTGTGATTGCGTGAGTGCTCTATTTTCTGAAGAAGGCCATGGCCGATAGCTGAATGTGTTGTATGTGTGTGTCTTTTGTATGTGCCTGTCGCAGCTCGTCGCCACGTCTTTGCGGTGAGTTGTAAACTGTCCTCACTATATTATTAATTCCAACCTGGACTTTCCATTATTAAATTTTGCACAATGTAATAAGATATACATCACTAATATTAAAGGCATAAAAAACTGTTTGGGACATATCTTTCACATGGTTAATCATGCTATTTCTTTGTCTTACAAAGGTTTCCAAAAACCCATTATCACAACATTTTTCACAATCGTACAGCCATGCAACGAGTTCATGCTGAAGGAACACTGAGTGTTACATTTGAAAATGAACTGGCGAGTTGTTCGAGCTGTACACATACAGGTATGTTTGAGGCTATATTTTTTTTTTTTTTTTAAATCTTTCTAAACAGTAAGTTTAATATTAAAATATAATTTAATTTTGTTGTAATGCTATTGCAACATTACCAGTTCTCATACAGAGCAAAACATAAAATGAATTTAAAAAAAAAAAAAAAAAAAAAAAAAACACTCCAGAACAGTTGAAAAATTTATAATTGTGGTACACCATGAAGGATTAATTTCATTCTGAATGAAATTCTTGTTAAAAATTAAAAAGATACTTTAAGAACTGTATTTTCTTTCATCCATTAATTTATGTGACATGTATACATTTAGTCAAAGTTGTAATGTGTAACTCCTGAAGCTTCCACTGCTTGGAATCAAATAATTTAGGGTGTTGGGTTGCATCATTCAGAAACACTAAAGCAAACAAATTCGCTAAATTTCAACCATTTTCCAGTGATCTTCTTAAAGATGAATCAGAAACAAACAGAAATATATGAGGGTAGGTTGCAACTCACCACCAAGAGGATCACTGAACTGTAGACAAGCATGTAGAAAAGAAAATCATATGAACAATCATACTATTCAGCCTTTGGTCACAGCCTTAATCAGAAAAGAAAAATCACAAATTCATACAACCACCCTGGCACATCTGGTACACCCATGTCTGCCCTCTGAATGTTACCCCAAAAGGGCGAGAATTCAAAGAGGGAAGAGGAAGGATACAGAGCAATGGTAGGTTGAGACCTGGATAATTTAAGAGACCTAAGAATGTACTTTAAAGGTATCTCCCATCTTTGGAGTTCAGAAAACTGTGCTGGAGGTGTGGAGCCATATGGCACAGGTTGTGAAGGAGCCATTTAAATCAAGCATCTTATGCTGAGCTGTGTTTTGTGCCACAGGGTCATCCACCTTGCTGTTGACCAGCTTGGTGGTGGCCATATCAGTATAAAATGTCTGCAGTGATTGCAGCAGAGTTGCTAGCTCCAAGAGTTCCTTCACAAAAAAAGCACCCTCTTACAGCCTGCCCAACTGTGGATGGTTTAATTTGACTGACAAGAAAGAACTTCCTAGGCCCGTATGCTGAAGGTATCACGAAGGCCTTAATAAACAGACTCTATCTCCTAGACCTTGTCTACAGATTTCCTGTGTCATATCCCCATACAATATTAATCCTCTCTCAACCCCAGTAACCATCTACAAAAGAATGCCCTCCTCTTTCCTCACTTTAATACCATTCTGAACTGGATCTACTAAACCACATCCTTTATCATTTCATAATGCCCTGAAATGAAAAACAACCTACCCATCATCCTTACCATCTCTCCTAAAGTGCTGTTCAGTCACCCACCCAATCTTCACATCATTGTAGTCCACCCCAACACCATCCCCAACTCCTTGTCACAGGAATCATATCCCCATGGAAAACTCCATTGCAAGACTCAGCACTTCTTATTCCAGTCCCATCACAGATTTTTTTCCTATTTCATCAGAGGCTGGGCCATGTAATTTACCAACTGTGCTGAAATAAATGCAGAGCTTTTTAAGTTTGTATGACTACCTACCAGCTGTCCATCAAAATGAATGGCCACCATCAATCAAAGTATCTCTCCAAAGTATGGTCTAACAATGATTCATAAAATATATACTAATACATTACCTTTTTGGATCAGTCGTAGATGTCTCGCCTGCCTATATTGCCAGAGTCTGACATTTAGATTGTGATATTACTCCACATTTTGATGATATGGTGGGTTCTTAAACGTCAGTTGAATCACAAATATGTCACATTTCATTGAAGAAACAGATTTATTTACGTTTTGAAAAACACACAAACCAAAGCTGACAGACTTTACAAAGCAGTGAATGACTGTAGAAAGACTTATCAAGACTCCTAAGACATGTTGTAGACTGACTTATGACTGACAAGAAAACTTATAATTGACTCTCTCTCTTAATTGACTGACTTTGCACGCCAATTCGCGCATATTTATACATCACGGAGTATTCTCTAAGCATCTGGAACAAATGTGATACAAAATATTTTATAAGTTTCGTAATTTGTTAAACATAAATGGATCCATCACAAACAAGAATCATATAAAATTATAACAATCAATTTGTAAATGTTTTCTTCACAACCAAAACAAAAATTTGGTATATAAAGTAAGAAAGATTAGAGCGGTACATACATTTGTTTATAATGTTTATAATGCCTAAAATTAATTACACAGTTTAAAGATAAACAGAACTACGCAAACAGGTCAGTACACAGCAAAGACAGTGGGTCATGTTAGTTTGAAATATAATTAGCAAAAATGTATTATTGCATAATATTAATGCTATGTTTTTTATGAACAGAAACAATTTAACAAAATGTTCCAAAGAAAATTGTTATTGTTATCAAATAGTTTTTGTATTCTGTTGGTAATAATTGAGTAGATTCATGATTATACATAACTAAAGGCTCAGTTATGGGTGGTATGGCGATCAAAATTTATCTAAACAAGCTGAGTTTTATGAGGTATATACATTACAATGGGCTCTTGGCCTTCTACCTCTTCAGTGGCATTGTCCAAGTGAGGTGATTACACCCTGGTCTTCTAGAGATAGTAAAGACTGCAGTCAAGTGCCTCACTCTGGAACAGCAACCAGTATCACTAAACTGTTGGCGACTGCAGCGTACAACAGCTGCCTACCTTTGATCAGTGATGGCCACAGCAGAAAGAAGTGTGTAAATTTCCCTTTGCAAACAATTGCTGTATTTGCGTGAATATAGGCAGCACCAAAACTTTTGACACGAGATATATATAAAAATAATAATAATTTGCTGTATCAGACACTGCTATATGAAAAATTATTTATGAATTGTTAAAGCCCTGTTTCAGCACAATTGCCATATTTAGGTTTATTGTTCTTTACTCCCTTGCAACGTCGCTGTCATGATGATTTGACCTTTTTATTGCTGTTAATAGTGAACGCAGTTAGTATCATTCCCTTTTTAATTTCCGTGTCTTGACTGCTCAGTCAGCGATGTTACATTGCTGAACTGCCAAAACACAGATAAAAAAAAAAAAAAAAAAAAAAACATTAAATTCGGAATTATAAGAGCGATACTAACTGCATTCACTATTAACAGCAATAAAAAAGTCAAATCCTAATGACAGCACATAAGACAACGATGCTGCAAAGAAATAAACCTGAAGATGGCAGTTGTGCTGAAACAGGCCTATTGTAATCAATAAATAATTTTTCATATAGCAGCATCTTTGATACAGCAAAATTTCTTACAATACTGTTATATGACACAGCAAGCCCAGATGAATACAATTTTAATTTGTATACAATTTGAATAGAATTTTAATTTGTATTTATTTATTTTTTGTCTGAGCGAACTTTCTTGTAATCAGAAACACGTTGTTATGAATCCATCTTGTCTTTTCAACAAATTCAAAACCAGTGTGGAAAACTGTAAATCAAGGATGAAGAAAACAAGATAAGCCGATAGCTGTGCAATGCTCCAAGTGAGGGAGGATTAACCAAGGCATGTTACTGGGAGGTTCAACTGCTATATAATGTATTGAATTTTTTTGAAGTTCAGTACGAGAGACATGGTTGTGTGTGTGTGTGTGTGTGTGAGAGAGAGAGAGAGAGAGAGAGAGAGAGAGAGAGAGAGAGAGAGAGAGAGAGATAGAGAGAGAGAATGGGAACTGGGAAAAGAACATACAAGCTACACTGCGAAATTTAAGCTTCAGGTTGCCCAGTAACAGTGAGAAACATGGAAAGCGGGAAGCTGGATGTAAATTTGACGCCAATAAAAAAGAAAATCCCACTGGCATGTTTTATGGCCCACTTTAGGTTTTCCTGTAGTTTTATGATTTTCTGAAAACATTTCGCACAAAAATAATAAATAATACAAATACTAAAAAATTATGGACGATACGATTATGCCTCTATTATTATGATATCTATGCTCTCAAGACGTAATATTCTGTCTGACTGCCAAAATTATTTGATTTTAGCTTTGACAAACATACAATTTCTCTGAACTTTTGCCTCTTTAAACTATTATTTTAATATCTCTCCCATATTTTCATAATCTTTTTCCATTCAATTGTCTTGCCGTGGTTGTTTGTCCTCTTTTTTTCAAGTTTATTTTCTTTGCTTGCACTGGTTTACATAAAATCCAGTGACAGTGTCAATTTGCCATTATTTTTGCAAATATCTCTGAAATGATGTGAGGTATGAAGCAGACGTACGAGAGCAAATTGTAGAGAATTTTCTCCTATACAAAATCGTTTATTCAGTTTTAGTGTCAGATGAACGGTTGAGCTGTCATTTTCATTTAAATTTTGAGCTGTCAAAAGGTGATCACAAAGGCCTAAAAGGCGTACTTCTAATGTTATTACTGTAACATATACGTTTGTCAAAGTTTTGGTAAGGTCCGTGCTAACAGCCTTCATGTATATAATAAAATGCATCTTTGCCATCAGCTGTTTTATTAAAATTCTTAAAATCGACTAGTTTTTATCAAGGACCATCAACATAGATAAACTACAAAAAATTAAAAAAGTAATTAATGTACACAATAAAAACGTAAGAAGCAAATAACGCACACAGGATGAAAAAGTGGAAGTATCAGACTACTTTCATCTACATAGATACTCTGCAAATTACATTTAAGTACCTTGCCTTTGTGTTATAAATACTTAAAAGGTATTAAAACAGGTTAGTCAGCAGCATTAAATAAAACAGATCTGGCTGAAAAGAGCCAGCTGGTGGTGGATGGGAGGATCCAGATGGCCTGGGTTGTGAAGCAGCCATTGAAATCAAGCATGTGGTCCGTTGCATGCTGTGCCACAGGGTATTACACATTATTTTTGGCCATGCATTCTAATGGACAGCTGGTTAGTGGTTATGCCAATATAGAAAGCTGCACAGTGATTGCAGCACAGTTGGTAAATTACATGGCTGCTTTCACAGGTGGCCCAGCCTCCGATAGGGTAGGATATCTTACCCTGTCAGCTGAAAATGTTGTACGTTTGTGTCTTTTGTATGTGCCTGTCGCAGCTCATTGCCACGACTTTGCGGCGATTTGTAAACTGTCCTTATTACTATATTATTAATATGACATTTGTAATTTTAGTCAAAGTGACACGTGCTGTTTTCAGCCAGATCTATTTTATTTAATGCTGCTGACTAACCTGTTTTAATACCTCGTAAGTATTTATAACACAAAGTAGTATGATACTTCCACTTTCCCAACATATGTATGTTATTTGCTTCTTACTTTCTTTTTTTTTTTTGTGTGTACATTATTATTTATTTTTTTTATTTTGTATTTTTGTGTAGTTTATCTATGATGATGGTCCTAGACCAAAACTAGTCGATTTTAGCGATTTTAATAAAACAGCTGATGGTAAAAGATGCATTTTATTATTTACCTTTGTCACTTGTGTACAAGTGAGGACAAACTATTAAATTGTTCAAAGAGTAATTGTGCATTGCAAGGACAAAACTGTAAATTTTCCAATGTTGAAAAAGATTTCATTGACTTCGTAATTCGAAGCAGGAACTGTGGTTTTGCTGTTATAACAGAAATGATTCAGTTGCAAGGCTGCAAAATAGCCTCGAGTTCCATGTACATCGTTTCTTGGAAATTATCCAAAACAAATATGTAGGCAGAGAATCTGGTTGTGGTAAAATACATTATTTTAAAATGCAGCATTTGAATTCAACATTGTTATGAGCTACACAAATCAGCTGTTCCACAATCTTAACCTCCTATCACTGCTCGCAGTAGGCATTTCCAACATAAATGTCATGGCATGAACTCGCAACGTACTCTAGACTTTTATCATGAAGATTAGCTTCATTGACCACACCAGATTAAAATCATACATCTGTGTGGGAAGTCTGTTTGTTACTTACTGCTTTTGTTTGAGAGTGCACAGATGTGTTACTCTGTCATCTGCTTTTGTTGGCTGCGATAAATAATGAGAACATTAGTTTATATCGAAACATCGACTTTCATTGATTGACCTGCCGTTTCTGTAAAATGGACGAAAACATCACCATTTGGGATTATTTGTGATCTCTTAAAGGCTTTTGATTGTGTAAATCATGAGATTCTTCTAGATAAGCATAAGTATTGTGGTATGAGTGGGACAGTGCACAAATGGTTTAAATTATACTTAACCAGAAGAGTGCAGAAAGTTGAAATAAGCAGTTCACATGATATAGATGAATTAATTCCTCTAACTGGGGAGTTATCAAAAATGGGGTCCCACAAGGTTCGGTCTTGGGTCCCTTGATATTCTTAATATACATTAATGACTTGCCATTCTACATTGACAAAGATGCTAAGCTACTACTTTTTGCTGATGATATATGTATAGCTATCAGACCTGACAAACATGAATTAACTGATGAAATTGTAAATGATATCTTTCAGAAAGTTATTAAATGGTTCTCTACAAATGGAATTTCATTAAACTTTGATAAAACCCAGAATATACAGTTTCATACAGTAAAGGGCATGACACCATTAATAAATTTAGACTTTGAACATAAATCTATAGCTAAGGTAGAATATTCAAAAAAATTTAGGTGTTTGCATTGACGAGGGACTGAATTGGAAGAAACATATTGAAGATCTCCTGAAACATCTGAGTTCAGCTACTTATGCTATCAGTCTTTGCAAAACTTGGTAATATACATCTCGGTAAATTAGCTTACTACACCTATTTTCATTCATTGCTTTCATATGTGATCATATTCTGGAGCAGTTCAACATTGAGCAAAGAAGTATTCATTGCACAAAAGCGTGTAATCAGAATAATTGCTGGAGGCCACCCAAGAGCATCCTGCAGACGTTTATTTAGGGATCTAGGGATCTTCACTGTAGCTTCACAATACATATATTCACTCATGAAATTTGTTATTAACAATCTGATCCAATTCAAAAGTAATAACAGTGTACATAGCTATAACACTAGGAGAAAGGATGATATTCACTATTCAAGGTTAAATCTAACTTTGGCTCAGAAAGGGGTGAATTATGCTGCCACAAAAGTCTTTGGTCACTTACCAAGTAGCATCAAAAGTCTGACAGATATCCAACTAGTATTTAAAAAGAAATTAAAGGAATTTCTGAATGGCAACTCCTTCTACAATGTAGATGAATTTTTAGATAAAACTTTAAAAAATAATAAATAAATAACAACAAAAAATGTAATT
This sequence comes from Locusta migratoria, assembly GCA_026315105.1. NCBI lineage: Eukaryota > Metazoa > Arthropoda > Insecta > Orthoptera > Acrididae > Locusta > Locusta migratoria. The sequence goes on from CM048745.1 coordinate 565,875,873, forward strand.
AAAATATCCTTAAAATATTGATTGTCAAGTGTAGACAACATTTACTAGACTGACACGTTCCACATCATTACGAAATGCCGTATATATGATCTATGGAACAAGTATTAATCTAATCTAATCTTAACATAGATGCAATTTTGCAAAACAGTCACCATTATTTAAAAACTATTTACTTTATTACATTTCTCAATCCAAAATAAACTTGAGCCTGTACTTTTTGAAACTAATGATGTATAGCAAAAGGGGGCGGAGGATAGAATCTCAATTATAGGCTGCACCACGATTTTGCAAACCAAAATTTGGAAAAAAACGGTGTGGCCTGTATTAGAGCAAATACAGTAATACTTTCTGGCAGAAAAAGACTACCTGATTTGAATGAAACAGAATATTTTTCTTTAGAGATAAAGAAACATGAAAATTAATTAGAAATAGAATATTTCTCTTTTGAGATGCTGATACATGAATACAATATCTTAGCATGTCATTTTCAATATCTTCTGACAGGAGTACATTCTAAAACAGGTTCCCACAATTACTTTGACAAAGATCACTGACACACCAAATGCTGACCAGCACTACTGACTACTGACAACAATAAGTGGCCACTTCAACAACTTTTAAGACTACTACTCAGATTGCAAATAGATATTACATCAATTCACTATTCTAGATTACTTAGCTAGTAATATCGACGCCTATCAACATTAGCTATAACATTTCGTGAAGAATAAGTTGCTATTCACCACAGGGATGTCAAAGGAGCCACGGAAGGGCACAAATAATAGAAAACAACTGCAATTTCTTTGGCCAATACGGCCTTAGTTGATTGGAGAAACACACACACTCACACAGACATGACTGCCGTCTTCGGGCGCTGCTGCCCGTCTGCAAGACTCGGCACAGCCGAGGCAAGTGCAACCAGTGGTGTAGGTGAGGAAGTGGCTGTCTTGCGGATAGGATGGAAGGTAAGGGAATGGATTGGAATGTGTGGCAGGATGGGAGGCATACATAAGGATAGAGTAGCACAGGGAAGGCGAGGGGGGGTGGGGGGGGCAGGAACTAGCAAAGATTTAGGTGTTGGATTGCAGGAGCGTAGGATATATTGTAGGGAGAGTTCCCACCTGCATAATTCAGAAAAGCTGATTTTATTGGGAAGGATCCATATGGCACAGGCTGTGTAGCAATCTTTGAAGTGAGCCACATTATGCAGGGCTGCATGCTTTGCAACAGGATGGTTCAGCTGTCTCCTGGCAACAGTTTGATAGTGGCCATTCATTCGGATAGACAACTTGTTGCTGTCATGTCCACGTAGAAAGCTGCACAGTAGTTGCAGCTCAGTTTGTAGATCACATGACTGCTTCCACAGGTTGCCCTGCCTTTTATGGGATAGGAAATGCCTGTGACAGGACTGGAGTAGTAGGTGGTGGTGGAATGGTGGATAGGACAGGTTTTGCATTTGGGTCTACAGCAGGAATATGAGCCATGGGGTAAAGGCTGTGAGCAGGGATGGAGTAGGGATGGACAAGAATATTACATAGGTTTGGTGGGTGATGGAATACCACTATAGGGTGGCTGGGGAGGATATTGGATAGCATATTTTTCATTTCAGGGCAGGATGAAAAGTAGTTGAAACCCTTGTGTAGACTGTGCCTTAACTGCTCTAGTGCTGGGTGGGATTGGGTCACAAGGGGGGTGCTCTTTTATGGCCGTATGGTGGGTGTGGGTGAGGTGGTGGGTGACTGAACAGACAGGTCCCACGAGATCAGTTTCTGCACAAGGTTTCGAGTGTAATTGTGGTCAGTGAAGACCTCAGTGAGATGTTTGGCGTCTTTGGAGAGGGACTGCTTGACACTGCAGTTGTGATAACCACGAGTGCCTAGGCTGTATGGAAGGGACTTTATGGTGTGGAATGGGTGGCAGCTGTCAAAATGGAGGTGTTGTTGATTGTTGGTAGGTTTGATGTGGACAGAGGTACTGATAAGGCCACCTTGGAGGTGTAGGTCAATGTCAAGGAAGGTGGCTCATTTGTGTTTAGTATGACCAGGTGAATTGAATGGAGGAGAAGGTTTTGAAGGAATGTGGATAGTGTGTCCTCATCTTCAGTTCAGATTATGAAGATATTGCTGTAAGGCACACACACAGCTGATAACATACGTCGGAAGTCGGCCGTGAGAGTGCGCCGCGGGAAAATGCGGCAAACGCCAGAGCACGCCACGGGCGGGTCAATGACCCAAACAGCGCGGAGTTGTACTCTGCGCGCAGTGTGTTGTTTACGAGGTACGAGCTCACTTCGCGGGTACTCGTACAGCCAGTGCACGCCAGTGTTCTGTGTAGCAGTGAGAGAGTTGTTTCCCGTGACCACAACATTGGCGACGAGTGAGGTATTTTTTTGTTTTCCTCCGCGCGTTTTCCGTCTGAAGTGGTTGTTCGTCTTACACAATGTCTACTGGTTCTTCCAATGAGATTCTGCGTCGCCTCGTCGAACAACAAGAGGTTTTTGCATCGGCGATTCACGCTCAGAACCAGGTATTACAATCTCTTGCTACAGCCTTGTCTAGTGGGTCCCAACCCCCGTCCACCCCACAAGTTGTTTCGCCCCCCGCGCCCCCTCTGTCTTATCCGCCACCTTTTCTGGCGTACGACGAGTCCGTCGAAGAGTGGGACGCTTATGAAAAACGGTTAAGACAACATTTTCAAGCTTTTGGCTGGTCTGATGGTACCTTATGTCGTGCGTTATTCCTGTCGTGGCTGTCGCCTCGTCTGTATCAGCTGCTTTGCCAACTCGCCCCCTTGCAGGATCTTGCGTCGCTGTCTTTCGATCAAATGTGCGGCCTTTTTTCACAATATTACCGCAAACGGACTCATGTGATAGCGGCCCGTGTTGAGTTTTACCGCTGCAGGAAGCAGCCACAACAGTCTTATCGGGCGTGGGCCGCGGACCTCCACGGTTTAAGCCGTCGTTGTCATTTTGTTACGGATGTGCATAAAGAATCGTATGCCGATCATATGGTCCGGGACGCTATTATTCGGCTCGCTCCCGATCGCGAGGTTCGCGAACGCGCTCTCCTGTGCAAAAATCCTTCACTTTCAGAGGTTCTTAACATTGCGCAGTCTTTCGAGGTTTCGCAGGCGGCGGGCAACCAAATTGAGGCTTGGTGTGAGGTGACGGAAATCCAACCCTCTTCTTCCCCATTACAGGCAGGGTCGCAAGGGTCGCAAAGGGATGACGTGGTCGCGGCAGTCCGCGCGCAGCCTCGGCGCCGGAGCGTTCGGCCAAGTGCACGGCCGCGGAAACTCGGGCCAGGCGGCGTGCAGTCACGCAACCGGAAAATGCTTCCTTCGTGTCCCTCCTGTTTTGTCGATCATGATAGACCTGACTGCCCCAAGCGGTGGTCCACGTGTCATCAGTGCCACAAGAAAGGTCACATTGCTTCTGTTTGTGCCTCCAAAATCCAAGATTCCGACGCAGAGATGGACGTAAATTGCGTCTCAGCGATTTCGGTTGCACCCAACAAGCTCTTTATTGACGTCACTGTTTTCCACAAACAGTTGCGTATGCAAGTGGACACAGGCGCGGCCGTCACCTTATTGAACTCAAAGACTTATTTGGATCTGGGTTCTCCCTCTCTCTTACCGGTGTCACGGAAATTGGTCAGTTACAATAAACAAAATATTCCGATCCTGGGACAGTTCTCAGCGCCTGTTACATACAAATCTGTCACTCGTAGGCTCACTTTCCTTGTTGTAAACAATGCTCACACGGACAACTTGTTTGGTCTTGACGCCTTTCAGGGGTTTGGGTTCACTATTTCCGACGACGTCAACATTGTCTCTGACCAGGTGCCCTTCCCGCAACTAGACTCTTTACGCACCGAATTTTCGGCGCTGTTTTCGGCGGGGTTGGGCTGTGCTAATAATTTCCAAGCCCACATCACCTTGAAGCCCTCCGCCAGGCCCCGCTTTTTCCGCGCTCGGCCGGTTCCGATAGCACTCCGTGATCACGTCAAAACGGAGCTCGACCGCCTGGAGGAAGCTGGGGTGGTAAAACGCATTCCGTCTAGTGAATGGGCGACTCCCATGGTCATTGTAAAAAAACCGTCGGGGCGGTTGCGCCTTTGTGGCGATTTCAAACGTTCCGTGAACGCACAATCTATCATCGACACTTATCCATTGCCGTGCCCAGACGAGCTTCTTGCGAAATTGGCGGGTGGACAATATTTTTCAAAGATAGATCTCTCTGAGACGTATTTTCAAGTTCCTCTCGACACTGACTCTCAACGTCTCTTGGTCCTGAACACGCCCTTTGGTTTGTACCAATACTTGAGGTTGCCCTTCGGGGTGACCAGCGCTCCAGCAATTTTTTAGCGTTTCCTTGAACAACTCACACTGTCTGTGCCCGGTTGTGTCAATTATCTCGATGATATAGTAGTGTCCGGGTCCTCAGCCGATGAACACTTACGCAACTTACGGGCACTGTTCACGGTACTACAGGAGGCGGGGTTGACGTGCAACCTGGAGAAATGCCACTTTTTTCAGCCTTCTATCACGTTTTTGGGGTTTGAGGTTTCTAGTGAGGGCAGCAAGCCCCTCCGTCAGAATGTCTCTCCCGTGTTGGCTCTCCCTCGGCCGACTTCAGTCAAGGACCTGCAAGTGTTTTTAGGAAAGGTCGCTTATTATCATAAATTCTTGCCGGGGGCTTCATCTATTGCGAAACCCCTGCATGACCTGCTGCGCAAAGGGACTTCCTTCCATTGGTCATCGGCCTGTGAAACAGCATTTTGCACATTAAAGGAGCTGCTGCAATCGGCTCCCTGCCTCGTCACCTATCAACCCGGCCTCGCTCTTGTCTTGGCAACGGACGCCTCTCAACATGGGATTGGGGCAGTGCTCGCTCACAAATATCCAGACGGATCTGAGCGACCGATCGCTTTCGCCTCTAAAACGCTCACTCCGGCCCAAACCAGATATTCGCAAATTGAGAAGGAGGCCCTTGCTATTGTCTACGCCCTGAAGAAGTTTCATGTCTTTCTGTATGGCGTAAAATTTCATCTCGTAACTGATCACAAGCCACTGGTTTCTCTCTTTCACCCTTCGGCATCACTACCGGAGAAGGCCGCTCACCGTCTTCAGCGTTGGGCGCTGTTCCTATCTCGATATAACTATGCGATACACTTCCGCCCTACATCCAAACATGCCAATGCGGATGCGCTCTCCCGGCTTCCGGCTGGACCAGACCCAGACTTTGACCAGGAAGAATTGCTGTGCTTTCATGTCGACTTAGCCGCTCAGCAAGCAGTGGATGGTTTTCCCATCACGGGTGCCAAGGTGGCTCGGGCTAGTGCCGCAGACCCGGTCCTCCGCAGGGTGATCTGTCTGGTCCAGCAGGGCTGGTCTGAGACTCCGCCGAAACGGGCATCGGACCCCCTCAGAAACTACTACGCATTTCGACACCGTTTTTCTGTTGTAGATGGCGTGCTTCTCCTTGATTCTGAGGATTCCTCTCCTCGGGTCGTCATTCCATCGGCCCTCCGCTCAGAGGTCCTCAAGCTGCTACACGCCGATCATTGGGGGGTATCTCGTACTAAGGCATTGGCCCGCCGACATGTGTTTTGGCCGGGCCTGGCCAGCGACGTGTCTCGTATGGTTACCTCGTGCTCGCTATGTGCGCAACATCAAGCCTCCCCTCGGGCAACATTCGCCCCCTGGCCTCAACCTTCGCAGGCCTGGGATCGCCTACACATTGATTTTGCGGGCCCCTTCCTTAATGCCTCTTGGTTGCTGGTTATTGATGCCTTCTCTAAGTTCCCTTACGTGGTCCGTTGCCTTTCAACCTCAGCCACGGCCACGGTTGCCGCCTTGTCACGCATTTTCTCGATTGAAGGCCTTCCCACTACAGTGGTGTCCGACAACGGTCCTCAGTTTGTTTCCCGCGAGTTTGCCTCCTTCTGCAACACCCGAGGTATCCGCCATGTTCTGGCCCCACCCTTCCATCCGCAGTCAAATGGGGAGGCTGAAAGATTTGTTCGCACCTTTAAGACCCAGTTAAAAAAATATGTGGCTCGGTACCCTTCTGATGTCGCCCTCGATCAATTTCTCTCATCTTTTCGGTTCACCCCGTTTGGCGACAAGAGTCCTGCGGAACTTCTCCATGGCCGGCAGCCCCGGACTCTGCTTCATCTCCTGCATCCGAGCCCGGGACATTCATCTGTGTCTCCATCTTCTCGCTTCCGACCAGGGATGGCTGTCTGGGCACGTGGGTTTGGATGTTGACCGAAATGGATTCCTGCCATCATCACCAGATGCCGCGGCCGCCGTCTCTGCGACATACGCACAGAAGACGGCATCACTGCACGTCACCACGACCAGCTGCGCCTGCGTGTGGAAGAGCGGGAGCCCCCCATTCCTCAGCCGACGCTCTCGCACCAGTCTGCTCCACTAACCAGCCCACAGGCCGAAGAGAGGTTCCTGCCGTTACCTGCAAGTTGTCTGCCTCCGCCAGGGACTGACCCAGGTCCCTCCTCTCATGGACCTACACCTTTGCGGGTACAGCCAACACCCATGCTGGATTCATCTCCTCCTGATGCATTGCTCCCTTCGGGTCCACCATCACCAGGTCCGGGGACTGAGGTGGAGATGGAGACCGAGCCACCATCACCGGTCCTGCCATATGGGTTGTCGGGGGAGGGGCGCCGACGCTGCCCGCGCTCCAAGTACTTCCGACCCTACGCAACGGTGCCTGCCCGCAACCTCAGTCAGAGCCCAACAGATGACGACGTCATGGACATTGCTTGCATCCGAGCCTCCCCAAGGGGAAAGGAATGCTGTAAGGCACACACACAGCCGATAACATACGTCGGAAGTCGGCCGCGAGAGTGCGCCACGGGAAAATGCGGCAAACGCCAGAGCACGCCACGGGCGGGTCATTGACCCAAACAGCGCGGAGTTGTACTCTGCGCGCAGTGTGTTGTTTACGAGGTACGAGCTCACTTCGCGGGTACTCGTACAGCCAGTGCATGCCAGTGTTCTGTGTAGCAGTGAGAGAGTTGTTTCCCGTGACCACAACAGATATCATCAATGAATCTGAACCAGATGAAGGGTTTGGGATTCTGGATAGTCAAGGAGGATTCCTCTTGAGGGCCCGTGAACAGGTTGGTATAGGAAGGTTCCATATGGGTGCCCATGGCTGTGCCATGAATTTATTTGTAGGTGATGCCTGCAGATGAGAAGTAATTGCAGGTGAGGATGTAGTTGGTTAAGGTAACAAGGAAGGTGGTTGCGGACTTAGTCAGGCATTGTGAAAGGCCATGTTCAACAGTGGCAATGCCATGAGCATTGAGGATGGAGGTAGCATCAACTGTGACAAGCATGGTACCAGGTGGTAAAGGAACAGGAACTGTGGAGAGTGAGTGGAGAAAATGGTGTCTTTTATATAGGAGGGTAGGTTGTGGGTGACAGGTTGAAGGTGTTGGCCCACGAGAGCAGAGATTATCATAATGGGAGCACCATAACCAGCCACAATGGAACATCCATGGTGATGGGAGCATGGAGCATGTAAGAGGTTGGGGGGGAGGGGGGGGGAGAGAGAGAGTGAGTCTGGGGAGAGGTCCTCGGATAGTCTTATGAATTTGAAGAGGGACTGGAGATCCTGTTGGGTTTCGGGGATGGGATCCCACTACTAAGTATCCACCACATGTTATAATGGAAGACGTGCACTTTAACTGACAATTCCTTTAGAGGGTGGCATGTAAACATAACATTTCCTGCTACTTAGTCAGTTTCAGAACACACTTAACAGATATAAACAATTCTGTAATGATTCAGCAGCAATAAAATTGACTGAACACCTGTGGTTGATGAAACACTGACAGTTAAGCAGACAATTGCTCATAAAAGTTAACAAGAACAATATTGACATTTTCTCATAAATGTAAGAACAATCACAGGTAAGCTAACTGAATACCACATACAAGGTACCAAATTACATTAACTTACCCATGTTAAGTGTCGAAACCACTCGGAACCGAGCAACTACAATCTCTCATACTCGTGGCAAGCAAATGACATTCAACTGACGACTCACAATGTTGGAATACTCAGAGTGGGCTGAGACAATTTCACCAAAGACCTATCAATAACTACACAATGGTGGGTCAGTCAGATTAACAGCAATATCTTCATGTTATTCAAATCACAAGTTTTGCCCACACATATTAAGACTGTATGTCAACTCCATACATAGGAGAGCAGTCCTAAGCTGCATCTCTTTGTCAGTGTAGTGAAGGCACACTTTACCACAGAGCACTGATATCTGCATATTGTGCATCCTTTCCCCTCCCCTTCCTCTCCCCATTCAAATTGCTGTTATTATGGCAGCAACACTCAAGAACAGTACCCCAAGATGGTAACCATGTACACATGAGTTTTGCCTATGTGATTGCATCTATGTATGTGCTTTTTTAACAATGGCTATGGTTGAAAGCTAAGGTGTATGTTTTTGATTGCCTTTACTACATTGTTGTACGTGTCTCGGTGGTCTTATTTGCTATTCAGAAATAAATAAATGTTAGAACTTAATAAATACTTAACATTATCAAGCAGAGTTTTTGTATCCAAAACAATGATCTAAAAATCTTATCACTTTATAATTTTGTGGTATGGATTTTAAAATATTGGGGATGAAGTCTTTTGTGATGACACTCTTGAATAAAAATTCTTGGACTTCTTGTTGTGTCAATTATGGATGAAAGCTCAAGCTTTCGATGACTACCTCCACTGTCTTCATCAGGAGCAACTGACTGTCTAAGCTGGTGCTGTGGTAGCGTCAAACAGCCCAGAAGTACTACTGATCGGTCAGCAATTATGTCACAGATGGTATTGGCTTCTGCACTGGTGGTTCCACCACTCCTGTCGTATTGTGGACACTATGCTGCTTCTCTGTATTGAGTGCTCACTTCCGTGCACCACTCAGATTATAATCACCATCACGCTTAAAGTTGTTCTTCCACATTCTTATTTCCACAGCCTCATTAATTACTGCCTGCACCCGCAGTGTAATGTTTCAGGAACATCCGACCACATTGTCTTTAACTCTGCCACTTATTTAATTACTTTCTATTAGTAGTGGTGGTGGTGGTGGTGGTGGTGGTGGTCCTGGCCCTACATTCCACAATCATCAAGCAGAAGTTTTCAATAACCAAAAGATTAGGAAAACAGAGACCAAGGCACCAATACAATCCAGTGAGTGATGAAAAAAGTCTTGAACATTGTGTGCCATGTGTGGTCATGCATTATCATGTTGCAGTGTTGCCATAAGCAAGCAGTGAATCAGTGGGAGGACAAAAGGCTCCAACACTTCTGAGATGTAAGGCTCGCTGGTTAGCATACCGACAAAGTGTGTTCCAGGAGTCCAATACCCCTCCAAGCCATAATACTCATTGCGGGATCAGTTTGGCGATGCATGAGACAACCGTTCAACAATCTCTTACATTGTCATTTCAGACTCTAATCTGAACATCAAGCTGATTCATGCAGTATGTGAAAACAGCGTGGACTGCTACAGTCCAGCATGAATGTAGAGCCTCTTCAATTCAAAGGCATGTAGCTGCAGTTGTAGCTAGCAATGGTGATAATACTCAATACTTATTTCATCATCTTCCTCACTTCACGGGGCCAGTATTTTCAGTTGTCATCTTGTTACAAACTGTTTCCTTCATAATAAATATCTCTGATTGTGTCCAGTTGTTCATGGTGTTGAATTTTTGGTGGTTAGCAGCGTATAAAATGATGATGATTTCAATCCATCTAAAGTTGATCAGGTGTTTAAAATCAACCACTGTATACACATTCAAAATTCATGTCTTTATGCTAACACAACTAACTACTAATCACTAGTACTGGATTCTGCGAGATCTTTTCTGAACCACTCTTTGACCTCATGAGGGGACATATTGTGTATCATTGATCATTTATAATTGACCAGCTGATACCTGTAGCTGTACTTGCATATCAGTGGTTTTGTTGTTATGATCAAGTGATGCCGAGTATGCCAGTAAGCTACATTGTTATATATATTAAGTTACGAGGCTCCTCTGCTGTACTGGGTTTAAATGTCACAGTCATCTTTAAAGTATCTCAGAAGCTGTTGGTACTCAATATTGCCATCTGGTCGTGGTCGGTAGCTCTGCAGAGATGCTGCCTCCCCTGTGTGAAATACTGGATTCCAAGGGCAGCTTGACCACCATTGTGTTTGGGCCATGCCTTTGTTCCGATGCCCCTCCAGCCGTTGTGCTGGGAGCTCAGCAGATGGTTTCAAGGCTTTACTGATGCCGGATATATGTTGGACATCTGAGAGGGCTACTGCTCATAGGCCCATCATACATGGTTGTGGCACAGTAATCACAGTTGGCAAAATATTGTGCAGTGTAATTGTCCATAATAAAGTGTTCTGCAATATTAATTATGGTTTACATTTAATTATTTGTGCAAAGGTGGAAATGATGGGGAGACCTTAGTCTCACTGATCTATATATTTTCAGTTAATGTACGTGGGAACCAGAGACGCGTACCTTTTTGGCCCTCCGGGCCAGATATAGTTAGCACGCGGAATAGTATAGTTACGTTCATGTGCGTGTTTGTTCCAGAAACTTTAAATGCGTAATAACTGCGAGTAAGTAGCCATGTGCATTACACATATTCTCATCACGTGGATAAGTGCTACCAAGGATTTTAAGGCCTTTTCGGGACTTCAAAAACAGAAGCCTTAATACCAGACTAAAGTCATTTTGGTCACCTTCGGTTGGTGACACAGACACTGACAATCGTAATCTGCTATGACTTTCACACCTTGCTGCCGCTGAAATGTTGTGCCACCAAATACACTCTCGCTGCTAGCTTTTGAGCATCACTGCTGTTCTGTCAGCAATGACCCGTAGAGTTGCCCGCAGCCTGGTGAGTGCAGCTGTTGATTTCCTTTTACCACCAGTCCTCTTCCGAAATGAATTTCTCTGAGAGATCAAGATTTGTCAAGCAGAGAGGCTTTGCAAAGGACGCTTTCACACACAAAGGTAATTTTTTGGAGACAGCAGACGCTGCCAGTTTCGAAATGCTGGAGGTGAAATTGAGTAAATTGAATCAGATTCAGACTGACTTTGGGTCATTTCAAGATAGGCTACAAATTGATGACGCATCTTCAGATGACTGTAAGGACAAAGGGAGTTTGAGGATTCGTGGGACTTCATTAGACCCTTGATAGTGGATTGAATTAACAGGCATACACAGCTGCCACAACCTATGGAATCCAAAAATAACTTGGTCGTTATAAATAATTTGAAACTTCCATCCATGAATTTGTTGATTTTTGATTGGGACTACCTTAAGTGGTCATCATACAGACACACATTTCTCAGCCTAATTAAGAATAACAATTTCCTTAATTATGTGCAGTAGTTCCACTAGTTAAATTCAACTTTGCATGGGGAAGCAAAGTAATTTCTGAAACATATACCCATGACATCAGGGACTCTGTCCGTTGAATTGGGGCTTATCATGCAGTGGTGTGATAACCCTAAGATAATTGCTGCCAGACATGCAAGAGCTTTTTTCGACTTGCTTAGTGGGCCACGCCACGGCACGGCAACTTACTATAGGCAGCTAATAAATCACATCTGCAGCCATTTGAAGGCCTTAGAAGTCCTTAATCCTGACGTCCCACTGCGTGAAGTTTTTCTGTCTGAAGCAGTTCTGGCTGGCTTGCAACCCATAGACCGCCGTAGGAGGTAAAAATGTCTGGGTCCACTTTCACCACACTGTCCCAGCTGCTAAACGTTTTGGAGACAATATGCCAGGCTTTTGAATTGATTAGATTCAGAGACATCATCACAAAGGATCCGCAGGGAAATGTCAGTAACTCGCGTCAAATGAAACGTGCAAGGAGGGCTCATCTGGTAATGCTGATGCTGAGAGAGGATGTGCTTTTTCAACAGCTGTTGAAAACATTAAAGACAATAGAGGTAGAACTTAGTCTTGTAGTGTGATGCTAGACAGTGCAAGCCAACTCTCTTTTATATGTTAAGGACACTGCAGAAAAATTAAAACTGAAGTGAAATAGTCATTTCCTGTGAATGGTATAAACAGTGCCTTTGCAACCTCTGTGTCTTTTACTAGTAATGTTGAACTGCCATCTAGGATTAACAATTTCCAAAACCACTTGTGCTATTCTAGATAATGTTACCAGCGATTTGCCATCAAGCTATATAGATACAAGATATTGGAACGTACCATGTCATCTCTCACTTGATCCTTAGTTCAACAGGAGTGCCGAGGTAGATTTAATTCTTGGTGCTGAAGTTTTCTTTGGCATTGTAGGAAGGGAGAGGCTAAAGAAGCCAAATTATCCAACACTGATTTAAACAAAATTCAGTTGGATTTAGTCTGGTAGGATTCCCTCAGCTTCATCCAACATGACTCATTCTACAGTCACCACATGTTTTGTTAGAGGTGGCAGCTTGCACTCAAAACTCCAGAGGTTTTGGGAGCTAGAGGAACTGTCTCTCAAACAGGCTCACTTTGTGCCACACAACCCATAATGTAGAAGGTAGATTTGTAGTTAGATTGCCAGTGAAATCAGACTGCAAACCATTGGGTGAATTGTGACAGCTGGCCTCTTGTAGATTGGAGCACCTTGGGAGGAGATTTAAAGGGGAATCACAGTTGAAAAGTGAATATTGTGTGTTCATACATGAATATGCTGAACTAGGGCACAAGGAGATCTATGTGGTTGGTCCAAGGTTCTATCTCCATCACCACGCCATTTTCAAGGCATGTAGCTCCACCAGAAAGTTGAGTTGTTTGATGGCTCGGCTGTGACTTCAACTGGAGTTTCTCTCAATGATATGGTGACGGTTGGTCCCACCATTCAGCCTGACTTATTTCCATTGTTTTATGGTTTTGGTCCTTCAATGTGGCTTTGTCGGCTGTTGTAGCCAAAATGTATATACTGGTGTCTTTACATCGTGGGGATAGAGATTTCCAGAGAATTCTGTGTCATGAATTGCCTTCAGATTTGATGCAGGAATACAGACTGTGTGTAGTCACCTATGGAACCACTCCTGCCACCTTCCTAGCTACAAGTTGTCTCCAGCATCTAGCTTTGGAAAACCAGGACAGGTTTCCAATGGCACCACTAGCACCGATGTTCAGTTTCTATGTAGATGACTAGACGACTTATAAGGGAGGGTGGGAGGGGGGTGGCTGCTACTACACTCAGTTAACAGTTACTTGAGTCAGGATGATTTCCACTGAGGAAGTGGTGCTCTAACAGTCAAAGAGTTATGAAACCCATCCCAGTGTAGGACAGAGAAATGTCTTTGCCACATCACCTTAGTGGTGTACAAACCAAAAAAGTTTGGGTATATTGTGGCATCCTGATTCTGATATGTCCCAGTGTCAGGTGTAGCTGAAGAGTCATGAGCTAGCTAACGTTAAAAGACGTAATATCTTGTCTACAATAGTGTCAGTCTGAGCCACTGGGACTGCTAGGCTCAGCATTAGTGAACTGTTAATTGTTTATGCAGTGCTAGTGGCAATCAATCTTTGTTTGGGATGGTCTTCCATCCAGTCTGGTTGAGGAATGGAATGAGAAGCTGCCCTCACTAAATTACATTCTACTTAGCCATAAAATTGTTCCTAGTCCACATTAGGTTAGATCAGAAATTCATGGGTTCTGTGATGCCTCACAGTTGGCATATGGTTTTGTGTGTGTGTGTGTGTGTGTGTGTGTGTGTGTGTGTGTTTTTGCCAATGAAAGTGACAGTCTCATTGGTTACAGCAAAATCTAGGGTTTCTTCCATAAAACAGCAGACATTGCCATGGCTGGAATTATTTGTGCTCAGCTACTTGCTAGATGTGTTCAAAAGGTATCTAGTGCATTGTGCATTAGGTATCATAGATGTTTGTGACTGCAGACTCAACAATTGTTCTCTGTTGGTTGCAGTGTGACCCTGGTCACTGGAAAGCATTTGTCACCAACAGAGTTGTTGAGATAAAAGAATTGACTTCCGGTGCTAACTGCAGACACGTAAGGACTGAGGTCAATCTTGCTGACCATTTGTCACAACACGATATAGATCCAACTACTTTATGCTCACTTGCACAGTGGCTATCTAGTCTCGACCTCGACCACACGGCATTCTCTCCCCGGAATGTTGAAGACCTGCCTGACAGAAGGTGTACACAAGTAGCCTTGGTGCCAGTGGTTGAAATTCATCATGAACTTCATTCAAAAGAACATACAAGGTATTAGCTTTTGTTCTGAGATTCACCAGTTACGCTAGGCTTCTACGAGTTAAGAGAGTGATTGGGCCACTTACCCCTCAAGGATGCCAAAGTGCTTAGCATTACACAAAATACGGTAGTGAAATCTCTGTGAAGGCTGATTCATCCCTGCCCCACAACAGCAAACTGAAGGACCTACATCCTTTCATTGATGCCGACGGTGTCTTGTGAGTGGGAGAGAGACTGATGAATGATGACATACCTTATGACAAGTGCCACCCAATCATTGTACTGCCTAAGCATCACCTAACAAGACTTCTCGTAACCTACAAGCACGAAAATCTGGTACATGCTGAATCACAACTTGTATTGTCTATGACATATCATAGATTTTGCGTCCCAAATGGACAAAACCATGTCAATGGAGTAATCAGGAATTGTTTTAAGGTGCTTGAGTCAAGGCCAGGACAGCAGTTCAGTTAATGGGTCAGCTACCAACTGCTAGAGTTAGTCAATCGTGCCCCTTCCATCATTATGCAGGTCCCATAACAGTGAAGCATGTTGGCAGACGAATCAAGGTCACCACAAAGGCATATGCTGCACTATTCATCTGTATGGCAACTCAGGCCATCTATTTGAAAGCAGTAAGAGACTTGGAAACTAGCTCACTTTAGGGTCAATCCAAATGAAGTGGTACAATAAAAATTAAGTTGGTTGCTTGACCATTTTTAAATATTTTAATTTTTTTATATGTAATTGCCCTATATTTGAGAAGTAAAAAACTGTTTTTTAAAGTAATTTATCTTGCACCTTTACTGAATGGTGGCCATTTTTATTTGCCAGCACGCGCTGATTTTTCAGTCTGGAGACATTAGCGAAAATTTGAATATCTCTGCACTGGGTTAAGTTACAACATTGCAATTGACATGATTGTTTTTAGAAAAGTGTCCTCTACAACATTGTCTATTACAGAAAATACCCTAAATTCAAAAATAACCAGTCAAAATGACCTCCAAAATTTGGTGTCCAAATTTTCAAAAATCCACTTTTTAGGCTCAATAATAACATACAAGGAGTGGCTTATGAGAGTCTATTTTTTCCTGTAGTTAGATAGCATACACTACTAGCCTCATATAGAGCAAGAACACTTACAAATGTTTCCTTAATTTTTTATGAATTTTTGAAATTTGAAAATTTTCAGTTTTTGTAAAGTTTGAGGCTAGTTATCTCAGATGGGACTGAATATAAAAATATGATGTTTGCGCATTTTGTACACCTATACGATAGCAACATGCTGTAAAAAATTTCAACATTGATATCTGAGTGTTAACAAAGATATGAATTTTTGAAAAAGAGGAAATAATTCACATTACTATACAACTGATCTTATGGCTGTTACCTATTCATGTGTGATATTGGTAGAATATAATCAATTATTATTGAAGCAAGGTACTGAATTATATACAAAAAGTGGAAACATCACTGAAATTAACATTGTTATTTTGACATACGGTATTTAAAATAAATTGAGAAATTAACATCCTTTGAGATGCGACTATTCCTGAGTCTGGTGGTGAGTGTTAAGAACACTTACTTCTTCTGACAGCTTCTGTGATGTAGAATAAGACCTCCCAGTTGCTGTGGTAAGTTCAAGCACTAAAAGTTTCCTAAAAACATTTTTCATTGGTATCCAAACTTTGTTACTATTAGATTTCTTAAATGATGTTCTTGGGCCAGCAGGGTGGTAAAAATGCACAAAAATGTCATTGTTTTCCAAACTTATTGTTTCAACATCGGCATGCCACCACTGTCCATCATACACACATGCTACTATGTCAATCAACATTAAAGAGAGAGATGTAATTTTACTGACACAATGATCCTCAAATTTCCGTTTCTGATGTTACATAGCATTTCTTCACGTTTTTTGTAACTGAACCATAAACTGTTTTGTGACACACTTCACTTGTTATCTGTCCAACAGAGCACTGTTCATCCATGTTATTGCATTCCAGTTAATTAATCACAAATTACACACAAAACAAAGCACATAACACATTCTACACTCTCGAAGTATGTACACCCACTCTAACAGAGGTTTCAGAACAGACTGACTACAACAATGCCACACCCAGCAGTAATGTACTTCTACAATGCCACACCCAGCAATAATGTAATTCTTTATTGTCAATAAACCTAAACATAAATGAGCATTTTTATTACAATAGAACACAACCAAAAGCTCCTGTTGTTTAATATTGTATTATTAAAAATAAATAAACTAAATGAATAATGTGTGATATATTTAGTTAACACTATGTCACAATTAAATTTTATTACAATGAAACAATAAACCATTTGAATAGGCAACAGTCATAATAACTGTTGTAGTGTCATATGAATTATTTCCTCATTTTCAAAAATTCATATCTTTGTTCACACTCAGATATCAATGTTGAAATTTTTACAGTACATTGCTATCATATAGATGTACAAACTGTGCAAAAATCATATTTTTATATTCAGTCCCATCTGAGATAACTAGCCTCAAACTTTACAAAAACTGAAAATTTTCAAATTTCAAAAATTCATAAAAAATTAAGGAAACATTTGTAAGTGTTCTTGCTCTATATGAGGCTAGTAGTGTATCATATCTAACTACAGGAAAAAAATAGACTCTCATAAGCCACTCCTTGTATGTTATTATTGAGCCTAAAAAGTGGAATTTTGAAAATTTGGATACCAAATTTTGGAGGTCATTTTGACTGGTTATTTTTGAATTTAGGGTATTTTCTGTAATAGACAATGTTGTAGAGGACACTTTTCTAAAAACAATCATGTCAATTGCAATGTTGTAACTTAACCCAGTGCCGAGATATTCAAATTTTCGCTAATGTCTCCAGACTGAAAATCAACGCGTGCCGACAAATAAAAATGGACACCATTCAGAACAGGTGCAAGATAAATTACTTTAAAAAACTGTTTTGAACTTCTCAAATATAGGGCAATCACATATAAAAAACATAAAATATTTAAAAATGGTCAATCAACCATCCCTGTACCACTTCATAGCAGTTTTGAGATTCACAGCCAGGCGAGGTAATCCTTCTCACATATACAGCAACAGTGGCACTACGTCCGTGGGAGCCTACAATGAGCTCAAACGTTTTTTTTTCCAATAACAGCTCTGTTGTGGTGTGATGGATTTCACAATTTCAGAAGAGATTAGTTGGGAGTACATTCCACCCTTGTGCTCCCATCTTTGAGGGACTGTGAGAGGCAGGAGTAAAGTCCATGAAGTCGTACTTTAAACATGTTATTGGTAATGCGACCTTAACATTTAAAGAATTAACCACTGTACTGAGTCAGATAGAAGCATGCTTGAACTCAAGGCCATTGTGTTTTCTCTCTTACGATCTTGATTCTCCTGCTATGCTCACTCCTGGGCAATTCCTAATTGGACCAACCCCTTTGTGCTTACCCTGAACCTTCTGGCCTGGAAATTCCTGCCAACTTGTTGCACTGGTGGCAAATCACCCAACAATTGTATCAGTCATTTTGGAAGAGGTGGTCAACAGAGTACATACACCACCTACAGCAGCACACCAAATAGACAGTGGAGGCAGTATAGCAACCCCAGATCGGCTATCGTGTATTGATCAAGGAAGACAACTTAGCACCACTGATGTGGAAGGTGGATGTCATCGTCAAGCTTCCTGGTCCTCAAAAGCGTGTGCATGTGGTGTTAGTGAAAGCAGCTAACTGGCAGTTTAAAAGACCCATAGCCAAGTTGTGTCCCCTCCCCGAAGCAGTGATTTATTCATTGTGTCAATTTGTGTATATGTATTTGTTATTGTGATAAATATACAGGTTGCCTCAGCTATCTTGCTCACCCAAAATATCTGTGGAACAACAACAGCTATTGTAAAATGACTCACCGATATCCATGTTAGGCTGCAGCTCATGAATATAGATATTTTGAAACATTCTAAAACGAAAGAGTATTTGTTTTTTAACACAAACTTACATTTTTTTTTAAATGGACACTCTGTATTATTTCTTCAGCAATTATAACATGACAAATCACATAAACAATGGCATTGATTGCATCACAATATGTCAATTATATCCCGAGATATTGCTAAGCGAAGCTGATGTGTTGCTAGCGCATATTCAGAGACTCCATGCTGATCAGGATGTGCACTACCTACGCATTTTGCGTATTTCAAGCATCAACTTTGTTTCCCAATATCTCAAGATGTAATTGGCGTATTGTGATGCGATCAATACCATTGTTTATGTGATTTGTCATGTTATAGACTGCTGAAGAAATAATATAGGGTGTCCATTTAAAAAAAAAACATAAGTTTGTGTTAAAAAAATTATGCTTTCATTTTAGAATGTTTCAAAATATATACATTCATGAGCCCCAGCCTAACGTGGATACCGGTGAAAGTTGTTTTACAATAGCTGTTGTTGTTCCAGAGATATTTTTGGTGAGCACAATAGCTGGGACACCCTGTATTCTCTGTTTGTCTTGCTTGAAGTTGGTCCATGCCTATTTATGCTCACTTCATTGTTTGATTGTGTTATTTCTTGATTATTGTACTTATTTAAATTTTGTATGTCAGTGACTGTGACTTTGAAAATAAGTGGTTGGTAGTTGGGCAACGATGCTGTCCAGTCTGGTCTGCCCCCTGTGTAACATACTGGAACTTCAAGGGCAACTTGTCCACCATTGTGTTTGGGCCATGGTCCCGCCAGCAGGTAAGCTGCCTTTGTTCCGATGCCCCTCCAGCCATCGTGTTGGGAGCTTGGCAGGCTATGGAGGCTCTGCTGCTGCTGCTGCTGCTGGATGTGTGTCAGATGTCCCGTAGGGCTACCACTTGTAGGCCCATCTTACATGATTGTGGCACAGTAATCACAGCAGGTGAAATATTGTGCAGTGTAATTGTGAATAATAAAGTATTTTGCAATATTAATTCTGGTTTACGTTTAGTTATTTGTGCGAAGGTGGAAACAATAGGGAGATCATGGGAACCAGAGATGTGTACAGGAGCTATAACAGACATGTGTGACAGTTCCAATGTCACCATAACTGTTAAGTTCAGATGCTCGAATAGTCCAGCATATGGTATTATTGTTAGAGGTGTTACTGTACTTGACTCCTGCACCCCAACCCTTTTCATCCCAGTTAACATTGTCCGTTAGCCAGCAGCCAGCATTTCATCTCTGAGGTGTTGGAGCATGTTGTCTTCCCAAATGTTTGGAGCTTGCCAACAGCCACTTTGCAACTGCATAATGAATGAGCACACGTGGCGTGCACACTATTCAAGTCGTCTTTGCCGTCCATCTGATTGCATTGCTGCCTTGGCCTCTCCGTTCTCCCAACTCACCTATAAAAAATGTGGTCAGTGATGTGGACCAACTGATCTTGGAGGCGTTACCTGCTGCTACACCAGATCAACTTCTATATTCCAGCATCACTTCTAGAGCCTCTTTGATATCGGCAGCATGGGGCCAACACTTGACACTGATTTGTTTTCCTCACTTCGCGTGGGGCTGTACTTTCAATCATGTGATCTTTGGCACAACATGGTACATCACAAATAAATTTGTCTGTAGTACCTTTTGTCAGTCTTGGTGTTACATTTTGGATGGTTAGCAATTTATATTCCAGATGCTGTCCATCTTATTTTCTACTTACATGAAATATCATGGATTTAATGTAAATGTCTGGAAGCTTACAGTGCTTTTAATATTCAAGTGCTTTTAATATTCAAGTGCTTCATGGCTGCTAATCTCTCTCTCTCTCTCTCTCTCTCTCTCTCTCTCTCTCTCTCTCTCTCTCTCTCTCTCTCTTCACAAAAATGAAATATTCTCATAAACAAATGTTGCTTTAACTGGATTCAAATAACCATTATACTAAAAAAAATATTTAGTCAGCTGACTTCTTTAGGGATAGAGTTTTAATTTTAACCCTTTAATGCTTGACTTTTTATTTGAAGCTATAAAAACTACTACAATTAATGTATAGTGGGTATACGCTGATAAAAAATATATTTTAAAAAAGTCCTTAAAATTATTATGCGCTACTAGCAACAACAAAAAATCATAGGAGATCAGCTATTTAGTGCTTCCATAGTGTACCCGATGCAGTAAATGTCACTATTATGCCTGTCATCTTTCCAGTAGATAACTCATAATGCAACAGTAGTATGTGTTTTACTACTTTTACATGACAAAGGGAGAATACTGAAGTAAACAAACACACATGTTAGGAGTAACTCAATGCAGCTGTTGAATAGATTCAGTAGCACTCTGCAATTTATAATTTGTGGTAGTCTTGTGTAGTTCGCGAATGAACTGGTTCGGAAGAGCACTCCGTAGGTGAACTACGCCAATTAGTTTCTCCGCTCCTTTTCCGAAGACTGATGGGTAACGCGAGAGCGCGGAATCGCGTGATTCCCTTCTGCCAGTTGCCATCATTTCGAGCTGAGATGTAGCTCAGCTGTAGTGGTAGCAAAAGCCAAAAAGAGCGAACGAACTAAAGAGAGCGAGCTGCGAACTAAAAGGAGAGTTACCGGTTGCGAACTAAAATATAAAATATGCGCAATAGGTCGCGAACTAAAATATGCGCGATAGGTCGCGAACAGAATTAAAAATCACATGTTTGCCTTCTGCTGATGAGAGCCATTTCGAGGTTAGAGTCTGCCTGCTAGATTACATAGTTCAGTGCTACAAAATTTCTGCTTTAAAGTATTCTGCACTCTGCAATATCTGACTAATAAATTCCATAATGCCAAGATACAGACATAACTCTAAACTTAAATGTGAGAAATTATCCACAAAATGTTTCTTTTGGTTTGTGTGATATCGTTAGCGGCTCAAGCAGCAAGCGGATGAAGCTGCTAGGTGGGGGAACTTCTCCCTCCACCTGCATGCGCAGACCACACCGCTCAGCCATCACTGGGAGCGGATAAACTAAAAGAACGAACTAGTTCGTGGCAGAGCTGCGAACGAAAGTGAGCGCTCCCAATTGTGATCTTTTTTGCGCAAGTCTAATTTCTAGGACAAGCTACTATCATATGTAACACTACGTATAGAAGCAGCTACAAATGAATTTGTGGTAAAATTTTTATCAGTTTGAGAGATAATGGAAAAATAAGGTATTTAGCTGATCAGATACACTAAGCATTAAAGGGTTAAAATGTGTGTTAAAAGTATATATTCCAGACAATCTTGTACAGAGGTAGCTGGAAATGTGCATTATGTGAACAATACAACAATGAAAAGTACATTTTGTAATATCATAATAGACGCAGTTGCGTGTTCATTATTTCTACCTGTTCTTTTTGATTATATTCAAACCATTTTGAATGAAGTACTGTTGTTGTTTCACTAAATAACTTTAGTAGCCCAGAAATATGTAAACTAATTTGAGATATATATATATATATATATATATATATATATATATCGTTTAACTTACCCAAACCACAGGTTCGTAGACAAATACACAAATAAAAACAAACACAAAGATTCAAGCTTGCGCAGCCACTTTTTCCTTCATCAGGAAAAGAGGAAGGAAGGAGGGGAAAGAGAGAAGGATGCGAGTTTTAAGGGAGTGGATGAAGAGTCATTCCAATCCTGGAAGTGGAAGGACGTACCTTAGGGTAACAAAGGAAAGGTAAAAAAATACTCGCACACATATACACCCAAAGACACCAAGGCAGACATTTGTAAAACACAAAGAAGTTCTTCGCTTTTTACAAATGTCTGCCTTGGTGTGTTTGGGTGTATGTGTGTGTGGGGGGGGGGGGCTGTTTTTTTTTCCCCCTTTCCATTCCTGGGATTGGAATGACTCCTCATCCACTCCCTTAAAACTTGCATCCTTTCCTTTTTCCCCTCCTTCCTTCCCCTTTTCCTTATGAAGCACCTAATGGTTGCAAATGCTTGTGTTTTTATTTCTGTCTGTCAACAAGCCTGTACTTTTGGTAAAATAACCATCTCTATTTTTAATACATATTTATCCTACCAGGAATGTTTCCCTCTCTTATTTATATATAAAAATAATCTGCCTAGGTGTATTTGCGTGTGTATGTGTGTGGGTGGTGTTCATTTGTTTACCTTCTTTTTCTTCCCCAAGGTAAGTCTTTCCTCTCCTGGGATTGTAATGACTCCTTACCCACTCCCTTAAAACCCTCATCCTTTCCTTTCCCTCTCCTTCCCTACTCTACCTGAAGAAGCAACTAGGTTGCGAAAGCTTGCTTTTGTGTCTGTGTTTGCTTTATTTATGTTTGCTGTCACTACCGGTGTACCTTCGTCTGGTAAGTAATAGAGGGGAAAAAATTCCTAGCAGGAAAAATATATATATAAAGTAGAGGAAGATTACATACCGGGCGAAGGAGCACAGACTTACGCAAATCACAGGCTCGCCGATAGACACAAGAAACACAAATGAAAACACACACAAACATTCAAGGTTTTGCAACTGTTGGTTGCTTTGTCAGGAAAAGAGGAAGGAAGGAGGGGAAAAGGAAAGGATGTGGGTTTTAAGGGAGTGGATGAGGGATCATTCCAATCCTGGGAGTGGAAGGACTTACCTTAGGGGAAAAAAAGAAGGTAAACACACGCAAACACACCAAGGCGGACATACTGTAGAAAGCAAAGAAGTTGGACACAGTTACCACTTGAGGCAGAGGCTCTGTCCAGAGAACCGAGGCAAAGATGTTAAAGATGATGGGCGGGAATTTGAATTTAGTGGATGATGAGACCAGGTGGGCAACGGGAAGAGAGAATGTGCTGTAGGGCAAGTGTCCATCTACGGAGTTCTAAAAGATTGGTGTCAGTGGGAGGTATCCAGATAACCTGGATGGTGTAACACTGTGCCAAGATGTGCTGGCCATGCACCAAGGCATGTTTAGCCACAGGGTGATCCTCATTACCAACAAACACTGTCTGTCTGTGTTCATGCAAATTGACAGTTTGTTGCTGTTCATTCCCACATAGAACACTTCATAGTGCAGGCATGTTAGTTGGTAAATCACATGGGTGCTATCACAAGTGGCTCTGCCCTTAATCGTGTATAACTTCCGGGTTACAGGACTGGAGTAAGTGGTGGTGGGAGGATGCATAGGACAGGTTTAATCCCAGGTATGGTTACATGGATAGGAGACGGAGGGTATTGAAGGTGATTTGGGGATTTCATAGGGATGAACTAAGAGGTTACAAAGGTTAGGTGGGCGGCTGATGAAGGATGGATCTCTTTTTGGGGCAGGATTTAAGGAAGTCATATCCCTGCTGGAGAGGCACATTCAGAGTCTGATCCAGTCCCGGAAAGTATTGAGTGACGAGAGAGGCTCTTTTGGGGTATTTCTGTGGAAGTGGCCGTAGCAATTTGCTTCTGTACCAGATCAGGAGGGTAGCTGTGAGATGTGAAAGCTGCAATCAGGTTAGTGGTGTACTGATTCAGGACTGAAAGAGACTCGTTTGCCATGAAGACCTAAGCTGTAAGGAAGGGACCGTTAATATGGAATGTATGGCAGCTGTCATAATGGAGGTACTGTTTGTTTGTGGGTTTGATGTGGACGCATGTGTGAAGCTGGCCATTGTATACATGGAGGTCAACGTCAGGGAAAGTGGCATGGGAT
Source organism: Locusta migratoria (assembly GCA_026315105.1). NCBI lineage: Eukaryota > Metazoa > Arthropoda > Insecta > Orthoptera > Acrididae > Locusta > Locusta migratoria. The sequence goes on from CM048745.1 coordinate 565,899,797, forward strand.
TTGTAATGTGGCCAGGTGAATCTGATGGGACCAAAGGAGTTGAGGTTGGAGAGGAAATTCTGGAGTTCTACACTGAGAGTCCAGATCATGAAGATGTCATCACTGAATCTATACCAAACTTTGGGTTGACAGGCTTGGGTATCCAAGAAGGCTTCCTCTAAGCATCCCATAAGTTGGTGTACGAGGAGCCATCCTGGTTCCCGTAGCTGTTCTCTTTAGTACTTGGTATGTCTGGCCCCCAATGGTGAAGAAGTTGTAGGTTAGGATGAAGCTGGCTAGGGTAATAAGGAAAGAGGTTTCAGGTAGGGTTGCTGATGCATCCTTCATCAGAGATACCAACCACTTTCTTGATCGCCTGAAATCTTTACCCAATCTGATACCTCCGGAAACCATCCTTGTAACCATTGATGCCACATCCCACACACCCAGGGCCTCGCTGCAATGGAGTATTTCCATTCAAGCAAACCACGTGCAATCCTGCCAAAAACCTATTTCCATATTACCCTAGCTAGCTTCACATAACCCACAACGTCACCCTTGAGAGCCTGACATACTAACTACTAAAGGGAACAGCCATGGGAACCAGGATGGCCCCCTCGTACACAAACTTATTTAATGGACGCTTAGAGGAAGCCTTCTTGGATACCCAAGCCTGTCAACCCAAAGTTTGGTATAGATTCAGTAACGACATCTTAACGTTCTGGACTCTCAGTGTAGAACTCCAGAATTTCCTCTCCAACCTCAACTCCTTGGGCCCCATCGGATTCACCTGGTCCTATTCCAAATCCCATACCACTTTCCTCAAAGTTAACCTCCATCTATCCAATGGCCAGCTTCACACATCCGTCCAAATCAAATACACTATATATAACAGTACCTCCATTATGACAGCTGCCATCCATTCCATATCTAACTGTCCCTTCCTTATAGCTTAAGTCTTCGTGGCAAATGAGTCTGCTCCTGCCCTGAATCCCTGAACCAGTACACCAATAACCTGATAACAGCTTTCACATCCCACAGCTATCTTCCTGATCTGGTACAGGGCCACTTCTTCATCTTCCCAAACCGAGAACCTTCCACAGAAAACCCCCAAAAGTGCCCATCTTGTCACCGAATACTTTCTGGGACTAGATCAGACTCTAAATGTGCCTCTCCAGCAGTGGTACCACTTCCTTAAATCCTGGCCCGAAATGAGATCCATCCTTCATAACATAACTTCCCACCCTACCTACCTAGAGTGGCTTTCAGCCGCCCACCTAACCTTCGTAATCTTTTAGTTTATCCCTATGAAATCCCCAAACCACCTTCCCTACCCTCCGTCTCCTACCCATGTAACCATCCCCAGGGTAAAACCTGTCCTATGCTCCCTCCCACCACCACTTACTATGGACCTGTAACCCGGAAGTTATACACGATTAAGGGCAGAGCCACTTGTCATAGCACCCATGTGATTTACCAACTAACATGTCTGCACTATAAAGCATTCTATCTGGGAATGACCAGCAACAAACTGTCAATTCACATGAACGGACAGACAGACAGACAGACAGTGTTTGCTAGTAATGAGGATCACCCTGTGGCTAAGCATGCCTTGGTACACGGCCAGCATATCTTGACACAGTGTTACACCGTCCGGGTTATTTGGATACCTCCCACTGATGCCAACCTTTCAGAACTCCAGAGATGGGAACTTGCCCTTCAGTATATTCTGTCTCTCCATCGCCCAAATGCTAGCTTTCGCAGCCTATCTGCTTCTTCAGGCAGAAGTGGAAGGAGAGGGAAAAGGAAATGATGAGGGTTTTAAGGAAGTGGGTAAGCAGCCATTCCAATCCCGGGAGAGGAAAGACTTACCTTGGGGAAAAAAAGGAGGGTAAACAAATACACACACACACACATATACACAAACGCAAACACACCTAGGCAGACATACTGTAGAAAGCAAAGAAGTTGGACAGAGATACCACTTGAGACAGAGGCTCTGTCCAGAGAATCGAGGCAAAGATGTTAAAAATGGTGGGCGGGAATTTGAATTTACTCCAGTCCCGTAACCCGGAAGGTGTACATGATCAAGGGCAGAGCCACTTGCGATAGTACCCACGTGATTTACCAACTGACATGCCTAAACTGTGAAGCGTTCTATTGGGAATGACTAGCAACAAACTGTCCATTCGCATGAACGGTCATAGGCAGACAGTGTTTGTTGGTAATGAAGATCACCCTGTGGCTAAACACGCTTTGGTGCACGGCCAGCACATCTTAACACTGTGTTACATCGTCTGGGTTATGAGGATACTTCCCACCGACACCAGTCTTTCAGAACTCCGGAGATGGGCGCTTGCCCTAGAGCACATTCTCTCTTCCCGTTGCCCACCTGGTCTCAACCTCCGCTAAATTCAAATTCCCACTCACCATCTTTAACGTCTTTGCCTCGATTCTCTGGACAGAACCTCTGCCTCAAGTGGTATCTGTGTCCAACTTCTTTGCTTTCTACAGTATGTCTGCCTAGGTGTGTTTGCGTTTTACCCTCCTCCCCCCCACCCCCAAGGTAAGTCTTTCCTCTCCCGTGATTGGAATGGCTCCTTACCCCCTCCCTTAAAACCCTCATAACTTCCTTTTCCCTCTCCTTCACTTCTGCCTGAAGAAGCAGCTAGGCTGGGAAAGCTAGCGTTTGTGTGTGTGTGTGTGTGTGTGTGTGTGTGTGTGTGTGTGTGTGTGTTACTATCACTACCTGTGCTCCTTCGCCTGGTAAGTAATCTTCATATATATATAAAAATTTTATTTTTTTCTTCATGATACAATAGTATGTTATGTAGGAGCACAAAAATTTCTTTTGTTTACAGCTGAAGGTGGTACTGTTCCACTGGGTTTCAAGCCATCAGAAGCATCAACTGCATCACCACAATCAGTAATGAATGGCTATTTAATTCAAAATCCATCTATAGAAAATTCCACTAATGATGATGTATATATGTCAACAAATGCAAATGTTAAACAATCTGTTGCAACTGACGCACTACCAGTACTTGTATCAAGTACAGAATGCCCTCGATTGCTTTACAAACCTAATGAGTATAACATGGGGAAAAAGAGGATGGTACATCCAACACGCACTGTACGAACACTAAATGAGCGATTTAGTAATTATAGAGTGGTATGCTTGTAAATATTTTATGTTTACTTTTGGCGATTGGAATATGCTAGACATGAAGTCACAAAGTTAGATACCAAATGTCTCTTTGTACAGAATCTGTTGGCATACTAACTGTACTGCAATGTCAAAACTTATTCAATGGTATCTTTTTTCTTGTTGTCATAAATTTATCCTGTATTTATAAATGTGAAGTTACCTTTATTTATAACATGATATTACAGATATCAGTCATTAGTTATGTTGCTGTCATCAAAATTTAACATTGATTTCCTGAATTGATATTGTTGGAAAGTTTAAGTCAAGGCTTACCCATTGTGGACAACCCTTATATTTACAACCCTATTTATGTCCAGATTTGTTTTGATGAGTAAGATTTCACACACACACACACACACACACACACACACACACACACACAGGAATCTTATACAATTTGGATTCAGTATTCTAAAATTTCTTGGTAGCAACACAGAAGTTCAGATTTATAAAATGATTATCAGATATGACCAAACTTTCACATACAAATTGTTGATATTTTTGCATTCAGTCATCTGAGCTTTATGATCATGATTATCACTTGCAGTTTGCCATGAAGTGAATACATAAACTGATGAATGATCTGATGGTGTAGTTTTCATTCTCTGTGCAGATGGCAAAGCCAGTGTTCTATTTGTGACCACTATTGTACCCAGCTATGTGCTTGGAAAGCACTCTCTTGCAACACTTTCTATCACTCCCAATTAGTATTCATTTTTCTTCTTGATTCTTTTCTATATTATATAGTTGTTTCTGCGAAATATTGTTTAAATTGGGATGGTCAACTGGAACAAATGCAGCGTGTGTAATTTTTTTCAAATGGGACTCTGGATCATCCTTGTTTTTCTTATCTCGTTTTACTTACTATGTCATTGATTTACCTAAAACTGTGTATTAATTTATAACAAGAATAGGGTTTGCAAATTTCTGTGTTCCAATTTACATACAAGGATAATTAATGTATGGCACTTTAGTTCATGCTAAGCCAACACTCATATTTACCATACATTAAAAAAATATTTTATGAAAGGCAACAGAAATTTCAATGGGAAGCTTTCATGTTGTGATCCATTTATAATTTGTCTTGCTTCTCCAAATCTCAGCCATACTGTCAATATATATTGATTCTAGTGATACAGGTGTAAATAATTAAACAGTGTGATACATCTGTGAGACACAAGACAGGTTTGAATTTTCTTAATTTATATGAATAGAAGTATTTGAAATGTCTAAGAATATATGTTGCTCATGGAAAGTGTCATTTTAATTTCTCATGAGATTTGCTAACAATTTGCTGCTACTTTAACTTGAATAATTATCTGAACGGATTCATGGTCCACTAAATTACTTATCACACTTACCTGTGATTGTGATTGGGTCAGATGTACACCAGTGAAAGGCATAGTTTTTAGGAATTGTATTACCTTTTTGGCCTTTGATCCAGGAAGGCAAGTAATGCCAGTGAATTTAATGACTTTTGGCACAGTTATTAGAAATGTGAGTTATCTCAGTATGTTACAGATCTGAGTGTGTTAAGCAATAAGAAAAGGAAGAAAAGTTACACTTTGTGGATTCACTATCTGCATCTTCATTGTTGGTGGCTCATAGGTCCTCTCATTGAAATGAGTTAATTCTTTAATATATTGTTCTGTGTTTTATATACTTTGTTCAGCGAAGATTTCATTTTCCTGAGATGATGGTTTTCTCAAATACTTAAGTATAATTTTTGTAATCTTCTATGTTACTTTGTGAAAAGAGACACATAGTTTTGTTCTTTGTATAAATGCTTCAACTATTGTGCTGATATTTTAAATACCTGTATGATCATTTTATCAGTCATCAAGGGAAAAATATATATTGTACATTTTGCACAATAAAGTTCAGAATTGGCTACAAAATTTCTGGTGGTAAGATACGTTGTTACTTTTATTTCCCTCCTCCTAACCTTAGCAATGTAGGTGATGATAAATCTCTCTCTCTCTCTCTCTCTCTCTCTCTCTCTCTCTCTCTCTCATTACATGCAATCATTTCAGTGTTAACTGTTTATAAGTGCATGTATTTGGCGAGAAATGGTTTGTATGAGGTTCCTGTATACAATTTACAAAAGTATGTAATTGATGTGAAGAAGTTGAGTTGTGCTGTATCAAAACTTATCAGAACTAAATATGATACTTACCATGTGAATGCTATCACTTCTGCAAGGAGAATCTTAAGCAAAGTTTCTTTATAGCCTCTTGTTAACACCTATTCTTTCATACAGCGTATATCAATGTGGGATGCACCTAACTTATTTCCACTGAGGCAGTAGCGGCTCCAAAGGAGGGACTAAGAGGCACAAGCGTGTCCTGGTTACTAGACGTAATTCGATTTCTATATTTATCTATATTACTCATGTATCATGAGTGAGAATATTAAGAAATTTAGAGGGCGTTAAAATGTGTCTTAAAAATATGGGACTTTTCTGTCAGAATGTAAGAAAATGAAAATATGGCAATGGGTGTGGAATGTTTCCAATCTTAGGGAATTTCTTTTTGTGATATTTACTCTGACTTCCGCACTCATCTGTGAATATAGAGATAGTATTTTCATCAGCCAATTTAATGACGACCAAAATGAGGAGCTGCCTGAAATTAGTCATTAACACGTTCGCTGCGGGTGATGCTTATAAGCGTTTCCGCGATCAACAAGCCAATGCGGGTAACGCTTATAAGCGGCGCGTTCACTAGCTGAGTACGCAGTTTAGTTTGTTCAACTGTGCACTCGTGTTAGTACAAGCCACCAACGAAATAGCATGTGACGTTTTCTTGTCTGCAGTTGTATGTTTTCGTCTTTAGTTGTCTGTGTTGTGCATTGTTTGCAATGGTGGTGAAACAACTGACACCAGGGCCTTCTAACCCAAAAAAGAGTGGAAAGAGTGAACAATATACGCTTATAGGCATCAGACAGCATTTGGCATGCAGCTAAAGCATACTTGCATTTCTATATCTAGCACCACCTGTTGCGCAGATGTTATTTTTGCTGCCAATATTAACGTACATGCACAACATGAACTTACAGGTTTCGCAGGGGTATGATTTCAGCTCTCAGCGCACGTGCGCGTACGGGCGTCCACCTAGAGCATTAGAGGCCTGCACTGGTGACCGCAGTGAACTTGTTAATTAGATTTCTTTGTACTAAGAGAAATATAGGCAAAAGGAACTGCTTAAATTTCTAAATAAGCAAGACACTGATTAGCAAAAAGTCTAAAGGTGGTTTGTATCTGTATGGCTCAAAGAAAGAAGACAGTGATGATGATGAGTGATTAATATTAAACAGCCCAATTCAGAATAAAATTACATGCTAACAGTTGTATTATTTATACTAATAACATCTCGATTACAGTACTTTTATGGTACCAAAGAATGAAGGTATTGAATAAAATACATTTAATTTTTGTTGCATTACTTATGACATTAGGTTGTTTTTACTTTTGGCACTGGAAAAAAATACCAGTTTTCCTTCCAATCTCCCAATATTTTTCCCCTCGCCTCCCGAAATTTGTTCCTTTGTTTGATAGCACTGCCTCGGATGGCAAGTGGTAGCAAATTACGGAGTGGGGTCAAAGCTGTGTATATTTGCAGTTTTTGTTGCTATAATGTAAATTATATCGATGGTAGATGATGAAAACCTCTTGACTCCATTCGCTTGTGACAATCTTTTAATTCCAGTAAGGTATCAGTTTGCCTCTCCTGTGTAGTAAAAGAAAATGGAGGTGCAAAGTTTACATTGCCCACCAACAATATTTCTGGTTCTTTTAATTTCGAATTGCCTACGAGTACTAATACCAAATTAGCAACAGCAGCAGGCACCTTCTTTTAACGTACTGCCATAGAAATCTGAGATCACAAAATCTTGAAAGCTTTTGTTGCCTCTGTCTGTTTGTTTTTGCTATCGTGATACACCGATGACCAGGGCCAGCACAAGCCAAACTGCCACCCCATGTGCTGCCGACTCATTTAGAGAAAAAGGGGAAGGGAGGGGGCGGAGAGAGAGAAAGCACAAAATCCTGTGTTATGTTAACAGCAGTCCATTTTTTGTGTGACAGTTTTGTTGCCACCTGTTTACATTAAAAAACTACATTTGAAAGACGATTTGTGTGGTGGCTGCTGGGAGTTGCAGGAGGCATGTCTTTCATGAATATTATGACTGCTGCAGGGAGTGGACCGGTGTGTACAGTAATACTTGACGTCAAAGAGCATTGCAACGTTGGTAGTGCTTATAAATAAATGAATATCTTTCAACTAGTGCCAATTTTCTCTGCTTGTGGCAGCACAAAAAAATCGTCAAGTTATCATGGATAAATAGTAGACCTATTATATGAAGAAGAAACTTTTTTACCAAAATATCTAAAAAAAATTATTAACTGATTTATTGCACATTTTTATACTACACTCTGATGGACATTTCGGAAGGACATGGGATGTATATAATTGAAATATAAAGGGTTTTTGGAAATTCCCATTTTAAATTTTGAGTACTTGTACAAGAGAGTCAGTACATACAGTAGAACCTCATTTTTACACTTTTCGAAGAACTTCAGTGAAATGGTGTAAAATTCAGGAAATCATAAAATGCAGGAAATAATGTTTTAAATGGCAAAATATGCTTACTGGATCAGCCTTGCATTTTTATAGTTTATTTGTGATATATGTATGTAATAGGCACCTAAATACTCGCTAGGAAGTTTATTGTATAATAAAGGTTATCCAAATTTTTACTATTTTAAGCGCCAAACAGAACTGGTAATTTTATGGGAAGTACAAAATTTTGACGTAATTTCATTCATTATAATCAAAGACGCTGCTGCTGGGCTATGTAACACATCTTCAAAATTACCTGAACCGCTTTGATAGATATTGTTTGGACGCCACTGAACAGGCTATGTAACAAATCTTCAAAATTACTGCCTTTTACTGGCATTAATAATTTACTTAGTAAAACTCAAAATTTTGTTCTTTTTGTTTGTATTTTTCGATGTTTCACTTGACAATATTAGAGAATTTATTTGTGTTCTCGAGTGCAAATATATGCATAAGTATTTTTGTGACATTTGCATAGGATCAGCATCTCTCACTATTATTGCTTTAACAAATAACATTCTTTATTAGTAAGAAATATGTCTCTCAAAAACAATGCAACTCTTTATTCTCACATCAACAAAGCAAATGGTTCTGATTGATTGAGTACACTGCCACAAATCAGCATTATTCTCCTGTCAACAAACTGTTCTGTTTGTCTGAGTACACACCAGGTGCTCTGGCAAAGAAGTTGGTGGAAAGAGAAACTACACCGCCAAAATCGTTGCATCGTAAGTCAACTAGACGCGTACTGCCAAGAACGAAAGGTGAAATATATGCATTTTAATAAATGCAAAGTGTCAAGAAACTTGAGTGTGAATATTTTTTTTGTGTGCTATACTTTAAAGCAAAAGCCATGCCAGCGTCAATTTATATAGATTACATCATTTTTTCTTCACAATCATGCTTTCGAAAAGCATAAAATGCGGGAAAAGTGTAAATATGCTAATGCAAAAACAGGGGCGAATTAACATTGTGAACATAGGAAATGTGACAGGACCGAGAAAAAGTGGTGTAAATGGTGGGAAAACATAAAAACCGGGAATGTAAAAATGAGGTTTTACTGTAGTTAGATAAGAACTTCCATACCAGAAATGTCATCCAGTTACTCTATGGGCACTTCTTTATCTTTTCATTGTGAAAAAAAATCTCTTCTAATGCAAGGTCTTTGCTCTCCATATTTTGGGGGGAAGTAGCATGGACTAAACATGGACTCTACAATGAATACCTTCAGAGCTATGAACACTTGACCAGTAGAAGAGACAAGTAAACAGCAGACAAAGGAATACGAAGAAGTGCTCAAAGCTCTAAGGTAGGCATTTTAGAGCCCATGTTTACTAGACATTTTGTTCTTAATCTGATCCGTATTAAGTCCTTCCAAAATATGGAAAGCAAAGAGCTTGCAGTAGTATAGATTTGTTTTGCAGTGGAAGAAAGAAAGAAATGGTCATAGTGTTAATGGATGACAATCCTGAGCATGGGCTTCTCATCAAATTATTATGTATTCATTCTGTCACAAGTGCTCAGACTTTGTAAAGGGATTTCTGAACGCTCTGTATATAACTTAAGAAAAGAGTAGTTACCACAAATCTGGAAAAGTTTTTGATCTATTTAGTTCAAAATGTTACATTATATTCTATTGAACATTGTCAGAAATAGAGGTATAGAGAGAGGAGGTGGATACTGAAATGTTCTCACAAGAGAAAAAGGGTACATAGAAAAAAGATGAAAGAATACTAGAGGAAAAATAAAGAACAAAAAAGGAAGAAGCATTGAAATTGGTGCACGTTCTTTAGATCACCCACACAGAAAAAGAAGAGTGGGAGCAGGAGGTTATGCGAGGTGAGGTGAGGGGAGGAGGAAAAGGAACTGAGAGGGTGGGAGGGGCTGAGAAGATGAGCTGAAACATTGGTGTCATATTAGCTTGTCACTTCAACAAGATTTATTCTAGACTCGTTGTACATGAAGTAAAATTTGATTTCTGCAATCCAAAATATCTAATATTGTGTTAAAATAAGCTTATAGCTTAAATCCATCTTCCTGGTTGCACTTTTTTTACATCTTGTGCATTAATGTGATTTTTCTTTAATCTGCCCACATGACGACAAAGAAAAGTTGCAAAAAGGTGCATCCCCAATTAGTGTGTCTGGCTTTAGGCATCAATTAGATTTAACTACGTAAATCTTCATTACTTGCTTCTGAACTCGTGCTTCCAGATGTAAGGCGCTACAGAAACTGTGATTCATAGTAACTTCTACTGATATGAGGATTTCTTGTGGCTGCAAGTAAACAGAATGATTGTTTTCAATGTTCATAACTTTGCACTTTATAATGTTGAAATTAAGAATGTCATGGAAGGTAAATTGAAATATATTAACGCAGTGCACCATGTTCGCCCGATAGATAGAACAGGCTTTTGGATGATTGGCATCCTTACTGTATTGTGACCGTGTATCTCAATATTTTTCTGAGATCAGTACATATTTCTCTTTTTGGTTTATTTGCAGACTTTTCTTTTTGTGTTTAATATATTAAAGTTAACTCCGAATTTATGGATCCAGCTATGCCCATAAAGGAGTTCCAAGTCATCCTTTTATAATTTTAATTGAACCTGTATGTCTGAACTGCTTCACTTGAAGATAAATACTAAATTTGTTTAAATGATTCAACAAAGGGTTTAAAATTACTGAAGAGTTTGTTGTGACTCTTAACCCTGTTAATACATAACTGATCATTACAGCAAGATGATCCGTATCTGAATGAAAGATTCTCAAACCAGTCTCTGGAACTTGACTGCTCCTTGCCGATATACTTCTCCATGATTGTCAACTAATGTGCAGGAGGCAGTCCAGAACCTGTACAGAGTTCTCATAACAGTAATTGCCTCCATAAGCTGACAGTCTCCACAAGATAAATTTATTTGATATCTTGGGTTAAATATAGGATATGCAGTGTAACCCGTTACACTACTTTATTCAGTAAGTGCTAACAGGTTATTCTCCATCACCAAATTACTTTTCTTCCCTTTATTTTCCATTCTATTTATTGGGAAGATGCCGCCTATTTGCCTCCTAGCCAGTTTTTTTAATAATATAAGAAGAATTTTCCTGTCTTCAATCTTGAAGACTTTTGAGTAGGCTGACGAGACACTCTTGTTTTGGCTGGGGCAGTCCCGGTTTTCACTTAAACATGCCGGTGTCCTGAAAAAATTGTTTGGGGCACACTCTTCTCCTGGTTTTTAATCAAAAAATGAAATGCATGTAATAATCAATATTTGTGAAAAACGAATTTGCTTGAAGTAGAATGTTACGGAAATATATGTTTATCTTGGATTTGTTGTGACAATCTGCCTCAGTTAAATGTTCAGGATTCTCTAGGGTTTTTGTCTCAGTATGGTATTCCTCTGTCTGCTTTCAATGAGAATTCTTTAAACAATATCATCGTGTTAAGGACATAATGGGACAGCATATGAAATTTTCTGTAATGGAGGAATTGCCCATAGAAAAATATGGACTGCAATATTTGTAATGTTTTGAGGGAAAATGGAGAGAAAATTTTGCATTATATCTTTAGGTGCCAGTGGTACAGTAGAAAGATTTAACGTGTACTGGCATGATGAAAAAGTGCTATTTTTATACAATGAAAGCTATTATTATCTTAGGTGAAAACTCATTTGTATTTGTATTGCACAGTACTTATGAATATATTTTTTGATAAATATAGCAAAGGTAAATCCTAGGATTAAATGTAAAATTGTAATTTTTTATGGTACCTAAAAACTTCAAAATATGTATTCAAGCTATTGTAATAAAAAGTATCTATAACTATTTTATCTGAAGGAGTTCATTTCATATATGCCTAAGTACCTATATTTTCTTTTACAATTCACAAAATGAAGATACTGTTTTGTTATTGGTTTTTCATTTGCAGCATCATCATAGGTCTATTACCAATTTCAAAGTAACATGATGACTCCCAAATAAGCATACAGTGTGGGAACTATAATTTGACACGTGGGCATCCTAGTTGTGTTCGGTTGCAGTCGGGTGACTCTTGCTGTACAGTTCTGCAATGTTGGTTGCAATCTGTGCTGCATACTTTTAGTTGGTGTGAGCTGCATTGTTGTCCGCTTCCTCTCTGAGCCCGGGTGACATACTTTGTTGCAGTATTTCCGATGTGTTTTTTCATTACTTAACGTGTAAATACAAATAGTAAATTAAACTTCAGTAACACAATCTATTTGACTGACAATTACAATATTGTTGTTCACATTGCTACTTTCAAGGAAGCTTGGAACACACATTTGTGTTGCCTGCACTGCATTTCTATTGAACATGGCCATCGTCCTGGATCCAAACACAACTGGTCCAGTTTTTTCTCTTTAAAATCTGGTCAACCTGTGAAAAGTGTAGTTATTATTATTGTTAATTAATTTGAAATGGATGGAAAGGACTGTAAATTCTATCAAAAATTACAATATGCACATTCTTTTCACTCTTCAACATTGTGAACACTTGAACATTCATCAAGTCATGGTACTAGCTTTCTGGTGCCGCTGTCAGAGCTCTGCCCTCCTGACTGTGATATTTTACTGTACATCCATTCCATAGTGACGGGTGTGACATTTGGAAGATTTTAATGAATTATTATGTATTTTCCTTTAGTAATTTGCAATTTTTTGCTAATTTAAATTATTGCCTATTAACTGACAAAGTTTACAATCTTTATTTGTGCAGTTATTTTTTTCCTAAAATTTACAAATCAAGAGAAAAATAATGATTAAATGTTTGTGATGGGTGTGACCTGGGTTTGACATCTTATATCATGTAGTTTCTGTTTTCACTAAAAACCTGTGAATCTATTAAAGTAACTAATTCACTTTTATTTTTAAAAGTTAAGTAAGAAATCAATACACAAGAAAATACACCAATATTTTTAAAATGTACAATTTTTTTTTTTATTTTTTAAACACAATTTAATCCTGTGACGGGTGTGACATTAAATGTGACGGGTGTGATAACATCCAACTATCTGAACTTGTCTGAAATTCAGCTAAGGTTCCTTCTAAAGAATTACAAGTAAAGAATATAAAATGCTTTAAAACAAATCAAATAATACATTTTGATGACAAATAAGGTTTAAAAAATGCTATTAGTAACAAAAACTACCACAATTCTTTCATTATAATAATCACCAGAATTGGTGCACATCAGGAAGTATTTTTCTGTCTACAGAAGTGATATCGCACTGTCTTATAACATTAGTTTTAAGAAGCTATTTGAATTGAAACTGTCCCTTTTTGTTCACTGGAACTGGAGGAGAAACTTTTCGTAGAACAACAGAAATATTTTCCATTGAAATGTCAATTTTTTCTTTCTCTGGCCAAATCCAGAATTTAATACCACTGTGACGCATGTAATTCAGTTGCACTTTACTTCTTTTTGCATCAATACCAATTACCTCTGCGTAATAAAGAATTTTTTTATTTCCTTGATCTTTGCTGTGTTTTTTTTTTTTTTTTTTTTTTTTTTTTTTTTTTTTTTTTTTTTTTCAATTTTTAGAGCAACTTGTACAAAATCGTTCAGTGCAATGTCCTGGATGGAGATATTTCCCTCAGAACATAACAGAAAATCTTGAGTTTCAGGTACACATTTATCAAACACCTTAACAGGTTCCAATGCAGACTTGACTGTTCTTCCGACTAAAAGATGATTCCCATCCTTGACTTGAAAATGATGCTTTGACTGTAGCGTGGGTATTGGATGACTGTCTTTCCACCTCTCTTCCAACGCGGATCTGTGTGAATCTATTTTCTCTGTTGGGACATACAGGGCTTGTATCTCAGATTCATGTTGTGAAATACAATTATAGAAGTCAAGTGCAGAATTGATAATGGTTTTTCTTGCCTTTACTTTAATCAAAGCTTTACGCTTAATAGTACCACCTATACTATCCACAGCCCCTTTGCCATGTGAGGTGGCAAAAAAATTCCACTCTCCTGTCATGCCAAAATCTTCTTTCATGAAGCACAGATTCAATAGTGTATATCTGTTTTTGAATTGCGCAGCACATCCATCAGAAAACACGAATACTTTTTGTAAGTGATGGAACTCTGTTTTCAGTTCATTGAGTACAGATTTCAGAAAAACCCAAACAGCTACTTTATCATGAGAAAGATTGTCACTTATTACTACAATAGGTCGCTTTGCACCTTTAAGCCAAGCATAGCTTGTAAATACTGTTGATTGTAAATGAGACCAAGTGCACTAGATATTTCATCCTGATAACAAGCTTCATAGTTCTCGGCAAAGTCAATTTGAAGAACACATTCATTTTCCTCTATGACATGCTTTTTGTCCTCAAAATATTCAGATTGGACACTTTTAACATAGCAGTGAATTTTCATGTATGGGATTTTACTGTTGATTTCATTTATGGCATCTAATAATGAGCCATCAACAACTACAAGCCTACGAAACCCTTCCACGTCATCCCATTTTTTCCAAGTTAAAAAACAGTCAAAGTCCACTCCATCATGTAATAAATAATGAGCAGAACTTTTACATTCAAGACAAAAACCGGTCATACACTTTTCATCATCAGTGTTACAACATAACTTACTTAAAACCTTCTTACACGTTTCTGGAAACTCGGGATCTATGGATCTCACTGCTTTTATAAGGAAATCTAAATCAGCGTGATACTTGCAAACGCAAACATTGTGAGGAGTCTCACTGACAGGAATAACAAACTGAGGGCGAAGATCATAAAATTTTGATTTTTTTATGCTGAAGGAACTATTTGAATTCATGGTTTCCTTATGTTCCTTTTTAAACAGTTCATACGCTTCCCTAATAGTCATACACATATGTCTCTTTTGGATCCTGTCACACTTCCCAGTCTCTCTGTCCTTCACTGATTTGAAATCCCTTTTTCCTGGGGCTTGAATGCTAATGTCATCCCTACAGAAGAAGTCTATAACTTTATCCTTTAGCTCCTGTGCTATCTCATTATTTGCTGACAGTCTTTGTTTTTTCATTATTTTTCTGCCTATTTCTGGCAGTACATCCATTACCAATTTTTAACGACGGCAGTTTTCTCGCTTGGACTTTTAGGAAGCGATTTTTTGCATCGTGACACAGCTTTTCCAAGCGATTGTGCACACTTTTAGGATCCAATTGGTGATAAGGTTGTTGACTGTTCAACAGATTCAGTGACTAATAAATGTTTCTTTAATCGACATCGCTTCTGTCTTTCCCTATCATTCAGTCTTTTCAACTTAAGCTTCTGTTTGTTTCTACTTAGTTCTTTATTATTATTTTCACGTCTTATTTTATCTCGCTGACATTCTTGCTGTAGATGTTCTTTCCATTTCTCTTCATTTTTCTTCAGCTTTTCATGGGACAATCGTTTCCTCTCTGCAGGTGATTTAGCCATTACCTGAAGTATATGGAGAATAAATGTAACAGTGTCTATAAATATTTGTGCTGTCATTGTTTCAAAGGGAAAATTCTATAGGTGTTTGTAATTTTGTGAGATATGCTTTAAAAATTACTTATTTCAGTCATTCATGCTAAGAGGACACACAAATTCACTCACAAAATGCAACTTTTAATAAGTGTCACACCCGTCACACAAAAGCTGTCACACAAAAGCTGTCACACCTGTCACATGAAAATTCAGACAAGTGCATAACAATTTCAAAGTGATATTATAGACATATGTTCAGTATCAACATAACCCAACTTTCACAAACTTTCATCATTATTCACGAAATATATTCCTTATAAATGAAATAAATTCACTTTTTTTTTGTGACGGGTGTGATCATAGTGCCTTTAAAATGGTTATTGTGGTAAATCCATTGGTGCTTACCTTGAATGAAGATTTTATGCTAACAAGGTCTTCAATAGAATGTTTTTCCCCCCAAAACAAAACCGAAAGCTAGAAACAACTGTATTTAGTGGTTATAACAACAGAGTAGCCAACTATCAAAATCGTGACTTCCCATCATTGTAAGCATCATGCATTTTCAATAGGTACTACTGTACAAAAAAACAAAATGAATTATAATTTTATCATCATTTCCATATTCTTCAATATTTTTTCTTTAATTTGATATATTATAAGTGTGCATTGTGGCAAAATACTGATTCACTACAAATGTCCTTTTTTGTATGGAATGGATGTGTAGTGAAGTTTGTCAGTAACAACATATTAAATTACTGATCTTGAAACTTTGTTGAAATTTCTGATGCAGCTTGCCAATACTGAAGCACCTGTTTTGGCAAATTGACTCATCAACTTCTTGTGTCAAATCTTCATGAATGAGAATAGGCTATCCAGATCTAAAGAGGTGGATTCTGTTGACAAGCTGCATAAGAAATTTCCACTATTTTCAAGATCAGTAGTTTATCGCATTGCTACTGACAAACTTCACTAAAGAAAAATTTGACTGTCAGGCAGGAAGAATTCTTTGGTTCTCATACCAAAAGGTTTGTCCCAAGACTTGACAAATGTTTAATTGTACATATATGTTGAAATGTACATGGTGACTGTTGAGGAGTAAAAACCTGTGCATATTTTAGTTTATGATACAATTTAAGTTCATGGATAAGGTTTCTCCTACACAATTACGAATTGGTTCTTATTTCTAAAAGAACCCAGTACATTTCTTAGGGCACATAGTAACTGCCAGAGGGATCAGCCTCAATCTGGAAAGGATAGCAGCAATAGAGAAATATATAACACCAAGCACAAGAAAACAGTTGAAAATTTCTAGTGGTAAACAATTTCTACTAGAAATCTATATGAGCACCTTGTGTATAAGGACATTGCGTGGAACATTTCTGTGATCTGAAATCAGCATTTATAAAGGAACCATGATTTATCCCAAGTCATTTTTATGGCCACAGGCAGCATAAAATCCGTTCTGGGAGGATTCGCAAAACGTTTTTAAAACTATCACATTTCAAAGCAAAATGCTATCCACAGTGAAACAAACTACTCTGTTAAAGAATTGAAATTACTGGCAATTGTAAGGATTGAAAAAGTATAGACATAGAATACATGGGTTTATAGAACAGGAAGGGTTGGAAATACTATTACGTACAAAATCGGAGTATGAGAGATTATCAAGTTGGAACAAACATCTTCAAGAATGTGATTTCACCATTGTTCATATGCATGGTCTGACCAACGTTATGACGGGTGTTAAAATGAAAATATACGAAACGACTCTGTGGGTATAATTGAAGTATTTATTCAAAGGTAACCACCAGAGGCCTGTGCACAACATGCCTACTGTTTAATGGGCCAAAGAATTTCCTGTTCCCAGAATTCTTGGGCTGTGACAAGAGCCAGTTCTTTACTATGTCCTTCAGTTCGTCATCAGAGTTGAAGCACTTTGAGATAATTTTTTAGTGGACCAAACAGATGGAAGTCACAGGTCAAAAGGTCTCAACTGTAGGGTGGATTCTCAAGCTGCTCACACTCGAATTTGGCCACACTTTTTGTGACCCTGGAGACGTGAGTACGCACATTATCATGGGGCAGAATGAGTTCCTGTGTGAGCACCCCAGGCCGTTTGCCCTTGATGGACATGTGCAGGCTATGGAGTGTCTCATAGACCACATCACTGTTAATGCTTTCTCCTTGTCCGAGGAATTCGATGAGTATTGGACATCAAAAAAGATGGTGAGCATCACCTTGCCTGCTGAGGCACAGCCTTGAATTTTTAGGAGGTGGTAACTACACATCCTTCACGTCCCTAGATGCCACACTTTGTTATCCCAGAGTGGCATATTCAAATTTCAACCAGTTTGGTTGTTATGACTTTTCGTATCTTTTCATTTGAACACCTCTCATAATTTCAGAGACCCCATGACATGCACCAATTGCTATACATTAAACAGTGAAAATGTAGTCAATGAAATGGAGGGGTACTACTTTTGATTGTTCTATCTGCAAAAGTTTTTTTTTTTTTTGAGAATCAGTACTTTATAGCATTGATTCTACAGATCGTCAAATATGAGCACGATAAGTATCCCCACTTGCTGAAATTGAAGGAGAGGTGGAAGGATCATACAGACACACAGATTAGGGCACAGTACCTCCTCAGAAAAGGAATTCTTTTTCACCAGAGGAACTGGATGATTTATTCTGGGTTGTACACTGAAGAGCCAAGAAAACTGGTATAGATATGCTTATGAGCTGCGCAGAATGCCCGTGTGGTGTAAGGTATCCTGTTACGGACTGGGAGGCTGTTCCTGCTGGTGGTTTGAGCCCTCCCTCGGCCATGAGCGTGTGTGTTGTCCTTAGTGTAAGTAAGTTCAAGTTTGTAAGTCTAGGGACTGATGACCATAGTGGTTTGCTGCTATGGTCTTACAAACATTTGAACATTTGCATGAATATGCAAACACAGAGATATGTAAACACTCAGGGTATAGTGCAGCAGGCGGCACCAGTATAAGACAACTGGTGTCTGGCACAGGCCTTAGTTTCATTATTGCTGCTACAATGGCAGGTTATCACAATTTGAGTTTGAATGTGGTGTTATAGTCGGTGAGGATTTTTCTGTACGACCATGTCACGAGTGCACCTTGAACATCAGTAATCTGATAAAACATCAAATCTCCAACATGGTTGTGGGTGGAAAAAAGCCGGCCAGAACAGAACCAACGACGATTGAAGATAGTCGTTAAAACTGACAGAAATGCAGAACTGAGTACTGGGCCATCAACAAGAGTCAGTGTGCTAACTATTCAACGAAACATCATCAATATGGACTATCAGAACCAAAGACCCACGCATGTTCCCATGCTGATTGCACAAAACAAAGCTTTACGCATCGCCAGATCCCATCAACACTGACATTAAATTGGAAACATGGTTGATGGTTTGACGAGTCAAATTTCTTATCATATCGAGACATTGGACATTGACTCTGCATGTCATCTGGAGACTGTTCTAGCTGGTGGAGGTTATCTAATGGTACTTTTTCTGAAAAAAGTTATTACACGTCTAGTATACTGATACTGAAGATTTAATGGTATAAAGGTGAGAAAAATCGAGGGAGGCCAGACACTCCTTTATAAAAACTTTACATTCGACATTACAGGGAGGTGAATTGTTGTCTACATGCGAAGGAAATTGTGCTCGTAATCCATATTCAATACAAGAGTGAAGAAGAAAATCGGTGATGAATGCAATAAAGAAGGAAACTCCTGATGGTAATGACGAGCATACCGAATAAATCATTGACAAGAAGCTGGAGGAGAAGAGCTGTTTGGTCAGTGTGTTGACATAACATCCACCAGGAACAATATTCTTACTACAAGACTCATCCGAAATTACCCAAATGAACGTATGAAATACACCTTGCTTCCAATTGTATGAGCACGATGACGACAAAAGTTGAACTTTTACTGAAAAATGTTTCTGATGCACATCTGGTAATGTTTTTCAATGTAATCAGATCTTCATTTGTGTGAAAAGAACATGGTGTGTTTCATACAACATATAAATGTTTTCGACAGCTTCAAAATATTTTGGCTTTAAAAGTATTAGTAACTGAAGCTTGTTAGTATATACTTTATATCATCACCTTTCTTTCAGTTTAGAAATTTAAGTTTTTTTACCATTTTGTAGTAAAATATAATAAAATTGCTGCACTTGTTGTATGTGGCTTACTGACGGGAAAGCAAAAACTGTGAGGCTGCAGGTTAGAAGCGGAGTTCAAGTACTGGCGGCAAGACCCTATCGACCAAGTTGCGGAATTGGTGTATTGAGCAGGTAAAAGTTGCGGAGTTCATGTCAGCCGCATTACCTGCATCCATTTGTGCCCATTATGCATTCCGACGGATTTGGGTAATTGAAGCAGGACAATGCAACATCTTACACGTCTAGAATTGCTACAGTACAGAGTGGCTCCAGCTATACTGTTCCGAGTTAAAACAGGAAGTGGTCAGCGGGGCGCCCGTTTGGCCCAGCCCAGTGCAGCCAGGCGTGACGTACGCATGGGCAGCTTACCAACTTAAGAGCGAGCCGGCCGCCGCGCCGTAACGTGCAACAATTTAACTGTATGGAGGGCTAGGCTACACTAGAGATCAACAGTCGTACCTTGTGTGTGTGTGTGTGTGTGTGTGTGTGTGTGTGTGCGCTTGCACGCGCGCGCGCGTCGGCCTAGATTCACGTTATGTATAAGCGGAACAAAAATTACAAACTGAAGTTCAAATACAATTTGTATATGTTATGGGACCGTCTTTTGCAACTGTAAATTAGTCTACTTTAGACCAGACGCGTTTCGCTTTATTCTAAAGCATCTTCAGTGGTCAGGAATCTTTTATGTTTTCGTCTTCATGTGTGGTTTGTAGCACATTGTCACTTGCTATCACTGCTTATATTTACACAATTTACACTTTTTTACAGTAACATTTCTTACGAAAGGTTTTGAAAAATAGCCATTTCTATGGCCTGGCAGGCTCTAACTTTCGTAAGAAATGTTACTGTAAAAAAGTGTAAATTGTGTAAATATAAGCAGTGACAGCAAGTGAGAATGTGGTACAAACCACACATGAAGACGAAAACATAAAAAATCCTGACCACTGAAGATGCTGTAGAATAAAGCGAAACGCGTCTGGTCTAAAGTAAACTGATTTACAGTTGCAAAAGACGGTCCCATAACCTATACAAATTGTATAACTGCAACTGCGTAAAACGAGGCCAAAAAAAACGAAGAAATATTAAGTTCAAGTGTTTGTTAAGCTTAAGGGACTTAACTGCGGGGTCATCAGTCCCTAAACTTATAAATTACTTGTGAACTAGCTAAAGACGGCACAGACATCTATGCCCGAGGGGGATTCGAACCCCTGACGGAGAACGGCCTCGCACATCGGAGCACAGCGCCTCAATGCGCTTGGCCACTCCGCCGTGGCAACACTGAAGTCATGGGTGCAACAAAGGCAGGCAGGTTAATACTATTTTATTGATTACAATATAATTACCGTATATTTCCGCAGATAAGACGTACAAATTTTGATCAAGATTTTATAGTTTAAGCATGTATCTGGCCTATAAGACGACCCCCAAGTTACCGTATTTACCCGAATGCATGCTGCACTTTTTTCCGGTTTTCGGGATCTAAAAATACGCCTTCAACATAGATTCGGAGACAAAGCTTCAGGAAGTTCAGAAAAATGCCGTTAGAAGCCGCCAAAAGTAGTTTTCGTGATTGGCACACCTGGATTTCATCCTTTGTTGTAGTGTTTGCGGCCTGCTTTTGAACTTCCGTGTGAGTAGTGCTACGTTGTATCCGATCGTGAAGAAGCATGTTGTTTTTTACACCGCGAAGCTGGAAAAAATAAAGGATTTTATTTGGCCGAGACGACATGAAATAACGCTGGTGCACACGAAGTTGCCCGAGAAGAGAAGTTAAAGGATTTCGAAGAAAGCCGCAATTGTTGCGTATAGCTCCGAAATATTTTAACCCTTTCACTACTTCGTACATAAATTTACCCCTAATCGTTTCAGTGCGACTCTGGATATATTGAGAAATTATTTTTGACAAGCGAGATTGTAAAATCAAGCTGCATTGAAAATAATTAATTCTATTCCTGCTTTATGGCATATAGGTTTATCGTATGTACCCTTGTCCACTCAGTAAATTAATAAAGCTCGTTAAGCAAATATTTTTTAAAAAAAATTACAGAAAACTTTGTTTTCATCAATCTTTCCTCCACGATGTAAATTTCATCAGGGTAATGTCGCAGATGTGATGCAAAGCGCGGCTTCAACCTCTAAACGATATATATCGAATCGATAAGTTTCGAAACGATATGTATGAAATTAGCGAATGTTTCTGAACCAGAGATTAGCGCTAAATAAATTTCTTGTTTGTCCTATACCTAACTTACACTTTCAAAAAAGGTATCTGTAGCGTAGCCTTAAGACGGTTAGGTGTTTTTTTTTTTTTTTTTTTTAGCTCCTTCGTGTGTAAGCTTTCTCGTAAATTGCGCAGAAAGCTGTGCTGTGAGATTCCTGCCTAGCCACATCCTTTAAAATCACGACATATTCATAAAAATCATAACATTCGTCTGTTCGATATGTATCGTTTCGATACTTAACCGCTTCGATATAATTCGTTTGGAGATCGAAGCCGCGCTATGCAACACATCTGCGAAATTACCAATTTCAGACTAAATTTCAATTTAATTTTTTTGTACCGTCGCATAAGACGACCTCGGTTTTTGTGGCCCTTTTTAATGATTCAGCCATCGTCTTATCTGCGGAAATATACGGTACATTAAAAAATGCAAACATAGTTGTATTTAATTTTTGTGTACCGGTAATACACAGTATGGTACATTTTTCACTTTCGCTGCAAGTGAAGGGATGTCTGGAAAAATACTATTGCTGTCTGTCATTTGTGTACGGTGTTTCGATTTACAAATGTTTAAAGCTGAGAAAAGTTGTTCAGATAAATAAGTTGAACCAAACATGCACATTTTAGCTGCTGCCTTCGCATGTAGTTTAGGAAATCTATCCCGTGGGAGATAAGAGTAAAATTGAATGTCATTCGCCAATAGAAACTTCTCTTTATTAAAGAGGTCACATTGGAGATCTATTAAGTCCATTTGCACCTCTGCAGACATAGTTCTGACGTCCACCGAACATGGTGACAAGTGGCTCAAGTGTCCACACATCCTCGAATCTATTCGCGAATGCCGCGCCGGAATAGCCGTGTGTACTGAGGCGCCATACTGCGGTGCACGCGGCTGTTTGTCGTCAGGGGTTCGAGTCCTCCCTCTGGCATGGGTGTTATGTGTTGTCCTTAGGTTAGGTTAAGTAGTTTGTAAGCTAACAGTTAAGTGCCATAGATTTACAATTTTTTAAATTTTATTTATTTATTTTCTGTTTGCGAATGCTTCATCCAGCTTGTCTAGGGACTGAACGAAAGACTCAACAAGGTCATTATGGATATTAGTTGAGAATCGGAAAATGGTTGAAATTACGGTCCTGGAACTGATTTTTCCACATATCCAATTTCGTATGCGTTGGGCGAATTTTAGAAAATCGAAATAAAATTGATTGTTCTTTTGCTTGTAAAGAAACATTGAGTATTCAAAAGTCTTGTTATGTGAGTAAGAAATGCTAGGGGAACAACCCACTGATAGTCAGAAAGCTCAGAAACAGACCTTACTTTCATATCCATAAAAAGATTAACTTCGTCAATCAAAAGGGGGAAACGTTCAAGAGTTTTACCTCTACTTAGACATCTTACCTGATAAAAATGGGGTGTATCATTGAAATAAGATTCCAGTAACCCACCAGCTCTCTAAACTGTCTGTGATTCAATTCGGCAGGTCGTACGAAATTTACAGTCCTAAAACAACATTCATAACAGACTCAAACTGCCTAGTCTTTGCACAAAGTATGATGAATCACACAATGCACGGATTGAAGTCTCTGACCTGGACCCAACTTAGCGTTTAGATGTCGAACAAACCCAACATTATGGGCCAATCATATTTGGAGTGCCACCAGTAGCGGAAAAAAAAAAAAAAAAAAAAAAAACAGCTTATTCCAGGGCAGATTCAATTTCGCAACTGCATGTTCAACAACACTAAATATATCTTCGCCACTACAAATATCTGTCATGGGAACTACATCAAGAAGTTCTTCTATGATATGTAAATCAATATCCACTCCTCTGACTAAAATAGCCATGGCCGGTTTAAGGCGGGGGGGGGGGGGCTGAGCATTAGGGCGTCCCACCATGATCCCCCTCCTCCTCGAAATATGTCCCTAAAGCCCAGTTTACACGATGATCGCGCTAGTAATGAACAGATCACGTTGCGCGCCATCTAGCGGCGGAAACGCGGAACTACTAGCATTTCGTGAGCGCAGACGGCGTTTCGTACTAGCTAGTACGATTTAGGACAGATCCTAAATTTGCTAGTAGCGAAGTGGGTGCGCATGCGCAGAAGTGAATTCGTTGTGTGCTTTTCATGTATATGTGTGGAAATAGCCGCGTCCTTATCGAAATTGCTTGCTTTGTTGGAGTGATATTGCGCTTTCGATTGAATACGTCTTGTTGACTAACTTCATATTTTTAAAATTCTGTAATTTTTAGTATGTCAGAAAGTCAGTTGCACATAATCTCGAAAGTGTGATGCTAAAAGCAAAACAAAATTTAGTTGACTGAGGTCCCATTATGGATCGGAAATTGAAATTGCTGTGCAGACTTCAACAGCAATATTTGATACAGTCGGTTCAGAAATTCTTTGTGCAAATTCTAGACTTTCGAAAGATTCTCCTATCGCTAGAAACTAAAATGTTATAGCGAATCTGCAAAAAATAACAATTACAGGAAGTAACTGATGCATAACTTAAACAAAGCTGAAAATTTAACTCAAGTGTAAAAAGTATTTCGTACCTTCAGCTTGGCGAAATATTCTCTCTCTCTCTCTCTCTCTCTCTCTCTCTCTCTCTCTCTCTCTCCCTCCCTCACCCATCGCCGTATTTATGTCCTTAGACGAACGAAAGCAACTTGGTAAAACACTCAGCACTTAATATACTTTAAAAAAAGTCTGAATTCTTTGAGGTCCTCTGGTATGAGTTACTTCATTATCTGTATGCAGTACACATCTCATTCTTCGTCACTTACTCTCAACCAAGGACACATCCAACTTCTATTTCTTCTTCACTGCAGTGTTCTAACAAACATTGCCACAACCGCCGACAGGGTAAGCTTCTTCAGTTGAATATTATCAGCTATGACATACACCCAAACGTGTACAATCCATGTATACAAACAGTAATAAGCCCGTATTTTCGCACAGGCGCTGCTATTAGTTGTAATCAGACGTGTAGACGGACGTTAATTGTATTAACGCAACCAAGTCTGTATGATCGCACGTCATTAGTACCGAGTTAGTACGCTTGGAGCGCTGCAGCAGACAGTGGTCTTTCTTGTAAACTTCCGATCGTCGTGTAAACTAGGCATAAGTTATGTGTAACTAACAGCGTGATCCCCTATAAAAATTAGTAAGCTGCAGGGTTCGTTAAATAAATTTTTAAATCGAACTGACTGTTTCTGCAAATTAAAAGCGTGACGTGAAAGAACATACAGTAACTACATCTTCATCAGCTGATAATGCTGATGTATCGCGAGTTTTGTGCAAACAGGAACTAGTGGCTGATGAAACTGTTCCACTAGTGGAAATACCTTGCGACAGTGTTACTCCAGCAGATACCGGAAAAGATCGACAAAACCAACATCACCAAGAAGAAGGAAAATCTTCTAAGGAAGATATCGGTCTTCATGCAGTCGATAATCTTAGAGTCCGGGAACTTGGCCGGATATTATAAGCAACAATTTCAGGATCAGAGCAATTATGGAAGGTCCGGATGACATTAGTGAAATAAAAGTAAAATTTCCTGTGAATAGCGAGACAAGAAGGTGTTTTACTGTTTTTCATTGCTTCCGTCACCTTTCAAATGACGAAAAAGATGAGCGAACATGGCTTGTGTATTCTCCAACAAAAGACGCTGTGTATTTGAAATGGTGTAAGAGATTGGCAAAGTTTGTCAAAAATTCTCTCTAACCATTAACTGTCGCCCAACCACATTTCTGAAATGTGCAAGTGGAAGGAGCTTTAACAGAGAATTAAAAGGTCAAAATTAATTGATCAGGCAACTCAAGAACAAATTGATAAGGAAGAAAAGAGGTGGAGATCGGTTTTGTTAAGGCTATTTTCAATAATATGTTTCCTTGCCGAAAGAAATCTTCCATGAAATACTGGGAAATTCAGGTAACGGAAACATAAAGCAGGGTACCAATATGACTGATGTGTTTTCACGCTACCGTACATCTATGTTTGCAAAAATTCTTTCATTTACTTTCCCATCGAATTTATGTTACACTGAACCACAGCGAATCATAGCCACATTGAGCTAGTTAAAATAAATTGACCAGATTGTGACAATAGAACATCCATAAATAATAGGAAAGAGAGGCCCTACTTTAAAAATACACATTCTCAGGAACTGTACAACAAATAAAAAAACTGAAACACGTGAATAGTAGCAAATTTCATTAGTGATATGTATGGTGAATGTTCTGTAGGACATGTCCGAGGGGACAGATACCGTGTGAGACTTGGCAGCTGTTGATCATTCAACACCATCTGATAGCTAACGACAAATCACTTCACTGATAGCTTCATTGTCAGACCTTACACACTTTTCTAGATTTATTTGTTGGGATGCTTAATTTACACACACCAAAACAAATGTAAAAAATGAAATGTAATTTTAAAGTGAGAATAAGCATACTAAAATTAGAGTAGAAATAGAACATGAATAAAAGCAAATCGAGAATTAAGAGGGCAAAATCATTTCGTCATTATTGTTTTCTGAGTTTTCGTTTACTGGGAAAACATATACGTTTTGACATTTGTCGCTGTTCCATTCATTCATCTTGAGGCATAGCTCCTTCACATAACAACTGCAATAGTCTCACGATAGCAAGTAGCTATATATAGACATGACTAATGGTTCTGTAATGACAAAAATGTGCCACTTACACACATAAGAATTATAACTGAA
This sequence comes from Locusta migratoria, assembly GCA_026315105.1. Lineage (NCBI taxonomy): Eukaryota > Metazoa > Arthropoda > Insecta > Orthoptera > Acrididae > Locusta > Locusta migratoria. The sequence goes on from CM048745.1 coordinate 565,926,209, forward strand.
TGATGTCACTGTCATATAGGCTGTTGCATTAGCATTGAAAACAAAGTATTGCCATTAAATTTTTTATCTGCTACTAATGTTACACTTTCTATTAGTTATTGCAGCTTTAATGTGTTTAACTAGTAGTGAGAATGGAGATGCAAAGGCAAAATAATATGATGAATATTGTTAGGTCTATTTGTGGAGTGAAACAATCCAATTTTTAAAAAATTAACCGAAGATATATTTTAACGTGGAGCGTTTTTTTCTCTCTCGTATATTTCTGAACCCTTACCAAAATATGAGTGACTACGGACAGACGAAAAGTATTTGCTCTTGCAAATGAGAATTCGCTTGCTGTCAGCCAGTGAGATGCTGTGTCTTTCTTAATTGGAGATTTGGGCGCTAAGCGCCCTCATGTACTTAAAAACCTTCGCTACAAATAACTTTTTTATAAAGTGAAAGTCAGGCTTTTTTTTTTATTTTTTTTTTATTCCCTTTTTCTTCTGGACACGAGAGAAAGAACAGCGTTCCACTTCATCTGTCTGTTCCTATCTTCCGAACTGTTTAGAGGTATCTGTGTCGGCAGGTTTTATCTATGTGAGTACAGTGTGATTATTGTAAAATAAACCGTAAAAAATATTGCCAACATTTAATATGACAAATATTTTTCATTTCAGTTTGCGGAACTGATAATTGGCGTAGTAATTCAGCCCGGTTAAGCTGTGTAATGGGTTGGGACGCCATTACGGCTGACGAACATTCTTGCAGTGATTGTTGCTAAATTAGGGTGACCAGACGTCCTCTTTTACCCCGACATGTCCTCTTTTTTTGGACCCTAAAAATGGCCCGGGCGGATTTTTTGCAAAATGGGGAAATGACTTTTTTTTGTGTACAACTGCTTCAATCTGAAAGTGCAAAAATACAATCATTTGAACTTCCATAAATGAAAACACTATAGAATTTAACATATCTTCCAACACTGTAATAATTTTTTTTCTAGATTATCATCTTTTGATGTCGCCCGTGCGTCGAGCTCAACTTACGATTTAATAGAAATCAGCGTGTAATAAATGTTGAGAGGTGGCCAGATAAAGGCATTAAATATGCAAATATACAAAATAACTCAGCTTCTAACAATTTCAAATTATAATCCTTATGTTCATTTGTATAAATCTGGAAGTGTCCTCTTTTTTGAGCGCTGACATCTGGTAACCCTATGCTAAATTCATTAACTTTCAAAGAAAATCATTCCCAATCAAATTTAATCAGCATTTTAGAACGTACAATCGCATTTCCCCGTTGTTATGTTAAATAATCCGAAGTCCGATTATTCTTAGATTCGGATTTCACAACGCTTACGACTGGAAACTGAACTAAAATTTAACGCACGGTCAGCTTCACGAAACAGATCACGTTACCAGTCCAAAACCATTTCATGACGGCGATTTACCTAAATAAATATGCATTTTATTACAGCAACAACACCGGAATGAGCTGACCTGATAAATGATAGTAAGGTAAACTCCGTCTCTTTTTATAGTGCAATTGCCGCCAACATCTATTCAAAATAACTTTCAAAATCTTTAAAATATCCATACTAATTCCACCATTTATTTAGAATTTTTTTTTACGAAATTTTAACTATCTTTGACCCCAATTCAAATTTAGTAAACTTTTACGAAATTAAATCAGAATAAAAAGATGAACCTTGCACTAATTCCAATCCTTATGCCAGTTCCATTATATGTTCCACTTTTAACCCTCATAATGACGAAATGCGTTCTTGGAAACAGAGAACGTTATTTAGGCAGCCATTGAATGTGTAACGTCTCACTATGTGTGTTCTGGTTTGCCGTATGTGCATAAGGGTGTGAAAACTTGAGCACTGACTGGGAGCGACAGCAAGTGAGCCTCTCCTCGTGCTTTGGCAGCCCACTTACTCTTTTGACGTAGCGGCCTGGCGGTGCGTTGTAAGTCACGGAGCGAAGGGCACGGTCGGTAATTAGGTTAGTTTAAGGAGTTGCTTCCTGGCTACCGCGCTTGCGCAAAGCGGAAAGTCGCGATTGAAGAGAGCCTGGCTGACCAATCTGGCTACAAACAGTGCGGCGCAAACTGTTTGACGAGCGACTAGCAGGCAGCATCGAGACTGGACGTTAAATACTCAGCTCTCTTTGGTCGCAGTCGCAAAGACTTAGTGCTGCCACTAGCTGTCAGCCGCAATGGCCTCTTCTTAAAGTCCTGTGTAGAGAAAGTAGCGCCAACTTAGCGGCGGCCGCCATTGTTGGACCTTGTAGCTACCGTGCTCGGTTGGGGAGAGCTTAGGTTCACGACCACGGAAACCCGCGTGACGTCATTATGACGAAGCCGTGCTGTATCGAAGAAGACAGTAGCCATATATCGACCTTTCGACTTCGGTTAACATTCGAGATGCTGAACAAAATGACAGTTTTGTCACAGAATACTCCTTATTCTGTGGCTTTGTTTTGACGTCTCCAACTTCAGAAAGATATACAGTACCGCGGCATATAGTTACGTATTTCGTCAAAGCAGGATTAAAAGGAGCTAGATTTTAATACAAATATTCTCGACATACCACTGAAAAATCTCAGGAAGTAATCGTTTCGTAGTAAACCTACCTATTTGCTGACTGGGTTGTTGCCGAACTGTAAACGTCGTGTGGAACAGTTTAGCCATGGAATACTAAGAAATTGGTAACAAATAGATACACAATTTATGTACTGCTGGGTACGACTGTGAATGAACGAATAATCATTACATGTGTTTATGTGCTTAGCTAATAAAGAACGTATTTCAAAGCTAGTTTACAAAGATTAATTTAAACGTAAAAATATGTCCGTTGCTGTTATACAAGTCCATATACGTGTGATATCCGAAAGCAAATGACTTGATGTATATAATAATAACAAGAATTTCAAAATGGAAGAGTGTAACAGATAATGTCATTGTATTACTTAGTTTATGTCAACAGTTACTTGCAAAAGCAAGATTACGTGAAATATGTGTTGCTTCTCATTACGACGGGAAAGTTTAAACTATGCCGAAATCTTGTTGCATGAAGAAAATGGCACCAATAGGCTAAAGCTTGCTTATTCTTGTGGAAGCCATATTTTGGTTATCATATGCACAATTCAACTTTGGAACCTAGCGTTAAGAGCATATAGAAAAGTGAAAATGCTTTTCTTATCAAAGAAATCTGTAGGTTACAACTCGTAAGAAGAAAGTCACTGAGCTGCAACAGACATAAAAGACAAACATTCAAACCAGATATTTAAAATTTTAGCCGCAGTCTTAATCAGAAAACAGTACATTCAGACAATCACTTATCCACACATGAAAGCTACCTGTGCCATAGCAGACAGTGTTGGCTGTCATGTGTGATTGAGTTAACTCTTTTTTTATGAAGGCTGCATTCGAAATTTAAGTAGTGTGAATGTGTCTTTTATGTGTGTGTGTCGACAGTTCAGTGATCGATTTTACAGCAAGTTATTATCTATCCCCATATTATTGACATTTCAATCTGGAACTTCCATTGTCGAAATTTTTCATTTGAAAATGTAGAACACGTCTCACGAGCTTTATGGTGACACCTCTATTGTAAGGAGAGAGGTGTTAAAAAAGCAATCAGTCTGTATGGTCTACATTTGCAAAAAGATGGTTACACATATTCCTCAATTAGAGGCGAAAAATGTGCAAGAAGAAATGAAACTAAAATGATGGAAGATGAGCAACAGAAAGGAGCAACAATTATTTATGGGCAAAAACATGAAAAGCACATCACCCCTGTGTGTATCAAACAGGAAATTAGCAGCACATGCATCCTTACTTTATGATGTCTCCTGCAATTCAAATAAAGAGCACAATAGAGAAATAACCACCCAGTGGTGTAACAAGCTTAAGAGTGAGCTTAGTGACATGCTAGGCAAGCGTCGGCATGACGTCATCCAGAGCTGAATGCGATACATCCACCTGTCGACACGAGTCCTTATTTCGACACGCAGAAATTGTATCCGGCCAATGAGAACTCGCTAGATGTCAATCATAATACTGACAAACATATTCCAGCAGACCGACGATGTTCTGAGTATGCTGTATACATTTGAAAAGGAATTAAAGGGCTATCAGGCAGCAGTTAGAGTAGATGGCAAATTAAGCTCATGGTTCATGGTAGTTTCAGGGGTAAGACAAGGCTGTAACCTATCACCACTGTTGTTCATACTATTCATGGATCATATGTTGAAAACAGTAGACTGGCAGGGCGGGATTAAAATAGGTGAAAACAAAATAAGCAGTCTCGCATATGCGGATGTCTTAGTTGTAATGGCCGATTCGATTGAAAGGTTGCAAACTAATATTTCAGAGCTCGATCAGAGGTGCAAGTATTATGATATGAAGATCAGTATCTCCAAAACGAAATTAATGTCTGTGGGAAAGAGATTTAAACAGATTGAGTGCCAAATAGGAGGAACAAAATTAGAACAGGCAGACAGTTTCAAGTACCTGGGATGTATTTTCTCACAGGATGGCAACATAGGGAAAGAACTGGAATCGAGGTGCAGCAAAGCTAATGCAGTGACTGGCATCATCTGAATGGAAACGCACTTGCTTTTTCCGTTATGTGGACGACACTTTCGTCATCTGGCCACATGGTATGGATAAACTCCTTGACTTCCTTACACATCTGAACTCCATACACCCCAACATCAAATTCACTATGGAGACTGAAACGGAGGGTAAATTGCCGTTCCTTGACGTCTTGGTCAAGAGAAGAGCTGATGGCACCCTGGGTCATAGTGTATATCGGAAGACAACGCACACTGATCTGTATTTACACGCAGACAGCTGTCACCACCCTTCACAGAGGAATGGGGTACTTAAAACTCTAGTACATAGGGCGCGCACTATCTCCGACGCAGAGAGTCTACCCCAGGAATTTGAACACCTGAGAACGGTATTTCGAAAAAATGGGTACTCAGAGTGGCAGATTCAGCGGGCTCTCCGCCCAACCACTACAACACAACCTGTGGAAACGGATGAAAACGCAAGGGATGATGTAGGCACTGCGTTCGTTCCATATACCGGCGCACTCTCAGGGAAGATCGCCCGCATTTTGAGAAAACACCAGGTTGGAACTGTTTTTTGTCCGCCGAATAAAATTCGTGCACTGGTGGGGAGCGCTAAAAATGATCTCGGTTTGAGGAAGGCGGGCGTGTACCAGATTCCGTGTCAGTGTGGAAAGTCATATATTGGACATACGATGCGTACCGTCGAGGATCGATGCGTTGAACACCAGAGGCACACACGATTGATGTATCCGAGCAAGTCGGCGGTCGCTGAACATTGTTTGTCGGAGAATCACGGCATGGAGTATGAACACACTAGGATTCTGGTACAGACGTCGAGATACTGGGACTGCGTCGTTAGAGAGGCCATTTTAATTCGCACAAGTGACAACCTCATAAACCGTGACTCTGGCTATAATCTTAGCAAAGCTTGGGAACCAGCGATTGGGTTAATTAAGAGTAAATCTAGCAAACGTAACGAAGTGACGACCACGTCGGACAGAGCCCTCACACTGACGTCTTCTCAGACGTTGGCGCAATCGGTTCCACTGCGCGGCCGCGGCGCGGACCGCGGAGGGGTCGCTCCGCGGGCCGAGGGTATTTAAATGGCTCGCTACCGGGCTAGAACCCAGTTCCCTTCGAGCAGCCGTAGCGTGCGGATATCCGTGCCGGCGCGTTTCCAGGAGCTCAGTCCGTCAGTTCACCTGATGATGGCGACATGTATGATCGCCGAAATATTGTGCCCGTTGGACACTATAGACCGGCAGTACACCCGTGGATATTTTGATCATCAAATACGCCGGGAGAAACTGAAGAATCAAAACTATTTTATGTCTGTGTGCACGATTTCGTCAGGCAAGTTTTCTTGTCACAAGACGCTGTTGTGTGTTCTCATGTGGGTAATTTTGTTTTCTATGTTTTAGTTACTGGAGACTGACATTATTCATTGAATAGAGCTCTTTTTATTTATACAGGTTCAAAACTGTGCCCGAAAGTTTTTTGTACAGACAGTGTATCAAAAGCATTTTGTGCATGTTATTTCGTAGTTTTCTTTGTTGCTATGTGTCAGTAATAAACGGTTGTTCTGTTTTCTTTTGCCGCGGTGGAGTAGCCGAGCGGTCTAAAGCACCTCGCTGCGGAGCGCGCGGTTGCTCGCCGTGGAGGTTCGAGTCCTCCCTGGGGCATGGATGTGTGTGTTTGTCCGTAGGTTAGTTTACCTAGGTTTAAGTAGTTTGTAAGCTACGGACTGATGACCACGCAGTTTGGTCCGATAGATTTACAGACATTTTGAACATTTTTTTTCTTTTGTTTACAAATTACGAAATAAGAATACGATTCAGGGATAGCTTCTGTTTGCTTCCCCCCCCCCCCCTTTAGATCAATATATTCAGTGGCATTTCGATATAAAATTTTGCTATCTATTTGTTGCTGGTAAATCCTTATGTTAACAGAGATAAGCATTTCATAATGTCTCCATATTATTTTATATCCTCTTGGACTTTGAAGTCCCATTTTTTAAAATTTTCATTTATTTGTATTTTTTGCGTCAAATAACGAAAACAAAAATATGTGAATACACTTATGTATTTTATTCACTCTGGTAGTAAAATAACCAAATTTGAAGTTACATGCTCGAATATTTGATAGTTTGGGCAGGAAAGGGTTAACAAGGAAACACGCTCAGTTCAACGAAGCTCCCTGGAAATACACGACTGGATTGTGGATACTGTCGGCATCACCACTGATCAAGTACACACGGCGTATTACGATCTGGAATTATACTGCTTCTTTGTGACGCTGCTGAATCATGTACTACTGGAGAAGATTCTGCAACAACACAGTCTGGCGTGCCGTTCCAACATCGCGACGGCTCTGTAAGTACTGTCAAAATCTATAACGCTGATGTAGAGTACAAAAATGTTCGAATTTTCAATCTCCCACACGAAGTGGAAAACTGTTTCTTGCGTGAAGTGCTGTCTCAATACGGTGACGTAAAGAGCATTAGAAACGAAATGTGGTCAAAACAACATCGGTTGCAGGTCTATAGCGGAATAAGATCAGTCGAGATGCACATAAAGAATAACATTCCTTCACATATCACGGCATGTGGTTACAAAGCACAGGTTCGATACGCCAATCAAGAGTCCACGTGTTTCAAATGTAACCAAAGTGGCCATGTACGACAAAACTGCCCCACGCGAGTGACGGTACTCAAACCCACGTTACAGAAACGCCAAAGGCTCACTTTAGCGGACTTCGTGACAGGAACCCCATTAGCTGAAAGTGTAAAACCCGGAACTAGTGACAATATGAGTAGCACAAGTAAACCTTTCGATGAGGAATTCCCACCATTCCCTCGCATCAAGGACCAGGAACAGAACCCGCTCAGCCGTAACAACCCTGAACTGTCCTATAAGCGACGCCGAACAGATGATGGTGGGTCTGACGAAAGTGCATCTGTTTCAGAGAATATTGCTATGGACGATGTCCCGCAATCGGCAACAATTCATGAATACATCAGTAATCAAACTCAGGAACCAATGGTGATAGAACTTTCTTCGCCAGCAGAAAACAGCGGCGCGCAGGCGCAAGTAGAGTTAACATTGCCTGCCGCATCACGTAGCGAAGTATCACAACAACTTGTTACGAAATCGGAACAGGATGCACACGGTGACGTAAGCAAGCCACCGGCTTGCCAACAACTCGTCACCACGCAACCGGACTCCGAAAAAAAAAAAAAAAAAAAACACGTTGCCGGCGATGTAAACACCCAACACGAGCCGGCCAGTGTTGATAAGCAAGACGAATGCGTCAGCGTTTACCAAAACCTCGACAAAGCAAGGCAACACGGAAACAGCACCTCGGAGGATGCAATTTCCGAAGAGGCGCGAGTGAAGAAATCCACTGCCGGTACTTCAAAAAAAGTGACCAATGTAGCAACCCCGGCAGGGCAGTCTGCAGAAAAAGGAAATAGAGGTGGCAGGAGTAAGTCCCGAATCCAGCCAAATCGGAATGTAGCTCGGAACAAGTCACGAAGTAAAGAACGAACGGACAAACTCAATAGTGAAGTATGGAGTAGCCGAGCGGTCTAAAGCGACTCGCTGCGGAGCGCGCGGTTGCTCGCCGTGGAGGTTCGAGTCCTCCCTGGGGCATGGGTGTGTGTGTGTTGTCCTTAGGTTAGTTTACCTAGGTTTAAGTAGTTTGTAAGCTACGGACTGATGACCACGCAGTTTGGTCCGATAGATTTACAAACAGTTGAACATTTTTTGAATAGTGAAGTAGACTCCTCTAGAGCTGCTTCGGTTATTGATTGGTTCGAGGATGGGGACGAACCGATGAGTCTGAAATAAGTTAACCATCTACATGCTACAAGCGTACAAGTTTATTAGCATCAACATTAACCGAATAAAATCTGATCTCAAAATTGCCTTGTTAAAAGAGTTCGTATATGATTCTGAGGCAGATATCGTGCTATTGCAGGAAGTTATAACTCCGAATTTATTTATTCCAGGTTTTCAATACATTGAAAATGTTGCTCTCGAACTTAGCACTGGTACGGCATTATTGGTGCGGGAAGGAATCCCCATATCAGAAACTGAAAAGTTGGAGTCGGGTCGTGGTCTGAGTTGCCAAATATATGGTGTAACGGTGATCAATTTGTTCGCTCCCTCGGGCAGTAGTCATAAAGTAGACAGAGCCAATTTTTTTAAAGACGACATTATATATCTGCTCCGAAAAAATACCTCAAACATTATCATAGGAGGCGATTTTAGTTGTGTTTTACGTCCGAAGGACCAAAGGTCACATTTTAATTTCTGCAAAGAATTGTGTGACTTAGTGTCCAAATTGGATCTAAAAGATACGTGGCAATTGCTTTATCCGACTCTTGTAAAATTTACGTATTTCACCTGAACCTCGAGCAGTCGCCTGGACAGAATCTACAGTTCATCTAAATGGATATGGTGGAGACATGGCTTAGCCACAGCCTAAGGGATGTTTCCAGAGCAGAGTGAAAGATTCATTCTGGAAACATCCCTTAGGCTGTGGCTAAGCCATATCTTCACCATATCCTTTCTTCCAGGAGTGCTAGTCTTGCATGGTTCGCAGGAGAGCTTCTGTGAAGTTTGGAAAGTAGGAGACGAGGTACTGGCGGAAGTGAATTTCTGAGGCGGCATCGTGAGTCGTGTCGGGATAGCACAGTCGGTAGTGCGCTTGCCCGCGAAAGGCATAGGTCCCAGGTTCGAGTCCCGGTTTCGGCACACAACTTTAATCTGCCAGGAAGTTTCATATCAGCGCACACTCCGCTGCAGAGTGAAAGATCCATTCTGGATACAGTTCATCTAGTTTGCGTGGACGTGTCGCGGGTGCAGACGTCATCCCAGTCCCCTGCTCCGACCACTGCGTGTACGCCACTACCATCAACCTGGACCCGCAACCGACCAGACGATTCAGACGGCAGTGGATGCTTAACGTATCCCGTCTGCAAAACATAGATCTAGACGAACTTATCATGTCAGCTTGGTCTCAGTGTGTACGGTCTATGCATCGATACGCCTCAAAAGTAGAGTGGTGGACGAACTTTGCCAAGAAGAGGCTACGTCGGTGTTTAATCTCTTACTGTTATGAACAAGCGAGAGAAGAAAAACGGACAACCGAATTCTACTACACCGTTTTACGGGAACTGTACGAGAGATCTAATACGAACAACATACATAAAGCACAAATAAATGCGATAAAGGCGAAATTAATCAGTATTAAGCGCCTACAACTAGAGGGGCTACAAATAAAATGTAAAGCGAAATCCGTAGTGCAGTCTGAGACAACCTCCCTGTATCATTTAATCAAACACCAAACCAACCGAAGACGTTCATTTATAGACGAAGTGGCAACAGAAAACGGAGACATCCTCACACGTCAGAATGACATAATATCAGCAATATACAGGCAGTACACCAGCCTGTACTCCGCACGACCGACTAATGACGGACTGCTTGCTGAACTACTACAAGTTATGGATCCAGAAATCACTCAAGACGATAATCGGGAGTTTTTAACAGAGTTTAGCGTTGAGGACACTTTCGAGTTAATTGTCAACTCACCGTCTAATAAAGCCCCAGGACCGGATGGTCTCCCAAAAGAGTTTTATACGCGCTTCTGGAATATCATTGGTACAGTTTTTACTGACGTGTTAAATGAAGTAATCAAGGGAGTTACAATCCCTCCAGGCATGAAGGAGGGCACAATCGTTCTCGTCTCGAAACGTCGAGGAAGGAAAAGCTTCGATAGCCTGCGACCCATTACCCTGCTTAACTTTGATTATAAGACCATTGCTCGAGCTGTCAACAACAGAATGACTCCATTGGTTAAAAAAATTGTTAAACCTCATCAGACCTGCACCCCAGGCAGATCCGCTATGTCAGCAGTTTCAGAAATCAGGGACATTTTATCCATCGCCTCAGTTACTAACCTGAAATGTGCTTTGTGTTTTATAGATTTTAATAAAGCCTTCGACCACGTTAGCCATTCGTACCTAATGAGAATAATGGCAAAATGCGATTTGAAGATGGGCCACGGGCAGTTATTAAGAACATCATCACAGGGATTTCTGCGAGAGTACAGATTAATGGGCAACTAACGTTACCGATTTTCATCCAGCAAGGTGTACCCCAGGGCAGTCCCCTTTCAATTCTCTTGTTTGTTTTATCCCTGGAGCCTTTACGAATACTTGATGCTTCGTTATCAGGCATCTCCATGTCTGACGTAACGCTCAAAGTTCGTGCTTACACAGATGACGTAGCCGTAATGATACGACGTTAAGAGGAGATTGCCATCATGAAACGTGTCGTCGACAAATACTGTGGTGCATCTGGGGCCAAGTTAAGTGACAAAAAGCGTAAATTGTTGAACATCAGGGGATTCGACAATACAACGGTATTGTGGGCACAAATTGTTGAATCACACAAAATGCTAGGATCAAATTAGAGCGAAGGCCTCTTAAAATGATGGCCAATAACTGGAGAGCGGTGATGCAAAATTTGCGAGGTGTCCTACTTGAATGTCGCTGGAGGACACTTAACATCATTGAAAAAGTCCTGATAGTGAACACTTTTGTGTTCTCAAAGGCATATTACGTTGCACAGTTCTTTCCAATTCCGCAAATGCAAGGCAACAACATAATGAGGGCAGCAAATAGGTACATATGGCAAGGAAGTCTCTTTAAAGTGTCATATATATATATCAGTGCAGCAAAACCGAGACATAATGGAGGGCTAGACCTCGTTAACATCAAGATAAAGGCAATGGCTTTGTTCGTTAAGCGGACCATAAGCATGATAGATGACAGGATAACATCACTTTTTTTTTTTTTTTTTTTTTTTTTTTTTTATGGGACTTAACTACGGGGTCATCAGTCCCTAAACTTACAACTAAGGACGGCACAAATATCCATGCCCGGGAGGGATTCGAACCCCCGACCGTAGTGGCCGTGCGGACCGTGACTGGAGCGCCTCAATCCCCTCGGCCACCGCGGCCGGCGATAACATCACAAAAGCGCTCTTTGTGACGTTGCGTCCGGCTAGCATGCTTCCCCCTATAGACGCCGGAAGGATAAACTATACTTTGAAGTACATCAGAGACTTCTTCCTGCAAGTCAGCTACACGGATGTCAGTATTATTGTAAGAAGACCTTTAACAACACAGGACTTACAACGAGAGTGGGATAAGATAGAAAAACCAAACAACATTGAACTCAAGTATCCTGCCACGAACTGTTCACTTCAGATGTAGCAGCCGCATGGTATAGGGTGGTAAACAACACTGTCACCACTAATGACAGACTTCAAGCCATAGGGAAGAGTGACACGAACCTATGCCTCCAGTGTGGACTGGTCGACAGCATAATTCACCGCTTCACCTGCGGTGGTCACGTACAGAACTGGCGTTGGGTCAGGAACCGACTAGCACTGTTGGCAAGGATAACACAGGATATACTGAATTTAAGTGATGAGAGGAGAAAATATAAAAATGCATCAAGAATGTTTAAGAATGTATAACCAAGGGGAAGATAATACCGCCTACAGGGAAATGGAAGTGATATTTGGAAACAAGAAAAGCAGCTGTATGAATATCAAGAACTCGTATGGAAAACTAGTAATAAGCAAAGAGGGTGTAACGTTTCTGCTATGTTGCACGCTCCTTACAAAAATCAGTTGCCAACACTAAAAACACAAAATATCGGCCTCCTAAAATAAAACTTCGATACCGGTCATGTAAAATATCACATTTTTGCGTTCAGTTTAACATACTATTAACACTATTAGTAAGATGCTTTTAAGAAACAGTACATTGATTTAAACATAACTTTGGCTGTCCTTTTACGTAATTTTCAATTTTTAATACTTTCGTAAATGATAGCTGCTACCACTAAAATGCGTTACACTTAGTTTCGGAAATTTGTATAAAAACAACAAGACTACATGTTATAACTATTGCACAACATGATTACATATGTACCTTTTGTTTAAATAAATTCAGACAGACAATATTTAAAATATCACTCGATCCTAAATTAAATACTGATCATTTTTCACATACTAAAATTAATAATCCTTTTGGTACTAAGAAACTATCTTCGAAATAGACAAAACTACTACAACTTTACACAAATCTGTATTAATAAAAAAATTATACCACAAACTGAAATACATTAAAATTCCATGTCTAAATAATAGTACACCTATACAATATTGGCAAAACAGCTAAGTGTGCATTTATAAAACATAAATAATGTCAATAAATAGAGTTATTTTAAACCCTAGTCAAAACACTACTTTTAATGTTTGTACCACATTAAACACAAATTTCATGAAACACGTACATACATTGAGATAAATAGTTAAAGCTTAAATGTAATATTTTAATTTGTGTATTTTGGCATATTTAAAGTAAAAGAATATTGTTCTATTGTGTATTACAAAACATTGTCATTAGCCTTATTACGCGGTTATGCTGCAAATGTTTGAGTGCGAGCCATGCTCTGGCACTCGGTAGTCACAAATCTGTAAACATCTCTGTTATCTGAGGCTATATGGCCGGGCGCGGTGGCAGGGGGGACTCAGGCGCTCCAGTCGCGGTCTGCACGGCCACTACGGTCGGGGGTTCGAATCCCTCCCTTGGGCATGGATATTTGTGCCGTCCTTAGTCTTAGCTAGTTCATAAGTAGTTTGTAAGCTTAGTGACTGATGACCCCGTAGTTGAGTCCCATGAGTTCTACAAACATTTGAACATTTTTTTAGGCTAAATGTTTCTAACATAATGTTGCACAACTAAATAAATTTGTTTCCGTCACAATGGAACTATCATCAAGAATGTCTTTGATTATTGAATTGAATCTCCTGAAACATATTCTACTATTTTGCTGAATGCTGAGCATCTACGATGCAGTTGTCAGTCTTCAAGAACCAAGATAAGTAAAATATTAATTTCAATCTTCCCCATCTAAAATGAAGTGGATTGCTATAAATCTGACTGTTGAAATGAAATACGTATCCATTATGTAGGATACTTCTATTTTTGAAATTCCCATGGCATGTCAGCAATCCAACCATGAGTCTAATCTCCCTCCTATTCAGGCCCAGGATTGCAGAGCTTCTTTTAAAACATGGCTTTGGCATCATTACATTTCCATGTTTCTGTTGATAGACTTTGGTCCAATATTCTACATGCTGTCTTCTTAGCCAGTTACGTAGCTCCAATTTGATCATAGCCATGGTGATTGTCAGGACAGGTTCTGGTCCAATAAATGGAGTCTCTGCCCCCATTCTGGCTACTCTGTTGGCATGTTCGTTGCTGCTACTGATCCCCGAGTGGCCAGGGACCCACATTAGGTTTACTCTATTGCTTTCCCCTAGCTCCACCAGAACCCTGTGACATCCTGCAACAATTTTAGACCTTGTTGCAGGAGCTGCCAGTGATCTCATGGCTGCCTGGCTGACTGAATAGATATAGATGCTATTGTCTTTGTAGTACCTACGCAAATTCTCCTCCACACACGCCCTGATAACAGTGATTTCGGCCTGGAATACTCCGGCCAGTTTCCCTAGAGAGATGACACACTCCAGTGTTGGCTGCACCCCGTATATAGTTGACGAGATGTAGCGTGAGCCATGACGTCAGGATGCGCAGTGGCCCTGCGCCGGTTTTGTGTAGTGGGGGAAGGTGCGGGCGCATACCTGCAGTGACCGCCACACAGTTCGCTTCGCGCGTTTCACTTCAGTCCGAAAACATCGAGTCGTCTGTGTTTAGGCAGCCCAGTGTGTTTTCACTGCCCGCCGGACGGGACCGAGCCAAAAAGGGAGGAAAATAAACTTTTCCGATTGTCTACTTGTAAAAAATTTGGACGGTATATAAGATCATCCCACGTCCTTTTATCAAGTAATTTTTTCCTTACAAACTTTGGTTTGCCTATGAAAAATGGAGATGTGTAGTTTTCATTTTTCGCGAGTTTTTAGTTTCGTAATGCTTCTCACTCCAATTTGATCAAAGTTTGCGGTTAAAAAATCTGATTTTTGGACACGTGGTAGTAAAACATTCCAGCTTTCTAATAAATCATTCACCTTTTCATAATTCATAACAGTCGTTTTCAAATAATGCTATTTGTCAAGTGAGTGCACATGATTTACAAATAGTGTATTGCAAAAGTTGGATATTGGGCAGGTTACTGTTCTCTGCATTTTAGACCATACATTAGCGAGTCAAACGGAGTTAAAACTACAGAAAAGTTTTTGAAATAGTAGTCACACTGATATCTACCTCCTTTCACAAGTAATCACGTATTATCCGAGCAGCGTTACTCCGTGATCGCAAGCCTTCAATCTCACCGCATGTTGCGCGTAGCGTAAAGCACTACACTGTACAGCACAGAAGAAATCAATTGCTGGCCGCATGTGTCGCTCCTTCGTTATGTGTTGATTATTCATAACACGAAAACAATTATAAAAGTGGCGACCGATTACTAATGACAATGATCTGCTATGATTTTACATTAGGTCATACTTTATAAGAGGCAGACAACTGATTTCTTGTCCACTTTTTAAAATTCCATAGTGTGTTGCTTTAATAAAGGACGAGTTCATAATTACTTTGAAATTAGATGCCAACTATTTGAATTTTGAATCTTTTCTTGATACTATTTTAGAATCCGAATAGGCTGGCTCTTAAAATCCAATTCCGAGTAAGAAGTTGAACTGAAAATTAAAAAGGTAACATTTTTTATTTATGCAATTTATTTCTAGCTGCCAACAATTTTCAAAATCCGGACATTCTGCAATTTTTCCAGATATTTTACTCTTAGAATCTGACAAGTGTAATTGTACTGTACTTAGAAAGTGTTCCATATTTCATCAATGTAATTTATAGCCTATAACAGCGAGTTAGAACAAATTGACTCTCTCGTTTTTCCAAGTTTATGATAATGAAATTGCGTCTGAACAGTCTTCACTCGAGCGGCCAATTGCCAACACGAATTGTGTATTTTTCTATTCTAAAGAGTGGGGCAATGCTTGAAAGGTCCTTCTAAAATTAAAGGCAAGCATTGAAAAGATGACTTTCATAGTCAGCGACTACATAAACCCCACAATGGATACTCTCAAAACAAAGAAATGAGTTGTGAAGAAATTACCGGCGGCTTCCCTGCCCCGCCTTGCCCGCCCTGCCGCTGCGTCGCCGCCCCACACTTTCGGCACGCGCCTTGCGCCGGCGCTGGGCGTATATCTTCAGGACGGACAGCACCGTCGGCGCGCAGCCTCCCTCCCACGAGCGCCTCCCCACCTGTGGCCGTTCCCTTCCCCTTACGTGCAGCTCGTAGCTCTTCCTAAATCTCGTCGATTATACCTCGGCCCTAACGCCTTGGTCTGATTTTGACCCGTCAATGAACCAGACAATATCCCCCGTATGGTGTAGAACTATTTTCTCCCACTGCTCCCTACTTCCAATTGTTATATTGAAAGTCTTGTTGAAGCAGTAGGGGGTTATAATATAGTCGGCTGGCATTTCCCCAACCTTTCCTATATTTACCTCAGTCTCTATTTTAGTGTGTGATTCTGGATATCCCATAGAGTTACAGTTTTTGCCAGTTTTGAGTCTGTATGCACCAGCTGCTGCCTCCATCTTGACCCAAAGGTGTAATGGGGGCATATCCAACATGGTTTCCATCCCAGCAGTTGGTGTGCTGCTAATTCCGCCAGTTATGGCTAAGCAGGCTAATCTCTGCACCTTACCAAGCTCCTTAGCAGCAACATGCTCTTCTACCTTCTTCCACCACACGACCGCCCCATAGGTGATCCTGGGTCTAATCACCGTGGTGTATATCCAGTGTATACCCTTGGGGCTCAGGCCCCAATTTTTGCCACAAGCTCTGCTGGTACTTACAAGAGTACCTTTTGCCTTGGAGCAAATATTCCTAATGTGAGGGGTCCATGTCAGTTTCTCATCTAAGGTAACCTCTAGATATTTCACTGTCCCCTTCACAGGTAGTGCTTCATTGAAAAGCTTTAGATTCCAATTTGAATGTGGGATATTCTTCTTTGTGAATGGTACAACAACAGTCTTCTTAGGACTAACCCCCAGATCCTGTTTTCTGCACCAGTCTTGCACAATGTCCAACGCATCTTGTGTCATATTCTTGACTGTGTCAGCAAATTTGCCAAGTATTACTATGACAAGATCGTCTGCATGTCCTTGGCAAAAGTACTGCCTAGAGTTTAATTCTCCAATGAGATCATTTACCTCTAGATTCCACAATAAAGGGGAAAGAACTCCTCCTTGTGGGCAACCACCAGTGGTGTTGATTACCATTTTTTCATTCATCATGGTAGCCTCAACATTCTTCCACTGAGCATGGCCCTAGTCCACCTACATATAGTGGTCCCTAGATCATGCACCTCTGATGCCCATGGAATCGAAGGTCATGTTGCTAAAAGCCCCCTCGATATCCAGGAAGATACAGAGGGCTATTTCCTGAAAGTACTCCAATGTTACTCATTGTGGTCTCTGTTTGTAATTCTTTGGTGAATGAGTTTCGATACGCTGTGTTTAGTAACTCTGCTTTAGTAGCGCTATCATCGGCAGGATCACCATTACTATCAAGTAGTGAGGGTTTTGTTTGAGTTTTACACCTAGCATTTTTATCATATGACCAAAATCTCTTTGGGTTTTCAGTTAAATTTCGTGTCAAAAACCGTGTCTGTTCTACCATCGGAAGAACGAGAATTGTTTATATTTTGCAATCTATGTTGATGATGGTTTGGTTGTGGGTAGCAATAAAAGAACATATCGAAGAGATTATGGAAATGTTGCTGCTCGAGTTTCATCCAACTAAAGGATCGTCCAAAAATTTTCTGAGTATGAAGATAGAGTAAAATGAAGACGGGTCAACAGCAGTCAACCAAAAGGAGGATACCAAAGAAATTCTGGAAAGATTTGGAATGGCAGAGTGTAACTGGGCGTGAAGAAATTAATGTCTTAGAGAAGGTCACAGCAGAAGTTCCTTATCAAGAAGCGGTAGGTTGCCTGAAGTACATAACTACAGTCTCACATCCAGACATCACTTATGCTGTCAACAAAGCAGCTCAACTCATGGAAGATCCTACAATTCAAGACTGGAATCAATTGAAACGAATTTTTAGATACCTGGATAATACAGTGGATTATGGGATTATCTACAAGAACAAAGAAGGACTGAAGGTGTATAGTGATGCTGATTATGCTGGTGACAAGGACAGAAGACGTTCAACGACAGGTATTGTTGCACACTCAATGTCGTGAGGCTCTATCGTGGATCAGTGAATTACAAGAGATTGTGGCTACATCTACTAAGGAAGCAAAATTAACATCAGTGATTGAAGGAGCAAAGGAGCTAGTCTGGCTAAAAAGATTGTTGTGTGAACTGACTGGAACTTCTCAGCAAGTGACACCACCTATACCATACATTGACAATGTAAGTACAGCGAAACTGTATAAAAATCCGACATAACGTCTAAGATCACAGCACATGGCAATCATAATGGCCACTGGCTTATGACTGGCCACCGCCTAATGAATGGCCACCAAGAAACTGTGGCCAAAAACAAGGTGGACCACCCTGTGACACAGCATGTGGCGGAGCACATGCTTGATTTCAATGGCTGCTTCATCTGGTCCTCCCATCCACCACCAGCTTTTCTGAACTCCACAGATGAGAGTTATCCCTACAGTACATTCTCTGTTCCCGAAATCATTAGGGTCTCAATCTACGATAACTTCCCTTCTTTTTCCCACACCTTACAGTTCCTACCTCTATCCTGTGTGTGTGTGTGTGTGTGTGTGTGTGTGTGTGTCTGTATGTGTATGTGTATACACGCGCGTTTTACTTGCGGAGAGCGCGCGTTTTATTTTTATATTTATTTAGCTTCTTTTTTATATCCATATTTATTTTATTATTATTATCTTTTTATTTTATTTTTCTCCCCTTATCCGCCTCCCCACTCCATTCCTAAGCTGAATCTCGTTAATCCCATCTAGGTCGTGCTGTACCCATCCCCACCACCATGACACAACCTTCCTATTCCCTTTCCCCTCCCCTCCACGATCTACACACCGCAGAGCGTGATTTGAAGTGTGGCAGCTGGAGGTGACGGTTTTGAATGGTTGAGAATGACATATCTTGGCAACTTGCAACAATCTTTAAACACAATTTCAAACCTTTATTAAACTTTTTCTCGCAGACAACTACATCAAAATAATGAAAGGAAAAAGGTTTCTCGCTTACTACTGTTCCGCTATTCATGGAGTAAAACTATGGATTCGGTATAACGTTACAATTTATTTTCTACATTACCAATTGTACTCGCAGAAAATTTTGCAGACAGAATACACACTTAAAGCTGAGAGTACGTTCGAAATTGTATCACAGCACGAGACGTAGTTCATGAGATATGAGGACGTAAAGAGTAACATTCATGGCAAACTGCCCCATCAAGCATGACGTTTTAATCGATTACTTCTTTACTACTAACCATATTCACAACAGATTTTACCGACATACAGCACTTATACAAATCAATGTATTCCTGCAAAATTTTACAATTAGCATTTGAAAATACTACTTTCTCTTTGAGTTTTCAAATTTACCACATTTCTGAAAATCGCTTTATTGGTTACTATGTTCTACGAAATATGATTCAATGCCATGAATATAAAACTGATACAATCCTTGCCGTATCTAATCCATATATTTACATACGTATATATACAACTGCTGTGGAAGTTCAAGTCTCACGCTTGAAGCGTCAATAGCGCATCTAACAGAAAGAGAGCCAACTGTAAGAATAATAATTGTTTTCAGTGATATTTCTACTTCATTAAGAAAATACTTATTACCTATTATATTTCAGCTTTCCATGTCTCAACCACTGCAGCCACTGCCTTCGTGAAATCAGTGCTTTGAGCTAAGATTGGGGCAACATATACGCACAATTTCATCAAAATCGGATTACGGGGGGGGGGGGGGGGGGGGGAAATCGCAATCTTAAGTGTTTACAGTTCATCTATCAGAAATACCTAATCTCCTAAACTACTTCACAGATTTGCATGGAGCAACTTCGTTTCATAAAAGTGGAATCATGGAAATTGTTTTAGATATAGGTTATGCTTGAAGTATGGATTGCGTAGTACAGCAAACAAGCGATGGAGGCGCTGGAGTGCACCAAAGAACTAATAAACACCGCTGCTGCATAAAAAGTATGGAGTAGTACAACGAGGAAGCGAACGTCTTTGACAGAAGTAAGCAATCTTATGTCTACGAATACCTACAAACGTTGAACATAATTTAACTGACTTCGGTTTGTGTATTAAATACTTAACGACATTTCATTGCTGAT
Organism: Locusta migratoria; assembly: GCA_026315105.1. Classification (NCBI taxonomy): domain Eukaryota; kingdom Metazoa; phylum Arthropoda; class Insecta; order Orthoptera; family Acrididae; genus Locusta; species Locusta migratoria. Next base: position 565,946,187 of record CM048745.1, read on the forward strand.
TTTGGCACATTTCACCTTTATGAAAATACATCGTTTCAGACAATGACTTTTCCTTACATTTGACATCTTGGATAGGACAACTGAGTTTATTGACAGAGCGATCCAACAAGGATTTTATTTTTACTGAATGCGGTCCAGAACCCTAAAAATCCATGATACACACTGGCTCTCCTTCAACAACCATTGCGAACCACGGGCATAGAAGCTAGTGTAATTTATAAAGTATCATCCTTAATTTTGTTTGTGACTCCCATTGTAGAAGTGTTATAATATATTGGTAATTCGTCAAACTTTGAATTTTTCTGAACATGACAAAGATACACTATGTGATAAAAAAGTATCAGGACATCCTCAAAAACATACATTTTTAATACTAGGTGCATTGTGTTTCCACCTGCTGCCAGGTACGGCCATATCAACGACCTCAGTAGCCAACAGACATCGTGAGAGAGCAGGATGGGGCGCTCTGTGGTCGGGTGATGGGTGTCACTTGTGTCAGAAGTTTGTACGCGAGATTTCCACACTCCTAAACATCCCTAGGTCCACTGTTTCTGGTGTGAAAGTGAAGTGAAGGCGTGAAGGGACACGTACAACATGAAAGCGTACAGGCTGACCTTGTCTGTTGACTCACAGGGACCACCGACAGTTGAAGTGGGTCGTACAATGTAATAGGCAGGCATCTACCCAGACCATCACACAAGAGTTCCAAATCCATCAAGATCCACTCCAAGTACTATGACAGTTAGGTAGGAGGTGAGAAAACTTTGATTTCATGGTCACAGGGCTGTCTATAAGCTACACATCACACAGCTCAATACCAAACAATGTATCCCTTGGTGTAAGGAGGGTAAACATTGGACGATTGAACAGTGGAAAAACGTTGTGTGAAGTGACGAATCACGGTACACAATGTGGTGATCCAATGGCAGGTTGTGATTATGGCGAATTTTTAGTGCCAACAGTAAACTTTGGGGATGGTGATGTTATGGTGTGCTCGTGTTTTTCATGGAGGGGTTTTGCACCCCTTACTTTTTTGCAAGGCACTATCATGGCACATGCCTACAATGATGTTTTAAGCACCTTCTAGCTTCCCACTGTTGAAGAGAAATTTGAGGATGTTGATTGCATCTTTCAACACAGTCGAGCACCTGTTCATAATGCATGGCCTTTAGCGGAGTGAGTTACACGATAATAACATCCCTGTAATGGAGCGCCTGATTGAACCTAAGCCTACAAGACTGGAAGCTATCATCAAGGCAAGGATGGGCCAACACCATATTGAATTCCAAAATTTACTGGTGGACGGGGCCACAAACATGTAAGTCATTTCCAACCAGATGTCTGCATACTTTTGATCACATAGTGTGTATAACTTCTTCTGGAGGAGACGGGAAAGTTTTGCACAGGACCCTGTGGCAGGTACGGCCGGCTCTGCTTTGGGTGACCCTATGCTCGTCCATGTTTTGGCTACACAGTTGTGACATTTGTATCTCTCCACTCACGACCAACGCTCTCGTCAGTCATTCTCTCCATTTATTCTTACCTCCGTGGTCTCTCTCGCATATTTTCTCGGTGATATCGAGAAGTATTATCGACAGTTCAAATTTCTCGAAAGATTTTCGTGTAAAAATTGATACTATTTTTACATCTAGTCGTCTTTGTGTTCGTAGTTCTTCACCTCCTAGGGAAAGAAGACGATGGTTAAGCAAATCTGAAGACCGTGAAAAAAATTGTATAGACTACACGGTTAGGGCGGTTGCGGTCAGTCAGTGGTGGCAACACATGTATCCCGTTTACATGGGCTACCAAAACCGGATTTAATAATACGATTTCCCAAACCCCCATTTGGTTGGTCATTCTTGAAATCCATTTCTGTAAAGCGGTTTTCCAGTTCCACAATCGATTTTTGTTCCCATGTACACGCAACCATTTTTGAAACGTTCTTGGCTTGTCAAATTGTGTTTTTTTTATTAAACATTTTCGGCTCCTATGGTCAAAGTGACATTTTATACAGCGAAAGAGAAGTATAAAGATTAGATTGAGCAATGAATCTGTGTAATTAAATAAAGAAAAATAGCGATTGTGCTGACTTAAATCAGGAACTGAATCATCTGTTTTTCAGATGCTATATTAAGTGTGCTATGAAATCCGAATCAGGCAATAACATATAAATGACGACTGCGAAAAACGGTTTACGAAATTCGGTTTTCATCTTCTGCAAGATGTTTTGTATGTAAACCTGGTGATGGATGCACTCGCCTCATACCAGTTGGTAACTTTTGGTGTAAATAACACACGGAAGTAACAAGGAATTGTCAAAGCAGACCACAGAGACAGTCGTGTTTAAACATATTATTTTCATTTCTATTTCTCAGTTGACTTACAACACAACAACATTTCGTAACGCTTGGGGAAGATCTAGCACAGACGAATTAATTCGAAGGATACCAATCCAAAACATAAATTTAGGTCGATTGCTTTTATTCATATTGTTGATATTCTGTTCTAAGGTATTGGTTGCAAATCTGGACATAATCTACAGTAAACTTTAGTAATGAATAAAAGCACTGAGGGACATCATATTGCACGTTTCATGGTTTATTCTCTAAAAACTTTTATTCTGTTTTTAGAGTTACCCCAAAATAGAGTAAAAATGCAGTGTCCATTTTTATACTTATACCTGCATTATCACAGGTTCCCAAAAATTTGAGATTTAACTGTGCACCTGAAATGTTTTGGCAATAAATCGATCTTGACCTTCCCTTAAAATCCCAGTCAGATGTCGTCCATTTGCCTTAATACCAAACAGTGGTAGGTAGTGCGGCTGAGAGCCGGCACTAGACTCCATGGCTGGATTTGTAATTTATTCTAAGGCAAAATATGTTGCACTAGATGTTGCCAGCAAAAATCTAGCAAACTAACGGTTGTTTACAGCACAGCTGATTGATTAAAAAAAATGTGTACCTTCATGCTGCCTGTTATACCAGGGATAGTTTTTGTTATATTTAATTCTATTACCACCTGAATAATCTAGAATGTAATGAATCTAGAAAATAGTCGTAAAACCATGTCTCAAATTTCTCACTATGGCTTACAAAGTACTAACACACCAAACGGACTAATCAGTGCAAAAAAAAAAAATAATAAAGTCAAGAAAGGATACCACCAATATAACTCATTCCTGGAATAGAAGACAGGATACAAAGTAATTAATTTTGCTATGGAATGTAGCAAGGAAAACAGTATCAGGTACCTGGGATCGCCACAGAGAAGAAACTGGATTATATCTTGTACATGACCTACATGGCAAGCGCGAGAACTGATGTGACATGAGTTGACAAGTTTTACTTTAGGTGCTACACAATAATGAATTATTGTAACATATCAGACTGCAGCAAGCAAAAGTGATAAATTAAAATATACTGGTCCTTTTGATTTATTCATTAACACCTTGCAGTAGCAATGCTGAAGTACCACTGTATATACCTGTAATAAAACTATCCTTCTAGTTGATATATGGCGAGATGGAGATCTGGAGATTTTCCAGCACATTGGGGAATTTGATAATTATTTTCCCAGGCACCTCACAATTGCCATTTTTGACATGTGTCACTTTACTTGTTTTGGTGCTATAAGTACAGTGGGTGCACATGGGTGGATGTGTCTCGAACGGAGCCTCAGGGATACCGGGCGACCTCCCTGAGTAAGTAGCCTTGCACCGAGTGCGGTTATCGTGGTGTGGACCATATAAGTCCCCAAATCTCGATGGACTAAGATGAACACAGAGAAAGAAAGTATTTTAAAAGAATATGAGGGGCAATCTGAGACCTCAAATACTCGGATATCGGGATCAGGACCGATGGAGTGCACTCCTACTTCTGAATCAGGGTCTACACCTAAGCAAGAAGTGGGAACTGTAACAGAGAAGTTGGACCAGATTAGGATTAAGGCCTTGTCTGGAGCTCAGATGAGGAAACTTCTCAAGGAACAGAAGCAAAAGGAAGGAAAAGAAGGGCTTCCTAAGAATAAGTGGAGGGAATCAAAAGGGCTTGAGCCCAAGAGCCCCAAAAAGAAACTGCCTCAGGTCGAAGGGGATACACAGACGCCCCCAACGTCAAAGACAGGTGGCAAGAGGGTTAGGGAGAATATAACACTCCCTCCTCTCTGGACAAGCGTGATCCTAAAAGGCTGAAGCAGGAAATAGGGAAACAGACCTATAGTACTACAGTCTCGGTCTTTGGAATGGCGGTTGTCCAAGAAGGATACCCACTGGTGAGCATCACCTCGCAGCAGGAGGAGTTCGTGCAGATGGCCCTCTTTGAAAAGATTGGGGGGGACTCTGGTCCAGGACCCAAGTTCAGGAGGGTCTATCTAGATCGCGGTGCCCTCATTTTTGTGTGCGAGGGGGAGCACTCAGCAGTATGGCTTAAGGACAAGGTGCCCATGATATCCCCGTGGGAGGATGCAAAGCTGATGGTCAAGACAGCTACCAAACTCCTGAAGACCGCAAAGGTATCAATATGGGTAACAAAGATCCTTAAGGATGTCCCTCCAAAGACTCTGTTCGAGAAAATAAGGGTCCAGAACCCAAAAGTCTCGACAGAGGATTGGAGGGTAATTAACTAAAAGGTCGTTCCGGAAGTATGAATCTTGGTGATGGAGGTCGGAGAGAAGTCCCTGAAGGCAATGCGAGAGCAAGGCCTGAAACTGTTTTTAGGGTTCTTGCAGGTCTGCGTCAGGGTAATCAAAGACCTTAAAGGCAATAATGGCAGCAAGATGGGGACTGGAAGTGCTGCAGATAAACCTGCAATACAGTAAAGGGGCCCAGCCGTTGCCTGGGGAGACAGGAGGTGTACGTGGCCCTGATACAAGAACCCTATTTATACAAAAGGGAGTGTATCGGGCCTCGGTGGTACTGGAGGTAAACTGATTTATGCCAGAAATCTAAAAAACTCCAGAACATGTGTTTATGTTAGAAATGGAATACCTTTCATACCAATGATGGATTTTTGTTCCAGGGACCTGGTGACCATCAGGATGCAGCAATGTGAGGAAGGTATCACGAGGGAAATTGTTTTGGTCTCAGCATACCTTCTTTACGAAGACAGCTCTCCTCCATCTTTGGAAGTGAGGAGACTGACGGAATCCTGCCATCGACAAGGTGACGAACTGTTGGTGGGATGTGATTCCAATGCCCACAATCTATCGAGGGGCAGCAAGGACACCAACAATAGACTTGAGCACCTTCTTGAATTTCTCCCATCAAACAACTTGGAGATCCTGAATAGGGCTGATGAACCTACATTCAGGAATAGTAGAAGGGAAGAAGTAATTGACATAACTTTTGGTTCCATGATGATGGGCAGTTACGTCAAACAGTGGCATGTGGTCCTGGAGCCATCCTCATCAGATCACATGTATATTAAATTCAAGGTTGAAATGGGAACCAAACAGACCATGGCCTATAGGAATCCCAGGAACACGGACTGGGAGACATATAGGAGAGACCTTGACTTCAGCCTATCGGAAATTAAAACTTCGATAAGGAATCCAGCAGAGTTTGAGGAAGTAGCAGAGGCCGTAACCTCCACTATAGTGACCTCATACCAGGACAACTGCTCAATCACCAAGAAGTGCACAAATAGGAGTGTGCCTTGGTGGAATAATAAACTGGAAATGCAAAGGAAATAGGTACAAAGACTGTTTAACCTTGCGAGGCGCAAAGGACAATGGGCAAAGTATCCTGAGACCCTTGTCAATTACAACCTTGCCATCAGATGGGCAAAGGAGGCATCCTGGAACGTATTCTGTGAGGAAGTGGAGGGCATGGCTGCTCAAACGAGACTTCATAAAATCCTCACTAGGGTACCAACTAATCCAGGAGAAACATTGAGCAAGGAGGATGGGGAGTATACAAAGACAGCACATGAAACGCTGGAACTGCTCCTCAAGACTCACTTTCCTCAATATACTCTGGGGGATAACTCAGACCAGAATGTAATTCCTGAGAGACAACAGTTCTCAGGTATTCGCAAAGAGGACTGGGATTTGGCCAAGGAGTGTGTCGATTTGAGTAAGGTCCGATGGGTGGTGGGAACATTTCAACCGTTCAAGTGACTGGCCCCGATGGAATCTTTCTAGCTCTCCTGCAACAAGCGGGAGAAAATCTTATTAGATTCCTTTGCAGGTTATTCAGGGTTAGCCTAGCAGCAGGAATCATTCCCAATGCCTAGAGGGCAGTGAAGATTGTCTTCATTCCAAAACCATGGAGAATTGATCGTACCAAGGGCAAGGATATGAGACCAATCAGCCTGTCCTCCTTCATTCTTAAGACATTGGAAATGCTGGTTAATATGCATGTTGGAGAAAGGAGGTTAAGTAGGGCTCCTCTACATTCAAACCAACATGCATATTAGCCAGGGAAATCATGTGAGACAGCTCTCCACCAACTCGTTGGGAAGGTGGAGAAAGCACTACACTTTCAGAAAATAGCCCTCTGTATCTTCCTGGAAATCGAGGGGGCTTTTAGTAACACGACCTTCTATTCCATGAACAGCAGAGGTGCATGACCTAGGCACCACTATATGTATGTGGACTAGGGCCATGCTCAGTGGAAGAAAGGTAGAGGCTACCATGATGGATGAAAAAATGGTAATCAACACCACTAGGGGTTGCCCGCAAGGAGGAGTTCTTTCCCTTTATTGTGGAATCTAGTGGTGAATGATCTCATTGGAGAATTAAACTCTAGGCAGTACTTTTGCCAAGGATACGCAGATGATCTTGTCATAGTAATACTTGGCAAATTTTCTGACACAGTGAAGAATATGGCACAAGGTGCATTGGACATTGTGCAAGACTGGTCCAGAAAACAGGATTTAGGGGTTAGTCCTAAGAAGACTGTTGTTGTACCATTCACAAAAAAGCATATACAACATTCAAGTTGGAATCTAAAGCTTTTCAATGAAGCCCTACCTGTGAAGGGGACTGTGAAATATCTAGGGGTTATCCTAGATGAGAAACTGACATGGACCCCTCACATCAGGAATATTTGCTCCAAGGCAAAAGGTACTTTCGTAAGTACCAGGAGAGCTTGTGGCAAAAATTGGGGCCTGAGCCACAAGGGTATGCACTGGATATACACCACAGTGATTAGACCCAGGATCACCTATGGGGCGGTCGTGTGGTGGAAGAAAGTAGAAGAGCAGGTTGCTGCTAAGGAGCTTGGTAAGCCTGCTTAGCCATAACTGGCGGAATTAGCAGCACACAAACTGCTGGGATGGAAACCATGCTGGATATACCCCCATTACTCCTTCGAGTCAAGATGGAGGCAGCAGCTGGTGCATACAGACTCAAAACTGGCAAAAACTGGAACTCTTTGGGATATCCAGAATCACACACTAAAATAGTGAGTGAGGTAAATATAGGAAAGGTTGGGGAAATGCCAGCCGACATTATTATAACCTCATACTGCTTCAACAAGCCTTTCAATATAACAATTGGAAGTAGGGAGCAGTGGGAGAAAATAGTTCAACACCGTACGGGGGATATTGTCTGGTTCACTGACGAGTCAAAATCAGACCAAGGTGTTGGTTCCGGGGTATACGGGTGCAGCCAAGACTGGAGGGCGTCATCTGTCTAGGGAAACTGGCCTCGGTATTCCAGGCCGAAATCACTGCCTTCAGGGCGTGTGTGGAGGAGAATTTGCGTAGGTGCTACAAAGATCGTAGGATCTATATCTATTCAGACAGCCAGGCAGCCCTGAGATCACTGGCAGCTCCTGCAACAAGGTCTAAAATTGTTGCAGACTGTCACAGGGTTCTGGTGGAGCTAGGGGAAAGCAATAGAGTAAACCTACTGTGGGTCCCTGGCCACTTGGGGATCAGTAGCAACGAACATGCCAACAGAGTAGCCAGGATGGGGGCAGAGACTCCATTTATTGGACCAGAACCTGTCCTGACAATCACCAAGGCAATGATCAAATTGGAGCTACGTAACTGGCTCAGAAGACAGCACGTAGAATATTGGACCAAAGTCCATCAACAAAAACATGGCAAGGTAATGATGCCAAAGCCATGTTTTAAAAGAAGCTCTACAATCCTGGGCCTGAACAGGAGAGAGATTAGACTCATGATTGGATTGCTGACAGGCCATGGGAATTTCAAAAACACCTACATACAATGGGAATAACAGAAGAGGACCCTAATGAATTATCTGTGATGACGGTAATGAAACTGCATCACATCTAATCTTCGAATGCATTGCATTGGAGAGTAAAAGGCACAGAACATTTGGGACAGCCAGACCCGAAGAAATTGTGTCTAATAAAGAACTGGTAAAGGGACTCCTTGCACTGTTCAAGGGCATTGGTTGGCTTTACTAGATATACAGGGAGCGATACCACACAATAAACTTAGTTTCGGTGCGGGCAGTGGCGGGTTGGACCAAGACTGTTTTGGCTTCCCTGAAAAAATCAAACCAAATCAAGCCATCTCTCCACCATATCCTTTCATCCTGGAGTGCTAGTCTTTACTAAATGAAAACATTTTAACTTCATGTCAACTTATTTAGTAATTTCAGGAACATTATTCAGTAATTTCAATTACACTTCCATGAAACAAATATTTACTACTTTTAGCCTTATTTAACTCGGTAACATCGGCATTATAATCCAATTCGGATGATATACCTGCTCCTATAAATAAAATTGCCAAAGATTAAAGTTCATAGGATACTACTCATGGTAGCTTATAGCGATATCTTCCTACCTGAATTAAATAATCACACGGAATTTAGGTAAAAGCCATCTTTAATTGTGTGTAGTTAATTTTTGGCAAGCAAACTGTAGAAATACTCTCCTTAACCTTACTCCAGAAGGGAGTGGTATTTGAAATAAAAAAGCGCAATGGAATTACTTATATGTGTCGCCATAAGTTCCCTGGACAGGTGGAGGGGAAACGCTTCAAAAGACTAACTATCGTTTTGAGTCAGGTAAGCCAAGTGAACCTTGGAAGCCAGTGTAGGGACAGTCATTGTTCATACCACAACCCTTCAGACCCAAGAGCTGTTGGTAAAACTCGCTCCAGCACTGCTAGTTGGAGAATCTTTGGAAGATTTTTGATGGAATACAAGCTAGCCAGCAGGCACCACGATGCAGAAGCGACGGACATACACACACCCTCAATATACTCCTGATATCAGGCAAATAGGTGCGGTGGCGGGTAATACAGCTTTCCATAATGTAGAATTGAGTGAAACACCAACACACAACCCACATAAATTAAATATGAAATAAAGTAAGAAAATATTCTACAAAAAATGTAAAAATCACTATTGAGCCCAAGTATTTAGAAAGGAGTCGTGGTTTGACATCAGATTTACCTTGACTGCAATAACATGTTTTAAGGAAGCAATAAATGGAATGAAATACACCAAGCAGCCACTTTTCAACAATTACTTCTTAACTGCATCAGATTGTGTAGGTTATAAGGGTTCCTTGAATGCTGCTTTGTATTTATTACAAAGAGCTAATCCCAATATAAATGAACCAATTTGTGTAGCTCCAGTCACTATTAATGAAGTTAAAAATACCATTAAGGCCTTGAAAAATAAAAATTCCATGGGTACTGACAACATTTCATCTAAAGTTCTGAAGCACTGCAGTGACAATATATGTCAAGACCTGTGTCACATTTTAATGAATCTATGAAGGAAGATGTTGTCCCAGAGAGATTGAAACTTGCCACTGAGAAAACACTTTTTAAGAAACAAATGTTTCCAACAGAGACATATAACTAAACCGGCAACACCCTATGCTGTATCATTGGTGTCACTGAAGCAGTCGTCGCCTTATTACTGCCATAAAGGTCTTCTAAACAACTACTAAGTTAATGATAAAGTAGTCTTACGAAATACGACTAAAATGATAAAAAGTACGCCAGAATTATAGTACTGATGTCTGAATAAAGATAACAAGTATCTTCAGGAGTGTTATTGTATTTATTAATCTCTCTCCAATTTGAAACAACATCATCTTTTTCTAGAATGCTTACCATAAAAGTGCTTCTGTATGCAGAGATGACAGTTTGATGTTGACAACGAGTGTCCATATTCACTGTCTGCTTTAAACTCTATGTTTATCTTAAAACATGATTCTACAACTCATGTGTTAAATTACATTAGTACGCAAATATTAGCACAACTTCATCATCCGTCTGAACAACCTCAAAAAGATTACAACATCATTTTAGTTCAGAAGTTGTCTATGTAGCATACACAAACTTTTTGACGTTTGTGTAAGAAGGATAGCAGCGTCAGGCTTCACCTAAACCGGCGACCATGCCAGTCTAGTTAATATATGTCTGTGGTTTCCAACTACCACCCAAAGTATTAGAGAAACGTATGTATAAAAGAATTACAGACCATCTCAACATCCACAACATCTTCAATAGAAACCAATTTAGATTTCATAATGATAGATTAACAGAGCAAGCTATTTTTTCTCTTAGTAATGAAATTATTGAATCAATAAATAACAGAATGTCACCAGAAATTTTCTGTAAACTGTCAAAGGCCTTTGATTGTGTAGATCACAACATTCTCTTACAGAAGATTAATTTCTATGGCTTGAGAGGTAGGTTTGGAAAGTGGATTGCGACTTATTTACAAAATAGGAAACAGAAGTTGATATTTCATGGTGCTGACTGTTGACCTGTTTCATGTGACTGGGGCTTACTGAAATGTGGAGTGCCACAATGGTCCATTTTGGGACCTCTATTGTTCCTTATCTTGGTCAATGACCTCCCACTGTGCAAAAACACTAACAGCAAATTTACAATTTTTGCAAAAGACACAATTACTCTGCCTGAAGGTCATACAAACAGCGAAATAGAAAACAAATGTAAATCTGTACTTGTTGATATCATTTACTGGTATAAGTTTTATTGACTAACTCTAAATATTGAAAAATCCAATACAGCTTGAAAGTAGCCAGTATAATTATTTAAGTACAATCTCGGGCAGTTGAGATGTGCAAATGCAAGTTAAAATGCTCACTGCTGCTCTAAATTATTTTGCGAGAGGCCAGAGTACTTGCGCAAAGGGAATTTATCTAACTGTTCACTCCTTAAGAGAGCATCCAACGTTTTAACAAACACAAAATTAATGTTAAAAATAAATGAAAAGGTAATTAAACATGAAATGGGGATAATGAAATTATAAAGCAGAGGTTTGATACTTTAAATCATCATCTATTTAATAAAATGAACAAGCAAATAAGTGTTGGAAGACCAAATTAAGCACACACCTTGTACAATGGTAAATTGAATCACAAAGTGACTGCCCATATAAAATTGTTTCTGCCCTTTATGAATTTGGAGGTAACGTAGGAGGAAAATTGCAAACACACAAAGGATAGATGAAAGCACACAAATTCTTTCAAAGCTAGACATGTACATGATGCTTGTGGTACTTTACTCATGCAGGATTACTTGATAGCAGCGTCAAACGAAGCATCGGCTGCGTTCTGACGAGATGGCTGGTGTCTTGAAGCACTGCATACGAGCCAAACGAACTCATGTTCAGGGAGGCGGTGGCATCCTATTCTTAAGTACCGTGTGGTGTGCGACCATGGCGAATAGAATTTTAAACGTACTACGTTTACGCAAAGGCTGAAGCCCACATATGTGAAATCTAACTTAAGAAAATGGGACACAAATTCATCAAAAAAAATGTTCAAATGTTTATTAAGCTTATGGGACTTAACTACGGGGTCATCAGTCCCTAAACTTACAAACTACTTATGAACTACTTACGAACTAGGACGGCACAAATATCCATGCCCGAGGGGGGATTCGAACCCCCGACCATAGTGGCCGTGCTGACCGTGACTGGAGCGCCTCAGTCACCTCGGCCACCGCGGCCGGCCACAAATTCATCACCAGAATGAAAATGCAAATACTAAATTTACACCGAATTACTCGAGTTCTGTAAATTACAAAACACTTCGTCTCACATAGCGAAAGAATTACTCAAGAAAACTATCACTGATAAACCAAGACTGCTTGAGCACAATGAAAGCAGTATGCCTTCCCCTCTGCATGATTTGACGAAGTACTTACTTCCACGGTCACAGTGAGAGTGAAACCTTCAGGCCATGCCAAACCCTTCCCCACCACACACCGGATTAGAGCGCACTAAAAACCCATACAGAGCGCATTCAGACCATAGTGTCTCCCACCCCTCTCTACCTGAGGAAAATAATACCCTCTTCAATGGCTCCCAGAGAGGTCTATTGTCACCTCTTTCGTCCAAGATTAGGTTGACAGCACAGCTAGAACACGGCCACCTCGCCATCTTGACAAGTAAGCTTGTCTCTAGCCACCTAGCAGACGCCAGCGCAGACGACAAACGAAACCATGCATTCTTAATTAAAGTAAACGAGGCCCTAATGCGCGAGGCGGTGACTGTAAGCCATTGTGTGGCAGTCAGTCAATATTAAAAACAACCTTCCAGATTCACACGAACACACAGGTTCAATCACATGGGGCATTGATCATTAATAAACAGAATAAAAATAATTAACATACTAATAGGCAATATTGATGGTGCAGAAACACTAGGTTAATGAATAACTCAAAAATGAAACACGACCACACATTCAGTGGACGTGTTTCAAGCTCAGCAAGAGAACAAAGTATTTCACTTGAGCTGTGGTAACCAAAATAAATCACAATGCGATTTTTCTAAGTTCTTGGGCATTCTAATCGATGACCTATTGAACTGGTCTGAATCTCAGTGCAACAACTTACACCCTCCGTTTAATCACCCCCATTAGTAACATACATACTACCAAAGGTGTATATTTTGATTACTTTCACTCCATCATGTTCTGTGGCATAATATTTTGTGGTAATCAACCATCAGCCAAACAAATATTTATTGCACAAAAGAGGGCAATTAGAACAAAGAGGGGTGTTCACCATAGATCTTCTTGTCGAAACCTATTTCACAAATTAAAAATGTTAACCTTTACATCTCAATACATGTTTTCTATGATGATTTTTGTTTCGAATAACCTTTCTCTTTTTAAATCAAATAATGAATAACATGACCACAATACTAGGACTAAAAATGATCTACATAGGGATCGTAAATGTTTACGTCTTCTACAGCTACATATAAACTCTGCAATCCACCACAAGGTGTGTAGCGGAGGGTACACTGTACCACTACTAGTTATTTGCATTCCTATTCCACACCCAAACAGATCAAGGGGGAAATGTCTATATACCTCTGTACAAGCCTTTATTCGTTTATCTTGTCTTTGTGATCTTGACATGAAATGTAAGTAGGTTTGCAGCAAGATTGTTCTGCAGTCAGCTTCAAATTCCGGTCCTCTAAATTTTCTCAATAGAATTTTTCGAAAAGAGTTCTCAGAGCATTTCTGTGACACTCGCACATTGGTTGAATCTACCAGTAACAAATCTAACTGGTCGCCTCTAAACTGCTTCCATGTCTTCCTTGAAACCAATCTGCCGCAGGTCCCTAACACATGGGCAATACTCAAGACGTGGTCATACAAGTGTTTTATATGCTCTCTCCATTACAGATGAAGTACATCTTCCCAAAATTCTCCCAATAAACCAAAGTCGACTGTCCGCCTTACAACTGTTCTTAGATGTTCATTCCATTTCATGCCGCTCTGCAATGTTACACCTAGATATTTGATCAATACGACTGCATCAAGTGGCTCACTACTAATGATGCATTCGAAGATTATGGGATTGTTTTCCTAATTATGTGCGTCACCTTACATTTTTATACATTTAGAGCTAGCTGCCATTCTTCACACAAACTAGAAAATTTGTCTAAGATATCCTGTATGCTATTATAAACAATTAAAGACAACACCTTCCCATACACCACAGCATCATCAGCAAACGGCCGCAAATTACAAGTCACTCTGCCCCTCAGATCATTTATATAGACAGAAAATAATAGTGGTCCTATCACTCTCCTCTGTGGCACGCCTGACGATACTCTCGTCTCTGATGAACACTCGCCATCGATAACATCATACTGTGTTTTATTAGTTAGGAAGTCTTCCAGCCAGTCACAAATCGGTGAACCTATTTCAGATGCTCGTATCTTCATCAGCAGTCTGCAGTGTGATGCCATGTCAAATACCATTTTTCAAATTTATTGAAAAAAGAAAAACAAGAAAGAAAAAAGACAGTCTGCCTGTTGGCCTTCATCCATGGCTCACAAGATGTCATGTGAGAAAAAAGCAACTGAGTTTCACACGAAACCCGTGATGATTCATAGAAAGAAATTTTTTCATCTCAAGGAAATTTTCTATATTCAGGCTGAGAATATGCTCCAAAATTCTACAGGAAATTGATGTCAACGATATTGGCCTGTAATTGTGTGGGTCAGTTGTTTTACCATTCTTACAATTGGAAGTCATCTGTGCTCGTTCCATTCACTAGCAGCTTTGCATTGAATTAAAGATTTGCGATAAATGCGACATAAGTAAGGGGCCAATGCCGTAGAATACTCTTTGTAGAACCGAACTGGTATTCCACCCATACCAGGAGACTTTTTTGCATTTAACTCTCTCACCTGCTTCTCTACACCGGAAATACCTACTACTATGTCCTCCATTTGGGAATTAGTGTGTTGATCAAATGATGGTACATTTGTGCAGTCCTGCTGCATAAATGATTTCTTAAAGGTGAAATTTAGAACTTCAGCTTTCCATTTGCTTTCTTCTATTACTGTCACAGAATAATAAATGATTGACTGGACAGTGGCCTTTGACCTGCTTATAGATTTTACAAAGAACCAGGTAATCTTTTGCTAAGGTATGGCTGTGGTAATTATTGTATGCTTCGTGCATTAATCTTTTTTATAGATGTACGTATCTCTGCTAACTTTTGCTGTCTTGATTTGTGTGTTCTTTTTTGAACCAAGAGTGCAACAGCTTTTGCTTTCTCAGTAGCTTTCTAATATTATTATATCACGGTGCATCTTTTCCATCCTTAATCGACCTTATAGGCACATACTGCCAATGTTCTACTGAGGACAGCAGGGAGTACACACAAATAACACAGCACATCACACTGTCACTGTTGAAAATAAGCATTTTATTTTAGCACAACATACACACAGGGGCAGATTCTCACATTTTACAACTCTCTACCACAAGCAAAACAACAACATCAAAGATCACACAAGAAAGAAATTTTACATCACTGACACCCCCCTGGTCCATGACCCACCATTAACTTCAGATGGGTTTTCAACTCCAGGTGGTTGACTACTATTGTCAAACAGTCAGCAATGTTCTTCTCACTTGGGATGTAGTCCAACCTTATGCTGTTGTTCTCCACCTCCTCTTGTACAAAGAAGATCTTGAGTTCCATATGTTTAGACCTTTCCAAAGCCTCACGATTTTGAGCTAATTTCTTTGCACCCTGATTGTCAATGAAAATCTGCATAGGATAGTGCAGAAAACAACCTTGATCTATTTCACTGAGGAAACTGTTCAACCACTTTACTTTTCTTACAGTTTGACTAAGTGCAACAAACTCTGTCTTGACAGTGCTTAGCGCTACAGTCTGCTGTTTCCTGCTGCTCCAACTTCCTGCTGCATCTGCAAAGACTGTCAAGTATCCACTAAAGGATTTTCTGTGATTTGGATCAGACCCCCAGTCTGCATCTGTATACATTTCATTTTTTTCCGGTAAGTGAGTGCATCATTTATTGTGCCTCATAAATAATGCAGCGGATTACTGCTGAACTGGCTTAAGTATGTCGCTGGGAATGCTATATCTGGCCTTGTACCTGTTGCAAGTAAAGAAGATTTCTAATTGCAATCTGTATCTTGATGCATCATGTTCACTGAGCTTGTCGTCATCTTTTGCATTTTGTAACTTTACATTCATGATGAATGGGGTTTGGACAGGTTTACAGTTTTCCATTAGTAATTCCTTCAATATTTCTTTTGCATATTCTGTTTGGTCTAAAATCAGTATTCCATTTGTTCTCGCAATTCGAATTGACTTTACTTGTCATGCTACTCCAAGATCCCTTTCTTCGATTTCTTTATTTATAACGTTCTTCATTTTATTTATTTCATTTTTATCTCCATACAACAGTATATCATCTACGTATGCAGTTACTATGAGTTCATGCTGTAGATCATAGTAAACACATGGATCAGCAATGGATCGTAGGACCCCTTGTTTGTGTAAGAACTCTTCAAGTGTTTCATTCTATCTCCTGCCAGACTGATGCAACCCGTAAATGCATTTTTTTTTTTTTTTCAAATTTGCAGATCTAGTCACCAATCTGCATTTCTGCCTTATCCGGTATTTCACTGAATTTTCTTCTTAGTATGTCTGCTAAATTTGTGAAACCAATGGGTAGCTCCAAATAAACTTCATCTCTTCTGTCAGCCACCGAGTATGCTGCAATGACGTCTAATTGATGAACTTCCCAGTCTCGTTCAACTGCTATTCTTATAAGTAGCCACATACCCTTCATTTTTACAACTGGACTGTAACATTTATCATAATGTATGCCTGTTCTTTGTTCGTTTCCTAAAGCAACCTCTCATGCTCTGTGTCTAGCAATTCTTCCATTTTCATTATAATTTCGCTTGAGGACCCATTTGGGTCGTATGGCTTTTGTGTTGTTTGGACTTGGCTCAAATGTTCAGGTTTTGTTTTGCATTAGATTCTACAATTCTTCTAACATCACTTCTTGCTGTTTGTTTTTATCATTAGCTAAAATGGCTTCATGTACACTTTGTGTATCCTTTTCTCTTGGTGTATTCTCATTTTGAACTATGCGTGCCTTCTTCATTTCTTTTGTCTTTCTTTTGCTGTTCAAAGTTCGCAGTTTTGGCGTTGAATTATCAGACAAACAAGCAGCGTTGCATACATTGATAGGTTTGCCTTCGGGTAAGCTTAGTGACACGCTAAGCAAGCGTCGTGTTGACGTCACAGTCACAACTCGCAAACAAACTCGACTGTAGCCACGACCGGGCGATATCGATCCTTGTGGCTATAGACCAAACGAGTCCTTATTTCGACACGGCGGGTAACGTTCAGCTCACCACACTTCGAGCAAACGTGACGTCATTTTGACGTCAGACGCTGTATCGACGATACTACCAAAACACCGATCGACTATCGCTAGTGTTCGAGGGTAAACATTTACACGTGTGTCTGCTTTGTGCTTTCAAGTTACCAGTATCACCGTAATTCTAATTTCTAAACCGTGTGAATCGCCGCGATTCCGGCGACTTGTATGATTTATCATGGAACAGAAAAAAATTGAGTTAGTTTTGTTATAATATTTCATCCGCCAGTAACTAATTTATCGTCTCTTCGTTGTTATGAAAGTTATGTTGTGAACCGAGAAAAGTAAATCTCAACAAATCAGTATAGTTTACAATTTTTGTTACTTGTGATTAAATTTTGTTATCAAATGAAACAAATGTGATATTGTGTTGTCGAGATACATTATATACCAGTCAATATTTACAGAAAAGTTTAATAATGCTCATTATTTTCCAGATGCAGTTCCCACTATGAATACTTTCTTATTCTGAGAAACTTGAAGATTCAAGACAACTCTTGAACTCACGGCTTAAATGTGACATGACTAATAACATAAGTGTGCAAAGTGTGTGTAGAAACTGTGTGTGACTGAACAGTGTTTTATTGAAAAAATTATGTGATATTAAACGGTTGAAAAATAAATGTGAAATACACTTTGTCCCCTAGTCCAATTCCTATAAATTTTCTGCTATGGAATGAGGGTGATGTTGGTCCCTTCTCCCTGAAATCTTGAATTTGATGGCAGATTTACTTGTAGCATAGCCTGAGGTATTACATGGGTTTTAAATCCATTGGTTTACTTTTAAGGTCTATGGTAAGAAAGTGAAAGTGTGAACACAGATCTTACAGTTGAAATTTGATACCGGTACCATGAATAGTTCAAGTGCAATACTTTAGGCCTACTTGGAGATAATTACAAAAATCGTAGGCTACTGCTGTATTTTTATTTATTTCCTTTTTGGTTCTCTCCTCCAAACATTGTACTGAAATGCAACCTGACATTGGATAAGTCAGAATAAGTGATGTGATAGAGGTACTGTAATGATTCCATAAACTTTACACTTTCAAACATGCCAAAGGAGTCATGCTATATTAACAAGGCTCTGTAGCAGTAATGTGTCTTATTGGGAGCAGGATTAAATATATGTTCTACTTTTTTCTAAATATATTCAAAGAAGTTATATTGTGCTGACTAATACAGTATAGGTCCAATTTAGAATTAAAGCTGTGGTTGACCAGATAAAAATCTTAATTGTTGCTGAATAGGCTTGGCCCAATCATTTATAACATGGATTCAGTTCCATTCCAGTTGTTTGAATTCAATAACTCAGGGGTAACAGTGTATGTGACATTTTACTTATTGTGTCACCAGTCTAGTGTGGCAAGGGCTGTTCAATGTTCTTTGAGAACTCAATCACATGAGAGTAAATGAGATAATCCTGTATGTTGACTGTGAAATAATGAATGCTGTTTGTGCTCTGTTGTTAAGTTCTAGTATGTACCCTTGACAGGTAAGTTAAAGTTTAGGGCATGGGATACCACCATCACCTTTGGTCAATAACATTATATATAATCAGTTTCTTTACTGTGCAATTTCCATTGCAATTGAGTATTTCTTTTACAGTGCCCATAGCTTACAATATTTATATAACAAGTCTGAACATATGCTTTTCTTCAATTTTGACATTTAATTAAACTGGAGCCTTTGTACCCAACCCTGTTACAAAGCTGCAATGCTAAAATTTGCTCCCTTAATTTCAAACTTGCTTCAGTGCTGCCTCTTAATTTTGTTCCAAGCAACACGGTAGTTAAAGTGTAGTCTGATCTATTTCAGCTATTTGCAATTATAGCAGCAAGTTTTACATAAATCTTCATACCTTTATCGAGACTTAATTTATGCACAATTAAGTAGTCACATTAAATACAATGAGCAAAGTGACTTCAGGCATACATTAGACTAACCAGTGCTCCCATAAAAAGAGTTAAGAGAGATTTTTTGGAAGATGAAGTGCATCAGACAGATTTGAAAAACAAACTCACATTAAAATCTATTTGGCTGTAAACAATTGTGCTGTTACACATGGCTTTGTTAGTAGACATTACACACAACTAGTTTATATAATACCATATATGTTTATCTTTTATACAATTTATTCAATTGTTACAAGGAATGCAAATACTTGGTAGAAAAGTTACAACTTTCGTTTTTGAAGCACATATTACAGATTCTTACAATACATTATTTAAACTACATATAAGTTTGTATGCTATAAATAACAATTTGGTTTCTTCTTTTTGCAAGATTTTCATTATCTTCCTCCTGTCTCTGAATCTTGCTCACTCCGTCAGATTACATGAAACATTTGTACAGCAAATATGAGCAAAACTGAACATACAAATTACAATTCTCATGCCATACATTCTCTCTCTCTCAGGTACCCAGTACGTACTTTTATATGTTCACTAAACAAAAGAAAACACTTTTTTTAATGCAAAATGGAAAAAAAAATGTTTAACACTTGTGTGTATTCCACCCCTGGTCTGCCCTCTATCATTAACTTA
Organism: Locusta migratoria; assembly: GCA_026315105.1. Lineage (NCBI taxonomy): Eukaryota > Metazoa > Arthropoda > Insecta > Orthoptera > Acrididae > Locusta > Locusta migratoria. Next base: position 565,965,875 of record CM048745.1, read on the forward strand.
AATTTAGCTGTTGATACTCTTTGTGCTTTCCAGCTTTGCTTCACACATTACAACATTGATTCAGTAAAATACAGCACAAGGCATGGTTCACTTTCAACAACATGTCACAACTACCATTACTGGCATATACATTTTTTCCCCAGCTGTCTTAATATGATGGTATTCCTTATCATAACACTTGCCCTGAAACATAACTAAAACAGTAGGATTAATGTAAGAATCATAACATTATAAAGATTATGATATATTGTTAAAAACCTTCGTCAGGTGGCAGAGATTCTTCTTCCCTTCTCTCCCACTTGACGAAGGAACTGTGTTCCGAAAGCTTGTCCTTTTTGTCCCCTTTTTTCTGATTCTTCATTTGTGTGACTATTGGCGGTACAGCACAATGGTAAGTACTGGCCAGCCATTCTATCTCGTTTTTAACAATATTTATCTTCTCTGAGGAGATTTTTCATCATTAATTGAAAGATTATGATATTTAAGCTGTTAAAATTCTGTGTCTTAATGGTAGCCAGACCCACAGTGATTCCAATTTTCTCTCTTCATTTGTCTCCTTTCTGTGGAAAACAGAGTCTGCCAAACGTCAGCTATCCTTTAAATTAATATGTAATGTATGGTGATACTCATATTTTGAATAGTTTGAAAACTACAGAGAGGAGTTGGTGTTATCCAATTGTTGATATAACATATATAGCCTATATTTATGATACAAAATTAAACTTAAAGAAAAATCATATTTGTGACAAAATAAAGGAACATTAGTTGTACTAAGTCCACTGCTTGCACCAAGTAATTTGAGACCTTAACAATGTAAGGATTATTACCCACATGACATTTTAGCTTGGCCTTTCTGTGTTAATGTCACATACTGTTCACTGTGGTACACAGTAATGCCTTAAGGTGGTGGTGATGGTGGTGGCAGCAGTGGAAGTGCCCAGAACCTGTGAGCAATCAAACTTCACAGAAGTACTACATTTTTAACAAGATAATGTGTGCAATGAAACAGTAAAATACTTTATCTGCATATTGGATGGCACTATAGCATGTAACTGAAGTGTATTACTCACATAACTTTATATTTTGTAAGGCTTTATGCAGGTCTACAACACAAACATTTTTTTTTTTTTTTTTTTTTTTTTTTTTTTTTAAATTATGCCTAAACACAATCACTACCACGGTTTGGAATCATTTTGGAACAATTTGGCAGTAACCAAAAACTGTTTCATAGAGCAACAGAGCATCATATGGTCAATTGAAAATAAAGCAGCCTGTAATTTTTGCAAACTTATTTTTGAAGCCCAGCTTAACATCACCAAGCCTGTTCATGAGGTGGTTGCTTACATAATTATATTAGTGGCACAAAAACAAAAACTGGACCTTCAGTCAGCATGTTAACATAATTCAGAAAATGTGGGCCACTACATAAGCATTAAGGGGGGGGGGGGGGGAATAAAATAACTGTACAATAAACTTTCTAACCACATCAAGACACTGAAAGAATAGTAAATATTCTTCGTAGGCCTAAGTGTAAAAAAATATTTGCAAGGTAGGTGTTATTTCATTGTCAATGAATATATGCCTTCAATTTTAAGAACTTGTTTCTTTAATGTAACTGATACTGCAGTTATTAGTGTGTGCTGCTATTTAAATACACTGGCCTATAATGGTTATCATATTACATTACACACTTCAATTACTTGTAGTAATATAGGGTCTAGTATCAGTTTTACTGTTAGGTGCCAAATGTTTTTAAGATGTATCGTGCACAGCTAACTGGATGCTTAGATAAATAAAAAGTTACTGCAGTTTCATTTCCAGTGCCATACATTTTTAACTCAAAATTTATGCATACATATGAAATAAGAAGCCGAGATCTTTACTATAATTGAAGCAATTAATATATCAGTATTCCAGCACAAGTGTTTTTTTTTTCCTTCTTCTTCTTCAAGGAATGCAAATGAGAGGGGGAAATACCCCAATTAAAATACCAAAACAATGTAGGGAAAGGACAGACTGTTCTGGTCCCGTCACAGATTATGATGTGACAAATTAGACTAAACTACACATACATTACATCCAATTTTTTTTCTTTTTTTGTCTGGACACACAGAAACGAGAGAGGTTTTCCTCAAACTGAATTAATCATGATAAAGGCCAAATCAGTCTCAAAGTAAAGAGTATTACGGCTCACCTGTAGACGGGGATACTGCCCGTCAGCTTTGACCCGTGATGTCATCCCAACGCGGTAGTTTTGAGGTGCGTGCGTGTTTGTAGAAGGCGTGAATGATTATGTGGTGGTTGAGTTAAGGACGATAGTTTGTTATCAAACACAAAATATTAATACTTTGTGTTTAAAAGGTGATCTGTAACTTCTCTACGATGGTTGGGTGTAGGTTAACCGATTGATTTCTTTATCGTATGTGAGCGCTGAAGGTGCTAATTTTTGGGCTAAGACCCGTGATCGATGGTATATTCTGTTATCTATAATAACAACAGATTATTTGTATCTACAATACATAAGTATTAAGATATCCCTTATACTGGTTTACCAACATCTTGGTGATGTCATGGGTCAAAGCAGATGGGAGGTGTCCCAGTCTACAGTTATGCCAGTTTTACTGTAGGCAAATTAGTTCACCCAACTCCCCATCTGTTCCTTAAAAAAAATGTAAATGGTCCATAATTTCCTTATTCTGCTACAGCTATGCATTATGAGTTTCAGATTTATAAACCAAACTCGTAGCCACATTTCTTTGTGCTTCCAAATACGAAATACATTTTATGCAAGTTGAGTTGAATAACTTAATTGTACATTCAGAAGTTTAAGGCATGTAAATAACAAATTGTTACAAAATAGATGCCACATTTTTACAACTCAAACACACATTTAATTAAACTTGAATGAAAGCTGTGGGCACATACAAATACCCTTTTTCTTCTGATACCCCAGAGACCATTCTTATTGGGATCCATGAACGTAACAACCTAATGTACTGTACAAAAAAGACTAAAACACTTTTTAAAAAATATTTGTTATACTTGTGCTTATGGTATAGTTACACTATAAGAACGACTAAAATAAACAGTGAATTTATTTGGAGGTGATAAAAAGAAATATTTTCTATCAACATCTACACAAACACATGGTAACATCTCAAAGTTCATCTCACACTCTTGATTTTGGAAGCATTTGAGACCTGAATTCCCTACGATCTATATAGTAGGCATATTCATTTCAATCAGAATTTGGTGTTGTCTGCACAAGGTACTTGGCAAATCCATACATCACGCACACTACAGAAATTATAGAAACATCTCACTAAAAGATAAATTTCTATCAGAAAAAGCGAAAGAAACGCCTCAACGTATTTTGAATATTTACATGTGTTTCGTGCTTAGTTGACTTCATCGGGAAGTTCCTGAATATATTCGAAACACGAAGGTTTAGAATATATATAAATGGCTCATAACTACTATATCGGGATAAACTTCGGATGATACAAGATGTTTGTTTATAAGGTATCGCACGGAGAACGAGATATTTTTATTCTACCACTAAATATAGCAATACACAAGAATGCTACTTTTACACCATATTGCAGTCGTACCAATAACAACTTGTTTATTATGATACGACAGCTAACCAAACAAAGTCTCAAAAACTGCACTAGCACACAAGGAGGTTGCTAGCAGACGACATTTGCACACAGCAACAAGTGTGCGATCGCAAGTCGATAGCTGTTCGTGTGGTCTTCGATACAGCGTCTGACGTCAAAATGACGTCACGTTTGCTCCAAGTGTGGTGAGTTGAACGTTACCCCGACACGGCGGACACCAACGAGCTTGAATTTCATAGAGTGGCGATAGGCCCGCCATGTTATTTGGTGTATCAGTTCACAGCTGGTGTGACACACCCACTCGGTTTTCACATGTATCGAACATTTTTGTCGTTTCGTATTTCTTCAAAAAGTGAGTACATCGACATGTTATCAATGCTACGTTTGCGACAAGAATTTGCTAAACACACAAATGATAAATCAGGAATTAAAGTAAAATATTCAACGTTTTCACTTTTAGTAAATGGCACACAGATAACGACATATCACTTTACTTTGAGAGTACATTATCGTGTGTAAGAGAATTGTTTAAAAAAAGGATGTTTTTGTTGTGTTACAGAATGGTTAAAGGATTCTTACACTGGAATGGTCTATGAAAATTACCAGTACCGTACCTTACACTACTAATACTATACAAGCAAACTCATTTCGAACATACGTTTACAATAATACGGGATAGAGAGCGAGTGTAGGGGAAAGGATGGTAAAATGAAGACAGTAAGCTTTCCATTTTTTTATTTCCTTACTTAGACCTGACGCCTAAATGAATACTTAAGAGAAAACATTAGTTTTGTTTCCAACTACAGATTTCGTAGTTTTTTTTAAATGTACGCCTAACATTTAAAGTGATTACTTTGACTTTTTTCAAATGATGTCAAACTCGTCATATACCCTTGTTTGCGAGGAACTTGATAAAGGAAAACAATTCGATAAAAAAAAAATCAGTTTATTTTAAGCACAGAAGTGGCATAGATTTGCTTTGCGTTTCGTATTTGCTGCAGTGAGCTAGGTACAAGCAACATGGGCCTATTTACGACAACATGGACAATCATATGAAGTCCCTAATTTACCATAGTCATTGCTGATCTTCACAAAGTTCTCTGAGAAAATCATGACCATCGTCGTCTTCAGTGTAGTTGACTGATTTCGGAGTGCCTTATCACATTTGTTTCGTTTATTCTTCTCCCCTAGTTGTCATTCAATTTTTCTTCTTTTGTCTTTTATATACAAGCAAACTCATTTCGAACATACGTTTACAATAATACGGGATAGAGAGCGAGTGTAGGGGAAAGGATGGTAAAATGAAGACAGTAAGCTTTCCATTTTTTTATTTCCTTACTTAGACCTGACGCCTAAATGAATACTTAAGAGAAAACATTAGTTTTGTTTCCAACTACAGATTTCGTAGTTTTTTTTAAATGTACGCCTAACATTTAAAGTGATTACTTTGACTTTTTTCAAATGATGTCAAACTCGTCATATACCCTTGTTTGCGAGGAACTTGATAAAGGAAAACAATTCGATAAAAAAAAATCAGTTTATTTTAAGCACAGAAGTGGCATAGATTTGCTTTGCGTTTCGTATTTGCTGCAGTGAGCTAGGTACAAGCAACATGGGCCTATTTACGACAACATGGACAATCATATGAAGTCCCTAATTTACCATAGTCATTGCTGATCTTCACAAAGTTCTCTGAGAAAATCATGACCATCGTCGTCTTCAGTGTAGTTGACTGATTTCGGAGTGCCTTATCACATTTGTTTCGTTTATTCTTCTCCCCTAGTTGTCATTCAATTTTTCTTCTTTTGTCTTTTATATTTCTTTTTCTTCAGTTTCTCTTCTGTTTGTGATTGCAATGAAGACAATTTTTTCCTCTGTTTTCTCTTCGAAGTACTGCACAATGGTCATCGATTTCTGTGGCCATTTCAGTTAGTTGGTCCTTCCTTTATACTTGTTACACATGCTCAGTACTGCAGTCATTAATATTACGGACGAAATATTTGAATAAGATGATAATCCGTCATCTTGTCCGCCCAATAAATTCAACTTAATCGGAACGGTTATTCATGATTTAAACATGAGAACAACACTTCATTAAATTCTCTTTGGTGTTTAATATATACAATGAAACAGTGTAGTTTATAGTTTACAAAAAACTGGAAACAGGTTGGTTAAATTTACTACACGTGTTCCAGTTGCTATTTCAGTGCACTGAAATTACAACAAGCATGTGTATAAAGACAAATGATAGTGTGTCAGCGCTAAATGGTGGAGGTTGGCTTTAGTACATATTGTAGCACATGTGAAGCGCTAATCGCTAGCTAGGCAAGACCTTCATTTTCTGCTCTGTCTCGTCAATCGCATTAAATTAATGATTCCTTCTCTAAGATTCCGTGTCATCTTACCCTGCCTCCCCCTACTAATTTCGCGTGATTTGTGATGGTTTGATTTTTAGAAATTCTATTTCCGTATTTTTCAGTTTGCCATAATATACGTCTTGGGTTTACCAGCATTTCTCTGACTTCATATTTTTTGTCGCAAATCAGATGGAAAAAAGAAAAATGACACCTAACACCCAGCTTAGAGTATTAAACTGCTCCAGCTCCTCAAATAATGTATTCAAACTGAGACTGAAGCGCGAAAAATGAAATCTAAAACTAGTCTATTTCACGTTTGCCTAATTCGTACACAAACTGTGATTACATTGTTGTAAGCAGATTAACAACTATTGTGACACTGAAGGAACGTACGTATAAAATGAGGTTATTTTACAGGCAGATCCTCTGTTTATTTTCGTTTAACAGCTGTCAGCTGTACTGCAGAATCTGCAGTGCAGATCACGTGTCAAAATGTATATCCGGAGTGATATCTATCGGCATCTACAGGTACTTTTCATTTTTATCTCTGGACGTTCCGGCGGTATATTCGGTGGGGCTAGATGCACGTATTGCTTGTTTGCCCCCAATATTTTGCTACTTAGTTTCGTAAACGTCGCGATTTTAGAGTGAGTGGTTTTATCGATATTCCTTACTTGTCACTAAATTTGGTAGTTTATTTCTGAATATGTCACTATTATAGGGTATGTGGCTAACCATGATCCTAAGAGGATAACTTTAATTTCTTTTGCAAATGTATACAGCGTACTCAGAACATCCTCGTCCGCTGGCATCGCTACATTTGTTTGCCAGTATTATGGCGGTAGCTCATTGGCTGACAGCTTGACAGCCGGAGACAATTTCTGCGTGTCCAAATTTGTTTGAAGAGCTGCGTTCATGCTGCAGCGCATGCGCAGTACGAAAAGTCGTGTTTGAAGAGCTCCAGGCGCCGCTCCTGCAGCATGCCTGCAGTCTGCCGGCTGTTCGAAGAGCTGCAGGCCTGCAGCTCATGCAGGCAGGAGCTGCAGGAGGAAATTTTCCCTGTAGCTCATGCAACCAGACTCGCGCATGCGCATAACTCTCAGGCTTGTAGTGGGGGTATAAGAAGCGCCTTTGTTCGAAGTTTTCAGAAGTCCACAGCGTTGTAGTATATAAGTGTACTACATGTTACTTCTGTCGTTCTGTGTTTCTTCTACTACTTGTAAAGGAACTTCATTATTTGTTTGAGTATATTGATGTATTCGTATTTTATTTTATAAGTATTATATTTGTTTGTATGAAATCACCTTTAAAAATTAGAAGAGCAAAAAACTGTAAATGATATAAAGGTTGTACAGTTTGTTTTGTATATGTAGATTAAAAACAGTTTTAAAAAACAACTTTGTGCACGTTAGTCCAATGCGTTTTTAAATTGATATTCGATCTACTCTAGGTATTGTCTCTTCTTTACATCTCACTACTGTTTTCCGTCTTGTTGTCTGATGTTGTTTGGTTCCTGATGTGCATTTTCCGGTAGTGTACGGAACTTTTCCCCTGTTTGAACTGAAGTGATAATAAATGAAACGGAAGAAACGCCACAAAAACAGGTGAAAAGTGCTGTACAAACAGAAAAACACACATCAGGAACCCACCAATCCAGCCAACAAGTAGTAAAAACAGCAGTGAGATGTAAAGAAGAGATAACACCGTGAGTAGACCGTATACAAATTTAAATACACATAGGCCTAATGTGCATAAAGTATTAAAAAAACTGTTTTCAATCTATGAATATAAAACAAACCTTTACAGACCACAGAAGATGCATTTAAAATAAAAAGTGAAATGCATCTAGTGTAAAAGAAATGTCTTTAATTGCAGTCAGAATAAGCTGGATTACGTAATATACTCGATTTTAATAGCTGCTGCGGAAGATGGCCACACAACCAAATATAGTTACAAGAGCATTTTCCAATTCCATTTGTTCCAAATGTTGAGCGATTCAGATTTTGTGTCCAGTGATGACGATTTCGATGAAATTTTGCGCCGAAATAAAAGGCAGAAGAGTGAATATGTGGTTCCACAATATTCGGAAGATGAATTTGTAGAACATTTTCAGGTGTTTCTTTATTATTCTCATAAAACTCTATTAACGCTAATGTGGCGTCTGTGCTCCACACCGATTCCTGTGTAGGTGGTTACTATTCTTGTGCAGGTAACTGTACAGGTAGAAGAGTAGTTGCGGATGCGGGAGGTTGGAACTTCAAAAATTCCGCGCCTGCAAATAAAGGCAGAATTAATATGGAAATTTTCAAACTGAATTACACGGAAATACACAAACTATTACACGAAAACTTCAATTCCTTAAACGTATGAAAGTAATTTACTTGTAGACGCTGGCACAATAAATCGCTCTCTTATGCTACACAGAACAAGTGAGCGCACACGTGATACGCAAACTTCAGGCTGCAGGTTAGTGTTCGAAGAGTCCCGGCAGCATGCTCAGCACGTGACGTCATCTTCGCAGCGCATGCGCAGTAGTGCCCGCATTGCTGCTGCACGATTTGCACCCATGCAGCTCTTCGAACGAACCTTAAGGACTCGTGTCGACAGGTCGATGTATCGCATTCAGCTCCTGATGACGTCAGGCCGACGCTTGCCTAGCGTGTCACTAAGCTCACCCTTTGCCTTCAGAATACGAGACTTTCGCGAAAAGATTGCGGTGTGATGAAGCGAATTTCTCAGTTAAGAAATTCAAAAGCCGCCTGTTAGAAGAAGAAAGACGACTTACAAACATGAAATGCGAAAGTGAAGTGAGAGCATTAAAAGTTTCGACATTCAGAAGAGGCCCACAACAAACAAAGAATGGCAGAAGGTGACGAGGAAACAGCCAGTGTGATAATAAAAACGGAAATTGCGAGAAAACATGAGTGTGGTCCTGGAGTATGGACATACTGGAAAATATCGTCCACAATTTGGCGATAACACTTCAAACAGTGAGCAAGAGAGCCACAGAATTCTGCGACATTAACTGTCAGCAAAAGCGTGTTACTGACAGAAAAACACAGCATCACGAATTGTCATTCTACAAATGAATTAAGTGTGAACATGTTGGACAAATGTAGCGGAATAACGTAAAAGCGTCTGAAGACAAAATAAATTAAATGTGATGTGCCATGCTATTTGTGTGTACTACTTGCTGTCCTCAGGAGAGCATTGACACACATTTCTCTAACCCTTTATTTACATCTACATACATCTACATACATACTCCGCAATTCACCGTAAGGTGCGTGGCGGAGGGTACACCGTACCACTACTAGGCATTTCCTTTCCTATTCCACTCCCAAATTGAACGAGGAAAAAAAGAATGCTTATATGCCTCCGTACGAGCCCTAATTTCTCTTATCTTGTCATTGTGATCTTTACGCGAAATGTAAGTAGGCGGCAGCAAGATCGTACTACACTCAGCTTCAAATTCCGGCCCTCTAAATTTACTTAACAGAAATTCACGAAAAGAACGTCGTCTTTCTTCCAGCGATCCCCAATTGAGTTGCCGGAGCATTTCCGAGACACTCGCGCATTGGTCGAACCTACCGGTAACAAATCTAGCTGCTCGCCTCTGAACCGCCTCTATGTCTTCCTTCAAACCGATCTGCTGCGGGTCCCAAATACTTGAGCAATACTCAAGACGTGGTCGTACAAGCGTTTTATACGCGGTCTCCTTTACAGGTGAAGTACATCTTCCCAAAATTCTCCCAATAAACCGGAGTCGGCTGTCTGCCTTACTCACAACTGTCCTTACATGCTCGTTCCATTTCATATCGCTCTGCAATGTTACGCCTAGATATTTGAACGACGCGACCGCATCAAGAAGCTCACTACTGATGCTGTATTCGAACATTATAGGATTGTTTTTTCTACTCATGCGCATCACCTTACATTTTTCTACATTGAGAGCTAGCTGCCATTCTTCGCACCAACTAGAAATTTTGTCTAAGTCAACCTGTATGCTATTACAGTCAGTTACAGACGACACCCTCCCATACACCACAGCATCATCAAAAACAGCCGCAAATTACAACTTACTCTGTCCATCAGATCATTTATATAGATAGAAAATAATAGCGGTCCTATCACACTCCCCTGGGGCACGCCTGACGATACACTCGTCTCTGATGAGCACTCGCCGTCGAGAACAACGTACTGCGTTCTATTACTTAGGAAGTCTTCCAGCCAGTCACAAATCTGTGAACCTATTCCATAAGCTCGTATCTTCGTTAGCAGTCTGCAGTGTGGCACCGTGTCGAACGCCTTTTTGAAGTCGAGAAAAACACAATCCGCCTGTTGCCCTTCGTCCATGGCTCGCAAGATGTCATGTGAGAAAAGGGCAAGCTGAGTTTCGCATGAACGATGTTTCCTAAACCCGTGCTGATTCATGGAAAGAAGCTTTTCCGTTTCAAGGAAATTTACTATATTCGAACTGAGAATATGCTCCAAAATTCTACATGAAACCGATGTCAACAATATTGGCCTGTAATTGTATGGGTCAGTTCTCTTTCCTTTCTTATACACTGGAGTCACCTGCGCTTTTTTCCAATCACTAGGAACTTTGCGCTGAATTAAAGATTCGCTATAAATGCAAGCTAAGTAGGGGGCCAATGCCGCAGAATAGTCTTTGTAAAACCGAACTGGTATTCCATCCGGACCAGCAGACTTTTTCGTATTTAGCTCTCTCAGCTGCTTCTCTACACCGGAAATACCTATTGCTATGTCCCCCATTTCGGAATTAGTACGTTGATCAAATGATGGTATATTTGTGCGGTCCTCCTGCGTGAAAGATTTCTTAAAGGTTAAATTTAGAACTTTACAACGCATTTAAAATGAGTCCACTACTCCTCTACATCCATTGTACTGGAAGTGAACGATGTCAATTCCTTTTTTAAGTGCGAGGCTAACAATTGCTTATAGCCCCCCCCCAGCCCCCCCCCCCCCAAAAAAAAAAAAATGCTTTGGTCAGCATTGACGCTACGAGGATATCGTGATCACTAACTCCTGTCTCTACACTGTCATCGTTAATAAGGTTGGGCTTGTTTGTAGCTATAAGGTCTAAAATTATTTCCATTGCATATGGGCTGTCAGTTTAATTGTTAATTGCACAAGACAGTTTTCGAAAAATATGTCCATCAGTAGTTCACAAGACAGCTTGTCGGAACCGCCTGAAATGAAAATAGAGAAGTCCCAATCTATACTCTTAAGGTTGAAGTCTCCGCCGACTAATATTGCATGGCCTGGACACCTACGCACTAGCTGGCGTAGACTTTGTTTGAAGGTACAGAAAGGTGCCCATTATTCTGCCGCAAATATGTTCAACTCTCTCCCAGCAGACATCAAAGTAGATATTAATTTCCTGCCTACGTTTAAACATAATCTAATACAATACCCTGTAGAAAAGTAATTTTACTCTCTTGATGAAAATATGCAGACAAAACAATAATTGTTTTTGGAAATTTTGTATTGCCATATGTATTTATGATCTTGAGACTCTCTCTTTCAATATTATTACTGTGTTATGCATCTTTCCTCTTTTTAAATAAGATAATATGTTTCTTTCTTAGGCTTTGTTTTATGTTATTTGAGCTATACTTTACCAATTTTAGGTCTAGTTCTACCTCTAAAGTTTTGTAGCACTTTATGATGTTTGTTATTTTGTAAATATTTATGGAACATCTATATTTTGTAAGCATGATGCCTTCCACATCCATGTGATTTACGTTTTGTAAACATGACTCATTCTATATCCGTGTTATTAATGACAACATGGATTAGAATACGAAATAAATAAACAAAATAAATACAACTTGACGTGACGGTGCCGTGAAGTTACGTTGACGTAACGCACAGAGTGAATTGGCTCTAATGTTTTTTCAAGAGTTAAGGGAAACTGGATAAAAATGTGAAAACGCGGTGCTATGGGTAATAGCCCAGGCCACGCGCCGCTTCTGAAACCGCAGCTGATAGAGTACTGTGCTTAAAAGCATAATCGAATGTTGTTCGCTGGTGTGCGGGGGTGGGGGGGAGCGCGGTGACACATTAGATATCACCGCGTCTGTCACGCACGGTAGGCTCTACATGCAGATTATCACAGTAATTAATAATTTCGGTTCAGCAATTTTCACTAAAATGTTTCTGCAGAATGAAATTATATTAACGATATTTAAGACATATTTCGCTCTTCTCTGTTCGTTGACCCCGTTTTCTCACATCCAGAATGCAATGTGTTATCTCTCTGACCATTGGCCGATTATAATTTCTTGTTCGACCTTTGACTGAAAGGTGACTATCGCGCTTCATGAAGTAGGAGATGGCGAAGATGTTGAGACAGGGTTGTGCCGTCTTCGAAGCAATTTCTCGTAAAACTCCCCCCAAGGTTCGTTATACCAGGTTAAACGCAGCAGTGTGGCAGATCAGTGTTATCTTCTAACTAACTAAGTGTGAGAACGAAGTGGAAGTGCATTGTTTCAATTAATTTCAGTGCTCTTCCTCCGCCTGCCCTACAAAGCAATTGCTTAACTTTGGTTGAATATTAATGTCATTCGATGTAAACATTTATTATGCTCCCATCAGTAACTTCAAAGTTGAATTCTGATTATAAATTTATGCTTTACAGTTCTTGGGTGGTGCTGCACCAGTTTTACAGAAGCAGCAACAAAGGAATTTGAATGTACATGAATATATTAGTTATACCCTTCTCAGGGATGCAGGGATACCTGTTCCAAAGTTTGGAGTGGCAAAGACTAAGCAAGAAGCGGCCAAGATAGCCCAAGAGCTAAATGTGAAAGACATTGTTTTGAAAGCCCAAGTGCTGGCTGGTGGCAGAGGTAAAGGGTCGTTTAAAGGCGGCCTTAAAGGAGGCGTCAGAATGGTGTACACGTGAGGACTGCAATTTTAAATGTTTTACATTCTTTTACATCTTAAATAATTGTATAAGTACCAGCAGTTGTTATTGTGTGTCTGTGTAAAATTGTTGCAGACCAGCTGAAGCAGAAGATATTGCAGGCAAGATGTTAGGAGATTATCTGGTAACGAAACAGACGGGAGAGAAGGGTCGAATATGTAATGCAGTTATGGTCACAGAACGTAAATTTCCAAGAAAAGAATATTACTTTGCCATTATGATGGAGCGAGCATTCAACGTGAGTAATTTTTACCTCAAGTAAATTGTGTACTTTTATATCTCAGATAGTATGGGTCACTTTTACATCATTGCAGGGCCCAGTGTTAATAGCTTCATCCCAGGGTGGAGTCAATATTGAAGAAGTAGCTGCAGAAAATCCAGAAGCTATTGTATATGAACCTATAAGTATTGAGAAAGGTAAAATGTCTTGTTCTGAATCTACTTCTGTAGGCCTAATGTCCCTAAGGGGTAGTCCTATGGCCATAATGAAACTGACTCCAAGGTTGTCTTGTAATGCTGCAGGAATGCACTGTTGTTCCTGTTAACACTCCCAACAAAATTTATCTATAGTTGTATATTAATAGCCATGATAGTCTTAACTTTACTGTATAAATGGCAGTATTTTGTACCAACTTTTTCTTGCTAACATCAGGTTGGCATCATAGCAAAGACTCAGTTCACTAATTATTTTTCATAGGCATGAAGCTTATTCATATTTTATTTATTTTTAATGACTTTTTTTTGGTACTTGTTTGATCTTGTAGAACTTTCTCAGAATTATCTTCTGATTAAAATAAGTTTGAGCAGCAATTGAGTGTTTCGAGTGGCAGGGACCAGCTAGCACAAAGTCCTAGATGTATTGCCTGTTTTGTGGTGCACATACTGACCCATGTCATTGGCAACATGGTGACGGCTCACCTGTAGACAGGGATACCACCCATCAGTTTTGAGGTGCCTGCATGTTTTAGAAGGCGTGATTATGTGGTGGTTGAGTTAAAGACGATAGTTTGTTTACAAACAAAACATTAATATTTTCTGTTTAAAGAGTAATCTGTAGCTTCTCTGATGGTTAGGTGTAGGTTACCCGAGAGATTTTTTCTTTTCTGTATGTGAGCGCCGAAGGCACGAATTTTTAGGCTAAGACTTGTGATCGATGGTACATTCTGTTATCTATAATAACTACAGATTGTTTGTATCTACAATACAGAAGTATTAAGATACCCGGTATACTGGTTTTCCAACTTCTTGATGTCATGGGTCAAAGCAGACGGGTGGTATCCCAGTCTGCAGTTATGCCCATGGTGACACACTGCCACTCTCTTCCTGCTGTATCCTGTTAGCTACAGAGTGCATGACTGACTCTACATGTTCACCAATTAATCCATTGTGATAAAATTGTTTTCATAAAGGGACTGAAATTACATTGTTGGACTACAGTTTCCACTTTTAGTGAGATTTATTTAATAGTTTTGCATTAATTTGTTTATGAACTATATACAGTGAACAAACTATCATGACACTGTGGACTAGGTGGTCAGGGAAAAAATCTTTACAGTCATTCCTTATATTGAAGCAAGCAATATCTTCGATAAAACTTTAAAGTTCGTGGAATGGCAGTGGGAGTACTGAAGGACCATTCCATCTCAAATCACCTAACAGTCTGAACCTTGACCTCAGATTTGGATGAATTATTATTTTATTTTTCCTGGTAACCAACACTAGTTTAGCTGGTTTGATAAAACTGCAGAGTCTTTTGCCCGTGTTTTTAGCATGGCGTGTATGTTGGCAATGTAAATAGATTGTTTGTGGACCGGAGATTTGGGCGCTACACGCCCTCACATGCTAAGAAACACACACTTCTAGTTTAACTTTCACTTAAAATTATCACAGTTTAGTACAGATCACAAAATAAATAAAACATATACTTGCTCTGTGGTTGACTGCTGTGGTGTTGCCAACATTTGCGGAGTGTGGGCAACAGACTCTGCAGTTTAGCCAGTTTGAAAATCGAAAAAATGACTGTTTTTGATCGATTGATGGTTGCTTTAAAATGCTGAAGCTCAAAAATTGACAGAGAACTCAAACTTGCACCATCGTTTTTCCTTCAGTTTGATATGACAAAGCTTCCTAAATCTGAAAAAAGTTTTCTTGAATTTCCATAAGATGTACTCTCAGATCTCTCTCTCTTTATATATATATATATATATATATATATATATAAAGAAAAGATGACTTACCAAAAGGACCGGCTCGTCGATAGAAACAAATAAACTAAATAAAATCACACACACACACACACACATATACAAGCTTTCGCAGCCTAGCTGCTTCGTCAGGCAGAAGGGAAGGAGAGGGAAAAGGAAATGATGAGGGTTTTAAGGGAGTGGGTAAGGATTCATTCCAATCCCGGGACAGGAAAGACTTACCTTGGGGAGAAAAAAAGGAGGGTAAACAAATACACACACACACCCACACATTTACACAGACGCAAGTACACTTAGGCAGACATACTGTAGATCTGTAGAAAGCAAAGAAGTTAGACAGAGATGCCACTTGAGGCAGAGGCTCTGTCCAGAGAACCAAGGCAAAGATGTTAAAATGGTGGGTGGGAATTCGAATTTAGCGGAGGTTGAGACCAGGTGGGCAACGGGAAGAGAGATTATGCTGAAGGGCTAGTTCCCATCTCCGAAGTTCTGAAGGATTGGTGTCGGTGGGAAGTATCCAGATAACCCGGACGGTGTAACACTGTGCCAAGATGTGCTGGTCATGCCCCAAGGCGTGTTTAGCCACAGGGTGATCTTCATTACCAACAAACACTGTCTGCCTGTGACCATTCATGCAAATGGACAGTTTGTTGCTGGTCATTCCCACACAGAACGCTTCACAGTGCAGGCATGTCAATTGGTAAATCACGTGGGTGCTGTCGCAAGTGGCTCTGCCCTTGATTGTGTACACCCTCCGGGTTACGGGACTGGAGTAAGTGGTGGTGGAAGGGTGCATAGGGCAGGTTTTACAACGGGGGCGGTTACAAGGGTTGGAGCCAGAAGGTAGGGAAGGTGGTTTGGGGATTTCATAGGTATGGACTAGGTTACGGAGGTTAGGTGGGCGGCGGAAAGACACTCTCGGAGGAGTGGGGAGGATGTCATGAAGGATGGATCTCATTTCGGGGCAGGATTTTAGGAAGTCGTATCCTTGCTGGAGAGCCACATTCAGAGTCCGCTCCAGTCCCGGAAAGTATCCGGTGACAAGAGGGGCAATTCCGGGGTTCTGTTGAAGGTTCTGAATTTGGAGGGATGAGGAAGTGGCTCTGGCAATTTGCTTCTGTACCAGATCAGGAGGATAGCTGCGGAATGTGAAGGCTGTTATCAGGTTATTGGTGTATTGGTTAAGGGATTCAGGACTGGAGCAGACTCGTTTGCCACGAAGACCTATATACACACACACAAATTGCGCGTGTTGTCCAATGTCACTGTGCATGCAAGATTTCAAGGTGGGATCTCAATGGGTTCTTGTATAAAATACCGGGTGATCAAAATGTCAGTCTGAATTTGAAAACTGGAATAATGTAGATAGAGAGGTAAAAATTGACAGACATGCTTGGAATGACATTGGGTTTTATTAGAACCAAAAAGAAAAAGTCAGACAGATGGCGCTTCATCCGATCAGAAAGGCAATAATTAGCATAACAAATTAAGACAAAGCAAAAATGAAGTTCTTTACAGGAAATGTTCCATAGGTTCACCATCAGTCTTCAACAGTAGCTTTAGTTGAGGAATAGTGTGGTGAACAGCACTGTAAAGCTTGTCTGGAGTTATCGTGAGGCTTTGGCGTCGGATGTTGTCTCTTTCATCGTCCCTAGAGATGTTAGTCGATCATGATATACTTGCAACTTCAGGTAACCCCAAAGCCAATAATCGCACGGGCCGAGGTCTGGGGACCTGGGTAGCCAAATGTGACGAAAGTGGTGGCTGAGCACACGATAATCACCAAATGACGCGCACAAGAGATCTTCCACGCATCTAGTAATACTTTTTTTTTTTTTTTTTTTTTTTTTTTTTTTTTTTTTTTTTTTTTTTTTGTTCTAGTAAAACCCCATGTCATTCCAAGCAAGTGTCAATTTTTACGTCTCTATCTACATTATTCTGTGAATTATTAAGTATTCAAATTTATACAGACTTTTTGATCACCCGGTACTATTTTACTACTGGAATAAACACTAGAGAATTGAAAACTAGACTTTCAGGCTATGAATACTAAGGCAGGCCTACCTAATATTAAGAAACTTTGGCTTTTGCACTCAAAAAGATTACTTATTTTTTGGATGATTGCACTGCACAGTATAAAAATAAGAAAAACTTTCTTAATTTGTATTAGCATAAAACTAATTTTGAAATTGAGGCAGAGTGGGAATTCCTTGCAACATGGATTCACTGATGCCATTAAATTACATATAAATTCCTGCCTATGGTATTGATATCTTGTTACTCTGTTTCTCTCTTTTAATATGTTACTGAGGTACAATGCAATGTTTTGCATGGAAATGACACACAGTACTGTCCTGGTTATGATTGCATATTATTCCAAATGTGGTTGTGTGTTGTTCTGAGCGTTTGAGGTCAATGGTGTCCCTTGTAAGTAGTTTCCAATGGGTGTAAGTTGCAGTATTTAATCACAGGAAGAATATTAATTGGTCTTTTAGCTTGGATTTTAGGAGTCTTTCTGACGCAAAGTGAGTATGCATGAACTGTTACCCTTACAATTGTCTCTCCATGACACTTTGATATGAAATGTAGAAGCAAACGACCAGTGCAGAGGTTCCAACCATTACAATATAATCGTAATTTTTACGAAAATTGTTTGAAATTACGGGTTTACGATTGGAGTAGTTTAAATTCCGATTTTCGGGATTAAATAACAAATAGGTGTCATTTCTTTGCCGTCTGCAAAATTTGGTTCCTTTTCAGTTCGTCCGAGTGATCTCATCCAGAAAAATAAACTTTTTATGAAAAACATCCTCTTGCATGCTCTTGTGCAGATCGCCAGTATTGACAGTAAAATCTGCTACCTCAAAAACTACGTAATGCAGCATACGGGTTAAATCCACAAAGGTGCACCATTGTGGAATCTAGCAGCAGCCAATAAAAATGAGACACTTGACCCGTAGTTTTCTTAATCTGCACACTCACCGAAATATCTTAAACTAAACTGTTACTGTAGTGAGTTATGATTTTACGTTTGTGGGCAATTTTAATGGGTTGAGAGAGATAGAAAGTAGTTAGTTTCAGTCCTTCCCCCCCCCCCCCCTTCCGTCCACCTACATTCCTCCTATATACATCAGAATGATGTAAGTAATATGCTGCCTTTTTTCATCTGTTACCTTACAAAAACTGTTTTGACAATTCCGATGATTCCTTATTCACTTGGACCCCTTCCAATCCCCTGCATCCCGCTTATACATATTAGGCATATTACTATTTGCCATATTGAAAAGTTGGAACCTCTGCCAGTGTATTTCAGGGGGAAGCCTTGATTGAAAAGGTTTCAAGATAGGTGAAATTATGTGAGGCACACAGCAATATAATATTGCAGCTACTTTTAGTGTGTCGGGAGGTATTTGAAACAAATTCCTGAATGTTCCACAAATTAAACTCACTAGTGCTCTATGGAAGAAAAAAAACTTTGAATGATGCTTGTTCTGTAAAATTACAAGACACATGCAAATATTAATTGGTGTACTACTGTGTCACATTTTCTGTTGCTTTGGATATATATATTTCATCTAGATTAAATAGGTTTATGGCATGCAAAAATCTACCACCAACTAAGAGTTGAAATGTTTATTAAGCTTTGTGTTTCTGTTGCACCTAAACAATAAAAATCTGTGTTAAGCATTCTACATATCTTCTTTCAGGACTATTGAAGGAACAAGCTGAAAAAATAGTTGAGGCTGTTGGTCTAGGGGATAAGAAAGAAGAGACAACTCAAATTTTGCTACGTCTCTACAACCTATTTAAAAGCAAAGATGCATTACTGATTGAAGTAAATCCTTATGCTGAGGATGCCAGTGGTAATTGTAAGTATTTGTGTAATTGTCGTACTAAATGAAGATATGTCTAGCTTTTTCTGTTAACTGCTAAAATTATATATTGATCTATGTTCAGATAGAAAATCTTACAATTGTTACTCTACTACAGTTGCTTTAGATTATTTTAAATTTTATTTAGTGGACTTTCACAGTTCATAAAAAGTTATAGTAAATGAACAGTTTGGAATGAAGTTGTTAGAATTTTGAATCTGTTTTTTGTGACTAAGCAATTAGGTAGCAACTTACCATAATGAAGATCTGAGTTGCACGCAGGCTCATAGAAAAAGACAATCGCATTCACATAATCACTCAGGCACAACTTGTGCTCTCAACTGACCTCTCGGGAACAACTAAATCTTTACAATGATTGAGAAGTGGAGGGGGAATGTTGCTGGTTAAAGGTGGGGATAGAATGTTCTGCATTGCACAGTGAACTGTAAACGCTCTGATAATTGCGAATGGGAAATGCTGCTTGGAATGCACCAAAGAGAATGAATGGGGGAAGTGAAAAAGTATTGCAAACGGCGTCGGCATGTGTGAAAATTGAAAAAAGATAGAAACAGAGAAATATGTAAATATAAAAATAATGTAAATAGGCATCAGTTCAAAGAGACAAATCGGAAGGAGTTATAGGAGTGAGTGAGAAGACAGTCAGGGATTGTATGGGGTTTTTAAGCCATGATGTTTGTGGGACCATTAGAATGTGTTGTAGGAACAACTCAAATATATGCATTGATGTTCTGGGCAGAGTAGAGATGGCCTGACTTGTAAAGTGGCCATTGAATAAAGCTTGCTGTGCTCAGCTGCATGCTGTTGCACACGATGATCCACCTTGCCTTCGGCCAGAGTTCGACAGTGGCCATTCAATCTGATGGACAAATAGTTGGTAATTTTATCAGTGTAAAAGGTTGTGCAATGATTGCAGTAGAATTGGTAAATTTACAGGTAGTCTGATCTCTGATGGGATAGAGCAAGACAGTCATGGGACTCTGAATAAAAATTGCTGGGTAGGGTGAATTGGGCAGTTCTTGCCTCGAGTTCTTCCACAGCGATCAGATCCCTGTGACAAGGGGTTTTGATTGGGGGGTCATAGGGCTGGACTATGATGTTACGAAGGTTGGGTGGGCGATGGAACACCACTTTTGGAGGAGTCTGAGGGATATTGCACAGGATGTCTCATTTTGGGGAATGACTGGTAATCAATCCTGACGAAGGGTGTGGTTCGGTTGTTCTAGTCCGGAGTGGTATTGGGTGATGGGTGGGACATTACTTTGTGGCCTTATTTTTATTTTATATTATATATATTTGGGGGTTGTAGGGCCCTCTTTGTGGCCGGGAGGGGGGGGGGTAGGGCTCTCTTTGTGGCCAGGCTAACTGAAAGCAGCCATGTCCCCCCAGGGGGCCCACAGCTCTTTTGTGGGTATGTGTGTGGCGCGCACGGGGCCCTGAGCCGGAGCAGCCTTTCTTCTGCCCCAGGCTGCTTCACTTTCCCTCCCGGTTCATGCCTTCGCCCGGAGACGGGTGTCCTTTGCGAGTTATGGTGGTTTCTTGTCTTACTTTCTCTTATTACTTGGTTTCTTCCTTTCCTAACCTTTGCTTCTGTCTTTCTCTCCTTGCTGTACTTTCCTAGGCTTCCTCTCCTCCTCATTAGTCTCCGCTTCGGCGTTTGGGACCCTTCTTTCTCTTCACTTCCTCTATTCTTCTTCTTTCCTCCCTGTGCATGTCCGAAGGCCGACCCATGCATTATCATGCGTAGCAGGTGACGGGGTAACGCGTAATTCCCCGTCCCGGGTAGACAAGTAGGGCACGTACATACCCCTGGTAAAGGCCAGGCCCAGGGAGGGGTGATTACCTGAGCTGGTACCTTCCGAACATGCCGATTGGTCCCTCCGTCAGTTCTCGGGAGGTGTGAACAATCACCTAAGGCGGGTAAGCCCTCGGAGAGGGCCCCCATTAGGAATGAGCGCGCCATCGGAGACGCCGGTAATCATGGAGGACACTTCCGCAATGACTTCCTTTTCTTCTTCTGTGACTTTGACACAGAAACGAAAGATAGATTCGCCTCAGCAAAAGAAAACCTTGCCCAATCTCCTGAAATTCCTGGTTGTCTCTCGAACCGAGGGTAAAGATTTCAATTCTGTAAATCCTTTCATCATTCAGAGAGGTGTTGATGCGATTGCTGGCCCTGTTAAGACATGTTCGCGTCAGCGCAATGGTACATTGTTGCTGGAAGCAGACAGTGCCTTCCAGGCGCAAAAAGTAATACGGACTACGTTACTACACACGTTTCCTGTCCAGGTAGAAGCTCATCGCACGCTCAACTCGTCACAGGGGTTAGTTTTTACGAGATCCCTTGAGGGGTTGTCTGACGAAGACATACAAACCTATATGTCCGATCAGGGTGTAACAGCCGTGCATAGTGTGTTGAAAAAGATAGATAACCAGCTGACACAGACTCGTACTGTGTTTTTGACATTTGACAGAGTTGAACTCCCGTCAAAGGTCAGGGCAGGGTATGAAGTTATCTCCGTCCGCCCTTATGTACCAAATCCAACGCGCTGTTTCCAATGCCACAGATACAACCACACCCGTCAATCTTGCCCTAATGCAGCAAAATGTCACTTGTGGTAGGGACGCCCATGAGGGGGATTGCCCACCTCCATCCCCTCACTGCCTTAATTGCAACGGTGACCATGCGGCTTCCTCTCGGGACTGCCCTGTATATAAGGATGAAAAGGTCATCCAGCAAATTCGGGTTACGGAAAAGGTATCAACATCTGCCGCTCGAAAGCTGTTGGCGAGTCGCAAGCCCTCCCAGCGGGCACATACAGTAAGGTCCTCACCTCCACTCGACCTACTAAGGATGCGGGTACGCAGACCTGCGATTTCACTTTCGCTGTCACAGTTGTGCGATCGGCCAGCCCGAAGATTTCTCGTTCCACGTCCCCGCTTCCTCCTGCTGCTTCTAAAGTTCAGTCTTCGTCAACCTCTAATAAACTGTGGGCACCTAAACAAGATGCCCGGACTTTGAAAAAGGAACCGGTGCGTTCTCGGGCTTCTCAACCGTCAACTGCCTCTTCTCACCGTCACTCTTCCAGAAGAGCCAACAAGAAAAAGAGTTCCTCTCCTTCCCCGACGAAGCGTGACCCATCCGTCACGCCGCCCAACAGTAGTCGGCCCCAATCATCTTCTGTCTCGCCGGGAAGCACTACTGTTAGCCGGGCAACCGGCATTTTACCGGCGGTGGAAGTTGCCCCTCCTGCTAGTCGGGAAGGTGGCAGATGTATCGTTTGAACCTATGGAACATGATTCTCTGCCTCTAGATAGCGATAGTAGTGCTCCTGCGAAGTCCGGTCCTCAGCGGCCGTTGAGGTGACCTAGGTGAGGTGTTCCTCTTTATCTTCTTCTCATTTTTTATCATGGCGCTCCTTCAATGGAATATTCGCGGCATTCGTTCCAACAGAGATGAATTGAAACTTTTACTCAGACTGCACCGTCCATTTGTGGTTGGACTTCAAGAAACGAAGTTACGCCCACGCAACAACATATTTTTTTCCCAATATACGTCCGTGCGTTTTGACCTGCCTCCTGTGGAGGGTTATGTTGCTCGTTAGAGATGACATATACTATCATCCTATTCCACTGCACACTCAACTACAGGTAGTTGCCGTCTGCATCATTCTTCCCACCTTTTCCTTCTCCCTTTGTAACATCTATACCCTGTCGTCTTCTGCCTTTACTAGGGCAGATGTGCTGCACCTTGTTGCCCAACTTCCTTCCCCCTTTTTGTTGATAGGCGATTTCAACGCCCACCACCCCCTATGGGGTTCTCCGGCCTCTTGCCAGGGAGGCTCCCTTTTTTTAGCGGACATTCTCAACTATCTTAATCTTGTCTGCCTAAACACAGGTGCACCAATCTTTCTTTCAGATACGACGCATGCCTACTCTTACTTGGACCTCTCGATATGTACTGCCCAACTTGCGTGTCGTTTTGAGTGGTATGCTCTCTCTGATACATACTTGAGCGACCATTTCCCCTGCATAATTAATCTCCTTCATCATACCCTACCTCCGGGTTCCACTAGTTGGAACATCTCGAAAGCTGACTGGGGACTGTTCTCCTCACTGGCAGTTTTCCATGATGGGAACCTCCCCACTTGTGACAGTCAGGTCGAATACCTCAGGGCCATTCCGTGCCAAGTGGTTTAATATCGAGAAAAGTTCCCACATGACCCTCATGGATTTTGATGATATTTGGTATGAACAATCACACATGTTCTCAATGAACACTGGTAAAGTTTCAGTTTCAAAAATTCAATACTTCCGGAGATACAGTCACTTGTTTAAGACCATAGCACAGCTTCCAATAGTGCGTCGTTGAATTTTCAGCAACTTTGAGATGATATATCTCTGGGAGTATTTGTATGAAAGAAACAAAACTTGGCCATCTTATACAACTTTTAGAGCTCTTTAAAGTAAAATATTAAGAAAAGGATTTCTGAGCAATTTTCATATAGAAAATTTGGGGCAAAGTTGGGCGAAAAAATTGCTGGTTAAAAAAAGTGCGAACTTTAGTTTTTTATATCTCCAGAAGTAATTGTGGGATGTACATGAAACTTTGCACACCATAACTCACCAACACAAGGTCTTAGAATATAAAGTTTCATTCTCCTATTGCTTCCCATTATTTCACAAATCTAGGGTAAAGTTGACAATTTTTCAAAAAGTGCTAAAAATGGGTATTTTCAGTCACATTTTTCAAAAAAGTGTTTTCTCCAAATTCCTTTAGACTATGCTCATTAGAAAGAGCATATTCTAAACTATCTAGAAAAGTGGATTTGGTTTTGCAATGCAAGCATATAAGGCCCTAAAAAGTAGCATAATCCTAGAGGCACACTGGAAGTTTGAACCCATTTTCTGGCACTCAAATTATACCTAAAATTTTTTATTATGTCTAATAAATATTTGTTAATGCCTGGGATAAGTGAAATAAGAAGTATAAGAAGTCCTGATGAATAGGACGTACCTCAAGTCCGAATAGAAAAAGAATAAAAATAGAAACAATGTTATTTCTTAACTGTCCCCCCAACCCACAACTCTCTCTCTCTCTCTCTCTCTCTCTCTCTCTCTCTCTCTCTCTCTCTCTCTCTCTCTCTCTCTCCACACACACACACACACACACACACACACACACACACACACACACACAAAACTGAATTTAATTCATAAAATTTATTTCCATAATTATTATCTAATTATTAGTAGCCTGTGTAATGAACAAACACTGCCTTACTTATGGAAAAGAAGTGTATAAATGAGTTGCTATGGTTTAACCACTGCTAGTTTCATTTCACCTGAGAAAACCAGCATCCCCATCGCCACAGGGGAAACAACAGCCACGGGTGGGTTCCTTTACCACAGGATATCCCAAGCGTGATAAGCATTTCTTTACACAGGTTCCCAAGCCTGATAATAAAATTATTGAAGTGTCCTGGGTAAAATTAGAAGCCAGTCATAGATTGCTTAGTTTCATCTAACCTATTTCAATTATTGATAGGGTATGGTGGTACAATTTCAATCATTTCGGACAAATGTAATTGTAACTGCAAACATATTGAGAAAAGAAATAATTTTAACTATGGCACTTGTTCTTGAATGTTTAATGAATATGTAACACAAATATTAGACATACGTAAAAAAATAGATGAAGTCCACTTACCAGACGAAGGAGCCTGGTAAGTGGACTTCATCTATTTTTTACGTATATTTTTCCTGTTAGGAATTTTTCCTCCATAATATTTGTATCACAAATATTAGACAATTACATATGTTGGTATGAACACAAAAAAAGGTTACAGATTTGAGAAAAATTGATATAAAATGTACCACGCTAGGTACAATTATGATCACTTCCTGGTACAATTTTGACCACTGACTTTTCCCAAATAAAAAGCACTTTTTCCTTCGGGCACCAGTGCATACTTCGCTGTACCAAACGTTGCACAATAACAAGTTTACAAGCACGTGGAAACTAGAACATTTATAAGAGCACGTTCAATGAAGTAGCTCCAACTACATCTTTACAGGAAAAAATTTGTCTCCTTAACACAGAGTGTTGTATTCTTGGAAAAGACAGGAGGAGCTGTAGAAACCTGCTACACTGCAACGCCACACAAAGGCAAGTGCTAGCAACAATACGAGACTGAAAACTTATATTGATCGGAATTGTACCTATATCGAATTTGTACCACCTTACCCTATGCTACATTAATTTTCTGATGAATATCAAGAAGAATGGTGTATTGGCAGTCAGACAAATTTACTGAAGGAGCTGGAATAACTGCACCTTAAAGGCCTTAAATGTTATCTGAAACACAAAGAGCTTGTTGTCCTAGTGGATTTTTTGGAAAATTATTCTTTTATTATTCAGGATGCTGTGCAAGGCTTCCACTGGAAAGCAACAATTCATCCATTTGTTATCTACTTTCATCAAAATGAGAAAGTGGAATCTTTAAGTTTCTGCATTATCAGTTCTTGTTTGTGGCATGACACTGGTACAGTCAACATTTTTATCAAGGAGCTCATCAAATATATAAAAGCACAGTTTGAACAGATATCTCACATTCATAATTTCAGTGAAGGCTCCAGTGCTCAATCTTCCTTACCTAGACCTGTTTCACTTCTTCTCTGAAAACATTAATGGAATCAAATTTGTTTTTGTCAGTAAAGATGAAATTTGGGGGAAAAAAGGAAAAAAAAAAAAAAATTGTCACAAGAAGTGAGGTTTAAACATGGACAAAATGTAGCAGGCACTAGAGAAAATCGTCACTTTTTACCTATTGATGAAACAATAATTCATGTCAGCAGAGTTTCAAATGATTGATCATCTTTTCTAGCTACAATGGGTCAGAGAACTAAAGAAGGCATATTAATGTCTGCTCTCCAACCTGGACAATATGTTGCATGCATCTAAGAAAATTTTTGGTGGATTGGGAATATCTGTGTGACTTCCAATGAGCAAAGGAGTGCATTAATAAACTTTATGCACCCTCATGGTCCAGCAGATTCATTTTATTGACCACCAATAAGTGACAAGTGCTGGGTTCTATCACACCACATTTTGCAGTTATTCCAGCTCCGTCAGTAAATTCGTCTGGCCGGCAATACACCATTCCTGTTTACATTCATCAGGCTTGGAAAACCTGTGTAAAGAAACTCACCCATAGGTGTTGATGCTCAAGCATAGCCCCTATGGTGACGGAGACACTGGTTTTCTCAGGTGAAATGAATCTAGCAGTGTTAAACCACAACAACTCAATTATATACTTATTTTCCTTCAGTAAGCTGGTGGTGTTAATTAAAAATGCTACTAATAATTAGATAATGATTGTGCAAATAAATTTTACAATTTATATTCATTCTAAATTATAATTGTGTGTGTGTGTGTGTGTGTGTGTGTGAGAGAGAGAGAGAGAGAGAGAGAGAGAGAGAGAGAGAGAGAGAGAGAGAGAGAGAGAGAGAGTTGTGGGTTGGGGGGGGGACAGTTAAGAAATAACATTGTTTCTATTTTTATTCTTTTTCTATTCAGACTTGAGGTACGTCCTATTCATCAGGACTTCTTATTTCACTTATCTCATGCATTAACAAATATTTATTAGACATAATAAAAATTTTTAGGTATAATTTGAGTGCCAGAAAAATGGGTTCAAACTTCCAGTGTGCCTCTAGGATTATGCTACTTTTTAGGGCCTTATATGCTTGCATTGCAAAACCAAATCCACTTTTCTAGATAGTTTAGAATATGCTCTTTCTAATGAGCATAGTCTAAAGGAATTTGGAGAAAACACTTTTTTGAAAAATGTGACTGAAAATACCCATTTTTAGCACTTTTTGAAAAATTGTCAACTTTACCCTAGATTTGTGAAATAATGGGAAGCAATAGGAGAATGAAACTTTATATTCTAAGACCTTGTGTTGGTGAGTTATGGTGTGCAAAGTTTCATGTACATCCCACAATTACTTCTGGAGATATAAAAAACTAAAGTTCGCACTTTTTTAACCAGCAATTTTTTCGCCCAACTTTGCCCCAAATTTTCTATATGAAAATTGCTCAGAAATCCTTTTCTTAATATTTTACTTTAAAGAGCTCTAAAAGTTGTATAAGATGGCCAAGTTTTGTTTCTTTCATACAAATACTCCCAGAGATATATCATCTCAAAGTTGCTGAAAATTCAACGACGCACTATTCGAAGCTGTGCTATGGTCTTAAACAAGTGACTGTATCTCCGGAAGTATTGATTTTTTTGAACTGAAACATTACCAGTGTTCATTGAGAACATGTGTGAATGTTCATACAAAATTTCATCAAAATCCATGAGGGTCATGTGGGGGCCTCTAGACCACTTGGCATGGAATGACCCCTCACGGAAGTCATTCTCAATGCTGCCGAATATTCCATTCCATGCACTTCATCTCCTCCACGTCAAGTCCCAGTCCCCTGGTGGACTGCGGCATGTCGCGATGCTGTTAGAGCCCAGAGACATGCTCTTCGCACCTTTAGCCGCCACCCAACATTGGCGAACTGTATTAGCTACAAACTTCTAATAGCGCAATGCCGATGAGTCGTCAAGGAAAGCAAACTGGCCTGCTGGATTGCTTTTACTAGTTCATTTAACAGACTTACTCCTTCTTCTATTGTCTGGCGGGGGGGGGGGGGGTCTGCGCCGGTTATCTGGCACAAAGGTCCACTCTCCAATTCCTGGCTTGACCGTAGCAAATGAAGTCTTCATAGACCCAGCCGATATATCCAACGCTTTGGGTCAATCTTTTGCAGAAGTCTCGAGCTCCACACATTATCAACCTGCCTTTCTCCCTCGAAAACAGACAGAAGAGGCACGGCCACCTTCCTTCCAATCTCTCAATCGGGAAAGTTACAAGTTTTTTGATTTGGAGAAGGCTTATGACACCTGTTGGAGGGCGGGTATTCTCCGCATGCTCCATACATGGGGCTTTCGCGTCCGCCTCCCCATTTTTATCCAGGAATTTTTACTAGATCGAAGGTTCCGTGTACAAGTGGGCTCTGTTTTGTTGGACACCTTCCACCAGGAAAATGGGGTGCCACAAGGATCTGTGTTGAGCGTGGCACTTTTCGTCATAGCAATTAACCCAATTATGGATTGTCTTCCGGCCGACGTATCTGGCCCCATTTTTGTGGACGACTTTGCGATTTACTGTAGTGCCCAGAGAACGTGTCTCCTGGAACGCTGTCTTCAGCGTTGTCTCGACAGTCTGTACTCTTGGAGTTTCCGGTTCTCCAGTGAGAAAACAGTCTGTATAAATTTCTGGAGATACAAAGAGTTCCTTCCACCGTCTCTCCATCTTGGCCCCGTTACTCTGCCTTTTGTGGAGATGACGAAATTTCTAGGGCTAATATTGGACAGGAAACTCTGCTGGTCCCCGCATGTGTCATATCTGGCTGGCCGGTGTTTTCGTTACCTTAACGTCCTCCGTGTTCGTAGCGGTACGTCATGGGGAGCAGATCGAACCGTCCTCCTTCATCTCTACCGGTCCACTGTCTGCTCAAAATTGGATTACGGAAGCTTCGTTTATTCTTCCACACAGCCATCCATTTTATGCCGCCTAAACTCGATTCACCATTGGGGGGTTACGCCTGGTGATAGGAGCTTTTTACACAAGTCCTGTTGACAGCCTCTATGCCGAAGCTGCCGAATTACCTTTACCATATCGCTGCGACATATTACTTTGTCGGTATGCGTGCCGTTTGCTTTCGATGCCTCGCCATCCTTCCCATCCATCGCTCTTTAACGACTCCCTCGATAGCCAATATGGGCTGTCTGGAATTGCCCTGCTCCCTCCTGGAGTCCGTTTTCGTCGCTTGCTTCGGCAGCTCGATTTTACTCTCCCTTCCACATTTCAAATAGGTGAGAGCCCAGTGCCACCTTGGCTTCAGGCTCAAGT
This sequence comes from Locusta migratoria, assembly GCA_026315105.1. Classification (NCBI taxonomy): domain Eukaryota; kingdom Metazoa; phylum Arthropoda; class Insecta; order Orthoptera; family Acrididae; genus Locusta; species Locusta migratoria. The sequence goes on from CM048745.1 coordinate 565,994,867, forward strand.
TCGCCTTCACCTTGAACTCACCTCCCTCCTGAAGGAGAGCACTTTGGATGCTTTATACTGCTTGCGGTTTCTTGAACTTTGTGCATGGCTCGAAAATTCCGTTTTCATATATACGGATGGCTCGAAGACCAATGATGGTGTCGGATGTGCGCTTGTCATCGGGGATGACTGTTACCAGTACAGGCTTAATGCCCACTGCTCGAATTTCACAGCGGAGCTTTTTGCTCTCTATCAGTCTGTACTCTTCATCCGTCAACACCGTTCTCCTCCTTATGTTATCTGCTCTGACTCCCTCAGTGCCATCCAGAGTCTGAGCGACCCCTTTTCAGCCCATCCCATTGTGCACCGAATCAACTGCTCCCTTCAGTTATTAGCGTCTGACGGCCCTCGCGTTCACCTTCTGTGGGTACCTGGCCACGCAGGCGTGCCTGGTAACGAGGCTGCTGATGCTGCTGCCAAGGCTTCAACTCTCTTACGTCGGATAGCTACATACTGTGTCCCATCGCATGATATTCACAGGGCTCTTTCGCGGCACCTTATATCGTCGTGGCATAATGTGTGGTATTCACTTACTAATAATAAGCTCCGGACCATTAAACCGCTCCCGGTGGCTTGGATGACCTCATCACGCCGCTTGCGATGAGAAGAGATCATCTTGGCCTGGTTGCGGATCGGACATTGCCGGTTCAGTCACCGCCACTTGCTCAGTGGTGACCCCGCACCGTTATGTTCCTGTGGCCACCCGCTGTCGGTGCGCCATGTTTTATTGTCGTGTTCAAATTTTACTCCTGTTTTGCTTGCACTACATCTGCCGGACACATTGGAAGAAATTTTAGCTGATGACGTGCGGGCTGTTGCTCGAGTATTGTATTTTATCAATTCGGCCAATTTGTCAAGGGACATTTAGCTCTTCGCTTTGCTGTTTTTTATTCTGTTTTTCAGCTGTTATTATATAGTCTTATCCTTGGGTATATCCCAGTTTTGATTCGGGTGCTAATGACCTTAGTCTTTGTGTGCCCTAAAACCACAGGGGGAAAAAAAAAGGCAGCCATGTGATTTACCAACTCTGTTGTAATTTTTCCCTTTGGTGTGACTACCAAATTGCTGTCAATCAGAATGAAAGGACACTGTCAAATTGTGGCTAAAAGCAAGATGGACATCCATGCGGCACAGCGTGCAGCTGTGCACAAAACAATTGGTTTGGTTTCAGTGGCTGCTTTACAACCCAGACCATTTGAATCCTCCCCTTCACCACCAGCTCTTTTGAACTGCGCAGATGGGAGTTTTCCCTAAGACATGTGATATGGTTTTACAATTAATCGTGGCCACTGCCTAAGATAAATTATCATCCCTAAACCTCACATCTAACAGTTGTTCCCCTCTCCTAACCATCCTATATCTTCTGTCTCCCAAATGTATGTTGTCTATTTTTGTATTACTTATCTTTAATATTTCAATATTCCTGTAATAGTGGAAAGTCCAGGTTGGAATTAACAATATAGTAATAGGACAGTTTAAAACTCACTGCAAAGACGAGAAGATGAGCTGCGACAGGAACACAAAAAACACACGTACAACACTTTCACCTATAGGCCATGGCCTTCTTCAGAATTAGGAACATTCACGCAATCACATAGGCACACTTTGAAGTGCGGCAGCTGGAGCTGATGGTTGTGTGTCTGTGTATTGTGCCTGTGTGATTGTGTGAATGTTCCTAATTTTGAAGAAGGCCATGATTGATAGCTGAAACTGTTGTATGTGTGTGTCTTTGTTCCTGTCGAGGCTTGGTGTCATATCTTTGTGGTGAGTTATGAACTGTCCTATCAATATTCCTTTATCATTTTACAGGTGCGTGGACTCAATCACTTTCCTCTACACCTCCCATTTTTCATTCCCCACCCATTTCTTTCACTATTCCATGTTGCACCTCACATTTCCACTTTCCTCTACACCTCCCATTTTTCATTCCCCACCCATTTCTTTCACTATTCCATGTTGCACCTCACATTTCCACCTATCTGAGCTTTTACACTCCGCCATCCAGAGGTTCCAACCATTACGAATTAATCATAATTGATACGAAACACGATTGGAGAGATTCGAATTCAGATTTTCAGGTTTAAATAACAAATTGATGTCATTTGTTTTCCGTCAGTGAAACTAAATTTCTTTAGAATTCGTTCGTGTAATGTCATCGACAGAAATAAACTGGTTATGAGCAACACCTTCTTGCGTGGTGTTGTGGAAATCACCAGAATTGAGAGTATCTTCTACCACTGTAAAAACTGCGTAAGACGACATACGGGATGAATCAAGAAAAGACACGACATTGTGAAATCTAGCAGCAGCCACATTCTGAGGTAGCCGATATTGCCGTGAGACACCACGAGCACCGACTACCGGCGTGGCGCAGGGGATAGCGTCACAGACTACAGTGCTGAAGGTTGCCGGTTCAATCCCGCCCATCGGCAAAAATTTATTTCTTTGTAATTAACAATTCCAGAATGTTCTACATCTTTCTTACATTCACTTGTAAATTCTACTTGTTTCTTATGTTAACTGTTCTTCTGATTTCTGGTAAATTCTGTCTGTGTATAAATAGCAGAGCACTCTGCATGAGAGGCAGTCAGTGCTGCGTGTATGTTGAGTTCGTAATAAATGTGTTTTCAGTATAAGTTCTGTGTTCAGTTGCCTTCGAAGTCAAGCCTGCTCCCATTTCAATGCGACAATATATCCAAAAGGAAGATGAACTTTGAATCTGTGGAATAGTTCTTTGCTCAGTTTCCAAGTGTCTTATCTTTTAGTGAGACTGAAAGTCTAGAAGAAGAATTCCGTATATTTAAGTTTTATCCTTTGGAACATATCACATGGTGTAACGTTTCCCCATTGGAGGATTCCTCGGGCAACATATATTTTTCAGGATTGTCGAAAGTGAGTGACAACTCTGTTCATGCCATAAAGTAATGCGGCCACTGCGAGAGTTTTTAGCATCGTGCATAAAAACAAAACAGAATTCCGACAAACTATTAGCGATTCAATATTGAATTCATTTACTAGTGGAAAAAATTAAGATTACTTCTTCGAAAAAGTATGCCATCAGTTATCATTTACCGAAAAGCAGTTGAGTGATGCCAAGAAAGCGATTAGGTTTTAAGAGCTGCACTGTCATTTCAGGTTCTCTCTCGCAGTGCAGGAACTTTCTCGAATGTTTCAAAAAAGAGGAATAATTTCATTAGTCCTAGTAACGTGCTGGAAGAAGGGAACGTGGATGGAGACAAGTTATGATTTTACGTTGTCTTTTCCTTGTGTGTAATTTTTAATGAGTAGATTCTTTTAGATATAGATATGTAGGCTATATAAATAAATATTAATCTTGAAATCGTAATCTAAGATGGTCACTTCTGAGGAAGAAAATAATTAGCTACTTTTTCTCCCCTCCAAAATCCCTCACTGGCACATATTCCTACTGTACACATTATAATGGTGTAGTAATATGCTTCCCCTATCTCGTCTGCAACCTTACAGAAATTGTTTTCACTGTTTTCACAATTTTATTGATTTCTTATTCAGTTAATTCCCTTGGACCTCTTTTAACCCACCCTCCCTGCCCATACATATCAGGTCACATTACTATTTGCCATATTCAAAAGTTGGAACCCCTGCATGCAGTGCAGAATGTTTTGTCTTTGCCCAGCATCCTTCACTCTTCCCCCTCAACTACCCTTCCTCCCCCCCCCCCCCCCCACTCTCACTTTCTTACTCAAGATGCTAGTTGTGCAGGAGCGGCCATAGATGGTCAGGTGTGCATAAATTGTGCCCATGTAAGGCCGAAAAGGTAAGTTGTGAGACTTAATTTATTGTGCATGCTTGTTTGCAACTCTGCGGTCATCTTCGTGGGGAGTTTCTACCCATCCTCATTTTCAGTTTCGGCCTGCTACAAAACGAGAGGCACGTTTTTAGTATGACTAAGACTATTTGTGAAAAGAATCAAATACCCTCCCATAGCAGGAATCTTTATCTAGGCAGTATAAAGTAAGACTTCATGATAAATTGTTTGACATTTTTTGCCGTGCACTCCTAGTATTTTTATACTTATGTTAATTCTATTTACAGAGCAAACAGGATGTTGGTTTGTACTTGCAGTATTAAAAGAGAGAAGTTGGCATTGGAAATAAAAATCCTAGTTTTTGACATTGTCGGCCTCAAGATGGCAATCTGTTGTAACTTTCAATATTGGGGATAAAATTCTATAGGAAAAAGAACAATTAGTTTGACTGCTTGTTGCGCCTTCTTGAGTTTTAAAGCACTACCAATTCAATGTACATACCAGTAAAATGCCATAATCGCCTAAAACATTATTAAAATGTTCCTTCAAAATATCTACATAAAGTGTGCTGATAGTATTATTAATACTTACTCAGAATGAAAGCAACCTGGAACATATAGTTAAAACGAGGAGGCAGTGAAAATAAGAAACCATAAATTTCAAATTAACCGCTGGAATTATTACAACTGTTAACAGCTTGAAGGAGTCTTTTTTTGTTGACAGTTTTATTCTTCCTCGAACTAAAATACTCCTTATTAATTACAAGGAGAGGACGCCTACTCGTCACTGCTGAATTCATCCAAATTTATGGTACATATAGGGCATGGTGAGACACGAAAGTGCCCCATGTGGGAACTCCAGATGGCCAAGCATTTAGAAAACAATAGGAAAAAGCTAAACATTGCTCCCTAAACACGCCATCACAGGGACAGTTGATAAGATGCATATGCTGATAAATCCGTATCAAATTTCTTTTGTTTTCTAAATGAATTAGCAATGTGGAGCTCCCAATTGGTGCACTTTCATATCTCACCATGCCCTACGTGTACCATCAATTTGCACGAATTCGGTGATGTCATGTAGGCATCCTCTCATTGTTAGATACCTTCTTTATTTCATTACTAATTAAATCTGAAACACATTTTTCAGTAAACAGAATAATAATAAAATTAAAGATTAATCAAAGTGTCATTAGAATTTCCAAGGAATAACACTAATACACTGTGCACTTCATTCGGTTGTCTGCGACTCCTACACAGTGCCCCTCTCACGCGGTGAAACGGAGCTTCTGCAATGTAAGGAAGCCTATATGTGTTTCACTGTTCTGCTCTTGAGGTTTTGACGAAACTTGGTGGTTTTTCTTCTAGTGCAGTCTAATCTTCAGAAGCTAGTGTTACCTTCCTGTGTTTCTTTTCTATTAGGTTGAGTGTACATTCTTCCTTCTGGTTGTGCTTCTGCTGTACTATCATTGGACCAAGTAACGTGCACTAGTTTCACTCTGTCCGGAGAAACTGTTTGGGACTTGCCATTATGTATAATTTTTATTGTATATTTGCCTCTTGATTGTACCTTATATGGACCAGAGTAAGGAGGGTGCAATGGTGGTCATACAGCATCTGTATGTAAACTACATGTGATAGCAAGAATTGAGCCCTTTGTGCATGAATGTCTTTCTTTCACCCTGATGAGAGCCTTGGACAGGACTGAGTTTTGCTGTATGTTCTTCCAGCTGACACAGGACACAAGGCATGTCCTGTGTGCCTGTCTCTGGCGGTGCAGCAAAGAATTCCACTGGCAGGCGTCAATTCTCCCCAAATCAACCAGCTCTGCAGAAGAAACGTCTAAGTCTGTTTTGTTGTGGTCCTAAGGCCTAACAACAGTAAAGATAATACTGAAGTCCAGTTTGCAGTATGGCACATTAAGGCAGTCTTCAAAGATCTGTGCCATCTCTTGACCATGCCATTACTGGCTGGGTGGTACGCAGTTGTGTGATGATGGTAAAATCCACACAATTTAGCTAGTTCTGAAAATAATACAGGTTGAAACTGCCACCCTTGGTCTGAGGTCACATGTACTGGACAGCCAAAACATGCAATCCATATAAATAAAAATTTCCTTGCCACTGTCTCGGCTGAAATATCGGCAAGTGATACTGCCTCTGCCCATTGTGTAAAGCGGTCTACAGCGGTCAGTAAGAAATGGTATCCTTCTGGCGATGTTAAAGGTCCTACAATGTCAATATGTACATGGGTGAAGCATTCAGTATTTGGTGGGTACTTCCCTACTGTTTTGTGGAAATGCCAGCTGACTTTGCACCCTTGACATGCAACACATGCTTTGCCCATCCACAGCAGTCCTTTGTAACACTTGGCCACACAAAATTCTGTTATCAGTTTCACAGAAGTATTAGCACTTGGGTGAGCTAGTTCATGGATGGTATCAAATAACACTTCGCTTAATTCTTCAGGGACGAAAGGTCTTGGCTTACCTCGATACATGACACCAGTTTCAAAAATTGAAATTCTGATCTAATACATGGAAGAACAACTTGTACCATTTTACTGTCTTTCGCACTGATTCGACTGAACTCGGTAGTATGTCAGTGCGGTCAACAGCCAACATACTCGTGTTGTAATCCACAACACATTATGGTTTCATGCATCTTTCACCAGTCTTTGTCTGTCTTCTCCATATCTTACATTTCTACAATATTACAGGTGGTCAACATCCACACTTCTTTTATGGCACCATTTCAAGCCAAGCATTGAATCTGTGGACATAAACTGCACTTCTCCATGTTTCAGATTGTGCTGCAATTTTAGCAAGTTACATCTGTTTTTTCGAACAGTACCACATGCGTTTGAACCTTGGTTATGAAGCCAGAAGAACAGGTCTGGGCTGGAATATCAGTTGTTGACATAGTGCGTGTTTCCCTGTTGCAAATAATGATTTTAGCAGTGTTGCTACTATTACGCTACATTTCCCCAGATTGTGAAAGCCAATTTGTTGTGGTGCCTGTATACACAAAGTCCAGTATGTAGCCAGTTATGACATTTGCACAGCACGAAAGTTTTAATTCCAAACCTACTTCATTTGGATGGCATAAATTGTCTTTCAAACAATCTGTCTTTTGAAAAGCAAGAGGCTTTCATCAATTCAGAGCTTTTGGTATAAGTGATTTGCCCTGTGGAATGTTATATGACCTGTATAAATAGTTTTCTAATTTCAAATAGTCTGCCTCCTTTATTACTGGCAGAGTTATCACTAAAATGAAGCATTCTTAGAATTAAGAGGAACCGGTCCCTTGACATTATTTTGCCGAAAATTGGAGTGTTCAAAATGTCACTGGACCAATACTCGCTTATTTTCAATTTTTTCACTCAAGCCATGAGCAGACAAACTCCAACGAAAAAATACACTTCCTCAAATTCCATATTTTTCCACCTTGACAAATGCAAATGCTCTGGTTCTGGTGTAGTTTGCTTCGTAAATAAGTAAAATACAGAATGCTTGAATCCGGCCCTAATACACACTTGTGCCCAGAAGCTGATTCGTCAAATGCATGCACAAACAGGCGATAATCTCCCCCCCCCCCTCCCAGTAAGACATGTTACTAAAGTGTTCTGTTTTCACTGGCATCTCTCCTTAGTTTGATTAATCAGATTCTGAAGTATTTTAATATCTTCTTGAAACTGATGGTTCTGTTATACCTCCTGATGAATGTGGCACAGGACTGTTACTCAGAGATTCTGTTAAAGAGTCATAACTATCATCACAGTCGAACCGTTCATTTTCACTGTTGCTTCTAGTGAGCATCTCAAAGATTTCCTCATCTGTAAAACAGCGATGGTGTCCCACTTTCTTCGCAAAAAGTGGCAACATCGTGAGTAACCCAAACTCGCTAGACTCCAACTGAGCTGGCCAAACACCGAGCAGCCGCTAAGTACTCAGCAGAAATGCTGCTCGTGTGTTAAGACATCCAGAGCGCACAAGGATCAAAGTGGCAGTGCGCCTAAACACGTCAAGAGTACACAGGGGCCGTTAGGGTGGTGCGCATTAACAAGTCCAGAGCACCATGTAGGAGGAGTGGCGGCAGGCGTAAACACGTCTAGAGCACATGGGGACAAGTATAAAGGCAGGTGTTAACAAGTCCAGAGCAGTTAAAGGGTTAATTGGATTTCCTTGGACTGAGTGGCTGCTAATTTGCCATAATCAATTGTTTGGCAAGGTGCCAGCTTCCTTGAACACTCTGATTCAGAGCTGCTGATATTGCCTGCTGACTTGCATCAACTATTATGGCATAATCTTGCTTCCAGTAATGGATATGATACAAGACTGCTTGTTCAGAGTTCGCTTTAACCAAGATAATTGCCTACTGCATTTCTGATGTCTATGATAACTTTCAGCACCCACTTGTGTTTTTTCCCGACAATGCATCTGTTAATGGTGCCTGTACCTTAGCTGTTCATGGTAAAGGTTGGCGATAGAAATTAATTGCCCCTAAATATCTTCTAAGCTGATGATAAGCAGTTGGATGAGGCATTTCTTCCGTGGCCGCTATTTTCTCTTTGAGTGGTTGTCTTTCAACTGCTGGTACTGGGTGTTATAAAAAAAGAGACCTTCTCTTGTTGAAAAATGTTTGCCATGTTGATTATGATGCCATACTTGAGTCATTTGTAAACGCTCTTAAGATGTTCTTCATATAATGCCTGGGACTTGGAAAATACTATAAAGTCATGCAAGCATGCAAATCAACATTGTAGACCTCTCAGCACTTCATCCACAAAAGTTGCCAGGTTTGCGCTGCGTTTTTAAGACCGAAAGGAATCCGGACATACTCAAATAGCCCAGAAGGTGTGATTACTGCTCTCTTGGATACATCTTCTTCTGCAACAGGAATTTGATGCTATGCATTTTTACAGTTAATCACACTGAATATTGTGGCACCTGATAACATGTTAGCAAAACCTTTTAGATTGAGAACTGGATTGTACAGGCATTTAGCGCTCTGCAGTTGCCACAAGGCTTCCACGAACCATCTTTCTTGTTCAGTAGATGCATTGGTAATGACCATGGGCTATCAGACCTATGCAATATGCCCAATTTTAACAAACCTTCGACTTCTGCCTTTGCTGCTACAGAACGGACTGCAGCTAATCTTCTGGGTCGTTAGGAAACTGATTGACCAAGTGTAATTTTAATGCAGTGTACTGCATTATGTAACAGCTTCAGCATTGGTATCTGTATGTACTCCTTTTCGCTGTTCACTATCCCAGCTTGTAAATAATCTGTAGTCTGACAAATGTATCACCCACATATACCTGTGGCCATTTCGCATTGTTCCTAATTTGTGATGCACTGAAATGTATGTCCATATTATTTTTGCACAGGAATTTGGTGTCTAATATGGCTTCTGACATGTCTGCTAGTACGAAATTTCACCTAAAACTGTGGTGGTATCCTAAGTCTACTTCCACATCACATATTCTGAAAGTTGCTGTCTGTGATTTATTTGCTGCTGTGAGACGTAATGGTGTTGCCGTATTTGCAGCTTGGTCATTTGTCACCATTCATAGTACCACTTGGCAGTGCACTTATATCATAACATGAGTCAATTAGGTAATCTTGTCCTGTTTTTACATCTGCAATGTACAATTTCTATGACTGAATAGGAGAAGTTGTCAAGTTACTCACCATAGTGAGACCACCACTGTTCTCACCTTCAAATGCACAAGGTGTCGTGCATCTCATTGCCCTGTTGCCAAACAGTCAGTGAAACCAACAAATACTCTTTTGCCTGCTATCTTGGTTGGTTTTCTTGTTGTTACCTGTCTTGCGGACACTGTCATCCTTCTTAATTTGTAATAATTGTGAACCTTGGTTTTACAGAGTGACCAATTTTTCAATGATATCGTATAACTGATTATTGGTGTCCACTTTCATGTTAATCCTAAACACTGCCATCTCTTGCTGTGGAGCTATCCAAAACCATGGCTGATATTGATGTATACTTGTTTCCAATTGTTGCATGAACCTTGTCTGCTGCTGTTAATATTGAATGAATGTTGTCTTTATAGTAAGATGCCACCACTGCTTTGACTGTTCTGAGAAAATTGTCATCCATATGTGTCATAAAATTGTCTGGATTGTCTGTTTGTTACGATGGCACATAGAAGATGCCGATGTTCAGCAGGCGTCTCCTATGTCTTTATACTTAAAATCTTGCTGTAGTCTTAGAGTTAGTGGCATGCAAATGAGCAGTGATTTTAAACTTGTTTATGGCGGTGGTGCAAGTATGATGTCAGCAGTCTATAACAGCTGCCCTTGAATCCAATGTGTGTACTGCTACTGCAAATCTTGTGCCTTCGTCTGCAATTCTTTTCTGTTCAAAAGACAGCTCTAGGATGGCAAACTGAAGTTCTGGTTTGTCCTACATAAACCGTGATTTACATACTTCAGTTAGCAGTCTGTTTACTGCTGCATATCTGCTGATGATTGGGCTCATCTCTATACTCTTTTGTAGCACCGATCTTGCGCGTGAGTCTTAGACATTTCTGCAAATTTTCACGTACTACTACTGGTTTTTTGTGGACACCTGTGCCGCGTCAGTTGACGATGTTGCTTGATTCTGCACATCTGCTTGCATGTTTTTGTTCTTTTGTGGGGTCACCACGTTGTAGGAGTCTTCTTGGTCGACAATTTTATATATCATCAAACTAAAATACTCTGTACTTTAGATAACTTTTTTATTTCACTACCAATTACATCTGAAACTCGCTTTTCAATAATTATGGAAAAATAATAAAAAAGGGTAATCAATCTGTCATTATAATTTCCAAGGAATAAAACTAATGCAATGTGCATGTCCTTCGGATGTCCTCGACTCCCACAAGCTTAACTTATTATCAAAGGTAAAAACAATGCAATTATTTGTTAGCTCCCATCTCTAGACTCCTATTAGTCAGTCATTAAGAATTTTAGAACAGCATGACACCGCTTAGTTACAGACCATATGTCTTGTGGATACAAATTGTCTGTAGTTTCCACTGTCTTTTAATTATTACTTTGTTATTTATTTATTATTTTCTTTTTAATACTTTTGAACCTCTTTTCAATCCTCTTTCCTCTTTGATAGGGCCACTGCAAAAATCTGAGTTTACCATTATCATGAATTGAGGAGCAGTTTTATTTCACAGCCCTGGGCTCTCCTTTGTTGTTTTAAATGCAGTTTCTTATAAGATGTAAATAAAGTTTGTAATGATTAGTTAACATTGCAGGTAGTTCATATATATAGATGAAGTCTACTTAGCAGGCGAAGGAGCACAGGCAGTGATAGTAACAAATAAAAATTAAAAACACACACACACACACACACACACACACACACATACTTACCTTGGGGGAAGAAAAGGAAGTTGAACAAATACACACACACACACACACACACACACACACACACACACACACATACATACATTCACACAGACGCAAACACACTTAGGCAGACATACTATATTATCTTTCAATTTGTTTAGTTTTTGTTATTGATTTAATGTCATTTTGATAGTATGTACTAAATCATTTGGAAAATTATCTCCTTTCACACTTGATTAGTGAAAGTAATAAATTTTAGCAAACACTAAACATACTCTTAATGCTTTCTAAACACTAATTCAGATTGTACAATGTAATTAAACTATAAGAATGTTGTGTATGACATGCATATTGTTTAGTTTTATTTGCTCCATCATTGACTTGAGGATATTGATATACTTTGAAACATCTTTGTTTCAGTTTATTGCCTGGATGCAAAAATGAGGTTTGATGACAATGCAGATTTCAGGCAAAAAGAATTGTTTGCTCTTAGAGACTGGACACAAGAAGATGAGAAAGAAGTAGAAGCTGCAAAATATAACTTAAACTACATAGCACTCGATGGTAATAATGGACTTGTATTCTGTTTTATAGATTTATTGTTTAGTATAGTCTGTTATAAGATACTTTGAGATAACTGTCACTGTCAATCAGCATTACTCTACATTGTCTGAATGTTTAACGAACTGCTTATCTTGTCTGCTCTTCAACTTTAAATGACACCTATTAAGTCATGTGCTATCAATTAAAATGCGAGTGCTTTCTGTTGGCTGACAAACACTTCGGAACAAGTACAAAAATAAGAAATTTAAACAATTTCATTAACATGAAATTCAGCAGCACTAATTATTACAAAATATACAACATTGCATGCTGCTGGCTGCTGGAACAATACTTTTACGCCTTAATGGTAACAATAGCTGACTTCCCCCACTCCCTACTCTCCATTCCATATTGCTAGGATTGCGTTTTCCCACAATTAGTGCTGAATCCAGAATTATTATAGTATGAACAACCAAGGAGTCAGTACTGGTGATTGGGGAATTAGCTTTGCAACAAATTATGGTGTCTGTGTGGCAGCATCTGAATTAGAAGGTTTCAATTGTTTTGTGTATACTTTAACAGGATGTGGCTTTTGCTAGCCATGAGCTGCCACGTAAGAAGAGCATAACACAGGCTGTCATTTGCAATGGAAATTGTGATATATTGAATAAGATGTTAGTTTATATACCGTATTTATGCGAATATAGGCCGCACCTAAACTTTTGACAAGAGATTATAGGGGGGGGGAAAAATCTTGAGTATAGGCCGCAGGTTTTTTAATTTTTATTCTTTTGTATAATCGAAATTTTTTCGCAATCAGAAACTCAATGTTAACGAAATAATGTTCTCTTTTTAATAAACTCAAAACAAATATGCAAAACTGTAAATCAACAAATTGGTAAAATTTTACGATGTTTCTCGCTGGGCTCCAGTGCTTATGTTGGCAACAGATAAACAGTAAAGTGTAGAATCGCCCTAATATTTTTCGTAAATGTTATTGCTGCTTGTTTCGCTCGCAGTAAAATAAATACTGTACCTGCTCTATGGTTGACAGGTTCTTGTATGTACCCTTGTCCGTTCAGAAAAAAAAAATCGTTTTAATTGAAGTTTTCATTAAAAAAAAACATTTATTAGTTATCTGAGTTCAAAGACTTTGCCGTCATTACCATTGGTGCCAACGTAACCACTGCAACCCCACGAGAAGTGTCGTACAATTTAAACTAACGAATAAGAAAGCGAGACGACAGGCCGATCCGGGTGCCCCAAGTGAGGGGACACTGAACCAAGGCGTGTTACCGGGCATTTCAAGTGTCGTATAAAGCGTAGGCGTGTGCCGCAAAAATATAGTATTTTTCTCTCTGTGTGTGTGTGTGTGTGTGTGTGTGTGTGTGTGTGTGACGCTTTGGCTTGCAACTTTATAGCGGGAAACGAGCGTACGGGTTACACTGCCGAATGTAAGCTTCAGGTTGCCTAGTCACAGTAACGGACATGGAAAACGGGAAGTTCGACGTAAATTTGACGCTGACAAAAAAAGTTCAGCGCTGGTGTCAGTGAGGATAAACTATTAAAATGTTCGAAGAATCGTCGTGCATTTCAAGGGCTAAAATGTAAATATACCAATGTTTGCTTAACTTCATAATTCTAAACAGGAACTGTGATTTTGCCGTTACAACAGCAATGATTCAGCTGCAAGGCTGCAAATTAGCCCCGAGTTCCATGTACATCGTTTCATGGAAATAACCTCCAATGAATGTGAAACCAGTGAATCTGGTCGTAGTAAAGTACGTTATTTTAAAATGAAGCATTGGAACTCAACATCAGCATTAGCTAAACAAATCAGTTGTTCCGCTATCTTAACCTCCCATCACCGCTCACGGTAGGCGTTACCATACCAACGTAAACGTCACGGTAAAATCTCTCGCAACACAAACTAAACTTTTATCGCGAAAACTAGCTTCACTGACTACATCAAATTAAAATCATTTGAGTGCTTAGGAAGTGTGTATTACGTACTATTTTTTGTTTTAAGGCCGCGCGGACGTGTTAAAAAAAAAAACAGTCGTCAGCTTTAGTTGGCTGCGGCACAGAATGACACCATTCGATTTATATCAGAATATAGACTTCCACAAATTCCCGCGCCGTTTCCGTGAACATGTACAAAAACGTATATGTAGTTCTGCAAAACTGTTACTGTAGCATTTTTGAAAATTATCTAGTTTATTACGTTTCTCAAACCAACATAAAAGTGAGCACGCAATTTTTGAAACTAACGACTTTGGGAAAAGGAGCGGTTGGGTGGCAGATTGGGGAGGGGGGAGGGACTGAATCTCGATTATAGGCCACACCACGATTTTGTACACCGAAATTTGGGGAAAAAAGTGCGGCCTATATTTTAGCAAATACGGTATGTATTATATGAAGAATATATGTAAACTTACCAGGCGAAGGAGCACAGGCAGTGATAGTAACAAATAAACACACACACACACACACACACACACACACACACACACACACACACATACAAATGCTAGCTTTCGCAGCCTAGCTGCTTCGTCAGGCAGAAGGGAAGGAGAGGGATAAGGAAATGATGAGGGTTTTAAGGGAGTGGGTAAGGAGTCATTCCAATCCCGGGACAGGAAAGACTTAGCTTGGGGGGAAAAAAGGAGTGTAAACAAATACACGCACACCCACACATTTACGTAGACACAAGAACACTTAGGCAGCCATACTGTAGAAAGCAAAGAAGTTAAACAGAGATGCCACTTGAGGCAGAGGCTCTGTCCAGAGAACCGAGGCAAAGATGTTAAGATGGTGGGTGGGAATTCGAATTTAGCGGAGGTTGAGACCAGGTGGGCAACGGGAAGAGAGAATATGCTGAATGGCTAGTTCCCATCTCTGGAGTTCTGAAGGATTGGGGTCGGTGGGAAGTATCCAGATAACCCGGACGGTGTAACACTGTGCCAAGATGTGCTGGTTGTGCCCCAAGGCGTGTTTAGCCACAGGGTGATCTTCATTACCAATAAACACTGTCTGCCTGTGATCATTCATGCGAATGGACAGATTTTTGCTGGTCATTCCCACATAGAACGCTTCACAGTGCAGGCATGTCAGTTGGTAAATCACGTGGGTGCTGTCGCAAGTGGCTCTGCCCTCGATTGTGTACACCCTCCGGGTTACGGGACTGGAGTAAGTGGTGGTGGTGGAAGGGTGCCCTATGCCTCAGTATCTGCTTATTGTGAATAAAACTATTTTTTTTCCTTTCTTTCCCCTTCCCCCCCCCCCTCTTTACCCTCTCAGGGACTGAGTTTAAACATTGTGCTTAACTTTACAATATTTGATTACTTATTCTAGCAAACTTTTCATTGAATTTTTGCTTTCTTCTTAATATTTGTCATTTTTATCTATTTGTTTTATTTCGAGGTGCATTTATGCTTAGTTTGTAGTGTTTCAAATACTAAAATTTATCATGTTATCTCTTGTGATATTTAGGGTCCTCATTCATCTTGATAGATTCTTCTAATTTTGACCATCTTTCAATTAAAATCCAATTTATGTTTATAACCCAACTGTGTAATTTAACACTGAGTGTAAACATTCTTTCAGCTCTCTCTCTCTCTCTCTCTCTCTCTCTCTCTCTCTCTCTCTCTCTCTCTCTCTCTCTCTCACACACACACACACACACACACACACACACACACACGGAAATACATGTGAGTGCTAACTTTCTGAAACATTACTAGACTGTTTTAGTAAGGGAGGCTGTATCTTGAAATATTCTGTTTATTAAAATAGTGTGAATTAACATTTGCAGTAAATCCACATAGTATAAAAATTTGGAGTTCAATTTTGTAGCCGCAATACAGTAACTGCAAAAAGTTTTGATTGTTCCAAATCATCTTTGACAGGTGACATTGGCTGTTTGGTGAATGGTGCTGGTTTAGCCATGGCTACTATGGATATTATTAAATTGCATGGTGGTGAACCAGCAAATTTTCTAGATGTTGGTGGGGGGGCCACCTCTCAGCAAGTCAAGGAAGCATTCAAAATCATCACAGCAGACCCAAAGGTAGGTAACTCTTTTCTATGAAACAGTGAAATCTGCCGTGAACAACAGTCTGTCATATGCTCACTGGATCAGTATACATCCTTTGCCAGTTTCTCACATACTCTTAATGTTTTTCTTAAGTTCTTGTGTTTGAGTGACATTGTTTTCTTTTTCAAATGTTTGGGAAGCTTATGGGAATTAACTGCAGGGTCATCAGTCCCTACTTTGTTTTCTCTATTAATACATAAGCTGTATTGCACATTTTTAGTGAGCCATATTTTGTAACAAAATTAGTAAAGGAAGGAAAGTGCTCTTTGCAGTCTGGAGTGTTGTTCTCATCTTGGGATAGGTGGATAGGTAACAACTCACCGTAAAGAGGCTCGCTGAGCAGCTCACACACGAAAACAGATAATCACATTCACAAAACTTTTTCAGCCATGCCCTTTGTCAGAAAAAGAAACACATACATTCATGCAATCACTCAGACAACTATAGACGCACACAACCACCGTGTCCAGCCACTCCAACACCACAAACATCTAGACTTTGAGTGAGATGGGGAGTGGAGGGGGAAGGATGCTGGGTAAAGATGGGGATGGAAAGTTCATCATTGCATGATGGATTTTAAAAGCTCTGTTAGGAGGGAATTTGAATTGCAGCAATGAATACTGTGAAGGGAAGGGTGGAAAAGGATAAAAGGGAGGTGTGGAAGAGTGTGGGAGGGGGGGGGGTAATTCAAATGTTAGATTAATAAGGGGAAGAAAAAGTTATTTAAGAAGGTGGAAAAGATTAGAAGAAAAGGAAGAAAAGAAAAAAAAATAATTAAAAGTAATAAATTAAATGGATATTGTAAGTGGTGATATACAGTTGTAAGGAAGACGTGAGATACAGGATAATGGGTGGGGAAGGGAAAGGGGGGAGATCTTTGGTTAAGGCCATAGAATGTGTTGAAGGGGCAATTCCCATCTGCTTAGTTCAGAAGAGCTAGTGGTGCAGGGGAGAGGATCCAGATGACTCAGAGTAATGAAACAGCCATTGAAATCCAGACTGCTGTGCTCAACCTCATGCTCCACCACAGGGTGGTCTACTTGCTTTTTGCCACAGTTTGGCGGTGGTCATTCATCCTGATGGACAGCTAGTTCATCGCCATATCAATATAAAACACTGTGCAATGATTGCAGCATAGTTGCCATATCACATGGCTGCTTTCACAGGTAGCCTGACATTTGATGGGGCAGGATAAGTCTGTGACGGGGCTGGAATAGGAAGTGGTGGATGGGTGGATTGGGCAGGTTTTGCATCGAGGTCTTCAATGCGGAACTTTTCATCCCCACCTTTACCCAGTATTCATCCCCCTCCTCTCCCCACCTCACTGAGTCTAGTTTGTGTCGCTGCAGTGGTCGGACATTGATTGTGTGAATGTATGTTTTCTTTGCCTTTATTCTGACAAAGGCCATGGCCGAAAATTTACATTGTACGATTGTGATTATCTGTTTTCGTGTCTTATCAGCAGCTCAGTGAGCCTCTTTACGGTGAGTTGTTACGTATCTTCCATTATTAAGAATTCCTATCGGATTTTCCATTGTTAAAATTTTGCAAAACGGCCCTTCTTCCTTCCCAGACACTGTGTTTATCCTTTGTTACCCCTCTGTTTCTTTACTCATTCCTTTTTTTCTTGTTTTTATTATTATTTCCTGTTGCCTTGTATCAAAATCACAATTGACAGTCCTGTCCGCTCACAAAAGGGTAAAGGTTTTATACATTTAGGCATAAAATACTCCGTACTTAATTATGACATATCTTACCTTAAAATACGTGTTTTGCAAATGTCTTTCAAGAGCTGTTATATTTAAGCTGCCAACTTTCGTAGTATTGAAGTATAAATATAAAATCCGCCAAATACGGCACATTTGCTTCCGATAGTCTGAATTGGAGGCTGCGCAATGTGATGTTCATTTGTTGCAGACCACGTGATTGTCATCAGCGAATCACAGCACAAAGGAAGAGTATCGTGGTCAGCCAATGGTGACCAAACACTGCCGCGGCAACATGCAAATAAGAATTTTCGACGTTGGAAGTTAAATATGCGGTAATGTTTTTTTACCCAAAACTGCGCAATGTTTAAAAGATGTGAAAATTAACGTGTTAACTTGAAGTTTCAATTATTTTATTTTTGACATCACTTGATTACACTTTCAGACAGACAATAAAGTAAATAAAATATGCTATACCTGCTCTAAGGTTGACAGGTTCTTGTATGTACCCTTGTCCAGTCAGTAACAGTAATTGGCCTCGTAAAATGAAGATGTAGAATTAGTTGATGACTGTTTCGTACATATAAAATAAATAAAACGTGCTACAGGATAAATTGATTCTAAATCTTCATTTTACGAGGCCAAAAACGGTTACTGACTAAACAAGGGTACATAAAAGAACCTGTCAACCATAGAGCATATATAGCATGTTTTATTTATTTTATCGTCTGTCTGAAAGTGTAATCAAGTGATTTCGAAAATAAAATAATTGAAACTTCAAGTTAACACGTTAATTTTCACATCTTGTAAACTTGCATTGTTTCGTGTATAAAAACATTACCGCAGATTTAACTTCCAATGTCAAAAAATTCTTATTTGCATGTTGTGTGGCGGTAAGGTTTGGTTACCATTGGCTGACGATACTATTCTTTGTGCTGTGATTAGCTGACGACATAATAACGTAGTCTGCAACAAATGAACATCGCGTTGCGCAGCCTCCAATTTTGACGATCAGAAGCAAATGTGTCGTATTTGGCGGATTTTATATTTCTATTATGAAATATTATGAAAGTTGGCAGCTCAAATGTAACGGTGCTTGAGGCATTTGCAAAACGCGTATTTTAAGGTAAGGTATGTCATAATTAAGTACGGAGAATTATGCCTACATGTATAAAACCTTTACCCACAAAAGTGCTAAATTACTGTGCATATTGTTGATGTAACAATTATTCCCATACCTGTCATTCCTACATTCACTTTTCTGCCATATTCCTTGCCATTTTACCTTTCTTATTTATTTTTATTTGTTTATCAAATTTACCTTCCCTCGTCTACCAGTGCTACACAGTCCATTCCGTTTTTAATCCCTTCCATGAATCATTTTCCCATCATTTACCTTGACTTAATACACATTTTTACATAGGTGTACTAGTTTGTGCGTACTGTAGACTATCCTTGCTTGTCTTTACGTGATTTTACGTGAATGGGAATTTTTGAACATATTTTCTCATATTGGAGAGGAATTTGTTGCATTGTTACGGGTAAATTGGTATTGGTGTGTAATTTTCGTATGTTAGTTCGTCATGTTAGGAAACTATATGTGATTTTGACGTTCATTGCATATTGGAGCATGATTCTGCGAATTTTGTTGCCTGTTTTCATGTGTCCTTCCTAGCTATCCCGCATTCCTCCCTAACCCCCCCCCCCCCCCCCAACCTGGTGAGCACGGGGGCCCCAGCCTTTGTGGCACTCGTTTCTTTTCCGTGCTACACGATGCTTCTCCAATGGTCCTTTTCCCCTGTCTTGGGGTACCGAGTCTCGTGCATCCTTCGGGAAACCGTAGTTCAAAAGGTTTTGGATCGAGCCCTTCTTTCACCTCTTTCTTTGCCTCGGCATCAGTGTTTGAGGCTGCTTCTCCTACTATTTCCTTCTTCCTCCTCCCCGTACGCACCTGAAGGCCACCCATTTGGGTGGCGGGTAATGCGTAAGTCCCAGCCCCGTGCTGGCATGTAGGGTGTGTGCGTACCCCCTGGTTAAGGCCAGGCCTGGGGGGGGGGGGGGGGCGGGGGGGGGCGATTGCCTGCGCTGATACCTTCCAGATTCGCAGATTGGTCCCTCCGTCTGTAGATCGGGAGGTGCGACCTGGGTTGGGAACAATCACCCAAGGCGGGTGTGCTTCCGTTGGGGGCCCCCAGCAGGCAGGAGCATGCCATCAGAGACACTGGCAATCGCGGGGCATACATCCATGATGGTTTTCATTAAAAAAAGAAAAAGTAAAGAGTCTCTGGAAGTTGACATACTGGATAGTAGTGTATCTGAACAGAAGCATTTACAATCGACATCTAAGTTCCTTGTGGTTACCCGCACTGAGGAAGGACAATCCTTCTCGTCGGTAAACCCATTTATCATTCCGAAAGGGGTTGATGCCATTCCCGGCCCAGTTAAAACCTGCAACTGCCAGCGTAATGGAACAAAGTGGCTCCCAGGCACAGTGGCTGCTCAAGGTTAATTTGCTCCACAGTTACCCAGTTCGTGTTGAGCTTCATCCAACCCTCAATTATTCCCGAGGGGTAGTTTAATCAGCCTGTTTGGACGGTCTGACTGAGGATGAATTAAAGGAGTATCTGGCAGCGCAAGGCGTCATCGCAGTACACCGAGTGATGAAAAAAGAGAACAATGTTTTAGTCCCCACTTGGACAGTGTTCCTGACCTTCGATCGAGTGGCTCTACTGCCGAAGATAAAGGCAGGATATGAGGTAGTCACAGTCCGACCTTATATCCCTAACCCTACTCAGTGTTACCAGTGCCATCGCTTTAATCATGCAAGTCAGTCGTTCAAGAACCCGGTAACATGTCACCTGTGGTAAAGGTGCACATGAGCGGAATTGTCCTCCACTGTCCCCCATTGCATCAATTGTAACGGGAATCATGCTGCCTCCTCCCGGGAATGTCCCGTGTTTGCTGATGAACGGGCCATACATGAAATACCTGTCAAGGAAAAGGTTTCTATACAAGTTGCACGTAAGATGTACACCAGTCGTAAGCCTACTTCCCCACCGCGTGGTAAGTATTGAATGATCTGGTCTCTCAGACACACATTCGAGCAATCATTTTCCGTGTGTAATTCACCTAATGATGCCTGGCAATCTTGAGCATCCACACCGCTGGCAGATAACCAAAGCGGCCTGGGAGCTCTACTCGTCACTGGTGAATTTTGGTACTCGTCAATATCCTAGTATAGACGACCAAGTGGAACACATTGTTCTCACAGCCGCGGAATGTTCCACCCCGTGTAAGACCACCCAAGCACATCGTCCTCTTGTCCCGTGGTGGACTTTGGAATGCCATGACGGTCTGCAAGAACGGCGACATGCCCTTAGAAACTTCAAACAATGGCCCACGCTCAACAACTGCATCCGAAACAAACGGCTGCGGGCCTATTGTCGTCGCCTCTTTTGCGACTGTAAACACTGCAGTTGGCACTCATTCACGAGCTCTTTTAATAGGTCTACCCCTTCCTCCATCATTTGGGGTAACCTCAGAAAAATTATGGGTACTATGGCTCATTTCTCGATTCCCGGTCTCTGTGTCGCAACTGACACCATCATTGACCCTCCACAAATAGCTAACGCACTGGGACAACATTTTGCAGAGGTCTCTAGTTCTGCACACTACACTGACGCTTTCCTCACTAGGAAACGGACAGTGGAGGCGACTCCATTGTCCTTTACCTCTCAGAACCGTGAATGCTGCAATACTGAGTTTACTGTGCAAGATCTCCACCACGCACTCTCGTCTTCATGGTCCTCCGCTCCAGGACCAGATGGCATTCACATACCCATGTTGCAACACCTTTCACCAACGGGCTTGCAGTTCATACTGGCCATCTTCAACCGCATACGGATAAAAGGCACCTTTCTGCGATGCTGGCATGAAGCCACAGTCATTCCCATACCAAAGCCTGGGAAGGACAAATTTCTCCCTTCCAGCTACCGCCCCATGTCCCTCGCCAGTAGCGTATCGAAGGTGATGGAATGCATGATTCACAAGCGCCTGGTATGGTGGCTTGAAACGTGACATCTCTTTTCTAATGTTCAGTGTGGGTTTTGCAAGCACCGTTCTGCGGTGGATCATCTCGTCGCCCTAACTACTTCAGTAATGAATAACTTTTTACGGAAGCACCAGACAGTAGTGGTGTTTTTGATCTGGAAAAGGCATACAACACCTGCTGGAGGATGGGCATCCTCCGCACTCTGCATTCATGGGGTTTTCGGGGTCGTCTGCCAATTTTTATCCGGGAATTTTTAACAGAATGTGTTTTTAAAGTGCATGTTTGTTCGGTTTTATCAAGCACTTTTATTCAGGAGAACGGGGTCCACCAGGGCTCGGTCCTGAGCGTCATTTTATTTGCAGTGGCAATCAATTCTATAGCCGATCATCTACCACTGGGAGTGTTGGAGTCCCTCTTTGCGACGACTTCGCGATCTATAGCAGCTCTGAGCAAACAGGTCTCCTGGCGCGGCGCCTTCAGTGATGCGTAGACACTCTCCACACACGGAGTATGGACACTGGCTTTCGATTCTCGGCTGATAAGACAGTCTGCATGAACTTCTGGCGGCAGAAAGAGTTCCTTCCACTGTCCCTTTGTCTGGGCCCCATAGTACTTCCATTTGTGGAGACCACAACATTCTTGGGACTTGTTTTCGACAGGAAGTTAAGTTGGTCTCCCCACATATCTTGTTTGGCAGCTTGCTGTACCCGCTCTCTCAATGTGCTGCGGGTGTTAAGTGGCACCTCGTGGGGAGCTGATCGGTCTACACTCCTCCATCTGTATCACACCATAGTTTGGTCCAAACTGGACTATGGAAGCATAGTTTATTCTTCGGCTCGGCCGTCCATACTGCGCCGCCTTAACATAATCCACGGTACAAAGGGATCCGTCTGGCGATGGGAGCATTTTACACCAGCCCCATTGAGAGCCTCTATGCCGAGGCCGGCGAACTACCCCTTCCTTACTGTCGGGAACTACTGCTTAGCTGTTACGCTAGCCGTTTGTCATCCATGCGAGGACCCCCAACATACGCAGTTTTAATGACTCACTTGACGGTCTCTTTGTTGTGCGCCCGTCTGCTCTGCTACCACCTGAAGTACACTTGCGTTTCGTTACTTGGCCAGCTCGGCGTTACAATACCTGCTACTTTTTCGACGGGAGAGAGCACCTCTCCACCATGGATAAGCCCCAAAGTCTGTATTAACTCTTCCAAAGGACTCCACACCTAGTTCAATTTACCAGAGAGAATTTCTCGCACTCCGGTTCAAATTTGATGACAATTTCTTCATCTACACTGATGGCTCAAAGACAGACCATGGGGTTGGGTGTGCCTTTGTACTTGGCAACGCCTCGTTTAAATATCATCTCCCTGAGTGGAGTTCCATTTTTACAGCTGAGCTGTATGCATTATATCAAGCCACCCAATATGTTCGGCAAAACTCGCTCAATAAGAGTGTCATTTGCTTGGACTGTCTGAGTGCTCTTTTGAGCCTTCGCACGCTATATCCTGTCCATCCCCTGGTACAAAGCATCCGCTATTGCCTTAACTCTCTTTCAGTGAGCGGAACTACTGTGACATTTCTGTGGGTCCCTGACCATGTGGAAGTGTTGGGGAATGAGTCTGTGGATACGCCTGCCAAGGAGGCAGTTCTCCTTCCTCGGCTATCTACCTTTTCTACTAGCTCTGATGACCTTCGCGCTGGCGTCTCCCTGCGTATCATATCCCATTGGTTTTTACATTGGTCATCCCT
This sequence comes from Locusta migratoria, assembly GCA_026315105.1. Classification (NCBI taxonomy): domain Eukaryota; kingdom Metazoa; phylum Arthropoda; class Insecta; order Orthoptera; family Acrididae; genus Locusta; species Locusta migratoria. Next base: position 566,018,214 of record CM048745.1, read on the forward strand.
GTCAGGGAACAAATTGCGGGCCATTAAATCTGTGCCTGATCTTTGGTCAACGTCATCTCGACCCTCTCGTCGAGAGGAGATTGTCCTGGCCCGGCTTCGGATTGGCCACTGCCGTTATAGCCACCAGTATTTACATCGTGGTGATCCTGCTCCCTTATGTGAGCACTGTGATGAACCTTTTACTGTGTACCACCTTTTAGTGCAATGTCCATTTTTTAATTGTCTCCATCATGATCTATGTTTACCATTTGAAATATATGATATTTTAGCTGATGATCTGCATCCTGCTGACAGAGTTTTACTATTTATACATCGTCCAAATATGGCGAAAGCCATTTAAGTTCTAACCCCGGTTCGATTTTACTATGGGCAGTGTTGGGCGCAAATGACCTCAGCAGTTGTGCGCCCTAAAACCACAAAAATCCCTCTCTACCTCCTAATGCCTTCATCCAGCTACTTATCCATAATGTCCCTTTTCCAACAGCATTTCAGCAATCTAATTCCAACATTGAACCCTGCCTCTTCCAATTCATACCACCATCCAATCATGACCCTTCTCTCACTCCCCTCTAATCACCCTTTAGTCACATTCCACGAATTCCTCACATCCAACTTGGCATCACTATCTTTCCCCAAGTCCCTTCCTAACATCAACCTTTCGGCAGAAGAAAGAACAGCCTTCACAACCTCAAAACAGATCCAAACCTCCTTGCAGACAAGGGTGCCACCATTGTTATAATGAATCACAGTGATTACGAGACAGAAGGCCTATGTTGCTTGTCTGATATCTCCACCTACAAGTTGTGCCAGGACAGCCCCATTCCAAAAGTCCAAAATGACCTACAATACCTGCTAAAATCTTTATGGTCCTAACCAGAACCTTTCCCCCCGAATCCATCTCCCTCATCACCCCACACACCTACATTTTACATGCTTCCAAAAATCCATGAACCAAACAATCCTGGATGCCCAATTGTGGCTGGTTACTGTGTTCCCACAGAAAGAATTTCAGCCCTTATTGACCAGCACATCCAACCAATTGTTCGAAACCTAACTTCCCACCTCAAAGATACCAACCACTTCCTTCAGACTCTCCACCATCCCCACCCCTTTACCTCCTGGAATCTTACTTGTCACTGTTGATTCAGCTTTGCTGTCCACCAATATTCCACATGCCCATGGTTTTGCTGGTCTTGAACACTACCTTTCTCAATGTCTTTCAAACTCAAAGCCCAGTACCTCCTTTCCTATAAGCCTTACCAATTACAACCTAACAAAGAATTACTTTTCCTTTCAAGGAAAAGTATACAATCAAATCTGCAGCACAGCCATGGGCACCCTCCTATGCCAACCTATTTATAGGCCATCTATAGGAAACCTTCCTAGCTTCCCAAACCCCTACTCTGGTTCAGGTTCATTGATGATAGTTTCATGATTTGGACTAAGGGCCAGGACACCCTGTCCTCATTCCTCCACAACCTCAATACCTTCTCCTCCATCAGTTTCACTTGGTCCTTCTCAATCCAGCAAATCACCTTCCTGGATGTTTACCTCCACCTCATTGATGGCTCCATCCACATAAAACCTACTAATTACCAACAGTACCTGCACTTTAATAGCTGCCATCCATTTCACATCAAAAAAATCCCTGCCATATAGCTTTTCCACCCGTAGATGGCGAATTTGCAGTGATGAGAAGTCCCTTAGCCGTTATACTGGAGGCCTCACTAACGCCTTCACAGACAGACATTACCCTCTTGTGTTGACTGATTGGTCATATTAGATAAAACCTCTGTATTTTTTAATATTTTTAGTTATTCTTACTCCTGTTTCTCAACTAGATGTATTTTATTTGATGAATTTTACCATTCAGTTTTAACACATTTTGATCCATGAAGATGGTCTTTTGACCGAAACTGGTTGATACATAAGGTTTTTAATAAACAGCTGATGGTTTTAAAAGTGCATTTTATGAAATATATTATGCCTGTTGACACTCGCCTCACCAAAGCATTACCCTCTTGACCTACTCCACAAACAGATTTCCTGTGCCATATACCCACTCACCACCAATCCTCCCCCAAACCCCAGCAACCAGTCACAGTATGTATGTATTTCTTTTTGTGTTGTAGTACTGAGTTGTGCTATTGATAAATTAGAACACTAAAAGAAAATATTAATGCAATGTTTGTGAGGGAAGTAACTGGTGGGTACATAGCTGGATTATGCAAATGTATTCAGAGGATTCACAGTGGTACAACTTTGGGGGGGGGGGGGGGGGAAGAAAGTTGACAGGGGCCAGATCTGGAGAATATGGAGGCTAGGGCAGGTCAGTCACTTCATTTTTTGTGCCATTGTCTGCACCAACAGGTGTGATTGTGCATGTGTGTATCATGATGTAAGAGCCACATTTTAGGTGGTTTCCTTATCATATTTTCTGTAGGTGTTGTAAAACATCCCATTAGGAACATCAGTTAATATATTGTCCCTGTGGCACAAATTGATTATGAATTAATCCTTCTCAGTGTAAGAGGACTATTGGCATGGCTTTGAAATTGATGTGACCAGAGTTCTTTTGGTATTGGGAACCTTTGCAGACCAGTTTTGAAGATTGAAGCTCGGTCTCATTATATTTTTGTTAAGGCACATCTGCTTCTCATTAATGCAAAACAGGTAATAAAAGGAAATAATGAGCGATGTGTGGCTGTTTAACAATTTATTTCTTGTGGTTGCAGGAGGTGCCTGCTCTAACTAAACTGTAGTTCACGAAGTCTAGTGATTGTTGGAGGAGCAGGTTGTATGACCAAAACTAACTAGGATTGTTAATGTTTATTAGTTACCTTACAGCTCTCACAGTGAATCAAAAGTTTTTTTTTATGCTTATCTTATTACTTTTCAACTGAGCAGGCACTCCAGATATAAGGCCTTGACATTTACATAGTTCAGATTAACTATAGGTGTGATAAAAGCTCAAATTGTAAGTACTTGTTTCAATATCTCTCTCTCTCTCTCTCTCTCTCTCTCTCTCTCTCTCTCTCTCTCTCTCCACGCTTCCCTCTCCTCTCTCTCTCCAAAAATGTTTTAAATATTGTTACTTCAGATTTCTGTACATTGTTTGGACTGGCAATACCTTAAGCAAGCTCCTATTCATGTAGCCATTTCTTTTTTCCTAATAAACATACCTATCTTTCATTATATTCATAAAAACGTTGTTTAAATTGAAAACTAAGGAATGAACAATTGTAATTTAAATTCTACATGTCATCTTTGATCGAGTTCTTATTTCAACAATTGGATGAGTATCTGCTTGTGTGTGTGTGTGTGTGTGTGTGTGTGTGTGTGTGTGTAAATTATGTTTATGTGAGATGTGACAGATAAACTTTTGTATTCTAGGTCCATGCCATATTGGTCAATATATTTGGTGGAATAATGAGGTGTGACGTCATAGCAGAAGGTATTATAGCTGCTGCTAAAGAACTTAATCTTCGCCTTCCTATCATCTGCAGGTTACAGGTATGGAAAAAAATTGATTTGAATACATTATTTGTCAAGGCTATTCCTAAATCAAGCACCAAAAAAGAGGGAAAAATTAGAAAAGAGACTAACGGGGAGACAAAACAAAGTAATACATAAATGCTAATTTATGGGGACTAAGGCAGAAACAGAATAATGGGGGAGGGGAATAAACAGAGGGATGACAAGGTTGAGGGCTGGCAAAAGATGGATTACAGTACAGAGTTGCCAGAGAGTCACTCTGTTTCATCCCCCTTATAACCAAGGTGGTTAGATTGACTTCCTCAGTTACCCCATAAGCATTAGATACGGCTGCAACATGTATGCTAAGGTTTTGACTTTAAGCAATTTTGACAGTTTGTATGAAGTCTAAAACATACGTTAATAAATTATAGGAATACTGCTATTGGATCACATTGAGAGACTGTCTCCAAGCTGTTGAGGCAACCTGAAATGCAGTTTTGTTAATAAGGATTGATCTGCATGAGTGAAAAGTCAGTCTGAGGCGGAGAACTGAAAACTAACTAAAAAGAAAGTAATACCAAATGACATGTTCATTCATGTGTGTGAGGACTGACAAATTTGACCTTACACCTGACAATTTAGTGTTCTTTAGTACAGTTTTGATGCAGTTTACTTACTATCATGGAAGAGTACATTAATGTAGGACTGGCTTGATGTTTCCAGAAATTTTCATTTTATCCTAAACAGTTGGACTTTGTCTATATGAGAAACTAACAATCTTTGTACAGATGAAAGCCCTCAGTAATAGAAATATAAATGACCCTCTTAAGAGTAAGCCATTTGTGTTCCTTAGTTATATTATCAACCATTTCTGTGGGTACTATTCAAAGGTAAAATACGTAACATTGAGTATAAAATTTTCTTCACCAGTACTACTCAGCTCAGTACCGATATTCATACACAAAAATGACATAAAGAGAAGTTAACACAAGCTTTCAGAAGTTGCTTCTTTCTTCGGGTAGAGGTGACAATGGAGGAGAAACAGGGAAGTGTTACAATCTAGGCCATGAGGTAGGGATGGGGAGAAGGATGAGATGTGGGAGTCAATTAAAATCTTTCATCTCTTTGGAGAATTTCCATCACATTAATTAAATAAAATATAAGTAAGCTTACTGATTAAGTTTCAGATTTTCACATATTAAGAAAATGTTTGGTGGTGGGTTGGAAGTGTTAAAAAGGTAGTGGCATGTGTTGGAGAAAAACTTGGATGAACAGAAATTTTTAATTGTTGGAAAACTGTTTCGATTATTGATATAAGGTCCAGGAAACCATAAACTTTGTAAACAGGCTGTATACACACTGGAACAACGGAGATCCGGAAAAAAAAAAAAAAAAAAAAAAAAAAATGTGAATACTTTCATCCGGGAATAACTCGTGAATTTTTCATTGTTTCCCTTATCAATTAATATTTTCTGTAATTTTGACTGGTAAGAACTCCACTTTAGCCACTATTGCAGAATAATATTGCAGCAATAAAACAAAAAGTGAATAACACAAAAATAAAACTTTATTTGGGAAAAGGCACTCATAGCCTAGGAGCGTCTGCTGAAAGTAGAATGTTTCAAAAGTCATAGAGACGAAAAGTATGCAAAGCAGTACTTAAAACAAAATGTTGATGAACGTAATGTTTCACCTGTCCATGTTTCTAGCAGGTGGTAGGTAAAAATTGTGAATACTGAAGCCCATCCTCATGATCCACATACATTGCCGAGCGGGGGTGCCTTGTGTGCCTCAACGATGCAGACAGCTGTGCCATAGGTGCAACCACAGCGGAGAGGTATCTATGGAGAGGACAGACAAACATGTGGTTCCAGGCAGCAGACTTTTCAATAGTTACAGGGTCAACTGTCCGGATGATTGACTGAGCTGGTGTTCTAACATGGCTTTTGTCATACAGTTAATGGTAATGGATGAAAGGAAGGGGAAACTATAGTTTTTATCTTCCTAAGGATATGCAGCTCTACTGTATGGAATATATGATGATGACGACATACTCTTTGATAAAATATTCTGGAGGTAAAATAGTCCCCCATTCGGGTATCCAGACGGGGACTACTCGTGAGGATTACACATCAAGAAAAGCAAAACTGGCATTTTACGGATCGGAGTGTGAAATGTTGTATCCCTCAATCGGGTAGTTAAGTTAGAAAATTTGAGAAGAGAAATGAAGATTTTCGACTTACCTAAAGTACAGGCTCATCGATAGAAACATAAAACACACATAAAAACATACAAACATTCGAGCTTTCGCCACCACTGGCAGCTTCTTCGGGAAAAAGAGGAAGGAAGGAAGGAGAGGAGAAAGAGAAGGATACGGGTTTTAAGGAAGTGGAAAAGGAGCCATTCCAATCCCAGGAGTGGAAGGACTTACCTTAGGGGACAAAAAGGAAGGTAAACAGATACACACACACACACACACACTCACACATATCCACATGCAAACACACCTAGGTGGACATTTGTAGAAACCAAAGAAGTTGGACAGAGATACCACTTCAGGCAGACGCTCTGTCCACAGAACCGAGGCAAAGAGGTTAAAGATGGTGGGCGGGATTTGAATTTAGCGGAGCTTGAGACCAGGTGGGCAACGGGAAGAGAGAATGTGTTGAAGGGCATCTCCAGAGTTCTGAAAGATTGGTGTTCGTGGGAAGTATCCAGATAACCCGGACGGTGTAACACTGTGCCAAGATGTGCTGGCCGTGCACCAAGGCATGTTTAGCCACAGGGTGATCCTCAATACCAACAAACACTGTCTGCCTGTGACCGTTCATGCGAATGGACAGTTTGTTGCTGGTCATTCCCACATAGAACGTTTCACAGTGCAGGCATGTCAGTTGGTAAATCACGTGGGTGCTATCGCAAGTGGCTCTGCCCTTGATCGTGTACACCTTCCGGGTTACAGTACTGGAGTAAGTGGTGGTGGATGGCTGCATAGGGCAGGTTTTTGAATGAATTACAGAAGAATGGAGACACTGGTTGAATCCAACTGGCGGAAGATCAATTTGGATTTAGGAGAAGTGTAGAAACCCGCTTGGCAATACTCACATCACAACTTATTTTGGAAGATAGGTTTGCCTTTCCTTAATCTGTTATTAGCATTTTGGATCTGGAGCAAGCTTTTGACAATGTTCACTGGAATACATTCTTATGAGCACTGAAGGTACTGAATTCTCTGAAAAGCTAATCATTTGCATATCACAGCATCTTCTTACTGTTGGTTAAATTTCACGTCTGTAGCACGTCATCTTCGTGTTGAAGCAATTTTAATGGCCAGGAGTGTAATTTGTCATTACAAAGTGTCGTATTCATGATCTATGGACCAAGTACTGAACTAATGTTTTGACAATATCAACTTGAATAAACTCTTTCAAATTCTGAATATAACAGGGATAAAAATATACAGAACGAAGAGTTATATTAAACTTGTACAAAAACCAGACAGCAATAATTAGTCAGTGCTTGAAAGGGTCACAGTGGTTGGTAAGGGAGTATGACAGGATTGGAGCCTTTCCCCAATGTTGTTCAATCTGTACACTGTTAAAGCTGTGAAGGAATGCACTGAGAAATTTGGAGAGGGACTTAAAGTGCAGGGAGAGGGAATAAAAACCTTGCGGTTTGCTGATGACAGTAATTCTGTCAGGCAGCAAAGGGCCTGGGTGCAGGGAGAGGGAATAAAAACCTTGCGGTTTGCTGATGACAGTAATTCTGTCAGGCAGCAAAGGGCCTGGAAGAGCAATTGAATGGAATGGATAGTCTTGAAAGGCAGGTATAAGATGACCATTAACAAGAGTAAAATGAGGGTAATGGAATATAGCGTCAGAAAGCCAGGCGATGGTGAAGGAATTAGATCTTGTTATTTGGGTAACACGATAACTTCTGATGGCAGAAGTAGAGAGGATATAAAATGCAGAATGCCTGAGGGAAGAAAAGCATTTCTAAAGAAGCAAAACTTGTTAACATCCAATATTAATTTAAATGTTAGGAAGTCCTTTCTACAAGCATTTTTCTGTAGTGTAGCATTGTATGGGAGTGAATTGTGGATAAGGAGCTTATACAAAAAGATGATAGAAGCTTTTGAAATTTGGTGCTACAGGTGAATGGTGAAGATTAGATGGGTAGACCACGTAACAAATGAGATGCTCAAAAGAATTAGGATATGCCAGAAACTCCTTTTCTCCCCGACTAAGAGAAGAGATAGGTTTGTGGGACACATTGTGGGACATAAAGGAATGTGTATGGAGTAAAAGTCATAGAGGGAGACAGAGGGAAGAATTCAGTAAGCAGATTTAAAAGGATGTAGGTTGCCATACATATTATCAGACGAAGAAGCTTGCACAGGCCAGGGTAGTATGGAGAGCTGCATCAAACCATCTGCAGACTGAGAATGACGACGCCGACGACGACAACAACAACAACAATTGTGGAGAAGCTATACTTTCACAGTAAATGACCTTTTATGCAACGTGAATAATCTTAATGATGAGGATGTGCTATAAATTTCTTAAATCACAAAGCATTTGACTCCCGTTCAAAACAACACTTTGGGTCCAGCCACAGAGAGAAATTTAGGACTCTGAAGATCAGCCATTTATGCCATCATTAAAAAATTTTCTGGCTCCTTTATGTTGTGATTTAACTTAAACAGTGACAAACACTAAAAAAAGACTAAGCTTAAAGGTTAGTTCTTCACATTTATTTTAGTTCTTTATTAGATAACAAATCAGTGGCAAAAAGTATAATTATCCATTAAAAAATATGGGAAATGAAGATAATCAGTTCTTAAATAATTATGGCTTGTGGTGATACTTTTGTTGTTTTATTAGGTTCATGATTAACAACTTAATTAAAAATTGTGACACAATTGAAGCAAAAAGCAAACTATATTTGACAAGCAATTAAAGGCGTTGTACACAAGAAAATCGTAACCTATTCGTGCAAAACTGCAAAGTATTTTATAAAGCAAAGTAAGGGATAAACAACATTCTCATAAATTAAATCTGTTCCACCATGAAAAAAACTGTCCACATATATACCCTGTGTTGACAAATGACAATGTCTTTGGATATATTTGAAAAGTAATAGAATTGAGGCTCACATGGTTTTGATACAATAAGAAACTGAAGAGATGCATATGTTAGGTTTTGAGCAATGCTTCATCTTCTCTGCAACTACTGAATTATGGCTTTCATGATTGCTATGGTGGATGCTGTAGGTTGCAATCTGTATGTATCATCCTGCTGAAAGCACAAAAATTGTTCCAATGTTCATTTAATTTGTTGTTGAAATAACACTATATCAAACCTTGCCACATAAAGAACACTTGCTTCATATCTAGTAAAATTCATGTTGGAATGAAAGGTGCTTTTATATTTACTTTTTGTTTTTAAATCTGTTTATAACTTCCCCTCTATAAAATGGGTCGTGCTTTGCGTCATTAGCATTTGTAATGCTATCTTTAAGATTTTTCCCCATTAAGGTGTTACAAATCATTCAGATGTAACACAAAATGGATAATGGCTCAGAAATTCATCCTAAATTCGAAATACAAAAGCAGGCTTTTTCATTGGTAATTATAGGTTTTATCAATTTTACAGAAGCACAAACGCAAAAACATTCTTTAAAATAAGTAAATTTATGTCTGAGCACTTCTTACTTTGAGGTCATCTTAGTGTTCTAATACAACTGCATTATTTAAACATTAAAAGTGTGAAATTTTTTTACTTTTGATGTCTCAAATGGTGCAGTCATGAAAGTGATGAAATAATTGAACTACACTCTGCCATACGAAAAATGAGAGAGAACACCCACCTCTTCCTAGGGCAGTGTGTCTGATCTAATTCTGATCACGTTTTCTTGCATCACTAATTTGTAGGAAGAAAATAGTAATAAAGTGATGAGCCCTGCATGCAATACACCATGTGGCATTAAAGTACAGTACTTGTTTTACAGATACACCCTCCTCCAATCTCCCCCCCCCCCCCCCCCCACACACACACACACACATACTCACACTTCTCTTATCCCTAACTCTCACTGTCTGCCCTCATAAATGGCCATTGCAAAACTGTGCCCAGGAGACAGTTGGACCATTGTGTTGCAGAGCATGCAGCCCTGCATGGTGTGACTTACTTCAGTGACTGCTACACAGCCTGTGCCATACGGATCCTCCCCCAAAACACCATCTTCTCTGAATTGTGCATGTGGGAACTCTCTCTACTACAATATATCTTCCACTCCTGCAGTACCCCAGGCAGAAACCTTTTTAGTTCCTGCCCCCACCACACTCCTCTCCCCTCCCCTCTTCTTCCCTGCCCTCAGTCTAGCGTCATGTACATCTTTCCTTCTTCTACACACTCAATCCCCTCCCCTTCTTCCTCCCTGTCCATCAGACAATACTGGCATATTCCCCCACTCCTACTGTTCATCCATCCCATCCCTTCCACTCTCCATGCTGACTCATTTACACCACTAGTTACTTTCGCCTCAGCTGTACTGAGTCCCGCAGTCTAGCTACAGCGGCTGTAAAATTGACGAAGGCCGTAGCAGCTGAGAGCTTTTTAGTAAGTTCTATTGTGTGTGCCTTTCTGCATCTCATCGGGAGGCCTCTGAATAGTAGCAACCTGTTGTTGTTGTTGTTGTTGTTGTTGTTGTTGCAGTCTTCAGTCCGGAGACTGGTTTGATGCAGCTCTACACAATACCCTATCTTGAGCAAGCCTCTTCATCTCCACATAAGAACGGCAACCTACATCTGTCTGAATCTGCTTACTGTATCCATCTCTTGGTCTTCCTCTGTGGTTTTTACCCCACACACTTCCCTCCAATGCTAAATTCACAATTCCTTGATGTCTAAGAATGTGTCCTACCAATCGATCCCTTCTTTTAGTCAAGGTATGCCAGAAATTCCTTTTCTCCCCAATTCTGTTCAGTACCTCCTCATTAGTTACGCCACCTAATCTTCAGCATTCTTCTGTAACACCATATTTCAAAAGCCTCAATCCTCTTCCTGTCCGCACTGTTTATCGTCCATGTCTCACTCCCATACAAGGCAACACTCCATACAAATGCCCTCAGAAAGGACTTCCTTAGGCTTAAATCAATATTCGATGTTAACAAATTTCTCTTTTTCAAAAACGCTTTTCTACCCATTGCCATTCCGCATTTCATATCCTCTGTACTGTGACCATCATTTGTTATTTTACTGCCCAAGTAACAAAACTCATCTACCTCCTTTATTGCTTCGTTTCCCAATCTAATTTCTTCAGCATCACCTGATTTTCTTACACTGCACTCCATTACCCTAGTTTTGCTCTTGTTAATGTTCATCTTATAAGCACCTTTCAGCACACTGTCCATTCTGTTCAATTGCTCTTCCAGGTCCTTTGCTGTATCTGACAGAATTACTATGTCGTCGGCAAAACGCAATGTTTTTAATTCTTCCCCCTGAACTTTAATTCCTTCACCAAATTTCTCCTTGCTTTCCTTTATAGCTTGCTCAATGTACAAATTGAACAACATTGGGGAAAGGCTACAACCCTGTCTTACTCCCTTTCCAACCACTGCATCCCTTTCATGCCCTTCAACTCTGACAACCGCTGTCTGGTTTTTGTACAAGTTGTAAATAACCTTACGCTCGCTATATTTTATTCCTGCTTGCTTCAGAACTTGAGTTTATTCCAATCAACATTGTCAAAAGCCTTCTCCAAATCTACAAAAGCTAGAAATGTAGGTTTGCCTTTTCTTAATCTGTCTTCTAGGAAAAGCCGTAAAGTGAGTATTGCCTCCCGTATTCCTACATTTCTCCTGAACCCAAACTGATCTTCCCCGAGGTCGGCTTCTACCAGCTTTTCCATCCTTCTGTATATAATTCATGTTAATATTTTGCAACCATGACTTATTAAACTGATGGTTCTGTAGTTTTCACACCTGTCTGCACCTGATTTCTTTGGAATGGTGATTATTTCTTAAAGTACTTCACCTGTCTCATACATCTTACACACCAGGTGAAACAATTTTGTCATGGCTGGTTCTCCCAGAGACTTCAGTAGCTCTGGCGGGATATCATCTACTCCAGGTGCCTTGTTTCGACTTAGATCTTTCAGTGCTCTGTCAAATTCATCTCTCAGTATAGTATCTCCTATTTCATCATCTACATCCTCTTCCCTTCCTACAGTAGTGTCTCGAAGTTCATTTCCTTTGTAGAGCCCCTCTATATACTCTTTCCAACTTTTCCCTTCTTTGCTGAGAACTGGTTTTCCATCAGTGTCCTTGATATTCATAGAGCTGTTTTTCTTATCTACAAATGTTTCTTTTATTTTCCTGTAGGCTGTATCTATTTTTTCCCCTATTTATACATTCTTCTACATCCTTGCATTTGCCTTCTAGCCACTCCTGCTTAGCCATTTTGCACTTCCTGTCAATCTCTTTTCTTAGTCGTCTGTACTCCATTTTGCCTGTTTCATTTACTGCATTTTTATATTTTCTCCTTTCATCAATTAAATTTAGTATCTCCTGTGATATCCAAGGATTTTTTGTAGGTCTTTCCTTCCTTCCTATTTTGTCCTCTGCTACCTTCACTATTTCTTCTCTCAATTTTACCCATTTCTCCTCTACTGTTTTATTTTCCCCTGTTTCTGTCAATTGTTGCCTAAAGCTCCCTCTGAAATTTTAAGAACCTCAGGTTCCTTCAATTTATCCAGGTCCCATCTCCTTATTTTCCTACCTTTTTGTAGTTTCTTCAGTTTCAGCCTACAGTTCATAACCAACAAGTTATCGTCAGAGTCTATATCTGCACCTGGGTATGTTTTACACTTTAAAACCTGGTTCCAAAATCTATCTGGTGTCTCCTGGTCTCTTCCACCTTCTTTTGTGATTCTTGAACCAGGTGTTTGTTATAACTAAATTATGTTCTGTGCAAAATTCTACCAGGCGGCTTCCGCTTTCATTCCTTTTTTCCGGACCATATTCACCTACTATCTTCCCTTCCCTTCCTTGTCCTACTTGTTGAATCATTTCTGGAACTTCCATTGTTTGATACTTTTTCATTTTGATTATCTCCAACTGCTTCAGCTTCTTGCAAAGCATACTTATCACTGTACGTACTTGCAAATGAAATATAGTGGACACACTTTGCAGCTCTATATCGTTATTAGAGTGAAATACCAAGTAGGTGAAAATCTCTTAGAACAAGTTATGTTTCCACATTACAGTATAAAGTACCTTTTGTAATACCTTGTACATAAGCAGTCTTTCAAACATAGAGGATACAAGCCAGTTTACAGTGCAGTGCAGACATGCATGTTATGTGAACTTCATTGTACAGCATTTTTTAAAATTTAATCCGATTCTGTTAATGGTAGCAGTTAAGTTACTGTTATATTCATCAGAATTTACATTTTATCAGTATTGTATGCTGTCTAATTCTTTCAGGGTACCAATGTGGATGATGCGAAAGTTCTGATAGCTGCATCAGGATTGAAGATCTTGGCTTGTGATAATTTAGATGAAGCTGCAAGACTTGCTGTGAAACTGTCCAACATTGTCAGCCTTGCAAGATCTGCAAAACTAGATGTCAATTTTGAGATTCCCCTGTAATAAGTTTAGCTACTTATAAGTATTCTTCTTTTTTATTACTTTATTAGTAAATGTAGAGCATATTTAATTTGAATAGCTCTTAATATCAGCAGTGTGGCTTTTATAGCTGATAGGAGGTTGTAGTAACATTTGTAGAATTGATTTTTGTTAATGCTGTGTATTGAACTTCATTACTTATTTAAAGAATTTTATCTGAGCTTGTAGACCCTAGCAGATACCATGTGTACTTTGTTTAAACTTCTTAAGGTTATCATTGTACTTTTAAAAAGTAATCTGCTGTGTGTCTCGACTAGAGTTCGAATGGTTTAATTGCCACTGTATCAAAGATAATATTTGGCATTCATAGAGAACGAGAAGTTGAGCACCTAGTGCAGTTTTAAGTGCAGAGATTTTTGTCTATTGTTGTGACTGATGAGACACCAAAGTGGAATCTTATCTCTGATATTCAGAATTATGGTTAGATTTTCAGAAAAGTATGAGAAAACATAAGGCTAATTGTGACCTTTAACTACCAGTAAAATCCCACATTTGCCTTTAGTTTGGCATTTAAAGTACACTTTTGCTTTGGAGGCCTTAACACTTTATATTTTGAATGAAATACTGTTGGTCAGAACCTGCAATTTAATGTGACCTACATTTTGATAATTTTATGCTTTTATTTTTATTCCTTTGCTTGTAAATATTTATTTATTTCATGTAAATAGTGTTGAGAAGCCGAATGTAACACACACTCATTGACATGTTTACTATACCTGATTTTGCCATGTCAAATTTATTTATTTTTTATATTTAATTAACTTACTATAAGTTATGCATAAAAGTTTTCAGTTTAAAATCTTGTAACAGAGGATACTTTCAGCAGAACTTTGCATCTGTTGCCTTCTTGTCTTTTTCAGTGAAGAAACCATTACAGATTGTGTATTTGAAAGAAGAAATATCTATATGTAGTAATACTGTAATTATTCAAAACTTGTGACATATGCACTTTGAGTATGTAATTACAATGACATATTGTAAGAGAGAATGGAGATACAAAATATGAGTGGGTGTACATGTAACAAATGACAAATATATCAGGTCTTGAATAAGCTGTGTTTGTGCTTTAAAAGAAATTACTGAATTCTGTTATACACTTTTGTCTTTTACTCATAATTGCAGTGATAATAAGTCTAAAATCTTTTTAAGTGGTTTAATACTCTGTGCTATATGTCTTATCCACATACGAACACAGCAGATGAAGAATCTTATTTGCAGAATAGGCTGAAAGATGAAAACGTGTTTGAGTCTTTCAGAGTTCATATCATGAGTGTTCAGCAAGAAAGATTGTAATGGTCCAATATGCTTTCTCGAAGTTGGGTAACGGTGTTTATTAGTGGTCTGTTATTTAGAAGCCAATAAATGCTTTAAGGTTTGGGAATTTTGTGATTCACATGTTCATAAGGGGGCAGGTTTTTAAAGTTCCTAAGGAAGCTGTACTGATTCTAAATGTTTCATCATGGCTACAGATAAGAGCTCCTTTCCATTAACAAAAATATCATAAGAAATGTTGTTGTGGTTCTAAACATAATTTTTTCTGTAAAGAAACTGGTTTGGCACACTTTAATAAGCCACTTAAAATGAGCTGTAAGCAATTTATGCTTAAATATTTTAATTCATGTAACCATCTGATGCTACAGCTTTGAGGTTATTAAATATTTATTTTCTTTTATAAATAATGGATGCCTTGACTGTCACATAAATTAGTTATGAATATTTTAAGAATATAGAATGACACTTTAAAAAATGTAAAATATAAGTTTTAATTCTTTCAACAATGTAAGTGGAAATCTGACAAAGTTATGTTCCCCTCAGATTATTATTGAAGTTCAAGTAATTTTTAGGTCTTTGTGTCTGCTTCTGATACAGGAAATGATAAAAGAAAATCATATTACAGTAGTTTAATATTTCATTCAGTTTTCTTTTTTCTCTTATGAAATGTGTAGACTGCCCTGTTATAAATTTTGGGGTTGGGGAGAGGGTATGTAAAACAGTGTGTATATTCATTGTTAGAAGCTTGCATTGTTATGAAAAATGTAGTTTTTATTGTATTTAAATGGCATGGTTGCGTAATTATGTAACCATCCAGAAATGTTTCCTATCTGTGTAACAGTTTTTGATACTGTAAAGTATTGCCAGTATGTCCGGTTGACGGGAATTGACAGTGGCTAGCATTGGCGTAGTGGGTATGGCACAAGACATCTTGAAATAAATGCTCATTTTATTGTTGGAATTAAAGTTATGTTTGTTCATTATACTTTCAGGGTTTATTTGTTCATTAGCTGCTTCATATGAATATTGATTTGAGCCAGTAAAATTTTCCTTGTCCAACAAAATTATTACACTAAAATGATGTTACATGTGTTTTTTAAAAAGAGAAAGGTTGATTGTCCATAACTTACCTCAGCTTAGTACTGTCAGTAGTAACATAAAAATTGATGAAAATAAATGTGGGATTACGCTTTTGGAAAACAAAATTTCATCATCAGGCAGGACAGTGTATAGACGGGAAAGTGGATTTGGGCTACACACAGCCTAGGTCATGAGATAAATTTGGAGTTACTCTATCTCTACTTCGTGGCCTAGGTTGTGAGTAGCTCTAATCCACTAACCATTCTATCTCTATTCTTCTATCTCCTGCCTGATGCAATTTTTTTTGTTTATTTTTTTGTGTTTTGGGTTTTAGTGTGTGATCTGACAAATCCAGTGCTTCCCTTGCTGTTTCACCAAGTGAGGTGACGCAGTGGGTAGCACACTGAATTCACATTCAGAACAATGAATCAAATCTGCCTCCAACCGTCCAGATTGGGATTTTCCATGATTTCCCTAAATCACTCCAGTCAATGCCGGGATGGTTTTTCTGAAAGGGCACAGCCAGATTTTCTTCTCCATCCATAAGGAAAAAATCCCAGTTTTTGCTCCACTTCTAACGGCCGTGTTGCTGATGGCATGTTAAACTAATCTTTATTTCTTCATTCATTTCTTTCTTTCTTTCTTCCTTCCTTCATCCCTTTTGTTAGTTTTCCTTCTGTTACGAAATTTTTTTACTGTTAACTACTTATTCCCTCACCCACTCTCCTTTGCAAAATTATTGAGTCAGTCATGTGGCTGGTTGCCTGCATTACGAATCCTCATACCAAAGACAAACCTTTCAAATGTTTTCATTATATTGTATAAATAGGTTTATACACAATGCTATTTTAGTGTCATCACATACTCCTTCACTAGCTCCAAAAAGCTTAAAATCCATGCTATAAGCTACATGAATGGGATACGTTTTGACTCTTGCTGTGTATTATAAAAGAATTTATCAAAGCCTAGTTTTATAATCTAATTCCCATATTTTTATTTTGTAGTATACTGTTCATCCTAAACAATTTTTCTGTACTGCCACTGTTGTCTTACAGATGATTATATATTGTTCAGGATTTTTGAGAAGCAAATAACAGGTTTTTATGGTACCTGTGCACTTCTGCTTTGATAAGCTGTTTATTGTGTTCCTATCAGTATGATTGTCTTCACAAGGAGTGTTCATGTTTGTAACTTTAGATTGTGCTGTTTGTAGTTTGTTAGTGAAACTACCATGAGAAGAGCCATGTAATATTTTGACCAAACCATGAAAAAAAGAAAAACAATTAAAACAAATGAAAAAAAAAGAAAAACACTTCAATGTAAAAATATCTGTAAAAGTATCTCTCATAACTGTAATAGCAGTGCTCAACTCTTCTCATGGTGACAACATTAGAGATCTGAATAATGATACACTGCTCGGTAACTGTTTCCTCAAATTGTATTTTATTTTTATGTTCACCAAAGTGATTTGTTGTGTATTTTTCCTTCTTTCTCATATTTTGTGGTATTATTGATGTACAGCCAAGTATATCAGTGAACCACCCTTTAAACGTGTTGGAATTAATAACACAAACTATTGTTTGAAACATTCCCCTGTAAGTAGTAGCAGCTATGTAACACATTATTATTTTCAAGAATTTATTAATTTTTCATTACTTTCTTGACTGCCTGCAGTGAAGGGAAATGGAAATGTGATTAAAATGAAAAACTGCTTGAGAAGACAATTTAAATTCCTGAAGTCCTTCATTCAATATTATTGTGAAAAAGACTGTGATCAATTTTTCCTTTTTCCTATCTTGAAATATTTCCTTCATGAAGACAGTAATTTTGTGGTGAAACCTGTGTAAGTATTATGAATGTTGTGTGATTTAATATCATTGTTTGTTATCATTAACATATATTATAAAATTGAAAATTTTCCATGTAAATGTTAAATAAAAGATGAAGCATTTTGTTACTGTTTAAAGGAGTTTTTATAGTGGTAAAATATTTGTGATGTTCTGGAACTGAAGAATTAGAAGACTGCACACTGCAGTACAAATTTGCTTACCTATTAAGCATCTACAGTGTGTTTGTTGACTGAAGAGTGAGCAGTGTTTGTGGTGGCAACAGTAGTTTTTTCCAGAAGAAAGCTATAACCACTACAAATCATGAATAAGAAAAAATTTCCCATATGCAGTACAGGGCAGTGTGCTATTATAAATATCATTTAAGCTTTTTGTGTTAATTATATTAGTAACTAATTTCTGTGTTGCTTTAACATATATAGTGAAAAGTAAACATCCTCCTTGTGAATCTGCACATTGTATTACTATTGATTAGAAAATAGCTCTGTGGAAAGGTTGGTAAAGCATTAAAGAACAGCCTATAGTTGCTCCTTGTGACATGGCTCAGTAGAGGAGAGAGGGGACTTAACTGCTCACTCATCAGTTTGCAGACTGACTAATTTGATACAATAGCTTAAAAATATTCATGTCGTCATACTTCATTGTATTATCCCTATTTAAGATTTTATGACACTATGATGTCTTGGAATTAGTCATACCGAAATAGCTCCTAACAATTACTATAGTTTTCATTAATATATACATAGAGTGAAGTAGTACAGCAAAGAATTCATCCCTATTCCACTCTGAAAATTTAGAAATTTTTCTGAAAAATGAAAATTTTTCTTTCGAAATTGGATTAATTGCAGTACAGGCCAGAAACCAGTGTGTCAGTGGGTTGAGTAGCATATGAACATACAAAAAGGGATGGTCTTTAAAAGGTGCAGACCAAACACGTGACAAACACAAATCTAAGAACCATTGATGTAACAGTTGCAAATTGTTGTATCTGTGCAAGGCAAGTACTGAACCACAAGTCAAAATAGGTGGTGAAAGCTGCTAAAGCTGGAAATAAGTAAGGCCAGAATTTTTAATAGGGCAAAATAGTGTTCAGAAAGAGTACAGATCAACCCTCTGTTACTCGTGTGTTAATTTTAGACACTGTTGATCTTGTGGATTACTGGGGGCTTAGAATAGTATATGAAAGAATTAACATATTCTCTTAAATCTAACTACATATTTTGCGAAACAGCACAGATAGTGATAGTAACACAAATAAATAAAACACACACACATACATACACACACAAAAACACTAGCTTTCGCAGCCTAGCTGCTTCTTCAGGCAGAAGGAAAGGTAGAGATAGGGAAAAGGAAATGATAAGGATTTCAAGGGAGTGGGTAAGGGGCCATTCCAAACCCTGGCGAGGAAAGACTTACCTTGGTGGTGGGGGGGGGGGGGGGGTTTACACACACACACACACACACACACACACACACACACACACACACACACACACCTAGGCAGACATACTGTAGAAAGCAAAGAAGTTGGACAGAGATACCGTTTGAGGCAGAGGCTCTGTCCAGAGAATTGAGGCAAAGATGGTGTGCATGGCTAGCACATCTTGGCACAGTGTTACACCGTCCGGGTTATCTGGATACTTCCCACCGACACCAGTCTTTCAGAACTCCGGAGATGGGAACTTGCCCTTCAGCATATTCTCTCTTCCCGTTGCCCACCTGGTCTCAACCTCCGCTAAATTAAAATTCCCGCCCACCATCTTTAACATCTTTGCCTCGATTCTCTGAACAGAGCCTCTGCCTCAAGTGGCATCTCTGTTTAACTTCTTTGCTTTCTACAGTATGGCTGCCTAAGTGTTCTTGTGTCTATGTAAATGTGTGGGTGTGCGTGTATTTGTTTACCCTCCTTTTTTTCCCCCAAGGTAAGTCTTTTCCGTCCCGGGATTGGAATGACTCCTTACCCACTTGCTTAAAACCCTCATCATTTCCTTTTTCCTCTCCTTCCCTTCTGCCTGACGAAGCAGCTAGGCTGCGAAAGCTAGTGTGTGTGTGTGTGTGTGTGTGTGTGTGTGTGTGTGTGTGTGTGTGTGTGTGTGTTATTGATTTATTTGTGCTACTATCACTTTCTGTGCTTCTTCGCCTGGTAAGTAATCTTCATCTATTTATATATAAATATAAAAAATAGAAAACTTATGACTTACCCAAAAGGACCGGCTCGTCGATAGACACAAAGATAAAAATCACACTCAAACACACACACAAGCTTTCGCCACCACTGGCAGCTTCTTCAGGAAAAAAGGGAGGAGAAAGGGAAGGATATTGGTTTTAAGGAAGTGGAAAAGGAGTCATTCCAATCCCAGGAGTGGAAGGACTTACCTTAGGGGACAAAAAGGAAGGTAGATAAATACACACACACTTAGACATATTCAAACACAAACACACCTAGACAGAATGTCTATGTGTGTGTGTTTGGATATGTGTGTGTGTATTTATCTTAGCCCTGTGGCTAAACACGCCTTGGTGCACGGCTAGCACATCTTGGCACAGTGCTACACCGTCCGGGTTGTCTGGATTCTTCCCACCGACACCAATCCTTCAGAACTCCGGAGATGGGAACTAGCCATTCAGCATATTCTCTCTTCCCGTTGTCCACCTGGTCTCAACCTCCGCTAAATTCGAATTCCCACCCACCATCTTAACATCTTTGCCTCGGTTCTCTGGACAGAGCCTCTGCCTCAAGTGGTATCTCTGTCTAACTTCTTTGCTTTCTACAGTATGTCTGCCTAGGTGTACTTGTGAATGTGTGGGTGTGTGTGTGCATTTGTTTACCCTCCATTTTTTCCCCCAAGTTAAGTCTTTCCTCTCCCGGGATTGGAATGGCTCCTACCCCCTTCCTTAAAACCCTCATCATTTCCTTTTCCCCTCTCCTTCCCTTCTGCCTGAAGAAGCAACTGGGTTGCGAAAGCTTGCGTTTGTGTGTATGAGAGTGTGTTCTGTTCATTTGTGCTGCTGTCATACCTGTGCTCCTTCGGCTGGTGAGTAATCTTTGTCTATTTTATATATGGAAGTTCAGTCTCGTGATTGGAGCAACAGTAGCACTGTAAGAAAAATGATTGTTTACTATGATATTTCTACTTCATTAAGGAAATGTTTACTATATGTCAGTTTTCTGTGCCTCGGTACATTGTCAAGAGATATGAATGATCCTGAAATAAATGTTTAAAATGGTGAATATCACTGATGGATGATGTAATTTACATCATATTCTTGAAGATATGTCTATTTCTAACATGTTTCGCAAAGGTGTTAAAAAAGAGAGAGAAAGAAAATACTGACAAATTTTCCTGCAGTTTTCTCAGGAAACTTGAGCTAAGATTGGGGCAGCATATAGGCATGATGTCACCATAATCAAATCAGGGGAAAAAAGATATATCATCATCTTAAGTGTTTTCAATAACTGTCTGTTCATCTATCAGAAATTCTATTTCATGGAACAACTTCATTTCAGAGAAGTGGGATCACAGAATAATTTTTAGACATAGGTTATGCTTGAAGTATGGATGGTGTAGTACAGCAAACAAGCAATAGAGGCGTTGTAGTACACCAAAGAATTAATAGACGCCACTGCTGCGTAATAAGTATGGTGTAGTACAGCACGGAAGTGTATGTCTGTGACAGAATTAAGTGACACAATCTTATCTCTAAGAATACCATCAAACATTGAACATAGTGTTATTGATTTCACTTTGTGTATTACATACTTAATGACATTTGTTTGCTTCTTATGTCACGTTTCATTTGGCTCAAAAAGCCATGATACCCACACGTCCTCCTTCAACCCTTTCATGCACGAATTATCAGTACAACAATGAACAAGATTTCTGATACATTATTTGGTAACTTAAGACCTACCTTGTGCAGAATTCATCACAATTTATCTAAACAAAAACAAAAAAAATGTTTCATAGATCAAAAGGGAGGTGACCTCAAATGAGGGCAATGAGTATGAAAACTGCTACATTTTATGTGGAACAGCTATTAATAACATCAAAGAATACATGAAGAATGTACACTATTTTGTATTTTTTGTACAATGACATTGTTTACGGCACTCAGGGTGCACTGCAAGTTTACAGTTTTCACAAATGTAACATGTTTTCCATTAGCAGTTCCAATCGGGAAACCTCTTGGCATTGGTATCACATGACTTGGCTAGCCAGTGTTTTACCCATCGAAGCATAATATGCTGGGTACCAAATGACAGGCTTTCTTTGTTTTTCAATGTTCAGACAATAGTGCGCTTTAATCTGAAGGCCTGCCTCTACACTTTCTCCTAATCTTTACTTTCCACTTCATTGTTAGCCCAACCACTAACACTGCTCTCTAGGAGACATTCTAGCATTCATTATTAGCCCTCATATGAGGTACCTCAGATGTAACAGATCACAGAAGTGAGACAAAATTTAAGTGTCTCTCATTTGAGAACATGACACATGAGAGGGTTAACAACCGTTGCGAAGCACAGGCATATAAGCTAGTTTACATTTCCAAATAACAGATTTACATATACAAAGTCTCCATTAAGCCACATGTCCAAATCATCACTATATTATTATTGTTATTATTCATTCATCATTTTTGTCCTTGTGGACAGTGTTTGAACTCGAATATCTCATGATGTCACAATTTTCACTTCTCTTCCCAAGATCTCTTCGTCCTTTGGCTGTGCTCCTGTTTCCTTTCTTCTGTCCACAATGTTCCCATTTTCTTCTTCTCACGTACCGTAAGTTTTGCATTCTTAATTTTGTTTCTGAATTCTTTTCTGTCTCTTATCATTTACCTGTTGATTCCCAACTGCCTTAAGTCTTCCTCTATTTCATGATACCAATTTGTTTTCTGACTTGAACTGCTTACTACATCAAAGATTCTCTTGATGTCTTGCTCATTCTCTGTATGTGCTCATAGAAAGTTAATCTGCGTTTTCTGATCATGTCTGTGAGTCTGTCAGTTTACTGGTACAGTTTTTTGGTAGGTGTTTTCATCCATATGCCATCTCTGTGTGTTGGTACAAATATTTTCCTGAGAATTATATTTATTATAATGTTACCATGTGAGTTTTATGCTTTCTGGAGTTATTCTGTGTGTTCCTTGTTAGATTCCTTGTTTGATCCTCCCATTTCTAAATATTCTACTAAGTATTTAAATTTTTCCACTCTTCTTATGGATCCATACATCGTATGCATTGTGTGTATATTCTTGGTCTGTTGTTCCATGTATTGCGTCTTCTCGTATGATATCTGTAGACCCGTTTTGGCAGCTATTTCATGTGAACATCCCAGTGCTTCCTTTGCCTCTTGTGTGTTATTGCTGAGTATGGCTATGTCATCTTCAAATGCTAGACATTTTATGATGGTTTTTGTTTCACGTGTTCTTTCCACCTGTATTCCTGCTTGTCAATTTTGTCTAGGACCATGTTGAACAAGGCTGGGGAGAACCTGTCTCCTTGTCAGACACCTGTATGTATCTGGAATGGTTCTGAAATTTCTCCCATGAACTTGATCTTGGAGGTGGTGTTTGTGAGTGTCTGTTGTATAAGTTTCCTGGTTTTTTTTTATCAATGCCATTTTCTACCATTACATCAAAAATGGTTTCTCGGCCTATGGAGTCAGTCGTGCACTTTTTTTAAAGTCGACTAATGTAACTACAGTATTTCTTGTCTGCCTGACTTTCACAAGTGTTCTCAAATTCCAGATCTTCCTTTCTGATGCCTGCCTGGTATTTTCCTATTTGTGGATCTACTTGTGGTTCTAGTCTGTTTAATAGCATCTTAGAGAAAATTTTGTATGCCACTGCTACTAGTGTAATACCTCTGTAATTATTTGGATCTGACGTATCACCCTTTTTTTGTAATGGTTGGATCAATTGTACATTTCCATTCCTCCGGCATTTTCTCTTTGACCCAAATTTCTGTGATAAATTTATGAATTTGTTTGATGATGTTTTTAACTTGGAGCTTCCACATCTCAGCGATAATGCCATCCTCTCCTGCTGCTCTGTTATTTTTCAATTGTTTTATGGCTTCCTCTTTCTCCTCTATTGATGGTGGATTAGTATTGGGGTTGGGTGTGGGTTTTTGGAATGTATTTTTTCCTGTGGGTTTCTGGCAATTGAGAACTTCATCAAAGTATTGTTTGAGAATTTTGCAGTTTTCTTTCGTGTTTGTTTCCACAGATCAATCTGTTCTTCGAAAGCAAAGACTAGGAGGCTGATAGCCCTTAATATTTTCTTTGAAAGTTCTATAAAATTTTCTTGTGTTATTTCTCTTGAAATCTTCCTCAGTTTCCTTTAGCCTATTGTTGTCATATGCTCATTTTTCTCTTCTTATTTCCTTCGATGATTGTTTCTAAACTTCATAAAATTCCCTCCATGTTTCTGAAGCTCTGTTACTGCTGATCTTCTTCCATGCCTGTAGTCTCCACTTAGTGGCTAGATCACAATTTGAATTCCACCATCTATGTTTCCGTTTTCTAGGTTTGTCCCCAGCGCATTGCCTTCTGAACTTTTTAAGCAAAATCTGTCCAAGTGTCTGTTGAGTGCCTATAAATCTCTTCAATGATTTTGTCTCTGTTTATCTTAAAGTATTCTGGATCAGGTTTCACTATTTTGTTTTGTATTGTCCTTTTCTGTCTTAGGATTGACCTCATTTTTACTTGTAGTAAATAATGATCAGACTCAAAGAATCCTTTACACATTCTGACGTAAGATTTCCTGTGTGCTTTTCTTGCAAATAGCCACAGAATCAATCTGAAATTTGCGCCACAGGGTGTTGTGTGCTTTCCATGTTGTCAATTTTCGTCTTGGCTTTTGAAATTGGGTTGACATAATTTTGAGGTTAAAATTTTGGCAGTATTTTATGAGGTGTTCCCCATTTTTGTTTGTTCGAATGAGTGCTGAGTGCAGACCTGAGATTTGTCTGTATTTTCTCTCCTTACCTAACTGTGCATTGAAGTCTCCCATTAAAATTTTTACATGTCTTTCTTGTATGATGTTCGTTACTTGTTCCATGTTCTCCCAGAAGTCTTCAACTTCTTGTGGCTTTTTTCTGTTGTTGTCATTTGTAGGAGAACGGTGTATGCTTTATTACCTGATTTGAAGGAAAGTGTGGAAATACGTTCTGATAGTGAATTGAAGTCTATGATGTTATCCAAGATTGAATTGTGTACAGCAATTCCTGTACCAAACAATGTTGGTGTACCTCTCCTGACTGCAGGTTTCCCTGTATTTTTTTTTTTTTTTTCTTGAAATGGTTTTCATCCATGAAGCGCGTCTCTTGAATGGCAAGAATTTTTATGTAAAATTTTTCTATCAGGTCTATGAGTTGTTTTAGTTTTGTAAGTTTGACTAGGGTGTACCAATGTAATGTTTGCAAAGAGATTTTGAGAAGCTCAAACTCTTCTCCTCATGATGTTCCTGGTCCCCCAGAATCCAATGACCAGGAAAGGCCAGTGCATTGACTGGGGCCTGGGGTAGCAGATTTATTTCCTTTTGTTTCATCATGATCACTTCCAGTTGAAGTTAATTGTGGTGATCTTCATTAAAGATCATGGTAATTTCAGACTAAACCTCTATATATATATATATATATATATATATATATATATATATATAGTACACTGTTGTTTTCCTATTTGAATTTAAATATTTCAAATGGTATATATCGTATTCTGATCTATTTTGTTTCGTGTTTTGTGGTCCTCAGTTCGGAGATTGGTTTGATGCAGCTGTCCACCCTACTCTATCCTGAGCAAGCCTCTTCATCTCCTCATAAGAACGGCAACCTACATCCATTTGAATTTGCTTACTGTATTCATGTATTGGTTTTCCTCTGAAATTTTTACCCCACACACTTTCCTCCAATGCTAAATTTACACTTCCTTAATGTCTAACAATGTGTCCTATGAATCGATCCCCTCTTTTAGTCGAGGTATGCCAGAAATTCCTTTTCTTTCCAATTCTGTTCAATACCTTCTCATTAGTTTTGCGATCCACCCATCTAAACTTCAGCATTCTTCTGTAAGACCACATTTCAAAAGCCTCTGTCCTCTTCCTGTCAGCACTGTTTATCATTCATGTTTCACTCCCATACAAGGCAACATTCAACACAAATGCCTTCATAAAAGACTTCCTGACACTTAAATTAATATTCGATTATAGCAAATTTCTCTTTTTCAAAAAATGCTTATCTTCCGATTGCCATTCTGCATTTTATATCCTCTGTACTGCGACCATCATATGTTATTTTACTGCCAAAGTAACAAAACTCATTTACCACCTCCATTGATTAGTTACTTAATTAAATTCCTTCAGCATAGCCTGATTTTCTAAGACTGGATTCCATTACCCTTGTTTTGCTCTTGTTAATGTTCATCTTATATGCTCGTTTCAACACCTGTTCATTCTGTTCAGTTGCTTCTCCAGATCCTTTGCTGTCTCTGACAGAATTACTATGTCATCAGCAAAATGCAAGGTTTTTATTTCTTCTCGCTGAACTTTAATTCCTTCTCGAAATTTCTCCTTGCTTTCCTTTATAGCTTGTTTAATGTACAAATTGAACTGCATCCCATTCATGCCCTTCAGCTCTGTCTGGTTTTTGTACAAGTTGTAAATAACCTCCTGTTTCCTATATTTACTCCTGCTAATTTCACAATTTGAAAGAGTGTATTCCAATCAACATTGTCAAAAGCCTTCTCCAAATCTAAAAAAACTAGAAATGTAGGTTTGCCTTTCCTTAATCTATTTTCTAAGATAGCCATAAAATGAGGATTGCCTCCCACGCTTCTACATTTCTCCTGAATCCAAGGTTGGATTATACCAGCTTTTCCATCCTTCTGTAAATAATTTGTGTTAAAATTTTGCAACCATAACTTATTAAACTGATGGTTCTGTAATGTTTGGGATGGGGATATTATTATTATTATTATTATGTCTGAGGGTATTTCACCTGTCTCATACATCTTATGCACCAGGTGAAATAGTTTTGTCATGGTTGCCTCTCCCAGATACTTCAGTAGTTTCGAGGGAATGTCATCTACTCCAGGGGCCTTGATTCGATGTAGGTCTTTCAGTGCTCTGTCAAATTCTTCTCTCAGTACAGTATCTTCTATTTCATCGTGATCTACTTCCTCTTCCCTTCCTACAACATTGTCTCTAAGTTCATTTCCTTTGTAGAGCTTCTCTATATACTGTTTCCACCTTTCATCTTTCCCTGCTTTGCTGAGAACTGGTTTTCCATCTGAGTTCTTTATATTTATAAAGCTGCTTTTCTTGTCTCTGAATGTTTCTTTTATTTTCGTGTAGGCAGTATTTTCCCCTATTTATACATTCTCCTACATACTTGCATTTGCCTTCTAGCCACTCCTGCTTAGCTATTTTGCACTTCTTGTCAATCTCATTTCTTACTCTGTACTCCATTTTGGCTGCATCATTTACTGCATTTTTATATTTTCTCCTTTAATCAAGTAAATTTAGTATTTCTAAAAAGTAGATGAGATTTATTTACCAAGTGAACTATTTGTTGGTTCTTCAGGCAAAGAGCAGGGAGGGAGAGGGAAAAGGAGAGGATGTGGGTTTAAAGGAGCGGGTGAGGAGTAATTCCAATCCCGGGAGAGGAAAGACTTACCTTTGGGGAAAAAGGATAGGTAAACAAACACACCCACACACATATACATGTGCACATACACCAAGGCAGACATATGCAAAACGTAAAGAAGTTGGACAGAGATGCCAGTCGAGACAGAGGCTCTGTCCAGATATTGGAGGCAAAGATGTAGAATGGTGGGTGGGAATTTAAAACTAAAGAAGGTTGAGACCAGGTGGACTACGGGAAGAGAGAATGTGTTGAAGGGCAAGTTCCCATCTCCGGAGTTCTGAAAGGTTGGTGTCAGTGGGAAGTATCCATATAACCCGGATGGTGTAACACTGTGCCAAGATGTGCTGGCCGTGCACTAAGCCATGCTTGGCCACAGGGTGATCCTCATTACCAACAAACACTGTCTGCCTGTTTCCATTCATGTGAATGGACTGTTTTCTGCTGGTCATTCCCACATAGAAGGCCTCACAATACAGGCATGTCAGCCGGTAAATCACGTGGGTGCTGTCACATGTGGCTCTGCCCTTATGTACACCTTCCGGGTTACAGGACTGGAATAAGTGGTGGTGGGAGGATGCATAGGGCAGGTTTTACATCGGGGGCAGTTACATGGGTAGGAGCCAGAGGTTAGGGAAGGTGGTTTGGGAATTTCATAGCGATGGACTAGGAGGTTATGAAGGTTAGGTGGGTGGCGGAAAGACGCTCTTGGTGGTGTGGGAAGGATGGATCCTTCATGATATCCTTCCCACTCCACCGAGAGTGTATTTATGTTATATTTCCTGATAAGAAATTTTCCTCTATAATCTTCATATCATAAATTTAGTAGTGATATCCAAGGGTATTTGCAGGTCTTTCGCCTTTCTACCTACTTTGTCCTCTGCTGCCTTCACTTTCATCTCTCAATGCTACCCATTCTTCTTCAACTGTTTTTTTCCTTCATTTCTGTCAGTTGTTGCCTAAAGCTCCCTCTGAAATTCTCAAGAACTTCAGGTTCCTTCAATGTATCTAATTCCTATCTCCTTATTTTCCTACCTTTTTTTTTTTTTTTTTTTTATTTTTTTATTTATTTATTTTTTTTTTTTTTTTTAACCCTGCAGTTCATGTGCAGCAAGTTATGGTCAGAGTCTATATCTGCTCCTGTGTATGTCTTACAGTTTAAAACCTGGTTCCGAAATCTATGTCTTACCATTGTAAAATCTATCTGGTACCGTCTTTCATGATTCTTAAACGAAGTGTTTGTTATGATTAAATTAAGTTTCGTGCAAAATTCTACCAGGTGCTCAACTCTTTCATTCCTTTTGCCCAGTCCATATTCACCTACTATTTTTTCTTCCCTTCCTTTTCCTACTACCGAATTCCAGGCTCCCATCACAATTAAGTTTTTCTCTTCCTTACTTATCTGAATAATTTCCTTTACCACCTCATACATTTCTTCTATCTCCTCATCGGCAGAGCTAGTGGGCATATAAACTATTTTCTAAAGTTACTAATTTTTATTTTTACTTTTCATGGAGTACTTCCCATTGAAATTTAGACACAAGAGTTTCAGAAAATTGGGATTAGATTAGATTAGCACATGTTCCATAGATCATGAATACAACACTTCATAATGATGTGGAATGTGTCAGGTTAATAAAAGGTGTCTTTACAAATTATTACTTTGTACTAAATATTACATGAAACAATTTATTTTTTTATTACCCAGGAAAATAGGTATACATAAAAATAATTGTAAATACATGGAAAAAACAGTAATCGAAAGAAAATCACTTCCACTTGTGTGTATACATTTGTTTTCGAAACAAACCTACATTTAAAAACTTCAATGAATCTGCACTAGAATGAAAACATATTGTCAATATATACATGATCTGAATATACAAGAACAAAGAAACAGAATTATACTATAGGACAGACACTTATCCTAAACTTTCAATAATAAACAAATTAACTCCACACATATGTAATAAAAGTAATCAAAAGCAACTGCTAATAATGGTACATCCTAAAGCAAGGAGGAAGCCAAAATGCTGCCCCCGGAAAATAGTAGTTATATAAACATGTGTGTGTTTATTATTTAGTTACGGAGGAAAAGCAATCGCATTAGTGACCATTTGTCGGCTAATGGAAGAAATACATTTCATTTATTTTTCACAACTTTTTATGTCGATCACAGACTATGCCCAAAGAACTCGTTGATTAAACATTAGGAAACATCCATAAAATGAATAGACGGACATGAACTGACACTGTGTGTTGTGCATTCCTCAAACAGACCAGGACGTAGCCAGAGGTGTTTCGAACCTCACCCCAATTTCGTCAAAACACCCTGGCCCAGGGTACCTGTGAAAAGAATTGATTGTCCCTTGGAAATTGCTCTTATGAAATAACTTACTTTTAGATCGAAAAATATCGAAATGCTGGAGTAATGAAGATGAATATTATAAAACCTGGATAAAATCAGTTGACACTTCTAACTCACAGACAAACCAACCTCAATGACAGTAAACTGTCTGCGGAGGGTCTTGCCAGTGTGTTCCTTTTAACTTGCAAGCCGGACCGAGCCTATGACCCTTCGTCACATGAGGGTTCAGTGGCCCCACATAGGCGTGCGCCATCTAGCAGGCAAGATGACCCTCACACCACAATGGCATGAGTCGTCACGAACGTGTTAAGCTACCATTGGACTGAAGTGGGAAATCCAGATTCAAATCTTGTTCCAGCACAAATTTTCAACTTTGCCATCAAATTTATTTCATTGCCCTGCAATGATTGAGACTATTTCAATATTTTGAATTCATAAGATTACAGTTGTTAACACGTTTGCTGCGGCTGATGCTTATAAGCATTTCCACAATCAACACGCCAGATCTGCCGACGCTTATAAGTGGCGAGCTATCTGAGTACTCAGTTTAGGTAGTTTGGCTGTGCACTAATGTTATGCAGGCTACCAGAAAACATCACGTAACATTTTCCTGTCTGCAGTTGTGTGTTTTCGTCTTTAGTGGTTTGCTATAAAAACATCGCCTTTACACCTTGCAAATTTGTTATATGGGATTAGGTTTCCATAGCTCCACATTGCAGATGAGACGTGTTTCCCCCCCCCCCCCCCTCCGTTTGATAAACCTTTTGGGGTTTTCAGAATAATTCTTTCTCAATTAAGTGGTTTTATTGCTTGTTTGAAATTAATTTTCTTTCCAGTTTTCAATAAAATCAATAAATCAGAGGCATTGTTAGAATTGTTTGCAATAAATGCATATGATGCTTATAAGTCAGAGAGCTTGTAGCATTTATCACATAATCAGCATGCAGCTTAGCACCACCTCTTTTGCAGACATTATATTCACTTTCAATATTACAGGTTTCGCAGGAGTCAGATTTCCGCTCTCTGTGCATGTGCGCTTACAGACATCCGCCTAGAGTATTAGTGGCCCACAGTGGTGACCGCAGCGAACGTGTTAATATCAATTAATTGTATCTGGTTTTTTGGACATGATTTTGGAACATGTACTTCGTGTGAAAGTAATAAACTGTAATAGTCTACTTCAAAGAGAATGCCAGATTGATCCATAATCAACAAGGATTCAGGAAGTAGCATTCTTTATTTGTATCTCTGTTGTGTGATTCGATTCCCAATTTACTATGAGAAAGGACACAGTTTGTAGTAATTGCCAGAAAGTCATATAGTAAACCAGAAGTGATAGCTGGTGTTCCCCAGAGAAGAGCTCCAGGAGTCTTACTGTTCCTTGTCTTTATAAACAATTGAAGAGACTGTGAACAGCCCTGTTGGGCTGTCACAGTTTATGCTGTCCTTCATTGTGTAGTAAAGATACTAGAGGTTCAAAGCAACTGAAAAGTTATTTAGACATCTGTTTAGTGGGAAAAGTAGCAACTGATCTTGAAATTGTTAGGTCTTCCATATGAGCACTAAAAATATACACTAAACTTCATTTATATGACAACTCGGTCAAATCTAAAGGCCATAAACAACTAAATATCCAGGAGCTAAAGTTATGAACAACTTTAGAAGGGCAGCTCATTTTGCATTATCGCTATGCGGGAGTGAGAGTCTCAGAAATAAAGCACAAATTGTGGTAGAAGGCATTATGCATTGGGGTGAGATTTATTTACAAAATATCTTTGTCCAGCTTCCTGCTGCTAATGTGAACATATTTTGTTGCCACTGACCTAGATAGGGGGACATGATCATTATAATTAAAAAGCGAGAGAGGGAGATCTATTAAAATGGATTTAGGTGCTCCTGTTTTCCCAATCTATTGCCTTTCAAGATGAATATGCAACATTCCTTTGAAAGTGTGAAATATTTAAAGATAATAATTTATTGTGGCACATGGGTCTGGTGCAAGTATTTTAATTGGACGCCACTTCAGCGACTTGCATGTTCCTACCCTACCCCAGACCGGCAGACCGGGGAAAGGGGACCCTACAGCCTAACACTTTCACTGCGGCTGATGCTTATAAGCGTCAAAATGAGCTACAAGCCAGTGCGGCTGATGCTTATAAGCGTCTGTGCTCACTGTAGGATTACTCAGTCTAGTTTCAGCGTCTAAGCATGTAAATATTTGTTTTGTGTGGTCAGTTTTCAAACATATATTGTTCATAAGGGTGGCTAATGAACCGACACCCGGACCTTCCAATGTGAAAAGGAGCAGGAAAAGTGTTAAAGTGACAGAGGAACTTACATAGTGTACTAGACAAGTGATTTTCTATGTCGTGGGGACGAGGCACACCATGGAGATTGTCTTTTAGAGGTTGCAGAAGAATTTCAGAGTGATGATAGCGTGGAAGCCCAGCTTTTGAATCTGTTTTGTGATTGTTCCGAATCTGACGATATGGATCACAATGATTGTGTGGAAATCGCCAACTAAAAAGATCCCGATCTGCCACATGGAGATAATCCAGGTGAGTCTTGGCATAAAGAACCCAGGTTGTAAAGCAGCCATTGTAATTAAGCATGATGTTAATGCCTAATTGCATGTTATGTTACAGGCTTATAATACTGCTCTTCACTACATTTTGGGTGTGTCTGTTCATTCTGATGGACAGCTGACTGGTACTATCACCAATGTAAAATAGTTGGACAGTGATTGCAGTAGAGATAAGAGAGAAATATCTAGAAAATAAATTTTTTCACTGAATAATTTTATTTAAATGTAACAAGTATTTCTTACCAGCCACCAAGTCTCAAGTATTTTCACGGTTCTCCAATATCTGTTCATTTGGGATTCACGAAGATCCTAGACAAAATCAGATGCAGGTATTACTGGCACGGTCTCTACTGATCTGTCAAGCACTGTGTGTGTCACTGTAAGGGGTGCCAGCGATGGAAGCAAGTACCGTAATTATCTCCAGGTCATCTGGTACCAATTTTGCCTGCAGCAGCTCCATTCCACCGGATTGTTATCGGCCTTTTGGGTAAATTCCCAAAGTCGACAGCCAGTAACCGACGGATAAAAGTCTGCACTGAGTACCTCACCCACTATGCTGTCACAAAATCTTTGCCAACTGCAAAAGCTCGAGAGATTGCAAAATTCCTGCCAGAAGACATTATTTCAAACCATGGTGCAGCATGTGTGATGATATCTGATCAAGGAAAAGTGTTCAGCCAAAACTAGTATCAGAGGTAATATCTCGTTGGAAAATTGTGCACAAAATAACAACTGCCTTCCATCCTCCGACAAATGGTCTTGCAGAACATTTTAACAAGATGTTAGCAGATATGCTGTTGATGTTGAGCAGAAAGATAGGAATACAATACTGCCAGTCATTTGCTTATAATACAGCAAGGCAAGACACCACAGGCTTCACGCCATTTTTCCTGCTCCGTGGTCGTGAAGCTGAGAGAACAATGGATACGCTGTTTCAGTACTAATTGGGTGACACTCAGGATGACTATGTGAAACAGCTCATCACAAGGGTCGAAGAAACAAGATAGCTGGCTCGCATATGGACTCTTAGACGCCCAGGAGGAGACAGCCAGTATAACGACAAGCACTGACCTGTTGTGTATGGCACAGGAGATCTGATATGGATTTTTACCCCTGTATGCAATGTTGGGCTATCAGAAAAGTTACTGAACTGATACTTTGGTCCGTATTGAGTCATACGCCACCTGACAGACATCATATACAGAGTCGGGGATTATGAGCCGTCATCAAAACTACAAAAACGAAGAGACATTGCGCACATCCTCCATATGAACCCTTATCACGATCCTATAGAACAGATAGACAGACATGGCCTCTTGTTCAAGGACTCTGCAGACCGTTATGATGATAATGATACCATGACGGGGGAGTCTGGTGCCGATCATCGTCACCGTAATGAAGGCGTGCAGGCAGAATGGAAGGATTCTCCGAATCTGCCATAAAGAGGACCCATGACAAGACCCAGGACATTTCAGCTGCCTCCGAAGGGAACCTAACAGCTGGTTCCTGTACTCTCGGGAAGGGGAGGAGTGCCACGAGTCTTTTGGCAGAACATGTGGTGCAGTGGTTAGCATTGCAGATCGCTGTTCTTGGGTCCCCAGTTCAAATCCCGCCATGGGCAAAAAAAAAAAAAAAGAAAAAAAAAAAAATTCTTTGTATTTACTATTTCCAGAATGTTCTACATGTTTCTTATATTTGATATACTTGTAACTTCCAGAAAATTCTTTCTATGTATAAGTAAATAGTGAGATATATATCCCCATAAAGGATACCACATATCTTCAGAATTATGGAAGGGGCAAAATGCCAGATATCTTCTACTCCACCACCTTAACATTTGCAGAGTGTCACATCACTTTCAGTCATGGGTTCAATGACTATGATTCCACGTTATGCCTCTTTGACCATGGAAAACTGATTTGCTTCGAATACTACTGAAAATTTAGACGTTAAAGAGAAGGCTGCTGATACCTGTATTGCAGCTGTAACACCTTCCAAAGTAGCTGACGATGGAGAGAAAATCCTCATTGAACTGTATGGTGGGGGAAGATCCGGTCAAATGCTCAATAGTGAGTGCTACAAGCTCTTCACAAGGACTGCTGTCAAGGCCAGTTCTATATATGTAATCCGCAATCCACCCAAAAGTGCCTGGCGGAGCGTACCTAGCACCAAAACTAGTTATTTGCTTTCCTGTTCCATTCCAATATAGAGCGAGCGAAAAAAAGAGTACTTGTATGCATCAATACGAACCATAATCTCTCTGATCTTATCTTTATGATCAGTTTCAACTTGGCCAGACTACCTCCGATACAAGATGCTGCAAAGCTGCAGTCCTTTCATACATACCACCACATGCAACACTGGCTGGGTCACAAGAAGAATTTGATCAAATGGGGATTGGTTGCTACAGTCCAAGGCCTTTCCCCCAAACATAATGTCAAGGAAAATAGCTCCCTCAAATCCGCTTACCTTTATTTTTTGCAGTTGTAAGAAGGGATGCAGCAATGCTTGCAGCTGCAGCAAAGCAGGTTTGAAGTGTTCTGCTGACTGTGGAACTTGCAATGGCCAGTACTGCAGAAAACTGTCTGAAATTACGGTAGACATTGATCTCATCACCCATGAGCTCAAGGTCAATGTAGTGGATACACTGTTCGAACAGGTAAACGAACAATATCAGGTATACTAACACTCATATCACTATTAAAGAGTTTCTATTAAATAATACTTACCATGTGTTATTGATACCGTTATCTGTGTCAATACTTATCAACATATGTGTTTAATTTATATTACAACTTTTCAACAAAGTTTAACCTTTGGGTAATCGACAAATACATATTTACATTCTATTTCAGGATGTCTAAGATGAAAATTACACTGAAGGAATGGCTTGGTTGATTTGTTTGACCCAGGCCAATTGAAGAGAAGGAATCATCTTTAATTAAACATTCTGTTTATTCTTTCAATTCATTTAAACTTTTTATACAAACCTGATGCAATTATTTGTTCAATAAATTTCTTGTATACACTTATTTCTACATATTCACTTGCCTTGTGAAGAGTGACCTTCCACCAAAACTCCCCCTCCCCCCTCCCTCTCCAGCACAATTCAAAATGTCAAACTGAATAAATGTATACATTACTAAATAATTTCAGATGGGTTATTGCAAGTATAAAGACAACTGCATAAAATGAAATATGAATATTAGCTTAAAACTTTAAAGTTGGGAACATTTGACTTCACACATGGTTGTTTTTAGCTTATTATATTAGAGACACTCGCATATCCTAATGATTGTTCTACTGTTCACTGTGCCATACGAAGTATTTTCATTTTCACAGTTACGACAATATACACCACATTATCAACAAGTTCATATTTGTTTGTTGATGAGTTCTAATTCATGCAATCATTAATGATGGAATCCTCACCCAGGGCATTAGGTGTAACATACATGGTTGTAGTTCATTGTTTCTTGATGTTCTCATAGATCGTTGGTAGCGGATGGCTGAAATTGTATTGGGCAAAACTAATCTGCTACAAGTAACACAAGCAACATGTAGGATTGCAGTTCATTGACATTTTAGTGATTCATTAGTGCCCAGTTGTCCCCATTTATGGCCAGCTTACAAGTCTCATTAATTACAACCATTATGACCATGTATGTACATTCCACACTTTAAAACGAAGGGACATCCGAAGTGGGCAATCCATCTAAACAGCCAGGCGCGTACACTCCTTCCTACCATCAGTGAGAGAAAGGATGAAGTTAAAATTTCTTCCATCCAAAGGATTAGTGCACTTTTTGACAGGTCACGGACCCTACCCGGTGCACTTGCATCGAATAGGGAAACGGCCTGATGCAGTTTGTGAATGTGGTGCTGAGATAGGCAGCCCGGTACACGTAATCTTCGAGTGCCCAGTACACGCACGAGTTGCCTCTGTAGAGAGGCAAGCCATACCCACCAGGGACATCTATGAAATAATAAGGAATGATGAGTTAGTAGAGATCCTCATTATACTGACTGAGAAAGTATCAACCCATGCGCAGCAGATCTATCGAGGATAGTCTGCTGCGAAACAACAGGAGAGAAAAGCCATGCATGCCTCTATGAGGCATACATTGGCAACAATATACTGCGTACGTAAAACTGGATTGACATCACCATCCCTGGCGTCTGGCCGGCTAACGTCGGTTTGGCACCACGGATGGAACCGAATATGACCGGAAGGTTAGTTGAGGCAAGGAGTGAAGAGCTGGACGACTTCCCCGCCTTGCGTGAGCTAGGTATAAGGGAGAAGTCACTGGAATATGTTCCCTGGTGTTGGCTGCCTCGCTACCTTCCAAATTCAATCTAGACTAGAAATCCAGTGGTGCAAAGGAGATGGATAGTGTAAATCAGTGCACCACTAGTAGAAGTAGTGTAATTTACTTTGTTCTGTAAATGTAACAATCTGATAAATTAATATGAGTTGCAGTGGTTACGTTAGTAAGTAGGCCCCGCCCACGTCCACGTCGTAGGGATGGGTACTGGCCTCCCTTCAGGAGGCTTGCTAAGAGGCGGGAATTATATTTAGAGTTGTCATTAACTTATTACTAACAACCAAACAATTTGTAATGTATAATAATTGAGTGTAATCCAGGTAACAGACCTAAATTGTTATTGTAATTGTAAATAAATTGTAATAATAATTGTAAGAAGAGCACTCCTACCATGGTATATAATGTATTCTGTATTTGTTATAACTTGCATGTAGTATGTTATCTCTAATTGTTTTAAAATTCCTTCATTGGATGATTTTGTATTTCTGTAGTTGAACCTTTAGTTAAATATGCTGCACAATATGCCAATTTAGATGATTCAGTTGTCAATTTTTCTGGCAAAAAAAAAATCCATGATTGTAAGAAAGCCCTCGCAACTGTTTTTGCAATGATGTTGGGGAGGGGGGTGACCTCCACCAAATGAGTGGTGTGATCATTGGCAGGGAGTGGTGGGTCGGCTAGGTCAATGTGGACGTGTTGAAATCTATCTGCATGAACAGGAAAGAGACCCAAAGGAGGGAAAGTGTGTATGGAGAGTTTATTGCATTGACAGAATAGGCAGGTTCTTGCCCAAGCTTGGCAGTCATGTTTCATATTCCGCTAAACACTAAAATGGTGGTGGCGCAGATGCTGGGATGAGCCAGATCATGAAGTTTCTGGAAGATGTTGCATTGCAGAGGCCGAGGTATTAGGGGACAAAGTTTGCTTGTCGAGTCATCGCACCAGATATTGCCTGAGACACCAGGAAAAGAGGTGTGGATGGAGTGGAGAGAGGAATCAGGATCAAAAATGACTTGCATTAGGTCATCATCGGTGGCTTGCAAGGTAGTGAGGTTGGAGAGATCAACCAGAGAGTAAACAGCATCAACCTGTGACAGAAATTCAGCCACAGTGTTGTCCGCACCCTTGATATATCCAACATCTGCTGTAAATTGTGATATGAAGTCAAGGTAGTGGAAACAACATTATGACAAATGTTAGTCACTCCATTTTTGTCATGATGTTGCACACTCTTATTTAGCAGCTTGGTATATCACATGTGCCTGCATTCTCCCATTTCAGGCCTAAATTTTTAAATGACTAGCAGATGACAATGGTTATCTCACACAGTATGTTCAGTCAGTAACATTGGCTGCAGCTCAAAACAAAACATTGCCATCCAAAGCCTCCTGAGTCTACCGACTTTTACTGATTCCGAGCTAGGGAGAGCTCTGTCATGTAACACACAGTACAAATGAAGCATAAAAACCCTACAAAACCACATATTTAACTTCTGTATGGTAAATGTAGATGGGGGGGGGGGCAATTACTACTTCTTGCACTGAGCCTTTGTCACGTTTTCATGAAGCAATAGTGGACTATGATTCATTAGTCCACTGCTGCACTGACAGCAGTTTCCTGAACCACCACCAGCGTTCACTACATGCAGTCATGCTCAGTGCAATGTGGTGATGTTGCCTTGCGTAGAAGTTGCTCATAGATACGTCAGTCGGAGGAGGAAGGTGATGATCAAGAACATGATACAGAGCGGCTTGGTGTTAACGAGAGTTTGGAAATGTCCTCAATACCAGGACCATATGCATCCTCATCATATGTTGATAATGTGAACAGTAAGAAAGTCAAAAAGTATTTGAGAAATGAGAAATATTGGAAATGGAGTATAAGAAACAGAGACGAGTCAAAGGGGAAGAATATGAAAATGGTAAGGGCAAGATTACATCTCAAAAAAGAATGCCAAATGGGACCATGTTCTTGTATGAAGCAGTGCCACATAAAGTGCGGACAGGCAATGTAAAATATTTAATTATTATTACGGATTGGTGAACTTAAATTTGCAATCGGCCTTTCTATTTAACATTATCCCTGTTTATAAAACATCATGAACATGTTCAAGATACAGTGGCTACGATTTGTAGAAAAGCTGACTTTTGATATACTTTTCAAATATTCCAATGGAACAGGTGACATATTTAATACATTCCATGTGACCAAGAGGACATCAACTCTTATAAAGGGCCGCGGTGGAGTAGCCGAGTGGTCTAAAGCATCTCGCTGCGGAGGTTCGTGTCCTCCCTGGGGTATGGGTGTGGGTGTTGTCCTTAGGTTAGTTTACCTAGGTTTAAGTAGTTTGTAAGCTACGGACTGATGATCACGCAGTTTGGTCCAATAGAATTACAAACATTTGAAATCTTATAAAGGAGTTTGAACGGCTGTATCCAGAAGGTAATGCAATGAGTGAACTGAAGAAGAAAGACTTACTTAAACTATTGAACTTCATTCCATGAGTTCACCATGATTTTTATAAGAACCTGAACACAGATGTTGCAAAGACTGCAAATACATTGCCTGTTTCATATCTTGATAGCGAAGTTTGTGATGTGCAATAACAGTTTGTGGAAACCTTTGTGGTGGTTGTAATTGCATTATTTCATGGCACTAATTTAAACAAAAAGAACAATAACTGCCTGTATTCTCACTATTTTGTAGCTATTTCAATGAGTATGTTGTATTTCATTCCTAATTGTGTTTGCTTATTCATTTGTTTCATGTATCTTACGTTACTTTCTTTTCAAATGTTGATGTTTTCATACTCAGTTTGCAAAGTACACAATCTGAAATACGTTTGTATCTAAAAGTAAATTTAAATCCTTTTGTGGAAGAGGCTGTACATGAAATGCAACAGTGACTGTCTGCTGAAAGTCACAATGTGTAATGCAAAAGTGGACTAACCCACAAAAAATAGGAAATTTTAAAGGTCAAGATGTAATTGGGTTGTGAAATCTACTTACAAGACCTGCAATACTGCTAGAAGCTAAAAGTCATAACATACAATGACCGGGTAAAGAACAGAATATGTTTGATAAATCCATTATCGTTCTACCTTTATCTCTGATGGAGGAAGGTTAGGGTAGTCCAGTAGTGCTCTCAGTGCCTCAAATGTGACATGTGATATATGACATAGGTTAGAATCTACTGTATCACAGAGGGCTAAGGAAAACTACTTTTTTTTCCTCCCAGATGTACATGAGTTTAAGCAGAGAAATCACCTCTTCATTCTTTGAAAATAAAGAGGTCTTATACAATGCAAAAAGTAATTACTGAGTAAAATAACTAAATTATAGAAGGAATAATTGACCTATTGTTTCCTGTAAGTGGCTGTGTGCGTCTAAATGGCACAATGCATGCTGTTAGACAACTGTGTGAACCACAGTAAGAATTTAATTAAACACAATTTTATGACCACCTGTCCACCACAAAATAAAAAATTCTTCTTAACAAAATGTCATATCATGCAGAACATAATTCCATAATGATAGTGTTATAGGTATGTGCAATATACCCTGTCAACTTATTTGTCATTGCAATGCAATTTCGTATGAACATATCTACCAATAAACAACAGTACCTGCATTATGACAGCTGCCATGCATTCCACATCAAACGTTCCCTTCCCTACAGCTTAGGTCTTCGTGGCAAACAAGTCTGCTCCAGTCCTGAATCTCTGAACCACTACACCAATAACCTAATAACAGCTTTCACATCCCGCTGCTATCCTCCTGATCTGGTACAGAAGCAAATTGCCAGAGCAACTTCCTCATCCCCCCAAATTCAGAACCTTCAACAGAAGAACCCCAGAAGTGCCCCTCTTATCACTGGATACTTTCCGGGACTGGAGCGGACTCTGAATGTGGCTCTCCAGCAAGGATAGAACTTCCTTCAATCCTGCCCCGAAATGAGATCCATCCTTCATGATATCCTTCCCACTCCACCGAGAGTGTCTTTCCGCCACCACATAACCTCCGTAATCTCGTAGTCCATCCCTATGAAATCCCCAAACCACCTTCCCTACCTTCTGGCTCCTACCCTTGTAACAGCCCTTGTTGTAAAACCTGCCCTATGCACCCTTCCACCACCACTTACTCCAGTCCCGTAACCCAGAAGGTGTACACAATCAAGGGCAGAGCCACTTGCGATAGTACCCACATTTACCAACTGACATGCCTGCACTGTGAAGCGTTCTATGTGGGAATGACCAGCAACAAACTGTCCATTCGCATGAATGGTCACAGGCAGACAGTGTTTGTTGGTAATGAGGATTACTCTATGGCTAAGCATGCCTTGGTGTATGGCCAGCACATCTTGGCACAACGTTACACCGTCCGGGTTATCTGGATACTTCCCACCGACACCAGTCTTTCAGAACTCCCCAGATGGGAACTTGCCCTTCAGCATATTCTCTCTTCCCGTTGCCCACCTGGTCTCTACCTCTGCTAAATTCAAATTCCCGCCCACCATCTTAAACATCTTTGCCTCGATTCTCTGGACAGAGTCTCTGCCTCAAGTGGTATCTCTGTCCAACTTCTTTGCTTTCAACAGTATGTCTGTCTATGTGTGCTAGCATTTGTGTATATGTGTGGGTGTGTATGTATTTGTTTACCCTCCTTTTTTTCCCTCAAGGTAAGTCTTTCCTGTCCCGGGATTGGAATGACTCCTTACCCACTCCCTTAAAATCCTTATCATTTCCTTTTCCCTCTCCTTTCCTTCTGTCTGAAGAAGCAGCTAGGCTGCGAAAGCTAGCGTTTGTGTGTGTGTGTGTGAAATTATTAATTTATTTGTGCTACTATCACTTCCTGTGCTCCTTCGCCTGGTAAGTAATCTTCATCTATTTTTTCATATATATCTGTAATAAAAACTTTACTAACAACCAAAAGCACATAACATTCAGTTCATCTTACCGAAACACAACTTTATCCTTTATTTTAACATGTGTTCAGAATGTTGAGCAATGACTGAAAGGCACATTTGCAATCTCCATTTGAAAGAATGGTGAACAGATGTAATTGCAGTGGGTTATAGTTAGAACAGGCATCTATGATTTGACAACACATATTGTCTGGTGTATTTGGGGCTTCATCATAGACTGTATCATTGAATGCACCATAAAGAAAGGAATCAAGGGGGTTCAGATTGAGGGGACCTTGCAAGATGCCACATCAAATATTTATGCTCCTAAGCTGTTGACGTTGCACTTGACAAAGCCAATGTCGATTTTCAGCTGTGCAGTAGTGCATGTTATGCAAATTTACATTACCGTGGTTAGTAAACATTGCTTCATCAGTAAAGAGGACATGTTGGAAAAATGTAAATTCATTTTTCAGCTGCTAAATGGCAAACTGACAAAATTCTGTATGACATTCAAAATTGCTATTGCAGGATGCCAACTGCAGAGGACAGTGACAGATGAGCAAGATGTGAATGACACTAGTCTAGCTGATTCCACATCCCTGGGCAATACGTCTGATGCCACTGTAAAGATTCAGTAGTGTCGTAGCCAGAACAGCTCCTTCATCTTCCCTGTCAGTTGCAGTCTTCTTTCTTGTTCTAGTTTTAATGTTCAAGTAGTCTGTTCACACTAGCATCTTCATTATTCATGCAATTGCTTGGTGTCTCGGACACTGGCAATCTGGATAGATAGTCCTATACTGCAATATTGTTTGCACAGCATTTCTTTTACATCCAACTTCTCATTCATGTACATGTCTGCACACAATGGATGTTGAAGTGGAAATGAGCATCCTGCAGTGCAGACAAGTTGACCAGCTAATGTACTGACATTCAGATGCTACATAGTATGAGAGCTCCGCCTAGCGGTGTTTGCCCTGCTAATACTGGTTCCAGCCATCATCCCCTCTAACTCTAGGACATTTCTTGTTTTACAATGGGTTTCAATGTCAACATTAACTAATGCTTTATCAATGTTGTTGTCTTCTTAAGAGCTATCAAATGCAGTAATTAAAAGTAAGTGGTTCCATTAAAAAAAAATAAAAAAAAAATAAAAAAAAAAAAATAAAAAAAAAAAAAGTACTTGCTTCAATATCTTAGATGATACTGCTGCTAAACCCATTCCCAAAACAAAACTATATGTGCCCCTCAATGATCTAGCATGTGCCAAAAAGCATGTTTTGATATATGTAATCATTCATGAAATAAAACGGGTGTTACGTTTCATGTGACTCACCCTGTATACTCTGCTAATCATATTTTTAAGTGCCCGGCATATATTTTATTAAACTGCTTTAATAATATTTCCCTACCGTTCCATTCAGTAACAGCATGAGCAGCAAAAGGAACACTTAAATCTTTCTGTTTTAGATATGTTTTCTCGTATTTTATCATTATGATCATGTTTCTTTACGTAGATGGGTGCTAACAAAATATTTTCACATTCAGATGAGAAATTTTGCAAATAGATCTCGTCACAATGAATAACTCTTTTCTTTTAAAGATTTTCACCACAACTCATGCCTCATTTCTGTGACACTCTCTCCTTGGTATTGAGATAATACAAAATGAGCAACCATTCTCTAAACATTTTCTATGTCCTCGATCAATCTCAGGTGGTGAGGATCCCATAATGTGTAGCAATACTCTAAAGTAGGATGCACAAATGTAGTGTAGCCAGTTTCCTTAGTACAACTATTGCATATTCTACGTGTTCTGTCAAAGAAATGTATCTGTGGTTCACCTTCCCCATGACATTTTCTGTGTGTTCTCTCCAATTAAAGTAGTTCACAATTCTAATTCCTATGTATTTATTTGAATTTACGACTGATTTATCATGTAAATGCTGTTTAATAGACTTCTTTTAGAGCTCAGATGGACAACTTCGCACTTTTCACTTTTTTTTTTTTTTTTTTTTAGGGTTAACTGCCAATTTTTCCACCAAGCGGATAAGCTGTTTTGCAGCTGCTTTTGATGTTCTGGTGACTTTACTTACCTTTCAAGATCTTCTCCTATTCCACTAGCTTCCTCCCTCTACTAAATAGCCTACAGAAACACTGATAACTTTGATTCACTTCCTCAATTCTCACACCACTAACAGTCACCCCATTGGGAAAGAAAAACTACATCAACAATTACATCAAACTCTAGAGCTAACAATTAAAAGGCAAGTGAAGCACTTACAACTCATGGTAAAAATAATGCTCTAGAGAAAATAATTAAATT
Organism: Locusta migratoria; assembly: GCA_026315105.1. Lineage (NCBI taxonomy): Eukaryota > Metazoa > Arthropoda > Insecta > Orthoptera > Acrididae > Locusta > Locusta migratoria. The sequence goes on from CM048745.1 coordinate 566,061,730, forward strand.
ACTGAAAAACAAAACAAAAAAACATGTTTATGAAAATTAGGCCTTCTCTCAACTGTATGTAAACAAAGATGAGCAAAGATTCCAGAACCAGTAAATTTAAATTTACACTGTGTTTCTCAAATAAGGAACAAAACAGTTAAGGGATACCCTGTACCTGATTTGATAGAAAGAAAAAGAAAAATCAAATGAGATTATTTAAGTTTACTGCATGAAAGTAAAAACAAAAATATGACTGTAACCCTACATATGATTTTTTAATGTTTTTAGAGAATAATATTCAAAGAAAAGTGAAAACTTCAATCATAATCTTGAAAAACACACTAGTACATGTATTCAATTAATTTTAGATATTAATGTAAGTTTTACTACCTATCTTTGAGAGAGCAAAAAGCTTGTGTATGGCGCCTTGGGCATGTCTACCAATTTGGGAAGCTCTTATTTATTCACCTGTGAAGCTCTTGGTTCATCAGTCTAATCATAAAGGTTACCTAGTATCCTTACTACACTCTGTGGCAGTAGCATAGTTTGCAGACATATCTCTTTTGCTAATCAGTCAAAGATAATGAGGAGCTCAAACATAAATTGATCTTACTATTACAGCGAAGGTACTGAGCCTCCATCTGCCTTCCTTGTGGTTTGGAATATAAAAAAGGCAACTACTGAATTACAAGACAGCTTTATTTTTATAAAACTCAAAACATTAATTCAGTTACTGGTCTATGTACGGCAGTTGAAATTTCCCTCTGAACATGCATTTATTATCATAAGTACTCTGTTTTTCTTTGCTGTACACAAATATATATATAGTTAAGGCAATCTAAGTTATTCTTGTACGACATTTTTTGCAAATACATACAATTACATATGACAACTTGAGAAACGAACAACAACATTAACAAAGAGGGAAAGGTCTTGAGTTCTCACGATATATAATACAAACTTTACAACAGTAGCAGCACTTTTGTGACAAACAAAAATTCAGGCATGTTATCATATTTTAAACATTTTCTGTCTGCATAGGTGTATGTTCATTGTCACTTATTTTGTCTGCTTCCACCACAGTTTCAATGACCTAAAACACAAAAACTAACTATAAAGTCTAATCAGACTTCTATAAATTAAAAATACTAATTACATAAATATGATTATAAAGCCTAAAGTCCCTACACAAAGAAAGTGAAGCAAGTGGGGTATGGCCAGGAACCCTCAATCTGTCACATACCAATTGTTTAATAGTTAACTAATTCTAGTCAACTACATTTATTTAGCTGATCTCCGGATTAATGTTGCCAAATTTCATTGTTATTTCCATATTGCATATATTTGATTAATGTATCATCTGTGTGCTGCTTCTCTATTAATCCTACTAAATTACTTTTTTAACTGGCGAGGAAATAGCCCTTTGTGAAAGCTCTGTATTAACCTGTGACCATTTGAGAATCCTGCTGCATTACCTTAAGAGCCCCAAATGCTGTATTTCATAACCGTGAATGTTATTCAGCTCTATACAGTGTATAATACAAATACCCACATTTAGTACCACAGATGTGTTTTATAGGAAATTTTGCAATCACTGTAGATTATGCTTCTGAAATAGCAATTCTCCTGAAGAGGCATTTGTACCTAGGAAACAAATTACTTAACTTTTTTTGATAAAATATTACTTGTTAAATGGAATAGTTTCCAACAAATTATGAACGTGTAGAGTGCCAACCTCACAGTTGGAAGAAAAAAAAAATGATATTAGAGCAAATTGTGCCATCAACAACTAGCTTATCAAAGAGAGAGTCCAAGCATGGAATTTTTTTTGTAGGATGGAGAAGGAAACCAGACATATCCTTTAAAAAGAACTGTTCCCACATTTTTCTGAGTGGAAATCATGAAAACCTAAATCTGAATAGCCAGACTCTGATTTGAAGCATTACTCTTCTGAAAGCAAGTATACTGTGCTAATCACTGTGTGACATTAATTGCCTTTATTTGGAAAAGAACTTGGATGAAGACATATACTGAAATTTGTTTATTCATATTTGCACAGCTTTAGCCACAGAAACCAAAATTAAGCAAAGGCATTGATTACACTTACAGAGGTAAGCACATATTATTAACTGATTTTGGCTGCCACAATGGCTTCTAGCTAGTATAATAATACACTGTATTCCTTCTGGCCAAATGCACAGAGCACAGAAGACATAAAAATATTTGAGGAGATGTCCTACCACACAATGTGTACATTCTGTAGCGAACAGATGGGCCTCTCCTCCTGTCTGTACTATTGAGTGATACAAAGGCTACCTGGTAAGTCATCCATGTTAAGCAATAAAAAAAATACTGCAATCATTCAAGCAAATATATTTTTAAAAATCTAGAAGTTATATGGGTTGTATTATTTTCCTACTAGCTCACCATTCAGTTTTAAAAATTTGAAAACTTCCTTCTGCACCAAATTCTGCTACCTAAGATTACATCCAACCCCTTAAGTACAGAACAATTGATGCCATAGTTTTTTGCCATAATCTTGTGCAAATAGTTAAAAAATGTTAAGAGGTGTCCATCAGATGAGATACTGTGAAATGTACTATTTTAAGGTGGTTTTGTCAGTTTTCTAAGCCAGTTCATTGTCAACTACAGACAGATAGCCATTGTGAACATTTAGTTTTGTGCTCTTCAGAAAATGGCCATTAATGCACAAAATCTTTGCTCATCTCATTTAGCTCATAATGCAGCACAAAGTTTGCAATGAATGTCAACAGCATGGAATTTTTTCTTTTACTTTACTTTTCCCTTCTTTTAGTACTAAATGCCATATTACAGAATAGCTATTATATTTATCAGAAGTTTCAACTGTAATAATCATTTTGCACAGCTACTGTAGGACCTACATGGAACTGGACCATCTATTAGTAATCTGCTGTTGACATTGTTGGGACTGACACTACAACTGATTACCAGTGCCATATGATCAAACTTGATAGGAATTACACTCAGTTACATCACATTAACTTATAGGGGATTGATAATGTTACAGTTTACTTCCGTCAACAATAACAACAACAACAACATTAACTTAAAATTAATTTTGAAATAACTAACTGTGTTTTCCTTCCAGGTACTTCCTTACATTAAAATAATTCCTATATATCATAAGATGTATTTATGAGCTATTTCATACACTTATTGTGTGTTTCTGTAATCATTATTTGCCACAATGAAGATTAGGTTCATTACTGGTAAAATAGTGACAGAGGTTCCAACTTTCAGCATGACACCATATCAGTCAAGTAGGGTACCGTATAACAGACTTCTCTAACATTTTAACAATAGAAAATCTGATTGGAATGTCAATAATGGAGGATAGGTAACAACTCACCGTGAAGCTCATTGAGCTGCTGATGGACACGAAAATAGCTAATCACATTCACACAACTTAAATTTTCGACCATTGCCTTTATCAGAAAAATAAACACATACATTCACGCAATCCCTCAGACAACTACACACACACAACCATCATGTCCGGCCACTCCAGCACCGCAAGCATCTAGACTGTGATTAAGGTGGGGAGTGGAGGGGGAAGGATGCTAGGTAAAGGTGCGGATGGAAAGTTCCACATTTCATCATGGATTGAAGGGAAGGGGAGGGAGTGGGGGGATTTGAAATGATAAGAATAATAAGTATAGGAAAAAACAGGAAAAAGATAGGAGAAAATAAGTAAAAAGAAAAAGAAAAAGTAATTGATTAATGGGATATTTTAAGTGGCAACACTCAGTTGCAAGGAAGACATGAGAGATAGGATAATGAGTGGGGAAAGAAGATGGGGTGGGAGATGTTAGCGCAGGGTGCAGGGACGGTAAGTTATCTTAGATTGAGGACAGGATGGTTGTGGTACGGTAGAATGTGTTGAAGGACAACTCCCATCTGTGCAGCTGGTGTTGGACAGGAGGATACAGATGGCTTGACTAGTGAAGCAGCCATTGAAATCCAGTGCTGTACTCAGCTGCATGCTATGCCACAGGGTGGCAACTTAATCACATCCTTCGTCAGGGCTTTGATTATCTGTCATCATGCCCTAAAATGAGAGACATCCTACCCAAGACCCTTCCAACCCCTCATTAAGTGGTGTACCATTGCCCACCCAACCTCCACAACATCCTAGTCCATCCCTATGCCACTCCCTACCCCTCACCACAGGGATGGCCAGGAACCCTCAATCTGTCACATACCAATTGTTTAATAGATAACTAATTCTAGTGTACTACATTTATTTCACTGATCTTTGGATTAATGTTGCCAAATTTCATTGTTATTTCCATATTGCATATATCTGATTAATGTATCATCTGTGTGCTGCTTCTCTATTAATTCTAGTAAATTATTTTTTTAACTGGTGAGGAAATTGACCTTTGTAAAAGCCCTGGTTCGTCATCAAACCAATATAAAATGCTGTACAATGATTGCAGCAGAGTTGGTATATCACATGGCTGCTTTCACAAGTAGTTCGACCTCTGATGGAGTAGGATAAGCCTATGATGGGACTGGAGTAGGAAGTGCTGGTAGGATAGATTCAGGAGGTTTTGCATCAGGGTCTTCCACAGGGATATGTTCCCTATGGTATGGTGTTATGGTTGGGAGTGTCATAGGGATGGACTAGGATGTTGTGGAGGTTGGGTGGGCAATCTAACAGCACTTTAGGAGGGGTCAGAAGGATCTTGGGGAGGATGCCTCTCATTTCAGGGCAGGATGACAGATAATCTAAGCCCTGACAAAGGATGTAATTTAGTCGTTCCAGTTCAGAGTGGTATTGGGTGGCAAGAGGGAAACACTGTTGTGACTGGTTACTGCAGTTGGGGTGGAGGGGGGGGGGGGCAATTTCCGTGCCATATCCCTCACACCAACAAACCTACCTCCAACCCCAGTAACCAGTCATAACGGAGTGTCCTTGTTACCCAATACCACACTGGCCTGGAACAACTAAATCACATCCTTCATCAGGGCTTAGATTATCTGTCATAATGCCCTCAAATGAGAGACCCCGATGCAAAAGCTGCCCAATCCACCTACCCAGCACTTCCTATTCCAGTCCCATCACAGGCTTCTCCTACCACGTCAGAAGTTGGGCCACCTGTGAAAGCAATCATGTGTTATACCAACTCTGCTGCAATCATTGCACAGCATTTTATATTGGTATCATGACAAATGAATGGCCAAACTATGGCAAAAAGCCAGCTGGACCATCCTGTGGCAAAGCATGCAGTTGAACACAACACTCTGGATTTCAGTGGCTGTTCCACTATCCGAGCCATCTGGATCCTCCCCTCTACCACCAGCTCCTTTGAAGTGTGCAGTTGTGAGTTATCCCTTCAACACAGTCCTGCAACCATCTTGGCCTCAACATGAGGTAACTTCCCATCCTCGCACTCTATGCCTTCTCCCCCCAGCCCCCTGCACCCTCGCCCTTCCCCACTCATTATCCTGTATCCCATGTCTTCCTTGCAACTGAGTGTCGGCACTTACAATATCCCATTAATTAATTACCTTTTTTTCTGTTTTTCCCTATTATTATTTTTTTCCCATCATTTCAAAAACAAAAAACCAAATTCGGGCATCTTATCATATGTTAAACTTTTTCTGCCTGCATGGGTGTATGTTCATTGTTACTTATTTTGTCTGCTTCCACCACACTTTCAATGACCTAAAACAAAAAAACTAACTATAAAGTCTAATCAGACTGCTATAAATTAAAAATATACAATAATACAAATTAGTGTGGCAGGGGAGGGTGATGGGGGTAGGCCCAGAGGATTGCAAGAGCATAGGATATATTGTAGCGGGAATTGCCACCTGTGCAATATATAAAGCATGCAGTAATCATGTAGGATACCAAAGAAAACCTATGTAAATATTATTTATATTCAAAATATTTAATATGGTAATGTAAGGTATAATTGAAGACCTCAAGGGTAATTAATGATAACCCTCTACTTCTGTATTTTTAATGTATTTGGTGCTAACAATCATATCCAACAGAATGTTTCATTTTCTCAAGTAGTACATGAAGCTGCAGAGAGATGGCAAATATAAATATTAAAACAAATATTAAAACATGTAATACAAACTATTTTTCTAACATACAAGTCGTCATACTTCAGCACTTTATAAATGAGGATTATCATTATTTTCCCCTGAGGTCTTCAATTCATGTCCTATCATTTTATTGACAGACTAAAACTTGTGTTCAAAAAAATCAATTTTTATTACATTAATATATAAAAAAGGCAGCTTCTTGTTTAATGATGTAGAATGATGATGTAAGTTCAGTCTATCCTCAAAAACATTTTTTGTTATATGTAAAGACATAGCCCAACCTTCTCTGATACAATACTTGTTTCAAAGGGCTAACCACCTCATGCTGAGTTTGATTTTCGTGCATGCGCACTTCTGACGTACCAGCTCTGTCAACAATACCACATAGTTGACGACAGGTGGCTCCAGTGCAACACCACCTGTACGTATGCTTAATTTCATCTTATTAACCATTTACACATTGTTTCAATTTAGGCAATCCAATTTGTTTATCATTTTATGGAATAGGACCAGAGAAAATTGGGTCGTCTAGAGTCACCGAGAAAAATATGAAATAATTTGTGGGTACTTCTTACCTATAATTTTCATATCTATAGCCAAATGTAAAATACCATAACATGACTGTTAGTGACATTTGCTCTTTTTTGTATACAGATAATGCTGATGATGTGGTACTAACTAGTTGGTTGAAAATAAAAGAGTACTATTCAGCTGAAGTAGTTTCCATTCAATATGACTCAAGTCTACAGCTGCGGATGCCCACAATATATAATTTGTTGCAATTCAAAAAAGCTCATGTTCATAGAGACAGGCTATGTGCAGTAATTGAAGAGAGCCACATCATGCAGGGCTGCATGCTTTGCAAAAGGATGGTCCAGCTGTCTCTTGGCCACAGTTTGACGATGGACATTCATGTGGACAGACAGATTGTTACTGGTCATGCCCATGTAGAAAGCCGCACAGTGGTTGCAGCTCATTTTGTTGATCTAATGACTGCTTTCATAGGTTGCCCTGCCTTTTATGGGATAGCAAATGCATGTGATGGGACTGAAGTAGGTGAAGCAGGTGATAACAATAAACACCCAAACATACAAGAGAATGTGGTGTCGAATACTTCAGTTTACATTGCCTCAAATGAAGCATGTGTTCGCATCAACCCCTGAACAATAAAAGAAAATGATATTGTACACTTCAATTGACCTATACTACACCTCAAATGAAACAGGGTGATATCAAACAACCCTCCGACATACAAAACAATACAAAAAATATTACTGAAGACATATTTTGACCTATAAAACACCACTAAAAGAACAATACAACAAAAACCATCCACACTCATCATCAACAACAATAAAAACTACACTATAAAAATCTTTCACAACCTTGTTTGGCTTCCAAAATGACAAAGATGATGGATGGAGTCCCATGCTTCAACTGAAACAATTTTTAATACAGCTGAAAATTTATTTACCTAATAAACTACAGTGTAACTAATATTAATAGCATTACAACAGTTTCCAAACTGACTTGAGTTCATGGATATTGTAGGTTCCACACCTTCTTGCTTTACAAGTAAAATAGTTCAGTACTATTCTGCTCATCTCTCACCTCCAGCCTAACTTAAAAGCGGCAACAAAAGACAGGACACATTATAAAACTTTGCAAAATCGACAAGATTGGAACAGCAAACACAAATGAATAAAGAACAATAAAACAAAGATGGCAATGAATCGCGAAGGATCATGGTGGCGCGACCATAGAGACATCTATCAGTAGCTCAGTGTTTGAGCATATTCATGTCCGTTTAGCACTTCCATTGCCCATTAGTAGTGGGAGAGGGCACTGCATGTTTGTCAAATTGCCTGCCAGCGATGCAATTTTTGAGAATGGTTGCTGCAGCTTCCAAATGCTTGAAACAGTTAATGACATTGCTTTTCCCACCAAAAACTGCAATGGTTTCGCTCATATTACAATTACCAACATAAAAAAAATGTCTGTGAAATAAAGCTTTGGCTTTCTTCCAAGTTCTCAACGTTGTAAAAAAGTTACGTTGTGGATGAAAAAGTTTAGGGGTACACGTCCCCAGCATTCCCCTAGAAAAAGAACACTACATCTAGGTATATATATGGTTCACTTCAGTAATTGCTACACAGCCTGTGTCATATGAATCCACCCCACAAACACCAGCTTTTCTGAACTGTCCAGGTGCCAATTCTTACAATATATCCTATGCTCTCACAATCCCCTGGCATAAACCTTCCCTAGTCCCTGCCCCCACCACCCTCCCCACCCCTTTCCTACCCACACTCTAGCCTCAAATACGTCTTCCATTCCGCTACACAATCCAGTCTCTCCCCTTCCCTTCCTACCTGTTTCTCAGACAGCACTTACGTACTCCCGCATCCTCACTGTACTTCTCTCCCATTCCTTTTTGCTTCCTTCTCCATGCTGCCCCCTCATCCCCACCATTAGTTGCTTTCACTTCAGCTGTCCTAGTTCCAGAGTCTAGCCATAATGGATGAAGATTGTGGTCATGTTTTTGTGAGTGTGTGTGTTGTAGTGTAACAGCTAATTTAGCTGTGCACTATGGGATTATCCTGCCACGAGATGTGCAGATTCACCATATATAGATAGATATATAAGGATTTTACTGCGTGCCATGCACTAGTGTGCGCAGGTACGCGGAAGCAAGCAGGTGCGATTCACAATGGCTGAAGAAGAGGCCGTCGTGCAATATAGCAAAGAATAAATGGGAGTCAGAAGACACAGTGTTGGCATGGGACTTATACATACATTGTTAAAAAAAAATGAACTGAGTTTGTCGAAGTAGTTTCTAGTTAAGTTCCTATTGAGACTTGATCCAGTATGGATTGTATGTAACTTTAGCCTACGGGCATAATACAAGATGTTCATAAAAGTTAATCATCTTGAGTTCATTTTATTCAGTTAAAATGTGTTCCCTCCCTCCTACAGAACAAAGCCCTAACCTTAATTCTAAGGTATAACTACAACTCAAATCTTTACCCAATTATAAACTATTGAAGAAGAAAGGATTGCTGAAGTTAATGTGAAGAGATGTGTTGCTTACATAACTATCTAATTTGGGTGCTGTGTTCCGGAAGAAGAGGTTGATTGTGGCAGCATGGTCATCACAGCTCCTGACTTACTGGGAATAGATTTGAGTTTTTTAAAACTCCAAAAATGAGTACTGAGACTAATGGACAAAATAGATTTCAGACCATCTTGCAAGAGTTTCTTTGTATATTTTAAAATTATCCCTTTCCGACCTGACCTGCAAGATCATGCGAGTTTGGTTTTAATAATGCTGCTGCTCAACAAAGTAACTTTCGGTTTAACTCTGGGTGGCAACGATAGTGGAAGTTCCTGGCTTGTGATTGTTAGCTGTTGCATTCAATAGCATTCACATCAAAGAAGCATATCATTATAAACTTGCACAAGAAGGTAGAACCTGCAGTCACATTACAATGTAATTTCTTATATTTAATTAGTTTACGACACTGCTGCAGTATTTTAGACAGAGGATGTTTCAATTTACATATTTAGAGTGCCTAAGCAAATTTACAAAGCGTCAGTTTTATGTCAGACACATTTTTATTTTGAGTAGCATGATTATGTGGGTCACTTTTTGAAAAAAGTATGATCTTGATTTTTTTTTTAAATACCTTCACCTGAATCTAGAGGTCTAAATGCATGGAAACTGCTACATTTTGGGTAGAGATTTAATTTTTTTCTCAGTTTGGAAAGGGTTATGACAGTTTACTCTATGTATATGTATGAAATAATTATACTACCTATAGAAGATACGTGATATACATATCACAATGCAGAAATTCATTAATACAACTCCAGACAGGTACTAACTTTTCACATTTTAATTAGGAGACTTAAGAAAACAGTCTATGCATTAAAGAGGTAAATACGAGGTATGTCCACAAAGTAAGTTCCGTTTGGTTATATGAAACAGATGTGTACAGATACAGAAAAAATATCTATCATACAAAAAATTTGCAACTATTAAACTACTTTTCTACATAGCTTCCAAAATTTTGTAGGCACTTGTCATAGTGTGGCACAAGTTTTTGTACGCCTTCTTCATAGAAGGTGTGTATTCAACCATGTGGTAATATATTCTTTCAGGTCAACATCATCATTGAAGTGTTGACTGCCATAGCAAGGGCACTAAGTGTAAACTTATGGTTGTGCTTAATCTTCTCTTCAATTGTGTGAACCAGTTCGTCAGTAACCACAGACGGGCATCCACTTAATTCTTCATCACACGCATGACCACGTCCTTCATTGAACAGTGTGACCCATCTTCTAACCATTGAATCACTCATAGTATTTTTTCTGCAAACCTCAGAGATTTGCCAATGAATTTCCTTTGGTTTAACTTTCAACATTAAGAAAATGAATCATAGTTCTGATTTCAAACGTGGTGGCGTTTTCAATTAAAGCTGCCATTATAAAGAAGCACTACAACGCATGCATCGGCAGCAGTGATCTGAAAATGTCATACCTGTCTTCTCCTTACGTCAGAGTAACTGCCACGCATGCTCTGAACTGCAATCGTAGCACTGCTGTGGATAGAAAGAGAAATGGAACTTGCTTTGTGGACGAACCTCTTATTTTAATGCCCCCGCCACTCCAAACAAGTTAAAAAACACTTAAGATCATGGCTTATTGAGCACTGCCTATATACTTACCATTGTAATAAATTATGAACTATTAATAATCAAGGATAGATGACATCTCACCATAAAGACAATTGCTCAATCACTGGCAGGAACTTAAAATAGATAATCTTATTTACACAACTTAAATTTTTGGCCAAGGCCTTTAACTGGAAAAGAAACAAATACATTCACAGAATCACTCAGACATACCTATGAACACACAACAACCATCTCCAGTCATTCCAGCACAACACGCATCTTGACAGTGAATAAGGAGGGGAGTGGAGGGGTAAAGGGTGCTGGGTAAGGGTGGGGATGGAACGTTCCATGTTGCATGATGGATTATAAAGGCTCTGATAGATGCGATTGTGAAATGTAGCATTAAATGCAATAAAGGGAGAAGGAAAAAGGGGGGTATTAAAGGTGTGGGGGTAGAGATAGGAGAGGATTTCAAACAATAAAATAATAAAAAATGTAATTAATTAAGGGGCTACTGAAATATTAAAGAAATATAAATAAAATAAGAAGTGAACTACCTTTGTTAGACATGAATTGCAGGTGTGCAGGATAGTGAGTGCAGAATGTGTGTGTGTGGGGGGGGGGGGGGGATATTAGGCATGGGGTGTAGAGCCTGAGGACAGGGTGGATGCCAGAACTTAGAATGTGACATAGGGACAACTTCCATGTGTGCAGTTCAGAGAAGCTGGAGGGGAGAATCCAGATGACCTAGGTTGTAAAGCAGCCATTTAAATCAAGTGTGTTGTGTTCAGCTGCATGCTGTGCCACAGGGTGGTCCATATTTGTACATCCTAATAAGTTCTTAAGTAGCAAATGTCTGGGGAAAGATGGTCTACACTTAAATAGATTGGGGTCAAAGGTCTTCAGCAATATGTTCACTGATATTTGTAACATTTTAAAACTTAAGGGAAACTAATAAGCAGTACTGGGGATGACAATGCACACTATGTACCTGAAAAACGAAATCTTTCTTTTCTACATTATAATGTGGAGGGACTAGGCAATAAGTTGGATATATTTGAACATTATCTATTAGACATTGCACCTCACATACCGGTACTTGTTGTTAGTGAACATCAAAAATCTGATGAAAACCTACACTTATTTAAAATCCAAAACTACACACTATCTGGTTTCTATTGCCGCACTCATCATAAAGGTGGTGGTGTAGCTATTTACCTTAAAACAAATTCCTTAATAGAATACTACGAAAATATAACTTGGGTGAAAGAGTCTTCTTCAGATCTTCACTTTGAAATAGTTGTTATTAAGTTAAAATTTTTGGCTGTAGTATATTATATCATAGCATTGTATAGATCTCCAAACGGAAAATTTGAAATTTTCTTGAATTCCCTTGATTCAGTTTATCTAAATTAGCTTCTAATCAAAAATATGTCAATGTTGTACTCTTAGGGGACATTAATATCAATACCTTGTTAGATTCTCAAGAAAGTAAATGCCTCAAGGACTGTATTTACTCCTATGGAGCAAAAGATTTGTTAGGAGATGTACCAACCAGAATAACTCCAACCAGTGTAAGCTCTATAGATCATGTTATCACCAACTGTGAAAATATAATGACAGCACATGTAGTAAATGGTCACATCTCAGATCATCTAGGCCAACTATTAGTTCTAAAGGGAGATCCAAACACCAAACCAAAGAAACACTATTAATACAAAAGAATTCTCTCTGATAACAACATTACCAAACTAAGAAAGAGTTTGAGTGATGAATCATGGAATTCTGTATTACATGCCCAAGGTGTAAATAATAAATGGAACGCCTTCCTAGATGTACTATCTTTCAATCTAAACAAGACCATTCCTATCAGGAAGATTAATATAAACAAGAACAATACTTCACCTTCCAGACCTGTAGAATTAGATAATTTTACCAGAGAACTAAAAGAAATAATGCAGGATATGTATTATGTACAAAGAGAGACAAAAACCAAGTAGCACATAGATATGTACAAATATTATAAGTACCAGTATCGCAAGGAAATCAAAAGATTGAAGGCTGAAAAGATCAATTTAAAAATCCAAAATTCAGATTGCATTTCTAAGACTTGCTGGACATTATTAGTAAATGAAATAAGAGACAACACCACCAAACTAAAAAATAATAGCAACATCCAGATAACTCAAAACAATACTGTCATTACCAGTCCTCAAGATATTAGTAACATATTTAATGATTATTTCATAGATGTTGTAGAAACTGACCGCTGCAATACAGATAAATCACCTTGTTGATATCAAGCTGGAAACAACCCTGACTCTAATAATCTCCCTGAAGTGGATGTCAATGACACATTGCAGCTCATCAGAGAATGCAAAAACAAAAAATCTTCAGGATGGGATGAATTTTCCCCTTATTTACTGAAACAATGCCAACACAATCTGGCATATCCTTTGACACATATCATAAATAGTGTCTTAAAAAAAGGAGTGTTCCCTGATACACTGAAATTAGCTATTGTGAAACCTCTGTACAAAAAAGGTGATAAAAATCTAGTAGACAACTATAGACCACTCGCTCTAACTTCTGTTTTCAGTAAGTTAATTGAGAGATTAATACTTAAGTACATGTTAGATCATTATAGCAAAGAAAATATCCTGGGAGACTTTCAGCATGGCTTCAGGAGTGGTCGTAGCACAATGACAGCAGCATTACAATTCATGATGAAAGCTCTTGATAAAATTGATGAAGGTTATCAAGTAGCAGGAGTTTTCTTGGATCTTTCAAAGGCGTTTGACAGGGTTGACCATGATCTTCTTCTGTCAAAATTAGCCAGAGATGGCATCAATGGAAAACTCGTTACTTCTTATTTAAGAAACCGAAGCCAGTGTACTGCAATCACACACAATAATGGAGATACAATAGAAACACATAAGTCAAGGGTCAGAAACATTAAATTTGGGGTGCCACAGGGATCAATAATAGGTCCTTTCTTGTTTATTTGTTATGTCAATAACTTCACAAGTACTTTCAATAATGAAAAATCCATAACTATGTATGCAGATGACACTTCAGGCCTTGTTTGGGGAACTGATATGAATGATGTCGGTTTAGAAATAAAAAAGTTTACTGAAACTGCAAAAACAAAATTTGAAAATGACAATCTAAAAGTCAACCTGCAAAAAAACAAATATAATTTCTTTTAATGTAAGTGATTTGCAAAGCAGTATTGATTATCATGGTAGTAATACAATAGGGAATGTCTGTAGTGAGTGTAAATTCTTAGGCATAAGCATTGACAGTAAACTCTTATGGATGCAACAAATTGATAATGTGTATACAAAAATAACATCTAATCTATATGTGTTGAGAAGAATAGCTTCATATGTAAACATTAAAACGATGAGAACTATGTATTTCGGCCTAATACACCCCTTTCTTTCATATGGACTTCTGTTATGGGGTTGTGCTGCCAAAACCCATGTAGATAGCGTTTTAAAACTTCAAAAGAGAGCACTGAGATTAATGGGCAAAGTAGATTCTAGGATTTCTTGCAAGAGCTTGTTTTTAGATTTTAAAATTATGACTATTTACTCTATGTATACAGATGAATCAATTTTAAAAACTGTAGAAGATAAGGAATATACACTTCGCAATAACGAAGTCCATCAGCATACTCAGTAGGAGACTGAAAAAAACTGCAAACAGCCCATACACTAAAGGGGCAAAATATTATAATGCTCTGCCAAAAGTAATAAAGCAGTTAACAGACGAGAAATTTAAGAAACATTTAAAAGCATGGCTCATTGAACAGTGCTTATATAGTTTACCTGTATAAAACTATTTGAAATCGGTGTGTGTGTGTATATATATACGTAAAAAATAGATGAAGTAAACTTACCAGGCGAAGGGGCACAGGCAGTGATAGCAACAAATAAACACACAGACACACACACACACAAACGCAAGCTTTCGCAGCCTAGCTGCTTCGTCAGGCAGAAGGTAAGGAGAGGGATAAGGAAATGATGAGGGTTTTAAGGGAGTGGGTAAGGATTCATTCCAATCCCGGAACAGGAAAGACTTACCTTGGGGGGAAAAAAGGAGGGTAAACAAATACACACACACCCACACATTTACACAGACGCAAGTATACTTAGGCAGACATACTGTAGAACTCACAGGATGTCTCTCATTTCAGGGCATGATGACACGTTATAAAACCCTCGATGAACAATGTGATTTAATTGTTCCAATCCGAAGTGGTATTGGGTGACAAGAGGGGCGTTCCATTGTGGCTGGTTATTGGGGGTGGAGGAAGGATTGATGATGTGTGGAGAACGTGAAATCAGTTTGTGGACTAGGTCAGGATAAGGTCCATCTATGAAGGCCTTTGAGATGTCTTCAGTATATTGGGTACGGGCTTTTGCATCACTGCAAAATTGCCATCCACATATGATGGAATGGATGGCAGCTGTCAAAGTGCAGGTATTGTTGGTAATCAGTAGGATTAATGCTGATGGAGGTGTGGATGGTGCCATTACTGAGGTGGAGGTTTACAGGAAGGTGGCATACTGGGTTGAGAAGGACCAAGTGAAACTGATATCAGAGAATAAGTGTCCTTCTTGTCACCCAATACCTCCTCAGACTGGAACAATTAAATCACATGCTTCATCAGGTCTTTGATTACCTGTCATCAAGCCCTGAAATGAGCGACATCATACTCAAGATCCTTTTGTCCTCTCCTAAAGTGGTGTTCTGTTGGGTGAGTGTTGGGAAATGTAGTGTTCTAGAGCAGATCTACCATTGGTGTGATGAATGTTGGTGTAGAGGGATGTGGCATCTATCATGATAAGGAAGCTAACAGGGAGGAGGGGCATGGGAATTGATTTGAGGCATTCCAGGAAGTGGTTTGTATCCTTGACATAGGCTAGGAGGTTGTGTGTTACAGGTTCAAGGTGTTGGTCTACCAGAGCTGGGATGCATTCTGTTGGAGCTTTGAAGCCTGCTACAATAGGATGGCCAAGACAATTTTCTTTATGAATTTTTAGGCAGTAGGTAGAAGGTTGGGGTGTGTGGTTCAGGTGAAGAGAGAAGTTCTATTGAGGCAGTGGTGAGACCTTGTGAGGGTGTTGTGGCACAAGCCACTACACTGCATTTTTACTCACCTTGAGCTAATAAAATATTTATTAGCTTATTTGTTAAATTAAATTTAGGCATATTTGGAGTAGTGACTGCCACCAGAATTGGTTTGTTGCAGATTCTGGAAAAGGCTGCAAGAGCACAGTGGTTAGAGACTGTATGTAATATATAGTCATGGAATATTAAACATCATTACTCTGCGAAACTGATATAAAAAGTGATGTTGAAAAAACAAGTGAAATACAATTGAGTGTTCTATGCTTTTGAAGTAACTCTCATGTTAATTACTATATAGATATCTTGACAAATGTGTATGTCCTAAGTACTACAATAAATGTTAAGAGTTGAAATATATTCATGAGTTGGACTCTTCATTTATATGTGGAATGAAATGTGAAGATACTCTCATTTATTATTATATTAACATCAAAGGCAGTGAAACCTATAGAGGCACAGCATAAACTGGATCTCTAAAGCTGTTCAGTACCTCAGTTATATTCAACTTTTAATAGTACTAACCCATATGCTTCAAGAGTCTAAAGATTTCATAAATCACCATTATCTGGTGTCTGACTTATAATTATTTAAATAAGTGTTTCTTGCTTGGTTAAGGAATGTTGCTTCATTCAAGACCAAGGGACCTAATGTTTCTAGGATTTTCTGTTGTTCAGCATGGACTGAGGGAATGGGGTAATGAGGAGCAGGTTTGTAGGTGGAGGTGTCCGAGAGTTGACACAGTCCCTCTGCCAGATACTCCTTTTGATCAAGTACTACAGTTGTGGAACCCTTGTTCACTGGGAGAATGATAATAGAGCAGTCTTTCAGCTCTCAGATGGTGCAGGATTCAGCTAGACTGATGTTCTGAGTAGTGGATTTGCTATTAAGGAAAGATTAGGAGGTGATGCTGGTTGTGAGGCATTCCTGGAATTCTTGCAAGGGATGGTTTAGGGTAATTGCAGGAGGATCCCTTTGGGAGGTGGTCAGAATTTTTCAAGGCACAACACTGGTTCTGTTGTCTGAGGGTTTTGAGTGGTAAAGTGGTATTTCCAGTTGAGGTTGCCAGTGAATGAGAGGAGATATCTGACTGGGGCAGTGTGGTTGAATTTATGTGTGGGACTGAAGGTTAAGCCTTTCAACAGGACAGATATCTCTGGCATAGAGAGGTACTTGGATGAGAGGTTAAGGACTGAATTGGGATTGGTGTTTGTGTTGGGTGGTGTTTGTATTAGGTGATGGTTGTGGTAGGTTCTAGGTGAGGCATGTTCTGGGATTGGAAGATTCAATAAGGAAGCCAGGCTTGGTTTGTTGTCTATTGGGGCAGTTGTTGAGGATGTTGTTTTCGTGATTGGTTATGCTAGTTACAACTAGCAGTATGAACAATAAAAAATAACATAGTGGCAGGCCGCTATGGGCCACTGATGTGTCCTCAGGTCAAAGCAGCCACCTCATAGTAAAGGATTCTTTCACTAGCCCATGGCATTCATGGAAAAAGTTGTTTTTCGCACTCATCTTGATGTTCTGCCACTGCTGACTTGTTGTGCTATTCAAGCCAGATATACTTTTCATGCTCTAAAATTATAATCCTTATTAGTCATCTGGTCTCATCAACATACACCTAGCCACACTTGCAACCAATTTCATATACACTAGCATTATTTAGTTTGTCTACTGCATGTTTCGTGGAGCCAAGGACATCCTTTATCTGTTGTTGCTTCCGTAGATTGGCTTGATGCCTGCCTGATGGAGAATTTTGCCTATACATTCAATGACCCCTTGTACATATGGTAAAACAAATATTTTTCCATGAAGTCTGCATGCTAGTGAAACAACCCTTTCCTGTGAAAAGGAAGATCAGAGAAACTATCAAAATAGCCAAGCGACCTGCCAACATGAATAGGAAAGACAGATACAGACTTCTGGTGTCCTGGCTGCCAATGGTGGCTATGCTATGAGAGACAGTGCACGCAAAGCAACTCACCCAGGCATGTAGAAGACAACTTCAGCCAAACATACATGGAGCGCTGGCCCACCATGGCCTGCACGAGCTGACTAGTAAACAGCAGCATGCCACAACTGCAGCCCACTGCCCCCTTTCACCTATTACAGCCAATGACAAGAAACTATGCAAATGCCAATTGATAGGACATCCATTTCTATCAGTGAGACAGAATAAGGCAACCACCAATGACAAGAAAAATACTCCATTAGTAACACCCATTTCCATCAATGACATGACAATGCAAATACCAACAAAGAATGCCCAACATCCCCTTCCTCCTCCTCCTCCCTAAACTACTATTTGCAATATTAAATAAGTACCAAGCCATCACTCATTCATCAGTTTTACAAATACCCAGAAGAAGGCCATTTGCAACAGTGGCCAAAACATTAGGCAGATTCTTAAAAATAGCAATGTGGCCTCAAACCCAGTAAAGTTTTATATATTGTGACAATGGCCGTGAAAGCCTATGCTTAAACAATGCTTTTATTCTTTATGATTTTTATAGTTTGTGACTGTATATGGTTTTTTAATTGTGTGTTTTATGTTTTGTATTATTTATTAGTAACTTCAATTGATACCTAAGTGATATGAGTGTTATTAACTTCCAAGATTTTGTTTCTTTGTATTGGTACAACTCTTTCACTTTTCCACCTCTAATGACCACACTATCAGTGGGATGTTAAACCTTAATCTTCTATCTTTCATTTGAACAATGAAAGTCAGATGAAGTTTTTGATACCACATTTTGCAAATTGTCACTGTTTATGCCATTACCTCTAATGATAAAAATAACAGTAATGTTTATTGGTCTGTTTTTACCTTCCACTCTTGAACATGATCATTTCTGTGCTTTTAAAAGAATGATATGATATCATGTCATACATTTTATAACGAATGAATGTATGTTTCAACTAGTACATTTTATACTCTTAGATACTACTGCTAATATACTGAAGTTTATAAAAGGAGATCTATCTATGTTACACTCAGAAACCTTTGAGTGAATATTGTCACGAGAGACCACGTACACCGACTGCTGGCGTCATGCAGGGGATAGCGTCACTGACTGCGGTGCTGAAGGTCACCGGTTCAATCCCGCCCACCGGCAAAAATTTATTTCTTTGTAATTAACAATTCCAGAATGTTCTACATCTTTCTTATGTTCGCTTGTAATTTCTACTTGTTTCTTATGTTAACTGTTCTTCTGATTTCTGGTACATTCTGTCTGTGTATAAATAGCAGAGCACTCTGCCCGAGAGGCAGTCAGTGCTGTGTGTATGTTAAATTCATAATAAACCTGCTTTCTGTTTAAGTGTTGTGTTCAGTTGCCTTTGAAGTCAAGCCTGCTTCCATTTCAATGTGACAATATAAACATCTTTCAGTTATCATCTGTTTCAACTTGCCCTTAAAAAGACTGTCATGGACTGGCTTCATATTATTTGGCAGCCTGTTATGAAACAATCTCCCAGCATCAAAGGGAAGTGTGATCTGTAACTTTTTTATTAGACAACATCCTATGATAATCACATCTAGAGTTTGTACTGTGCCATTATTATGAATGTCTCTGTCCATTAAACTTATTTCATTTATCATACATGCACACATTTTCTTCATTTTAAAATTCAGCCACTATTCACAATCGAGTACCTGACATTGGTATAGACCTATATATTGCCAAACCAGTAGCCTGTAAAGAAAATTGGAGATGACCTTGTAGACTACGTCTTTTATTTATTATGTTAATATCAAGTTATTATTATTACTATTATCATTATCAATTTTATATTTCACTTGCTTACCACCTCCACTTTAACCTCTGAGATACTATCAATTTCTTACTGCTGTAATATCTTTTTTACATATAATACATACAGTGTGTGTAAATTTTGGTTGAAATTGCTCTCAAATTTTTTTCATGTCATCCTGTCTCATCAGCAGCATGATTCCTAACAAATCAAGGTAGTTTGGTTCACTTTCCACATTATCATTTTCCAGTTAATGTGATCCAGCTTTAGTTGGTATGCTCCAAATGTTATAGAATAAGCAGTCCTTGCCACCACACCTGAGTCTTACAGGAATTCTTATCTTCATGTCTTCCAATATCAGTTTTTCCAGATATCAGATAAATTGTATCAAGTTTGGGTGGATATTTCCCTAAGCATCCTGTAGTTATGTTAGAATGTACATATGATTACACATCTATTCTTACATACAAATGAAATATAAATCATATTCATTTGTAACTGAATAGGAGACACATATGAAGAGCTACAAAAAGGCAAAAGGAAAGTTGAAAAGAGGAAAACAATACTAACTTTGGGCAAAGAAGGAAATATATAAGTGTGGGGGTTTGCATGTTGAGTAAAGTCATGCACACAGTCAGAGAGAGTGTTGTTGACACTTCCATAGACCTCATAGCTTGGCAATGCACTACATTTCACATAGCCAATGGCATGCCACTTTGATGTAACCAGTGAACAATGGATTGAATTAATATACTGTATTTGAAACAAGTGTCTGGTTTGTTGCATTTGCAAGTGTGTGTTAAGCTTTCACATTTGTATGGTAAGCATTTGATTACATGGCTGGACTTGAGTGAGGTTGTATAGTGCATTGATATGACTGAATGTTGTATTTCACATGACTTAATAGCAGATAAGTTCTGTTATGAGTCTGTCATTACTATCTAAATTACAACCTGATCCATTTACATCCACTGATCTCTCTACCAAGACCCATGATCTAATTTAAAGACATCAATCACTTGAAACATTGATCATTTGCTATGGAGATTTCTCTTCCGTTGAGTATATGGCATTACTTTCTACAATAAAAATTGATCCATTTACTTTCATGCATCCATCTACAGACCCCATGATTTAATTAAAAATATTAACAGCTATATACAGTGATTATTTTCAGTGGAAACTGCTGAATTTTGAAAGTTAAAGACATCATCATATTTTTCATCAGAATACTGCTATCTCATTTGTTGCACATAAACAAATATCTGACTCATGCTGCTTTGTTCCAACATGCCACATGACTGCTGTCAACATCACCAAGCCATGGCACTTAAGTGCAGTATGCTTCCAAATGTGTAGAAAACTTTTGCCCATATTCAAGTAAGCATTATCAAGAGAAAAATGTAGCTAATATTATGTTAATCAACAAACTAAAACGAACAATATGAAATTAGGAGGAATACTCTTACCTTCTTGTTTGGACTGTATTGTTTCAGATCTGTGTGATAAACACAAGCTGTATCCTGGAATATAGTAAGAACAGGTATTCTGCATTCAACTTCACCACTAACAGAACCACAAGCTTGAAATAAAATTTGTTTAGAATCAGAGAGTATGTGTTTAATACAGTGCTTTGCCAAGGGAAGTACCTGTTCTGTACATCTGACACCACCCTCAGTAAACATACACTTCCTAAACCTCTGTTTACGGATAGAAATTCCTGCCTCTGTTCTTTGCTCATACAATCTACGCATTTCTTTAGCAAGACTTGAATGTTGATGGTATCTTGTAGTAGCTTTAGAAATTTCAAAATTTTGGTACTCTTGTTTCATTTGTGTAAGAAAAGGCTGTGAACCCCATATTTCTTTCTCGTGTTTTTTCTCAGACAAGTATTTTCTGTAGCCTTCCCTCAGATGATGTTCAAGTGTTCCTAGCTGTTTTTTATATAGATATTTCAGCCTCATTAATTTACTACATGTGATTCTTAAAACTTCTTCCAGTGTGTATATACCTGCATTTTTTAGACAATCACTTGAATAATTTGGGGGCTCTTCTATATCAAGGGTTCTGTTTGATATAATTGATTCAATATCACTGTCATATTCACTCTGAGAACTAGATGTTATATCACAGCTCTTGTAAGTATTAATTTCTCCATCCTCAGACAGATTTTCTTGATTTTCATTACATTTAGGAGTCACTGTTTTTATATCAAAAGAGTTATGATTTCCAGCCATTAAATTAAAACTTGGAAAAAGTGTTTCAGGAATCATTTCAGTGGTAAGTAACTCATGATCCCTTTCTTCATAGATATGAGCATCCATGGAATGCCTCTCAGTACAAGACCCTTCCGAGAAGTCAGTTCTTTCACACTGTGTAATAGGCATATCAAATGTCTTTAAGTAATCATGATAGCAATGGTGATGCTTGATTGGTGAGTGTGTTTCTTCCTTTATGTGCTGTAAGTAATAATCAAAACTTTCTGCATCAGGTTTCAGGCTCTCAAAAGACTCGAACAACTCTGAATGTGACTGCATTGTGAATGCAAACTGTTCCAGAAGCCCAGATCACCTGAAATGAAAGGAAATCAACTTTGATTAATCACATGTGAGAAAAAATTTATAAATGTTTTACCACCATCCCCTGTTCCACTCTTATCACATTCCATCCCACATAAACAAACAAAAGTTTAAATGTCTCAAATTAAATAACAAAAAACTGCACACATCCTCCAAACTTAACTATTTCTCCTATTAAGAATAAATGCTGCTATGGATTGAGAGGGAGCTTTTAATTGAATAATGAAGTTTTATTCAAGCAAATAATAATCTGCCTTGGTATTCCAAGTTTCATTAACCTTGCATCATTCTGTAAGATAATGAAGACTGTTCCTCATGGACAAGACTGAAGTTGTGAATCCTTAATTATATAGGTCTGATTAACCTGGCAATGAACTGCAGAAATAGAGTTTAGTTTCAAAATAAGAAGTCTGCATTCTTTTATTCTCATTTAGATTTTAAATTTGTATAGTTAAGAATAAAACTGGCACTGTAGTGGATGTAAGAAACACATGTACTTGCAAAACTAGTGATGGTGTAGTCTATTGGCCACTAAAAAGGGCAAAATAATAACTTTTCCCAAAATAAGGAATGGATTTACCATCAGTCTCTGGGAAAACACTGAATAAAAATTAATTATATGGAATAGTTGTTGTGTGGTCTTCAGTCTGGAGACTGGTTTGATGCGGCTCTCCACCCTACTCTATCTTGTGCAAGCCTTTTCAACTCCTCACAAGAAAAAAAACCATATCTTGTGTGTTTTGAATCGGTTTACTGTATTCATCTCTCAGTCTCTCTCTGCTATTTTTACCCCACACACTTTCCTCCAATAATAAATTGACAATTCCTTGGTGTATCAGAATGTGTCCGACCAATCAGTCCCTTCTCTTAGTCAAGATATGCCATAAATTCATTTTCTCCCCAATTCTGTTCAGCACCTCTACATTAGTTACTTGATCTACCCATCTAATCTTCAGCATTTCTCTGTAGCGCCACATTTCAAAAGCTTCTATCATATTTTTGTCTGAACTCCTTATCATCCACATTTCACTCCCATACAATGCTGCACACCAGACAAATGCTTTCAGAAAGGACTTCCTAACATTTAAATTAATAATGTATGTCAACAAATTTCACTTCTTCAGAAATGCTTTTCTTCCCATCTTCTTAACTTCAGCCATTGAAAGTTATTTTGCTACCCAAATAATAAAATCCATCTACTACTTTTATTGACTCGTTACCTAATCCTTCACCATCGCCTGATTTTCTGACACTACATTCTTGTACACATGTTTTACTCTTGATAACGTTCATCTTCTACCTTCCTTTCAAGACACTGTCCATTTCGTTTAATTGCTCTTCCAGGTCATTTGCTGATAGAATCTTAACTCCATTGGGAAACTGCAAAGTTTTTCCAGAATGAAACTTTCACTCTGCAGCGGAGTGTGCGCTGATATGAAACTTCCTGGCAGATTAAAATTGTGTGCCGGAACCGGGACTCGAACCTGGGACCTTTGCCTTTCGCGGGCAAGCGCACTACTGACTGTGCTATCCCGACACGACTCACGATGCCGCCTCACAACTTTACTTCCGCCAGTACCTCGCCTCCTACTTTCCAAACTTCACAGAAGCTCTCCTGCGAACCATGCAAGACTAGCACTCCTGGAAGAAAGGATATGGTGGAGACATGGCTTAGCCACAGCCTAAGGGCCCGTGTAAGGCAAAGGTCCCAGGTTCGAGTCCCAGTTCCAGCACACAATTTTAATCTGCCAAGAAGTTGCAAAGTTTTTATTTCTTATACTGAACTTTAATTCCTTCTCTAAATTTCTACTTCCATTCCTTCACAGCTTACTCAAAGTACAGACTGAATAACATTGGGGTTGAATTACAATCCTGGCTTACTCTCTTCCCAAACACTGCATACCACTAACATCCTTCGAGTCTGATAACTGTCTGATTTTTGTAAAAGTTGTATATAACTTTTTGTTCCCTTTATTTTACCCCTGATACCTTTAGAATTTGAAACAGCGTATTCCAGCAGGGCCGGCGCAAGCCCAAGTGCCGCCCCGTGCGAGTTGCAAAATTGCCGCCCCCTCATGAAAAATTGTTGATGTTAAAGTCAGTTATTTTTATTACAGTTGTGCTTCATTTCTTTTGATAACAGAAAAATACATTTGACGGTTATATAAAAGACATAAAAGTACATATGTAGACCTAATAAGCAAAGTTGGAAACGTTGTTACCGAAAATCTTGGACGTTGTTGGCCGATTTTATTACAAGTTTTTAACCTGCACACTGCTGAACATTCGTAGGAACAAGGGCTTTATATTTTTGAAATTTAAACGCTTTTTGGAAATTCCCATCATAAATTTCGAGGACATATTTTGATAAGGATTTCACGTCCGAAAATGTCATGTAGTGACCCTATGAGCATTTCTTTATCTTTGTCACTGTCAAACAAATCTCTTCCAATGCAAGCTCTTCGGTTTCCATATTTTGTGAGAAGCTAACATGGATCAAAACAAGAATAAAAGTCTTGCCCAGTAGAAGAGACGCGCAAAACAATAGACAACCGAATATCAAGACGTTATTCAAAGCTCGAAAGTATGCATTTTAGAGCCCATGTTTACCAGATTTTGTTCTTGTTTCGGTCCGTATTTTCCTCTTAAAATTTGTTCAAATGTTTGTATAGCTTAAGGGACTTAACTACGGGGTCATCAGTCCCTAAACTTACAAACTACTTATGAACTAGCTAATACTAAGGACGGCACAAATATCCATGCCCGAGGGGGGATTCGAACCCGCGACCGCAGTGGCCGTGCAGACCGTGACTGGAGCGCTTCAATCCCTTCGACCACAGCGTCCGGCTAAAAATTTGTAAAGCAAATAGCTTGCAGTAGTATAAATTTGATTCACAGTATGAAAAAGTGAAGAAATGCTCCTAGCGACAATGGGTAACAATCTCAGACATGTGTTCCTTATTAACTGCGAATTTTTTTCAAGGTATTTTACTCACCAATCTGCCAAGTCTAACTGCACTAAACGCTTTCCCATTTGATGAGTTATAGGCTATAATCGCGTTACAACCCATTAGAATGCGCCTCTTTTTCCAAAATTAGGAAAAGCAATGAAATTGCGTCTGATCGGTCTTGAATCCAGCGGTCAACTGCTAATACCAATATTATATTAAAAACGCAACAATGGCTAGAATGGTTCTCTTAAGGGTATATTACACGGAGCGAATTTGGTCGCTAGTCGCTGGCGTATTTGGACGCAGCTGCTAAATTCGCTCCGTGTAAACAGGGACAGCGAACAAAGTCGCTGCTCCGAAAAGCGAGCGTCTGAAGTTGAAGGATGGGCTACTTTAGACGCCGGTCGCTGGCGATTTTCGTCGCTGGCGTTTTTGGTCGCTCTGTGTCATATACGGGAGCGTCTAAAGTAGCCACCAGTCGAGTCAAAATGTCGAAGGAAATTATAAATGCTGGCGTTGTGTTACTCGCAAAACGGAAAAATAGGAAAGAATAAAAGAAAATGGATTAGAAGGTGGATTGCGAGGAGGGATAAATATGGTGCTTCTGCAAATCTTTTGGGTGAATTATCGTGTGAAGGTCCTTCTGCCTACAGAAATATAATGAGGATCACATAAAATTTTTTTGATAGATTACTGTAAATGGTAGAGGATAAAATAAGGAAACAGAATACCATCATGAGGATGGCGATCTCGCCAAGAATAAAATTTAAATAATCGTTATTTTTAATTTCCCATAATACTGGAAAACTTCGATAAATTTTCAACAATTTCATTACAATTCCACTTCATATTTTGTTTGGTGGGACACAGAACTTTTAATATCTGTATTTACGTCAATGATCACAAAATTTCTCGTCGTTTTGACGACCAGTTTCGGTCAGGATGACCATTTTCAAGTCTACAGCAAATCAGAAACAGAAGGATACATCTAGTATTAGATTACCTTAGAAAAAATAAATAATCCATTAACTTACAGTCATCAATACATGTAATATAGCCATATGACATCATCACAGCATAACTGTATCTTCATTAAGGAATGTAACAACAGGTATGATGTATAATATTTAAACACCTTTTTTATGTTGATGACTGTAATGCCTTATTTATGTTTTATAAGGTACCGTAGTCTATTACTAAATTTGCCGTTTCCGATTTGCTGTAGACTTGAAAACGGTCATCACTGACCTAAACTGGTCGTCAAAACGACGAGAAATTTTGTGATCGGCGTAAATAAAGATATTAACAGTAATTACAAAATGAATCACTGATATAAATTCGCGGCCATGTCGCACCTTGGTAAACAGAACTGTTTGGTATCACCTAACCTCCAAAACAATATATCGTATGCTTCGCCGTGTTTCAATTGTTTTTACGAAGACGCTAGCGTCTGAAGTCGCTGTGTGTCATTGCGTCAGGGTATTCATTCGCTATTCGCCGAGCGACAACAGACGCTAGCGACTACCGACCAAATACGCTCTGTGTAATATACCCTTTAGCGATAAAGGCAACAATTGAAAAAATACCTTTCATAGCCAGAGACCACAGAAACACCACAATGGGTACTCTCAGAACGAAGAAGAGAGTTGTTACAAAATGTTTCCCGGCTTCTCTTGCGCCCCCCCCCCCCCCTGCGACCGCACCTTTCTCACATGCCTTGCTCCGGCCGTGCTTACGTGTACCAACCTGCGAGTGTCGAAATTTTTTAAGTGTAGCTCAAAGTGTGTTCTGTATTACTGTTTTGTTTCTTTGGGACAATTTACTTTTCTAGTAATTTTGTTTTTATATTCTATTCTCAATTAACATGTGGAGAAACATGTCATCGGTACGTAGGACCCCTGCACAGAGAAATTTGACTGACAATGACGAATGTTTAGAACAGTTAAGTGACCTTTACCGTAATGACGAAATTTCGGTGAAGTCAGACAATTATTTACTATTGTGACAATGTATAGAATGATTACTTTTAACTGTTTTATTTTATGGCAAACTCCTTTTAATTTTATTACGATGTTTCGTGTAAACTTGTCATAAATGAAAGCCATGTTGTTTTATTACTTTGACTTCTCTATTTTATTTATTTTATTGATACTGTAGAGGGCAGCACATGCCCAAATGATGTTCCATGACGTCACCCACTTTCGTTTTTGAAATAGTGTTTATGTAGATTTGAAACGGCAAAAATGTCCAGTTGTCATACTTGGCGTGATGTGAGTTTTTTCATATTAATAACATCTACATTAATAACATCTACATAGTTAAATACATGGTATGTATAATTAATTAGAACATTGTTATGTCTGTTATAATGTCACAAGTAGTACTTATATAACATTTTCATGTAGTAACAATGTGTTTCTCTTGTACTTTTTAGCATTGATAATGGCCAGTTACTGGCCGAAATCATGATTTGCCAATAAAGAATTTTAAAAAAGATCGACTGACAGCAGAAAATTCTCAGAGTATTTGAAACATATCACAGTGGTGGAGCGCAAACCATGGAAAGTAACCTAATGATTTACTAGTTTATGACAATACTAACCGGACGGACAGCGTAGACAGCACCGTGACGCAACAATCCTTGACCTTGACCGAGTCACGCCACGCGACGCCCGTACAGGCAGATATTGTTGAAAATACCGTTTCCGCACAAGATGAAAGTAATTCAGAGTTTCTACAACAAACAAACATTGAACGTAACGGACTTTAGTGTCTCAGTCGTCTAATATCACACAAGTAGGTTCTACATTACCAGTTAACAATACGGCTACGCTTCAAGCACAAATCAGTACTCAAATGATTATGCAACTTTTTGAGAAACAGACTGTACAAAATAAATAACTTCTTAATGATTTTTCACAAAAATTTTCTATATTACACTCTGACTTAGCTGAACGTGACGAACAAATTAAACAGAATATTTCTAGGGCTATTAAAGACCTTTCCAAACGACTAGAAATACGCATGGACGAACGTTACGCAAACCTTTCTCAGCAATTACATAACCAGATGCAAATAACTGCTGAGCAAATTAGAACAGAAGAAGTAAGAAGCTCACAATAAGTATGTGACCGATCATGTGGATAAATGTTATTATCAGGCAGCAATTTCTATGACATTACGAACAATAGAAAGAAACACGAACTTTGCGAAAACTGCGTAACTTTTGTCAAACAGAATGAGCTTCAAAGCTAGCAAGGAAACCCATAGAAGTAATGTTCTGTCTCTCGATTTTCGTTTTAGAAGGTGTCAAAAATAACTTTTTGTTTTGTGCTGACGACCGGGCATTGTTGCTAAAAGACCACACGTCTTTCTCTGGTTTTCATCAGAATCAAAGCGACCAGTAGTTCACTAAGTTGAAACATGGATTCACACGCATTATACATTAAATAAATGTTGTCAAAGTGATAGTGTGCGAGTAGTATTGTCAAACAAAAGTGCCGGTCAGAGTTTAATTGTTGTTCGTGCAGGCGAAGACAGGTTTTTCATGGCTCAAAAAGCAAAACGTCAGACTATCACTCAGAAAAGGATAGCAAAAATACGTCGAAACCCAACTTATGCCAGGCTTACTACCAATGTCTTTATCCCTTGTAATTACTCGCATCGTATTTGCCCATTCGGAATACTTCTAGCCATTGTAGGTGTTGAACATGTTTGTAGTAACGTTCACGTTTTCCACAATGCTGGAAGAATAATACACTTGGAAACTGCCATTGAAGAGTTTAGCAAAATTTTGTCAGGCTTAACATCTAACCGCAGTATCGAACATGCATTCGAATTTCTAAATTAGATTTCGTCTTTTGCTAAATTAGTTGTGAGTAAACGCACGGCGCGTAACAGGCTGGCAGCGCTCCACTCATACGAATACTGGCGTGTACACCCAGTGTTGCCAACTATCAGTCAGAGAAAATGGCAAAACAGTCCAACAAAAATGGCCAGAAATGGCTAAATTATGATTTATATGTTTTATGCATAAAAATTAAAATGTGAAAAAAAATTCACCTAGCAAAAATAAATATCATCCTCCTCATCCTCATTTTCTTTGCTATTGCTGCTGCAGATTTCACTGGTCTCCCTCGTGTATGTAGCATTCGCAGCAACAAGTTTCAGTATTTCTTCTGGGATTTCATATGAAAAACAGCACTTCAAATGTTTGTATAGTTTATGGGACTTAATTACGGGGTCATCAGTCCCTAAACTTACAAACTACTTATGAACTACTTACGAACTAGGACGGCACAAATATCCATGCCCGAGGGGGGATTGGAACCCTCGACCGTAGTGGCCGTGCAGACCGTGACTGGAGCACTTACGTTCGCTTCTCAATTCATACCTTACACTCAGAATAGCAGAGAGTGTATTCGTTTTAAGTCTGTTTCTGAGTTTGTTTTTCACCAAGTTCACTTGGCTAAAAATTCTCTCGACTTGTGTGTTGAAACTGGCTGTACCCATTCCTTGAAGTCAGACATATTTTCCCATTCCTTCCTGTAAGTTTGTGTATACTGCGGTTTCGGCATGGCTCACAAAACATTGGTACAGCACAAGGTATTCGTCCAACACCCAATGTTAACACACGCAAAAAAAAGAGACTTCACACCACACTATTGTACAGCGTTTCCAAGCAAGTGCAACTACATAGTGTTGGCCATTGTTTGTATGTTTAGAATGCGGAACTGTTTCATTGTCTCGAAAATTCCAGGTATCACTGTTTCGATACAGTGGTGTTTCATTTGTCATACTTTGGAGGAACGTTAAAAATAATAAGTCAATAAATACATTTATATTCATAATAAAAACTTCAGAGTTTTGCATTTTTTTTTTTTTTTTTTTTTTTTTTTTTGTAAAAATTATCGAATAATAAAAATGGGTAGAAATGGCTATATAATATCACCAAAATGGCTAGGAATGCCAGAAGTAGCTTTTTTCCGAAAACAGTGGCTAGACGCCACTTCAAAATGGCTAGATCTAGCCATAAAATGGCTAAGTTGGCATCTCTGTGTACACCAGACTGCTCCCTCCCCTCCTGTCTGTTCCTCCGGCGTAAGCACGATGGTGTTGCGACAGTGGCAAGGAAGAAATTAGTCCTCCTCGCTCCTCTTGTTCAACAGGGTCGCCGACTGGTAGTCGAGGCGCTATGCCACAGTTTCCGAAGCCGCTCCCTTTAAGGTTTGGTTTCGAATCCCCTCTTGAGCATGAATGTTGAGTTTGTCCTAAAAATTAAAATAAAATGGGGGTGGCAGATTTGCCGCCCTTCGGAAATTGCCGCCCCTTGCGGCCGCACGTTTCGCACGTGCCTTGCGCCGGCCCTGGTTCCTTCTGACTGCAAAAGTCAGCTCTGGCTGCTAAAACTAACAAATGCGATATATGTTGGGTTTATGAAAATGCTGTGGGCAAGTGTTTCATTCTTTACGATGATAAAAGTGTACCCACAGCTAAACACAGAGCATTCAGGCTCCGAATTTAATTCGATTTGTAACTGTTACTCAGCTTGGCCAGACAGGTCTATGGGAATCCCTATACAGAGAAAGCCATGGGAAACTGGCATATGGTTCATTTACAAATTTGGAATAATTGCACTATAAGGTTAAATAAGACTGAGAAAACTCAAACAGTTGTATAATATGGTCAAAAAATAACAGTTTTGTACAGAGGCGCCGACTTTTAAAAGTCAGTGTGGGTGCTCCATATCACGGTTCACAACTGTTCGAAACCAACCCTCCTGAAAATCATGTTCATGCATTTTTGAATGAGCAATACTTAATAAATGTAAATAGGCAGTTGTCTGGCCTTTTAAAGATAGAAGGAAGAAAAGGAAAGCATGGCTGCATTAGGACACTACAATAAAGCGATCTAATTGGCCGAAGTGGATATTTCGATATAAGTAACACCCCAAAACTTCTACACGACAAATGAAATAATTGTTCACTATACACTAATCTAATACATTTTGTGCGAAGCGATTCTTTCTGACAAAAGTGTTTGGTAGAACACCGTCACCAAGCTTTAAAGAAATTTTGGAAATATTTTGAGATTTTGAAGTCCGACATCAAATTTTTTTGGTCAGTTCCAAGCAAGAGCTGTATACTTCATCGAAACTTTCATCACTTCAAGATGACTTCATGACATCTCTGACAGTATTAATATAGTCCAAGGCTTTTTTAAGCCTGGGAGAAAAGCATTGCAAATTTCAACTGAATCTAAGGGAAGTGACAAAGATGAATGAAAAACGATTAACTTTAGCATCAGATTCTTGAAGCTAAATTCCTGAAAAAACACAATTGAATGTTCATAAATATGTACACCTGATAGGTCAAGAGGACCGACGTGCTTCAGGATGAATGAAGCTAGCATAGTGGGTAAAACACGGATGCCTAGTAGTGGTACAGTGTAGCCTCCGCCACGCACCTTACGGTGGATTGCGGAGTATGTATGTAGATGTAGATTACTCGCTTGGGGACCCGCGTACAAAACTGATCATTTCTCACCCACGGAGTCGGTGCCCCTGGTTTTGTACAATGATGCCCACAAGATTATGGCATTAAATGAGTCTAATGAATTACTGGTAATTCATGGTTTGGTTGTCATTTTGAGAAATGTAGTGTTCCCCATTTCAGATACTTTTTTTAAAATTTTGTGATAAATTTAGAAACTTTGCATTGCTTAATGTGGTTGAATCATAAAAAGTTTTTTCTAAGAAGCGACTGTGGCCTTGGAACATTATTTTGTGTTTCTTATATGAGAAAAGAAATTTCTGGCATACCTTGACTAAATGAAGGGATAGATTGGTAGGGCACATTCTTAGACAAAAGGAATTGTGAATTTAGCGTTGGAGGGAAGTGTGTGGGGTAAAAACCGCAGAGGAAGACCAAGAAATGGATACAGTAAGCAGATTCAGACAGATGTAGGTTGCCGTTCTTATGTGGAGATGAAGAGGCTTGCTCAGGATAGGGTATTGTGGAGAGCTGCATCAAACCAGTCTCCGGACTGAAGACCACAACAACAACATATCAGTTACATGTGATAATGACGCTAATAAAACTCATAAAATTTATTTATTGTGTGTGTATTTTAAAATTGGTCTCTGTGTCTTTAAGGACATTTTCACCCTCCTCAGCCTTGTAATCCTCCCCCCCCCCCCCGCGCCCACACCCAGAGGTGCCCACAGGGGGGGGGGGGGGGGGCTCTTGACGCAGTCATTGTAATTTCTCGGGGGGGGGGGGGGAAATTAGTACTTTCGGCCACCCTGGGGGGCGGTGTTATAAAACGATTTACAAAACATGAAATAAAAGATATTTAATATCAATATTAAATGGCAAAACCTAATTTATGTCGGGAGGGGGGGGGCAGCAAACTCTGCCCACAGCCCAGAAAAAATTCTGTATCCGCCACTGAATCTGATTACCATGATTTCCTGCAGTTGCAAGAAGGTATGCAGAAATTCTTGCAGCTGCAGGTAAGCAGGTTTGAAGTGTTCAGTCGTCTTCGGAACCTACAATGGCTGCTCCTTAGAAAATCTGCCTCAAATTACGAAGTACGTCGATCTCAACACCCACGATTTGGACGAGCTCGATAACGACGACGACGAGATGGATAGGTTGCTCAAACAGATCGTTGAAGAATACCAGGTATACTTACAATCGTTTGCTATTGAATGTTACCTTTATTTCTATTAATTAATACTTACCACATATTATTCAAATGTTAAAATGTTTGTAGAGCTTATGGCACTGAACTACGGGGTCATCAGTCCCTAAATTTACAAACTACTTATGAACTAGCTAATACTAAGAACGGGACAAATATCCATGCCCGAGGGGGGATTCGAACCCCCGACCGTAGTGGCCGTGCAGAAAGTGACTGGTACGCCGCAGACCTCTCGGCCACCGCGGCCGGCCATATATTATTTTTTTGGCTAAATATATAAGATGTGTTTTGATGTGAAATGGCAATAAATATTATACTTCTTTAATACAACACTTTCTTGGCAAATTAAACAAGTTGCCGATCTATGTTTATTTTGCATTACAAAACAGTCAATTTCCCACCGATCTTGAAACAGTCTTGTTTGTTTTTAGAAGCCACTCTTGACACGATGAATAATTATTTTCTCACTCTTCAGTTCTCATAGCACCCGCATGACCAACCAAAACAACGTACTGACTTGTCTACTCGTGAGCTTCAATCATCCGTTTAGTTCCCGCACACCATACTCAAGCTCTCCCCATCAGTTGCAAGGGACTCAAGCCAATGCCTTGTAGGTGGCACTGGTTCACCTAAACCACAAGGAACTCTGAGCATCAGCGACATGTTGTAGAAAAACAACATTTTGTAATGCAATGTTTAAGTTTTCAAGAAAAAGTTTTCAAAGAAAAATTGCCCCAAGATGTCATGTCAGAGATATTCACTTCTGTAGCTTCAGTGTCCATTCACAAATCTGAGGATGTTGTGTAAATATAGTTTTCTCTTTGAGTTTCATTTTCAACATTCATTCCACTGCTTAACATTTGCAAAAAAAGTAAATATTTGAGGTTTACTGCCATTTAAAGAAATGTGCAGTCATTACATAATTGTTAGAAGGTATTTGATGTGGTTAATTTTTATGTAAATATGAACCACAGACATTGCCGAGGTGGGGTGGCTTGCATGCCTCAACGATGCAGATAGCCGTACCGTAGGTGCAACCACAGCGGAGGGGTATCTGTGGAGAGGCCAGACAAACGTGTGGTTCCTGAAGAGGGGCAGCAGCCTTTTCAGTAGTTACAGGGGCAACAGTCACTACGTTTACATGCAACACACCTTCCGGAAGACGAAAACCGATTTTCGTAAACCGTTTTTCGCTGTCGTGTTTACATGGCACAGCCTGAATCGGATTTCCTAATCCACTTAAGATGGCGGCTGAAAAACAGCTGATTCAGTCCCCGATTTAGTCAGCATAATCGCTATTTTTCTTTACTTAAATACACAGATTCATGCTCACTTTAATATTAATACTTTTATTTCACATTAGAAAATATCACTCTGTCCATAAGTGCCGAAAATTCTTACCAAAATAACACAATCTGACAAGCCAAGAACGCTTCAAAAACGGTTGCGTTTACATGGGCACGAAAATCGATTGTGGAACTGGAAAACCGCTTTAGAGAAGTGGATATCCAGAATCGATTTTGGAGTGTTTACATGACCAACCAAAAGCGGAATTGGGAAATCGGTTTACGAAATCCGGTTTTGGGAGCCCATGTAAACGGGGTGAGTCTGGATGATTGACTGAGCTGGCCTTGCAACATCAGCTAATGTGGCTTTGCCGCACAGTTACTGCGAACGGCTGAAAGCAAGGGGAAACTACAGCCGTTACCCTTCCCGAGGACATGCAGCTCTACTGTATGAACATATGATGATGGCATCCTCCCGGGTAAAATATTCCGGAGGTAAAATAGTCCCCCATTCGGATCTCCGGGCGGGGACTACTCGGGAGGATGTTGTCATCAGGAAAGACAATACTGGCATTCTACGGATCGGAGCGTGGAATGTTAGATCCCTTAATCCGGTAGGAAAATTAGAAAATTTAAAACGGGAAATGGATAGGTTGAAGTTAGATATAGTGGGGATTAGTGAAGTTCGGTGGCAAGATGAACAGGATTTCTGGTCAGGTGAGTACAGGATTATAAATACAAAATCAGTTGGGGGTATCACAGGAGTAGGACTGATAATGAATAAGAAAATAGGAATGCGGGTAAACTACTATGAGCAGCACAGTGATCGCATTATCATTGTCAAGATAGATACGAAGCCAACACCGACAACAGTAGTACAGGTTTATATGCCTACTAGCTCTGCCAATGATGAGGAGATTGAAGAAATGTATGAGGAGTTAAAGGAAATTATTCAGACAATTAAGGGAGAGGAAAACTTAATTGTGATGGGAGACTGGAATTCGGTAGTAGGAAAAGGAAGAGAAGGAAAAATAATAGGTGAATATGGACTGGGCAGGAGGAATGAAAGAGGAAGTCGCCTGGTAGAATTTTGCACGGAACATGATTTAATCGTAACCAACACGTGGTTTAAGAATCACAAGAGAAGGTTGTATACGTGGAAGAGACCAGGAGACACCGGAAGGTATCAGATAGATTTTATAATGGTAAGACATAGGTACCGGAACCAGGTTATAAACTGCAGGACATACCCAGGGGCAGATATAGACTCTGACCATAACTTGTTAGTCATGAACTGTAGGCTGAAGCTGAAAAAACTGCAGAAAGGTAGGAAAATAAGGAGATGGGACTTAGATAAATTGAAGGAAAGTGAAGTTCTGGAGAATTTCAGAGGGAGATTTAGGCAACAATTGACAGAAACAGGGGGCAATAAAACAGTAGAAGAGGAATGGGTAGCATTGAGAGATGAAATAGTGAAGGCAGCAGAGGACAAAATAGGTAGAAAGGCAAGACCTACAAAAAATCCTTGGATATCACAGGAAATACTAAATTTAATTGATGAAAGGAGAAAATATAAAAATGCAGTAAATGAAACAGGCAAAATGGAGTACAGACGACTAAGAAATAAGATTGACAGGAAGTGCAAAATGGCTAATCAGTAGTGGCTAGAAGCCAAATGCAAATCTGTAGAAGAATGTATAAGAAGGGGAAAAGTAGATACCGCCTACAGGAAAATAAAAGAAACATTTGGGGACAAGAAAAGCAATTCTATGAATATCAAGAACTCAGATGGGAAACCAGTTCTCAGCAAAGAAGGGAAAGCTGAAAGGGGGAAAGAATACATAGAGCAACTCTACAAAGGAAATGAACTTACAGACGATGTTGTAGGAAGGGAAGAGGAAGTAGATCAAGATGAAATAGGAGATACTATACTGAGAGATGAATTTGACAAAGCCTTGAAAGACCTAGGTCGGAACAAGGCCCCAGGAGTAGATGACATACCCTCAGAACTACTAAAGTCTCTGGGAGAGCCAGCCATGACAAGACTATTTGAACTGGTGAGTAGGATGTATGAGACAGGCGAAATGCCCTCAGACTTTAAGAAAAATGTAATAATCCCCATTCCAAAGAAATCAGGCGCAGACAGGTGTGAAAATTACAGAACCATCAGTTTGATAAGTCATGGTTGCAAAATTTTAACACGAATTATCCACAGGAGAATGGAAAAACTGGTAGAAGCTGACCTCGGGGAAGATCAGTTTGGATTCAGGAGGAACGTAGGAACCCGGGAGGCAATACTCACTTTACATCTTATCTTAGAAGATAGATTAAGGAAAGGCAAACCTACATTTTTAGCTTTTGTAGATTTGGAGAAAGCGTTTGACAATGTTGACTGGAATACACTATTTCAAAATCTGAAGTCGGCAGGGGTAAAATACAGGGAAAGGAGAGTTATTTACAACTTGTACAAAAGCCAGACCGCAGTTATTAGACTCGAAGGGCATGAAAGGGAAGCATCAGTTGGGAAGGGAGTAAGACAGGGCTGTAGCCTTTCTCCGATGCTATTCAATTTGTACATAGAGCAGGCGATGAAGGAAAGCAAGGAAAAATTGGAATAGGGATTAAAGTTCAGGGGGAAGAAATAAAAACATTGCGTTTTGCTGACGACATTGTAATTCTGTCAGAGACAGCAAAGGACCTGGAAGAGCAGTTGAATGGAATGGACAGCGTGTTGAAGAGAGCGTATAAAATGAACATTAACAAGAGCAAAAAAAAAAAAAAAAATAATGGAATGCGGTCTTAGAAAGTCAGGCGATGCTGAAGGAATTAGATTAGGTAACGAAACAATGAAGGTGGTAGATGAGTTCTGTTACTTGGGTAGTAAAATAACATGCGATGGTCGCAGTACAGAGGATATAAAATGCAGAATGGCAATGGGAAGAAAAGCATTTTTGAAAAAGAGAAATTTTTTAACATCGAATATTAATTTAAGGGTAAGGAAGTCTTTTCTGAAGGCATTTGTGTGGAGTGTTGCCTTGTACGGGAGTGAAACATGGACGATAAGCAATGCGGACAGGAAAAGAATAGAGGCTTTTGAAATGTGGTGCTACAGAAGAATGCTGAAGATTAGGTGGGTAGATCGCATAACTAATGAAGAGGTACTGGACAGAATTGGTGAGAAAAGGAATTTTTGGCATACCCTGACTAAAAGAAGGGATCGCTTGGTAGGACACATTCTTAGACATCGGGGAATCGTAAATTTAGCATTGGAGGGAAGTGTGTGGGGTAAAAATCGCAGAGGGAGACCAAGAGACGCGTATAGTAAGCAGATTCAAGTGGATGTGGGTTGCCGTTCTTATGAGGAGATGAAAAGGCTTGCTCAGGATAGGGTATTATGGAGAGCTGCATCAAACCAGTCTCCGGACTGAAGACCATAACAACAACTACATTTTCACTTGCCTTATTTGTAAACAACAACCTCCCCCCAAAACTTCCCCACAGTACTCTTCAAAAAGCCAAACTGAATAAATGTATATCTCACTGAATCATTTCAGACAGGTTATCGCAGATGTAAAGACGACTACATAAAATGAAACACAAATATTAGCTTAAAATTTCGAGCTGGGAAACTTTTCCAAACTTTGAATAGCTACATCTCAGTAACTATTAGATCTTTCGAGCTCATTTTGGTCCCAAATTGCAGCAAATTTAATCTGGTTTAAAAATTCAGTGTTTGTTGAAAAATTGCTCTTTCGTTGTGAAAATGAGCAAAACACCAGAGAGTACGAAAATTTAGCGGTTTTTGTGATATTCAAAGGCCATCTGTGTGGCTGCCGACGTTGAAAACTTGCATCTTGCATCTCAGTCACATCACACACACACGCTGCGAGGGAGTAGCCGAGCGGTCTCAGGCGCCTCGTTGCGGAGCGCGCGGTTGCTCGCCGTCGGAGGTTCGAGTCCTCCATGGGGCATGGCTGTGTTGTCCTTAAGTTAGTTTACCTTAGTTTAAGTAGTTTGTAAGCTACAAACTGATGACCATGCAGTTTGGTCCGATAGATTTACAAACATTTAAACATTTTGAACACACACAAAGAAGGAGAAGAAACCTTTTACCCCCATTTGATCCAACGTGTGATGTATTAGGTTACTATAGACTCAATTCGATTATTTGTAATAAAATGTTCAAATGTTTGTAAATCTATCGGACCAAACTGCGTGGTCATCAGTCCGTAGCTTACAAACTACTTAAACCTAGGTAAACTAACCTAAGGACAAACACACACACCCATGCCCCAGGGAGGACTCGAACCTCCACGGCGAGCAACCGCGCGCTCCGCAGCGAGACGCTTTAGACCGCTCGGCTACTCCACCACGGCTATTTGTAATACTATGGGACTCAACGACTTAGGTTATCAGTCCATAAACTTACAAACAACTTAATCTAAGGACGACAAATACACCCATGCCCGAGGGAGGACTGGAACCTCCTACAGGGAACGGCCGCGCGCACTGCAGCAAGGCGCCTTGGAGCGCTCGACTATTCCAGCGAGACAGGTTACTAGACTACAGGGTTCCGACAGTAAACAGTAGATCTTGGTTAAAATGAAGTTGGCCATCCCTGATGTACCGTAAGGCGTATTAAGAGGAATCACACTAACTAAATAATTATATGTGGCTCTTGTAGTCTTCAATCGGAAAACTAGTTTCATGCTACTCTACCCTGTGCCGTCCTCTGAATAACTACCGCCACCTACATCCCTTTATGACTTCCTCGCCGTATTTACTCCTTGATTTCGCTCTACATTTTTAAAGCATTTTAGGAAAGCAGGTTTCTCCACATAAGCTTCTCAATCATTTCATAAAGCTGAAAAAATCTTAACCGTATAATGTAATGAGATTTTAAAAGGTCTGAATATGCTTAAGGTAGTAGACTAAGCTACATGAAGATGAATTATTTGTTGAGTTAGTAGCCTAGGACATGTGAACTAAGTTGTTTCTAGAAAAATTGAAGAATGGGGGAAAAGCGGTAGTGTTATATACCGGTACTCCACACAATTAAAAATGTACGCATTTCGTGTATAAATAAAGTGGTACTTATAAGTTTTTTGTCTTGCTGTAGCAGACACAAATTCTGTTGAGAGATGGAACAGCAGGTCATTTGCGCGCTTGCATCTATACCCGTGCCATCTGCCGTCGCTGCAGAGAGGGTGCATTCAAATAGAACACGTGCGCTCGGTTGCATCGATACCGGAGCCATCTGCCGTCACTGCAGGAACTAACTACTGTGCCCAATTAGACTGAGCGGTGTTGAACAGAATCGATACCCGTGCCATCTGCCGTCGCTGCAGTGAATTAACTGAGGGAGCATTCAAATAGAACACGTGCGCTCGCTTGCATCGATACTGGAGCCATCTGCCGTCGCTGCCCAATTACACTGAGTAGTGCTGAGCAGAATCGACTACCGTTTTCGTCAAATGGGGCCTAAAAGCTGTCATTCAATCGCTTATAAAATGGGACCACTTTGACTGGAAGTAAAGTGAATTACTATCATTGTTGGCTGTATTTATTGCAGAAATTAGCAACATGTAATGTGAACAGTGATACGTGCTCGTGCGATGTTACGCGTTTTGTATATGATATATTTCGGAGTATTTCCCGGGTAGAGCATACTTACCTGGCACAGGGGACACCGTGATCATGAAGGCGATTCCTCCAGGACGAGGCTCTTCCATTGCACTTCGGTTGAGCTGACCCCTGCGATTACCGCTAATGTCGGTAACTCGGGTGCATAATTTTTGGTAGTCGGGACTGCGTTCGCGCAGACCCGGTCTCATAAAGATTAAACAAAACTATTGGATTACAGAATACAGAAATACTTGCAGCAGGATAATAATCGAAATTCAAATATCTCCGCCTTTTGTAATTATTCATTATATCGAGCTGGGAGAGTAACTAAAATGTATTTATAAAGCTCTCTTCATATTTGCAGTAAAATAGTAACTGAAATTCAGATGTCTCAGCCTTTTGTAAGGCTGGGAGAGTAACTAAAAGATGCGTATACGTTACTAAGAGAAACAGTACTCGTTACAGGCGTATCGTTACCAGTGCCACCCAGAAATACGGCCGCTACATTTCTTTGAAACCATGAAAAAAATTAACTGTAACTTTTAATACTACATTTACATTTGTCACGTAGATACTGTATGCCTGCTTTTTTAAGGCAATTATAGTACAGCGGATAGGATCATTTCCTTCGTAATTAAAATGCAATTGTCATACAAATCGTTCAAATCTAGCGAGACCCACCCGAGATCTCCACTTCAAGTACTGTTCCCGCACTTTACTTGAAGGCTTAGAATATTAGAATCAATTGGAAATATTTCGTGACGAATGTCAGTGTGACCCATCATAGCAGCAGCACTACAATTGGGAGCAGCGGGACTTTTGTAATGTATCACGTGCGATTAACAATTAATATAATACCGTCCATTAATGAAAATGTGTAGGTGATAATTTTTGAGTGTTTTTCACAAAACTTTTTTATAGTAGAGAAGATAAAAAACAAGTAATTAACCATTAAACTGAAACCTTTATAGCTAAAAAAAATACAATAAATCGTATGTTTGAGGAGTTAAAAGCGGACGTCAGACCATTGAGGATTAACCTGGAAGTACGGGCCATGAACTATAATCCAAAATGTTTAAAAACAAATATAACCATCTAAAATCGTAGAGCAACGCAATATACAGTTACAGTCCATCACGTATATCTAAATTACTCATAATAAATAGTATCACAGAATATATGCATTCTCCATATTGGTTTTCGTTACAGAGTTCGTATCGATACGATAGATGCGAATAACGAAATGTATTCGTATCGATATGATAGATGCGAATGACGAAATATATTCATGAGTAAGTTCTTATCGATACGGTAGATGCGAGTAACGAAATGTATTTATGAGTAACGACTGAGTACTTCAACCAATGTATTCATTACTCAGTACCGAATACATACGGTTTGCTACAGCTCTAGTGGACTCACCTTATCAAATCCGCCTGACCGTCCGACCAAATTAGATCACTTCGAAGAACAACCTAGTTTCCTGCTAAAGGGCGAAAAATTAAATTTACAATGTTCATTGTCGGTTCTACTTTTCCTGAAACATGTCAGCTTTGATGGGCGGCCGATCGGGTACGTGTTGGGCTTTTCGAAGTGTGCAGGACGCGGTCAGCTTTCATAAATACCGCGACAGTAGCTCTCCAAGTGAACCAACGACAATGGAGATTTCAGTTTCTTTCACAGTCGGCGCCGGCTGCTGCTGAAATACCAAGAACGTTTGTTGTCGCTGACCGGTGCGCAAACTTCACAAAGTTCTGCGTGAAGCCGAAGAGACAAGCCTCACACGTTGCACAATTTGAAATTTGCAGTTCCTCAATTCACGTGAAATATTGTAAGTAGAAGTTTTAATACGATGTAAAAATGACATAAAAAGGCATATGCGTGTTTGTTGTTAAATTTGCGAATTAAATAAATGTTTCATATCAGTCATTATTATCCTGAACGTTTGTGAAAACTATTTCGACAAATGGTAAGTAAGGCCATTCTGAAAGATTTGGAAAAACATTATGTAATCTATACATCTTATAAAATAGGCTGTATGTGGATAGGAGTGTATGTTCCACAACTCCTCGTAAACTACTGGACCGAGTTAAATTATTTAGAAAGATTAATTAATTGATTTATTTATTTATTCATCCATAGACAATATACATTGTGTGGATGTT
The DNA here is from genome assembly GCA_026315105.1 of Locusta migratoria. Classification (NCBI taxonomy): domain Eukaryota; kingdom Metazoa; phylum Arthropoda; class Insecta; order Orthoptera; family Acrididae; genus Locusta; species Locusta migratoria. The sequence goes on from CM048745.1 coordinate 566,103,689, forward strand.
GTCAATGTTTGTACATTATCTCTATATATAAAAGGAAGTGTCCCGATTGACTGACTCATCATCGCCCAGCCTAAACCACTGAATATAGGAACTTGAAATTTGTAGAGGGTGTTCATCATACTCTGTAGGCGTCATTTAAGAAGCGATTTTTCGATATTCCATCCGTAAGGGGGTGAAATAGGGGACGAAACGTTTTTTGAAAATACGTAGCTATTTAGGCAATTTTGAAGCTAGAACTACAAAATTTCGGATTTTAATTCAGGGTTCGAATTTAAAAGACTCGTGTTCCGGAGTTATTTGAAACTCAACCAATAAGGGGGTGAAATAGAGGACGCAAAAAAAAAAAAAAAATGATTTTCAAAAATATGTTGCTGTTAACTCAAATTGCAAGCTATAACTACGAAACTTAGGTTTTGGACTCTTGATCAGGATTAAAAAGACACGAGTTGCGGTATTTTTGGAAATTCAAAAACGAAGGGGGTAAAAGCGAGGATCAAAAATTCTTTTCGAAAACACTTTGTTGTCAAGACAATTTTCAAGCTATAGATGCAAAAATTTGTATTTGTATTGTTCGTTAGAATTTAAATAATACGTGTTTCGGTATTTCTGGAAAATCAACCATCAAGGGGTTAAATTGGAGAGGGGGTGTTTCTCGGAAATTTGTTGCTATTTAGGCAATTTTGAAGTTAGAACTACAAATTTTCGGATTTGGATTCGGGGTTAAAATTTAAAAGACACGTGTTTCGTTTTTTTTTTTTTTTTTTTTTTTTTTTTTTTTTTTTTTTTTTTTTTATTTTTTTATTCGCCCAGTAAGAGGGTGAAATACGAGATGCAAAAATTGATTTTCAAAAATATCGTGCTGTTAACTCAAATTTCAAGCTATAACTACGAAACTTAAGATATGGATTCTTCATCAGGATTAAAAAGAAACAACTGGTGCAGGCCAACCAGCCTACGCATGCGAAGCAGCGAGGGTTCAGCTAGTTACTTATAAATTAAAATAGGTAACTATATACAATAGTTTACAACTAACAATTTAATGGTAGTAGTGAACCATCAGTCATTTCACGCACAACTTCATCTAACAACATTACCCTGCAGTTTTGAGAGATTATCCTTTTTAGCCATTGTCTGTACAGTGCTGACGCCTGAGCCCCTAGTGTTGCGGATAGTCGAAATTTGTCTGGATTCTGTCGACATTTTACTTGATCTTTGTATATTCACATTACACTGATTTCTGCAGCTGAATGTTGTTTGTCGACGAACTACAGATCGAGCCCACATCGAAGTAATGTTTCATGTTTTTTAGCCTATCTTTCGTATTATAGTAACGCCTCAAAAAAGTAAAAACCAAACTGGAATGTGGCGCACAGTAGACAACGAACGTTTACTGTGCAGCACACAATAATAATAATAAGTTAAAATTGAGAATAATAAGTTAAAAATGTGTTTAATTCGAGACTCGACAGGACAGTGAAAACCGAGAGTGAGCTATCCGTTTGCTGCTGGGTCATTCCACTTCAAATCACCAAATTTTTTAAAATGTTGAAGCTCGACCATATTCATTTTTTTCCAATTTTATCATAATGTTGTTAAAGGTCTTAAAGAACGCTATACAAAATTTTACGCCGATATCTAAAATGGTCGAGGCTCCAGGGCCGCTTTTGTGGATGAGTGTCATGTGTCGCGCGTATGCCTGAGGAACTTTTGGCCAAGTATGCGCTTTCATTTCTCAACAGATAAGGTACTTCACATTTTCAAATCTGGGTTTCTAGATCAGTTTTGTGCAGAGAATTGAAAAATAACAATATCTTGGGTAAAGATTCAGTAATTCTTTTTTTTTTTTAATTTCAAAGTCAGGCGAAAATTTCGTGGCCCATAATTTAAGGCCGACTTCAGCAGTCCCTTACTGAACGACAAATCCGTTGTACACCTTGATATTCCGCCTCTGTGTACAGGTTCTGCCTGGAAAGCTCGTGTAACAATGGCAAAACTGTGTCTTCTATAGTTTTTGAGATAATGAATCAGGAAGTTGCCTCCAAAAAAACAAGAACCCAAAATTTGACCAAGTTTGGCGGCAAATATCTCCAAATACGTCACCTCTGATTATAATTTAATTTGCACATTAGATAGAGCAGCTTTTTGTCTGCTAGAAAATTGTTTATCCTGGGCCCTCTATGGGATGATCTGCAAAACGGTTTGGAAAATGACGGTCCCATCTCTGCAAATGCATGCTTGACAAATTTTCGGCCAAGTCTGCACTCTCACTGCTTTGCATCTAAGGTACTTCACATTTCCAAATCTACGTTTCTAGATCAGTTTTATGCAGAGAATTGTAAAATAACATTATCATGGGTAAAGATTACGTAGTTAGTTTTTAATTTTTTTTCAAAGTCAGGCGAAAATTTCATGTGCCGTAATTTAAGACCGAATTTGGCAGTCCCTTACAAAACGACTAATCCGTTGTATACCTTGATATTCCACCTTTGTGTACACGTTCCGCCTCGTAAGCGAGGGTAACAATGGTAAAACTGTGTCTTCTATAGTTTTTGAGATAATGATCCAGAAAATTTCCTCCAAAAAACCAGAACGCAAAATTTGACCAAGTTTGGAGGCCAAAATATATTCCACGATTAGGAATCTGATCGGTCTTCACTCCATCGGCCAACTGCTACTATCAGAGCTGTATCAAACCGCATGTATTTGGTACTGAGTAACGAATACTTTGGCTGACTCGAAGTACTGAATCGTAACTCATGAATACATTTCGTTACTCGCATCTACCGTATCGATACGAACTCTTTTAACTAAAGCCAGTACGGAGAATGCTTATATTCCTTAATAATATTTATTCTGATGTAACTGAATAGACATGCGTGACGATTTTAAGCGTGTAGTTCTACGATTTTAGATGTTTATTTTTATTTGACTTTTTAGATTATACTTCTTAGTTCGTGTTTGCAGGTTAATTATCGATGAGCTGACGTCCGCTTTTAATGTAAACACAGGGTTTTTTTTCCTGTCAAGCTTTCGGTTAATTAGTTGTTTTTCGTTTGGTCTAGTATAAAAAAAAGTTAAGTAAAAATCACTGAAGAGTTGTCATCTATACAAATAATACATTTTGATTCATGACGGTATTACCAATATTCACAATGTCACAGAATGTAGTCTAACAGTCCCGCTGCCATAACCGTGATCGGCCACTCTGGTATTCGTCACGAAATCTTCCGACTGATTCTGACATTCCATGAGGGAACTACAGACCAAGCCTCTAAGTAGTACTTAAAATGGAGGTTAGGGGATGGGTCTCGCCGATTTAGATCAAATTGTGTGACAAGTAGTCAGACAAGTTCAGTCACTGGAGAAACCAAGGAAGGGTCTATGACGCTGCAGCCCCTCCCCGCAGAGCGTGAGGAAAATATACTAATATTAGCTTTCTCCCCTCTTGTTCTTTTTCTCTTAGTAATGAAGTCAATGATTTTACGCCACTTCTGAAAGCGGCCTAACCTACCATAAATCAGGAGACACAATTTTGTTTTCTTCAGTCATCAGCATGGGGTACGAAGTTTCCTGAGTTCAGTGCTGCCTACATTGCCATAAAATCAACGAGGGCGTTCTTAAAATACAATTTAAGTGCCGACAGCTGCTGTTAATGTAGTAGTAACAATGAGAGTTAAAGTTTCTTCACAATCGTCGAACCACTACGTCAGGAGAGATTCCAAAGACAGTGTAGCGACCGTTTTTTTAGGTGGCAGAGAGTAACGAGTAACGATACGTTTGTGAAGAGTATCCTTTTAGTAAGGAATACAAACCGTTACACTTCTTGTCGTTAGTCTCACAGCTCTAGCTAAAACCAAAATTGGATTTTTCATTCGTGAAAAACGCAACAACGGCTCTAATGTTTCTCCTAACAATTGAAAAAATAGCTTTCATAGTGAGCGACATAAACACCTCAAGTCATTGATGGCTGTTCTGAGAAACGAGTTATCACAAAGTTTCTCTCGGCTCCTCTCGCGCGCCCAGCATGGGACGGCAGACCTGCCGTGTAGTCTTGTGTAGTTCTCGAACGAAGAGCGCTCCCACAGGCGAACTACGCGAACTAGTTCGCAGATTCCTCGCCTCTTAGTTCGTCCGCTCCTTTCCCGAAGACTGGGGGGTAACAGCGAGTGGACGCGAGAGCGCGCAGAATCGCTTGATTCCCTTCTGCCAGTTGCCGTCATTTCGAGCTGAGATGCAGCTCAGCTGTAGTTTTAGTAGCGGTAGCAAAAGCCAAAACGAGCGGACGAACTAAAAAGAGCGACCTACTTCGCGGCCGAGCTGCGAACTAAAAGGAGAGCTACCGGTCGCGAACTAAAATATGCGCGATAGGTCGCGAACTAAAATATGCGTGATAGGTCGCGAACAGAATTAAAAATCACGTGTTTGCCTTCTGCTGATGAGAGCCATTTCGAGGTTAGCGTCTGTCTGCTAGATAACATAGTTCAGTGCTACAAAATTTCTGCTTTGAAGTATTCTGCACTCTGTAATATCTGACTAATAAATTCCATAATGCCAAGATATAGAGATAACTCTAAACTTAAACGCGAGAAATTATCCACAAACTGTTTCTTTTGATTTGCGTGATACCGTTAGCGGCTCAAGCAGCAAGCGCGTGAAGCAGCTAGGTGGGGGAACTTCCCCCTCCACCTGCATGCGCAGACCGCGCCGCTCAGCGGTCACTGGGAGCGGACGAACTAAAAGAACGAACTAGTTCGCGGCTCTGCCACGAACTAAAGTGAGCGCTCCCGATCGCGAACTATTATGCGCAAGTCTACTGCCGTGCCTCTGTCTGGTGCCGCTCCGTGCGGCCGCACGTTTCGCACGTGGTGGTTTCCGCCGCCCCCGATTACTATGTATTGTGTCCATTCTGATAGGAAACCACAAATCAAATCGCACAACTGCAGCGTTATTCCAATTTGATTAAAAGCCAGTACGCTGTTGCCTTCCCAAAATCAAGAAATATGGAATTGATTTCAGATCCCTTATCAATACCACTGATCACTTCATGTGAGTAAATATATATTAGAGGGAAACATTCCTGGTAGGAGAAATATGTATAAAAATAGGGATGGTTTAACTTACCAAAAGCACAGGCTCGTTGACAGACACAAATGGATGAGGAGTCATTCCAATCCCGGGAGTGGAAGGACTTAGGGGTAAAAAGGACAGGTAAACAAACACCCACACCAAAACACATATATTCCGGCACAGACAAATATATACAGACGGGAAACCTCCGTAAGGGCCCGGTCCTACGCTCAGGGGTGCGGGGAGAGAGGTTTTCCAGCAGTTCCGTAAGATGTCCCATGATGGCGCTGCTGTCAGAAGCAGCCCTTTAAACTGGCCAGAGCAGGCGGCAGGTAGCGGCTGTCCCCACCACCACCTCCCCTCAAACGCCAGCAAGCCGGACACAGCCGTGGCCTCGTGGCAGGCGGCACGAGCTCTCCCCTCAGCCTCCCCTCCACGCTACCCTCTGACGTACGAGAGGCACCCTAAGCCAGTGATCCGCCTGACACCTGCTAGCATCTTACTGAACTACGAGGGGAGCGTAGGACAGTGGTTTAGAGGGGGCTACTCCTCTGTATATGTTACTCTGTGATTCCGGTATGTCCTGCGTTCACCCACGTCTCATCCAAATAGTAAATGGGTCTTCCTTCATCTCTTTAATGGTTCGAAGATAACGCCGCCTCCATAAAATGATGTCCTTCCTTTATATTAGCATGCTATCATGGCCACGCCGGACATATTTGAAATCCATTTCTTTCAGTAACTTATAAAATGTAGTTATCCGAAAATTGCCCAGCTCTGCATCTTCGTTCACGACTGTAAGCATTTTCCCAATTGTTGGCAAAAAAATGAAATAAAAAAATCGTGAACTTTCTTACGTATTTCATTCCTATCGAAGACATCAACACTTTCAGAAAGCGCCCCTCTGCCTCGTACACCCCTCTACGGCAGCGTTGTGGTCACACGCCTTACCATGTCTCTCTTTCGTAAATGCAGGGAGTTTCACTAAGTGTGTTTGCCTCTGTAACTTATAAAACAATAGGTGACGCGAAATTTTAATGTGGTAGGTCAACACAAGAAATGTTACACTTTCTGCGGAGATATGAACATAGTTTATTGTATCATTTTCCAAAGAGTTACAGCACAAAGATATAATTTTTTAAATGGAACAATAGTTTTTCTATCGTGCATTGGATTCGTTGAAACCAGCTGCGTCCAAATCAATTTAAACTACATTCCTATCACTGTTAGTTTGGGAGCTACAACCCTTCAAAGTTGCAGGGGCAGATACCACACGCTGTACATAATACATGGCTATGGATGTTATGGCGGCGGGAAGTTGATTTACATGAGATGGTCAAATGTGTGTCCATGTTCCTCAATGTATAATGCAATGCGCCGTTGAAAGGATCTGCGGACGAGATGTAACATCATCGGTGTGACGGAGCAACATGCGTCCTCGATGCGCCATTTTAGATCATCTGGGCATGTGGGCTCAGTGACATAAACACGATCCTTTAGATATCCCCACACAAAGAAATCTACTGGTGTTAAATCGGGCGACCTTGCGGGCCATGAATGAGGACCATGGCGCCCCAACCATCTTCCTGCAAACCTGTTGTTTAGTTCTTCCACAACAGCACGCGCAGAATGGGCTGGGTGACCATCGTTCTGCATCCACATATGTACTCTTGTGTGTAGACACACATGTTTAGGGAGACCACCCAAACTGTCGGCTATAAAAGCGCGATATAACTCACCTGTCAGTGTACCTGGGAAGTAGTGTGGACCGATGATTTCATCCCCAAGGATTCCACACCACACGTTAATAGACCACCTACTTTGATGGTCGACAGGTCGTACCCACCGAGCATTGTCTGTGGCCCAGTAGTGCATGTTATGGTGATTAAATGCACCACAATTTGTGAACGTGGACTTATCAGAGAACATAACACTTTGTAAAGACTCCAGCGTGAAATTATGCAAGGCCCACTCACAGAATGTCATTCTTGCACGGAAATCGTTCCCATGCAGCTCCTGGGTCAGTGACAGGCGGTACGGGTGAAACCTGTGGCCGTGTACTATACGCCACACAGATGTGAGACTGACACCACCGACTGCAGCAACGGCTCGCAAGCTGACATGAGGATCGTAGTGTAGTGCAGCTAAAACAAACACCTCCGTCTCCTCACTTCTTGCAGGTCTTCGTCTGTTACTGCGGCGCATTACCAAGCTGCCTGTTTCCCGAAGTCGTTGTTTGGCACGTAAGAACGTAATGGCTGCAGGGCTCTTCGCCTAGGATATCTGACGGCATACGCCGTGGCTGCTTCAGTGGCATCGTGTCGGCACTCGCCGAGCATCAGCAACATGTCAACGTACTCGTTGTTCGTTATGCCATCGTCATCCGATGTCAGTAACTGTGGTATATTCAGCCCCGGTTGTTTGTGTGGCTCCAACTGTCGGGTATACGGCCGTGTGCGGCGACAGTCGGCAGTCTAACAGCGCATCGAGGGAGCTTCTCGCTCCGTGACACCGGCGACGTTACAACTCGGCCGCACCACATTTAGAAGGCGCATTGCATTATGCGCAGCATTTGTGGTATCTGCCCCTGAAACTTTGAAGGGTTGTAGGTCCCAAACTAACAGTGATAGGAAAGTAGTTCAAATTGATTTGGTTTCAACGAATCCAATACACGATGGAAAAAAACTATTGTTCCATTTAAAAAATTATATCTTCGTGCTGTAACTCTTTGGAAAATGATACAATAAACTATGTTCATAGCTCCGCAGAAAGTGTCACATTTCTTGTGTTGACCTACCGCATTAAAATTTCCCGTCACATATTATTTTATAAGTTACAGAGGCAAACACACTTAGTGAAACACGCTGTATATATACTACCTTTACAGTACGTCTCTCTTTCGTATGTATATATACTAGCTGAAAACCCGGTCTTGCCCGGGAACTTATTTATTTATTCAAGCCTTGAGTTAGTACCTCTCCTATCCCTTTTCTCTCTGTCCATCTCCTTCTTTCTAATAAAATGTTATATTTATCGGAGAATATATAAGACATAAGGTGTCTTCCATAATACACAAAATTATAAGTACAGTAACCAAACAGAAAAGTATAGTAATCGAAATAAAAAAGATATGTAACATTCATACATTCATTTAATTCACTACTTCACTATAAACAATATTTCTTGTTACTTGTCCAGGATGTAATATGAATAATTTCTTTGGTGAGGCTACCCCTGAGAAAGTGAGAAACATGGGCATGTCAAATCCACTCCATAATATTGGTTATAGAATTATATGTTGTACAATTGCATAAATTTGCAGTTATATATTCATTTGTATAAGTGCTGTATGTCGGTACAATCCGTTGCAAATTGTAGAGAAGTAGTAGATTAAAACCTGATGCGTGATGGGGCGGTTTTCCATGAACGTTACTGTTATTGTTCTTATATATCACGAACTACGTGTCGTACTGTGATACAATTTCTAAAGTACATTCATTTGTATGTGTGTATACTATTTGTAAAATTTCCTGTGGCTAAAATTTGTAGTGTATAAATTATAAATTGTCACGTCATACCGAGTGCCGTAGTTTTAATCCATGGACAGCGGAAAAGTAGTAAGCGAGAAACTCTTCTCCTATCAAAATTTCGATGTGGTCGTCAGCGAGTTGAAGTTCAATAAAGGACTGAAATTGGTTGCAAGTGCTGTCATTCTCATACAGCGTTACTGTTATTGTCCTTATACGATGTGCATTCAAGTTCTAAGGCCTCCGATTTTTTCTCCGGACTGGAAAGAGATAGAAACATGTGCATTGTTTAAAAATGAGGCCGCGTTCATTGTCAATACGTCCCAGAGATGACAGCACCGTACGGTAGATGGAATTTTACCGCCAGCGGCGAGAATGAGAACTGTTTTGGATACTTAAAATGGTGACGTTTTCCTTACTTAAACAGCGTGCAATCATTCGTTTTCTGAATTTGCGGTATGTGACACCAATTGAAATTCATCGACAGTTGAAGGAGACATGTGGTGATGGAGTTATGGATGTGTCGAAAGTGCGTTCTTGGGTGCGACAGTTTAATGAAGGCAGAACATCGTGTGACAAAAAAAAAACCAAAACAACCTCGGGCTCACACAAGCCGGTCTGACGACATGATCGACAAAGTGGAGAGAATTGTTTTGGGGGATCGCGGAATGACTGTTGAACAGATCGCCTCCAGAGTTGCCATTTCTGTGGGTTCTGTGTACACAATCCTGCATGACGACCAGAAAATGCGAAAAGTGTCATCCAGGTGGGTGCCACGAATGCTGACGGACGACCACAAGGCTGCCCGTGTGGCATGTTGCCAAGCAATGTTGACGCGCAACGACAGCATGAATGGGACTTTCTTTTCGTCGGTTGTGACAATGGATGAGACGTGGATGCCATTTTTCAATTCAGAAACAAAGCGCCAGTCAGCTCAATGGAAGCACACAGTTTCACCGCCACCAAAATCTTTTGGGTAAACGTCAGTGCTGAAAAAATGATGGTGTCCATGTTCTGGGACAGCGAGGGCATAATCCTTACCAATTGCATTCCAAAGGGCACTACGGTAACAGGTGCATCCTACGAAAATGTTTTGAAGAACAAATTCCTTCCTGCACTGCAACAAAAACGTCCAGGAAGGGCTGCGCATGTGCTGTTTCACCAAGACAACGCACCCGCACATTGAGCTAACATTACGCAACAGTTTCTTTGTGATAACAACTTTGAAGTGATTCCTCATACTCCCTACTCACCTGACCTGGCTCCTAGTGACTTTTGTCTTTTTCCATCAATGAAAGACACTCTCCTTGGCCGCACATTCACCAGTCGTGCTGCTATTGTCACAGCGATTTTCCAGTGGTCAAAACAGACTCCTAAAGAAGCCTTCGCCGCTGCCATGGAATCATGGCGTCAGCGTTGTGAAAAATGTGTACGTCTGCAGGTCGATTAAGTCGAGAAGTAACACCAGTTTCATCGATTTCGGGTGATTAGTTAATTAGAAAATAAAATCGGAGGCTTAGAACTTGAATGCACCTCGTATCTCACGAACTACGTGCCGTACTGTGATACAATTTCTAAAGTACATTCATCTGTATGTGTGTATACTATCTGTAAAATTTCCTGCGGCTAAAATTTTTAGTGTATAAATTATAAATTGTCACGTCATACTGAATGCCGTAGTTGTAGTCCATGAACAGTGGAAAAGTAGTGAGCGAGAAACTCTTCTCCTATCAGTATTTCGATGTGGTTGTCAGCGAGAAAAAGTTCAATAAAGGACTGAAATTGGTTGCAAGTCGCTAAGTGCTGTCATTCTCATATAGCGTATTTATCTAGTCTCGACGCATTATGCGGCAGTTTTTTGCGATTCCTATTGTTTATGACGTTATAACTCCTGAAGCATGTGTCGTATGTGCTTGTTACTCCTACAGTAACTGTTATCTCACGTAAGGAATATGTGCACCAAATTTGCTTGAAATCGGTCCAATGGTTTAGGAGAAAATGAGCAGCATTGTCGCTTAATGCAGCAGTTTTCCGCGCATCGGATTGTTTATGACGTCATATCTCGTAAACTATGTGTTGCACGTAATTCTTACAATTACGGCGACCGTCCTCATGGATTGAAGCTTATGTGTACAAAATTTCATAAACATTGGAATACAACTGTAGATTTGTATGCAACACTTACACAAACAAACACACGGACATTCTGCTGTACACATATATATGATTTAACTTACCAAAAGCACAGGCTCATTGACAGACACAAATAAAAACACACATAAATAGAAAAATTAAAGCTTTCGCAACGGTTAGTTGCTTCATCAGGAAAAGAGGAAGGAAGGAGAGGGATAAGGATGCGGGTTTTAAGGGAGTGGATGAGGAGTCACTCCAATCCTGGGAGCGGAAGGACTTACCGTAGGGGAAAAAGGACAGGTAAACAAACATAGCCAGCCGCGATGGCCGAGGGGACTGAGGCGCTCCAGTCACGGTCTGCACGGCCACTACGGTCGGGGGTTCGAATCCCCCCTCGGGCATGGATATTTGTGCCATCCTTAGTCTTAGCTAGTTCGTAAGTAGTTTGTAAGCTTAGGGACTGATGACCCCATAGTTAAGTCCCATAATTTCTACAAATATTTGAACTGTTGAACAAACATACACCCTCACACACATACTGGGTGATCAAAAAGTCAGTATAAATTTGAAAACTTAATAAATCATGGAATAATGTAAATAGAGAGGTAAAAGTTGACACACATGCTTGGAATGACATTGGGTTTTATTAGAACAACAACAACAAAAATAATAATAATAAATAAAAAAAATATAAAGAGTTCAAAAATGTGCGACAGATGGCGCTTCATCTGATAAGAAAAGCAATATTTAGCATAACAAATGAAGACAAAGCAAAGATGATGTTCTTTACAGGAAATGCTCAATATGTTCTCCATCATTCCTCAGCAATAGCTGTAGTCGAGGAATAATGTTGGGAACAGCACTGTAAAGCATGTCCGGAGTTATGGTGAGGCATTGGCGTTGGATGTTGTCTTTCAGCATCCCTAGAGATGTCAGTCGATCACGATACACTTGCGACTTCAGGTAACCCCAAAGCCAATAATCGCACAGACTGAGTTCTGGGGACCTGAGAGGCTGAGCATGACGAAAGTGGCGGCTGAGCACACGACCATCACCAAACGACGCGCGCAAGAGATCTTTCACGCGTCTAGCAATATGGGATGGAGCGCCATCCTGCATAAAAATCGTACGTTCCAGCAGGTGTTTATCAGTCAGGCTAGGGATGGTGGGATTCTGTAACATATCGGTGTACCTCTCACCCATCACGGTAGCAGTTACAAAACCAGAATCACGCAGTTCCTCGAGGGAAAAAGGCCTGATAACGGTAGATGCAGTAAAGCCAACCCATACTGTGACTTTCTCGTCGTGAAATAGTTTCTACGACAGTTCTAGGATTTTCGGTAGCCCAAATTCTGCAATTGAGGGCGTTGAGAGACCCTTGGAGTGTGAAATGAGCTTTGTCGGTCCACAACACGTTGCTCAACCAATCGTCATCTTGCGCCATCTTTTGAAACGCCCACACCGCAAATGCCCTCCGCTTCATTAAATCGCCAGGTTACAGTTCATGCATCGGAGGGTACGCCTAGGTGCCAACCAAACAGTAATGTATGGAATGCCGGTGCGACGTGCGACTGCACGAGCGCTGACTTCCCCGTGCATAGACGAACTCGCTATAGTCTCAGTTTCTTCCTGAACTGTCTCAGAAGCATTAAGCCTTGTGCTCGGTCGGCCACTACAGGGTCTATCATCTAAACAACCAGTGGCTTCGAACTTCAAAATCATTCTCGCCACAGCTGCATTTGTCAACGGACATTTACCCATTCGAATCCCTTTCCTATGGCGATAGGATCGTAACGCTGAACTAGCACATTCCCCATTCTGATAATACAGCTTCACTAAAAGCGCCTTTGCAGGTAAAGTCAACATGCTGCGACTGCTGGTGCATATGATTCTCTCATTACAGCTCCTTTTTTACACGATTTTCATGCGCGGACACTGACGTTTCGCTGTCCAGCGCCATCTGTCGGACATTTTTGAGTTTTTTTCCTAATAAAACCCCATGTCATTACAAGCAGTCTGTCAATTTTTACCTCTCTATTTACATTATTCCGTGACTTATTAAGTTTTCAAATTTATATTGTCTTTTTGATCACCTGGTATATACGCAAACACACCAAGGCAGACATATGTGCGTGTGGATATATATACGAGGTACGTCCAGAAAATAAGTTCCGTTTGGTTATATAAAACAAACGTGTACAGATACAGAAAAAATATTTATTGCACAAAAATCTACAACTGTTAAACTACTTTTCTACATAGCTGCCGAAATTTTGTAGGCACTTCTCATAGAGTGGCACAAGTTTCTGTATGCCTTCTTCATAGAAGGTTGCCGTCCGTGTATTCAGCCATATGGTAGCATGTTCTTTCAGCTCGGCATCATCGTTGAAATATTGACCACCAAGGACTGATTTTTGGTGTAAGATGAGGTGAAAGTGGCTAGGAGCGAGGCCCGGGCTATACGGATGATGATCAAACACGTCCCAGTGAAATTCCCGTAAGAGTTGTTCCGTCACATTCGCCACATGAGGTCGGGCACTATCGTGGAAACAAACACCACATTTCGATGGAAATTCTCTTCTTACACCTAAAATTTGTCCTGTCAACACTTCAACGATGACGAGCTGAAAGAACATGCTATCAAATGGCTGAATGCACAAGCGGCAACCTTCTATGAAGGAGGCATACAGAAACTTGTGCCACGCTATGACAAGTGCCTACAAAATTTCGGCAGCTGTGTAAAAAATGTAGTTTAACAGTTGTAGATTTTTGTACAATAAATATTTTTTTCTGTATCTGTATACGTTTGTTTTATATAACCAAACGGAACTTACTTTCTGGACGTACCTTGAAAGAGAGACATACTGTAAACACGACAAGGCGTGTGACCACAACGCTGCCTTCGAATGGTGTACAAGACAGGGGGCGCTTTCTGATAGTGTTGATGACTTCGATAGAAATGCGATACGTAGGAAAGTACATGAATATTTTGTTTTTTTAACGAATTGCCAACAATTGACAAAATGCATACAGTCGTGAACGAAGATGCAGAGCTGGGCAATTTTCGGAGAACTACGTTTTATAAGTTACTGAAATAAATGAATTCCAAATATGTCCGTCGTGGCTGCGATAGCATGCTAATAGATAGGAAGGACATCATTTTATGGAAGCGGAGTTATCTTAGAATTATTAAACGCTTGAGAGTTGAAGGAAGACCCATTTACTATTTGGACGAGACGTGGGTGAACGCAGGACAAACCAGAAGTAGCGTCTGGATAGATGACACCATAAAGTCCTCAAAACAAGTGTTTCTGTACGGATTATCCACCAAAAGCAAGGGCCTATCAGGTAAAGGGAAACGCCTAGTTATCACAAACATTGGCAGCAAAGCAGGGTCCGTTGGTTCTTGAGCTTTCGAATCCAACAAAAGTGGAAATTACCATGAGGAGATGTGCGCCGAAACCTTCGACAAGTGGTTTTAAAATGTTCTTCCTCGGCTTCAGGGAAACGCAGTTATTGTTCTTGATAATACGCCGTACCTTTCTCGTAGAAAATAAAAAGTTTCCAATGTGAATTCCAATATGCACGAAATATCAGAGTAGCTAAAATCTAAAAACACAGACTTTGAAGACAATATGTTGAAGAAAGAACTTTTAGATATAATTAAAATTCAAAGAACAGCGCACAACGAATACGCGATAGATAAAATGGCGAAGAATGCAGGGAAAACTGTTCTTAAAATTCCTCCGTACCACTGTGAATTAAACACCATCAAGTTAGCGTGGGCCAGAATCAAAGGCTATGTTGCAGTGAAAAACAGAACATACAAAATGCCAGAAGTTGAAGAACTGCTAGAAGAAGCAGTGAGAGCAGTGACTGCAGAAGTGCGTCCTCCATGTCACAGAAAAAAGTTGAAACTCAAATGTGAAAATTAGACTGCATTATAGAGGTGAGAGAGGAGCGATTTGTTATAAACCTCAATGAAAGCAGTTCAACAAAGTCAACCTTGTTTCGTCGTCCTTTAACATTATTATTACTGGTAATGTTATTAAAACTGATTTTGTTTGAATGGAGCGTTTTGTTACCAAACTGAATGAACATAAATCTGCTTCAGTAGAAAGTACTCAGTTTCATCGTACTTTTAACATTATTGTAACTGGCTTTGAATCTTCAATGCCGTCTATGTTGTTTCTTTACGCTTTATTTCGTTATATTGTTTCTCAGGTTTCTCATGGTTTGCTGTGACGTCAGCTCGGCAGCCGACATGGCCGACGAGAAATACAGGCCTCAGCACGCACATCATGCCACGTAAGCAAGGTAGTTCCGAGCCGAGCCAATTGACCAGCCCCTGGGGCACACCCCACTGCGTCATAGCGGCAGCCACGAGGCCAACGAGAAAGACAGGCCGCGGCGCGCCTGTCAAATTACGTAAGCAAGGTAGGCCTGAGCCGGCGCGTTCGCTAGCGGATTGGCCGGCCGCTGGGGCACAGCCCACTGCCTCGTAGCAGCGGGCCACTCAGCTAGCGATCACGGCGGCTCAGGCCTACCTTGCTTACGTAATTTGACAGGCGCGCCGCAGCCTGTCTCTCTCGTTGTCCTCGGGGCAGCCACTGAACTAGCGATCGTGCCGACTCGGAACTACCTTGCTTATGTACTCCAGTCATTTGGTGTCCAAAAAGAGGGTTACCTGGAAAGTTTTGCGGGAGTTTTGAAAATTGGAATACTTATAGATTTTGATGTGCTCTTTTCGAATTTTCACTTTGCCACCTCGTATCTTTGCCGCTCGCGCCGCCATATTGGAAAATGGCGCCCAAAAACATTTTTTTTGACGATATCTCCTTTCCGACGCATTTTTCGATGAAAATAGTTATGAGATAAATTAACTGGAGAAAATTTCCTACAATTTATATCCTAACTTTTTTTTGTAAAATTAATAGTTTCCGTGTACGAGCGCAGCAAAGGCTACTAAACGAAAAATATTTTACTTAGGGGTGAAAACCTAGTCTGCTGTGCCCTGCCCGTGGCTACACGGCCTGTCTCAGGTTTAGCGGGATTTCCCTTCTTGACCCTGGGGGCTTTCGGACCCCTTCCACATACGAGTGCCGCAAAGTCTTCTTGAAAAATATTTTACACCATGGTGAAAACTCGGTCTACTGCGGCCTACTTGAGGTTACACGGTCTGTCACAGGTATAGCGAGATTTCCTTCCTTTACCCTGGGGACGTTTGGATCCCTTCCACAAAATGTCTGCCAACCGAGCTCAAATGTTCTGCCTGAAAATCAGTACGAGTGCATCGTTCTACAGTGTCGTTTGCATTTACACTACCATGGATCCTGAGGAAGGGAACTGTTTTATCTGTGAAAATCCATTGCAAGGAAGTGAGGTGAGTGAAGTGAAGAAAAAAGAGTTGGAGACGTTTCGTAAGTCAAGTGCTAAAAGGAAGGACAAGAAAAAACTCTTGGAGATACTGAAAATGATAGTGCTGCAAGATGTGTGTCGCAAACGCTACAATAATGAGAAATTAATCTCTGCATTTTTGTGTAGAGGAGGCGATGTCGAATCTTCTCATCCACGACTGTGATCTACCACTTACCAAATATGCGAAGCGATCCCGACGATCACAGAAACATGCTTCAGTAGATATGCTTTTTGACGAGACAATGATCCCAACTATGTCGCAAGACAAGTTTCTGGGCAACGATGCAAACAAGAACCGCCTCAGCAGAATGTTGAAATCCAAATTTGAAGCTGCAAACTCCGTAGTTAAGCAAGCAACGGAAGATGCAGATACGCTAATAATCAACATATCAATCAGCATTTCATCTGCTTTTGATTCCGTAATAGTTGTTGGTGAAGATGTAGATCTTCTTATTCTTTTGACGGCTCTACCCCCGCATTCAGACATATATATTCTCAAACCAGGAAAAGGAACAATTTCGCAACGAATATATTCAACAGAAAGTATCATAGATAAAACAGTCGCAGATAGCATACTATTCTTGCATGCCTTCAGTGGCTGTGATACATCATCAGCACTCTTCAATCAAGGAAAAATGAAATGAGTCAATCTACTCCGGAAAAAAAAAACCGATTTAAATGAGCTTGTTCGGGCATTTAAAAACCCAAATAGCGACCCGGAAATCATTGCTGAAGCTGAAGAACGCTTCGTCCTTGCATTATATGGTTACAGTGACGTAAAAAGCATGTCGGTAAACAACTATAGATATAAATGCTTCACAAAATCAGCATTCAGAGGTAAATTTAATTTTGCATCGCTGCCACCGACAAAAGCCGCAGCACGACAACATTCATTTCGTATGGAGTGGGAAAAAATGCAGAACGATGGGGATAGGAAAAAAAGCAAGAATGGGCTAATTACTGTCACTACTTTCGAGCCCCCAGCTCCAGAGAAATTATTGAAACTTATTTCTTGCAAATGCAGAAAGGGATGTCAGGAAGTTTGTGGCTGCAGAAAGACTGGATTAAAATGCGTGAATTGCAGGGGTACCTGTCATAATTCCGAAGTTCCACAACAGGATAGTGATGAAGAGGAAGAGACGGAGACTGTTGTTCAGCAAACCTACGACGAAATCGAGGAAAAAGGTGATAAAGTCGAAGAAGAGAACCCTATTGCGGGTAGTGCGTAAGAACTTTGTATCCGTGAAATTTTGCTGGATTGTGTACACGAAGAACTCGCAGAACTTGGTCTGTCAGGAATAGCGTGGCGAAGAAGAATGCACTAAATTTAATGATCAGAGCATCATTTGTGGAATAGGCCTACTGGGGATACCACTAAAAAAACGCGCCAGTTACTCTACTTCATGGTGGTGTGGAAATGAATTTTTTCGTCAATACGCATGTTGCAGTTTACTTTGCGGCGCTCTTAATCTGAAACTATTCATTTCACACAAAAAAAGGTAAGGACAAAAATTGTAGGAAATTTTCTCTAGTTTAATTTATCTCATAACTGTTTTCATCGTAAAACGCGTCGGAAAGGAGATATCGTCAAAAAACTGTTTTTGCGCGCCATTTTTCCAATATGGCGGCGCGAGCAGCAAAGATCCGAGGTGGCAAAGTGAAAATTCGAGAAGACCACGTCACAATCTCTAAATATACCAATTTTCAAAACTTTCCAGGTAAAACTACCAAATGACTGGACTACTAGCAGTGCTGGTGGCAGCGCTAATACTGCGAGCAGGCGGTGCTGCAGGCTCCTTGCTGTCGGGGGGCCCGGGCTGCTGACTGGCAAATATTCACACTGTTGTCGTAAAATAAATGTTGTAGCATATTGGGTTTTAGAATATCTCCAAAGATGGCTACATTTCTCAGCAGGGGGAGGGGGAGGCGAAATCCCTGGGGCCCGGTCCTCGTGGAGATGGGGGCCTAATCGTGCTTGCTGCCCCGTGACTAGTGCTGGCTCGCAGCAGCCCTGCACTTTAATTTAACTAACACTTCTTATCAGAAAAAAGACTCTTTCCATGTAATTTTTCATTTAACTTCAGTAAGGAAAGAAACTTAACTTGTTCCTTTACTAGGCTAATTATTACCATTTACAAAAAATTGACGTGACAGTAATAAATGTTACTGAGTTACTGTAATTTTAGACGAGATAATTTTCAGATTAATCATATGAATTCGCGTACTTTAAGGTAATAGCGAACATCTCCATAGAAGGTATCTTGAGTCTCAGGTTCGTTTTTCATTTTGCGAAGTTTTCATAAATTAATTCGCTGGAGCTTGATAGAGGCCTGCGAAGTATTTGAAAATTTGTTACCTTGTGATAACTCATTAAACAAATCGTAATACTCGACCTTCAGTGTATTTTCCCCTTTAAGAAAATTATTAACCCTAAGAACGTCTCTACTGCACCCTTTGCAGCATCTAAACTACTAGAACAAAAAAATAAAATAAAACAGAAAAATTCAGTTTACTTTTTAGTCTTTGTCGATTGTATGAATTGAACTTTTGCCGCCTCAGGGGCTCCGCATTAATTTGCTGAGTACGGGCGTGCCGAATCTGGGTCCTGAGCTGTAGACTGTGTCACGCCAACAGTCCGCCACACCATGCGTGCTTCAGTGACAACCGTTCGGCGCGACGGTGGAACGTTGCTCGTTTCAGAGCCCAGGGATCTTAGCTTAATCGCCCTGGTCGCAAGGACGGTATAAACCTCTCTCTCTCTCTCTCTCTCTCTCTCTCTCTCTCTCTCTCTATATATATATATATATATATATATATATATGTGTGTGTGTGGCAAGAGAGAATTTAATGTGACAGCATATGATCCCAAGACGTTACCTTTCCTTTCCACCCCATGGGAGGAATGTAGAGGTCTTAACAGATCAGAACCATACTCGCCACAGTTTCTTGTGTGTACACACTCAGATGGAGAGTCGTTAATGCATTCTAAGCCACAGTTCTTTGTTGATCATCTTGAAGACAAGTTTGGCGAAGAGGCGTCATTTTCCAATATAAGAAGTGGAACTGTTCTGGTACAGACGGCGTTCCCAGCCCAGTCGCGGGCACTGATTGCCTGTGATAAGCTGAGTGATATCCCGGTTAGTATCACGTCTCACAAGTCGTTAAACATGGTCCAAGGTATAATGTACAATCGAGATCTCCTGTCCCAGACTGATGATGAGATGCAAGCAAACCTGCAGCACCGAGGTGTTCACTTCATCTGGTGTGTATATAGGGGACCAAAGTATCAGAGGGTTGCCACCAGTATTTTGCCTTCGCCTTTGAAGGCGATACACTGCCTGAGGAGGTCAAGGTAATGATATACCAGTGTGACGTAAAACCATATGTCCCACCCCCTACGCAGTGTTTCCGGTGCTGGAAGTTCGGGCACGTCCTCCTGGTGCAATTCCAGCCCAACTTGCAGGGAATGGGGGCGCCCATCACATCTGGACGCCCTATGTACTCCACCTCCCCTTTGCGTGAATTGTGGGCAACATCATCCGCCATGCTCGCCAACCTGCATTATTTTACATCAGAAACGGAAAATAATGGAGATCAAGACTCTGGACCGATTCACTTAGAGATGTGAAAGAAATATGAACAACTCCACCCTGTACGAATGGTCACATGTTTCACTGCAGTCACGTTGTCACCAGCTTCTTTGGGGTCGACAGCACCTTCAGTGCTCTGTGGATCATAAACCTCACACTGCTCCCTTGTTCGGTGGGGGCACATCTTCACCTGTTGCTCTCCCAACACCTCCTTCGGGAGCAATTCTCCCCCCACCATCTCCCAGTCGGAGAAGGAACAGTCTTCCCCAGCTCCTCTCGCCCGGAAGGGGTGCCTAGGGACGCTACCTTCCGAAGCTTCTAAGAGTGGTCCGGAGGATTCCAGCCCTAGGCAGAAGGAGCCTCTGCAGGCTTTCCAATCTGGATTGGGACCTGAAACCACTTCAATGAAGCCCTTCCAGCTCATTAAACCAAAAGGGCAGCGAGAGGCAAGAAAATCCAAGAACCAGGAAAAGAATCTCTGGAGGCTGCGACGCCACAGCTATCCTTATCTTCTGCTTCAGAAAACGAGGTTTAGATCCTCGCGTGTCCCGATGATCTCGCCATAACTGAATCGCCAGAGCCGATGATCCTCCATCCTGCGGATTCTGAGCAGAAGACAGTAGGTGCCCCACCATAATAAGCTGCTTATACCTCACAATATGGCTACTCAGATCATTGCAGTGGAATTGTGGTCATTTTTCCACCATCTGGCTGAGCTGCAGCAGTTATTGTGCCACTTCCCGGTGCTCTGTTTAGCCCTACAGGAAACTTTGCCCTTTGAGGCTATAGAGGCTGTTTTAAAAATCGTTCTGCCTATGACAGAGTTCATCTACATCTACATCTACATGGGTTACTCGGAAATCACATTTAAGTGCCTGGCGGAGGGTTCATCGAACCACCATTATACTATTTTATCTCCCATTCAATTCTCGAATAGCGCGCGGGAAGAATAAACACCTGAATCTCTCTGTTTGGGCTCTGATTTCTCATATTTTATTCTGATGATCATTTATACCTATGTAAGTGGGAGTCAACAATATATTTTCGCATTCAGAAGAGAATGTCGGTGATTGGAGTTTCGTAAGTAGCCCATGCCGCAGAGATAAGCGCCGTTGTTGTAATGATTCCCATCCCAGATCATGTATCATTTTCGTAACGCTGTCTCCCCTGTATCGTGACAATATGAAACGAGCTGCCCTTCTTTGGACTCTTTCGATGTCCTCCGTCAAACCCACCTGATAAGGATCCCACACTGGGCAGCAATACTCCATAAAAGGGCGGACAAGCGTAGTGTATGCAGTTTCTTTAGTAGTTTTGTTGCATCTTTTAAGAGTTCTGCCAATAAAACGCAGCCTCTGATTCGCCTTTCCCACGTCATTATCTACTTGTTCTTTCCAATTTAAATCAGAAGTAATTGTCATTCCTAGGTATTTTGTGGAGTTTACGGTCTTCACATTTGATTGATTTATCATGTAAACAAAGTTTAACGGATTTCTTTTCGTACTCATGTGGACGACTTAACACTTCTCATTATTTAGAGTCAACTGCCACTTCTTACACCATAGTGATATCTTTTTCAGATCGTCCTGCAGTTGTTTTTGATCTTCAGATGATTTTACTAGACGGTAAATGACGGCGTCATCTGTAAACAACCTAAGAGAGCTACTTAGATTTTCCCCTAAATCGTTTATGTAAATAAGGAACAGCAGAGGACCAATAACACTACCCTGCGGAACGCCCGAAATCACATCTGTTTTAGTCGATGCCTTACCATCGATTACTACGAACTGTGTCCTCTCTAAAAGGAAATCCCCTATTCAGTCGCAAGTTTGGGGCGATATACCGTAACCACGCAATTTGATTACAAGCCGTTTGTGAGGTATGGTGTCAAAAGCCTTCTGGAAATGAAGGAATACGGAATCAATTTGCGAACCCTTATCGATAGCACTCATCACTTCGTGTGAGTAAAGAGCTAGTTGTATTTCGCATGAACGATATTTTCTAAATCCATGCTGACCTTGTGCCAATAGATCATTCTGTTTGAGATAATTCATAATATTTGAATACAGGATATGTTCCAAAACCCTGCTGTAAATTGACGTCAATGAAATAGGCCTGTAGTTTAATGGGTTACTCCTACTGCCTTTCTTGAATATAGGTGTGACCTGTGCAACTTTCCAATCTTTTGGTACAGATCCTTCTTTGAGAGAGCGGTTGTATATGGCTGCTAAGTAAGGAGCTATCGCTTCAGCATAACCAGATAGAAATCTAATGGGTATACAATCCGGACCCGAAGACTTGTTCTTGTTAAGTGATTTTAGTTGCTTCACTACTCCGATAATATCTACTTCTACGTTACTCATACGGTCTCTGTTCGTAATTTGAAATCTGGGATACTGATTTCGTCTTCTTTGGTAAATGAGTGTTAAGCTATGTTTAGTAACTCTGCTTTAGTAGCGCTGTCATCGGCAGGATCGCCATTACTATCACGTAGTGAGGGTATTGTTTGTGTTTTGCCCCTAGTATATTCAACATATGAACAAAATCTCTTAGGGTTTTCAGTCAAATTTCGAGAAAGAGTTTCGTTGTGATAAATATTGTAGGCATCTCGCATTGAAGTCCTCGCTAAATTTCGAGCTTCTCTGTAGGATCGTCAATCCTGGGGATTTTGTGTTACTTTAAATTTAGTAAGCCTTTTTCGTTGCTTTTGCATCAGTGTCCTGACCTGTTTTGTGTACCAAGGAATTTATTTGGTATAAAACCGTAAATTGCTGTCGATACCACTTCTTTGAATTTGAGCCACATCTGGTCTACACCTACATTTAGTGTTAGAAACGAGTGGAAACTATCTTTTAAGAAGCAATGTATTTTATTCCTATCTGCTTTCCGGGACAAATATACGTTTCGTTTATTTTTGGTAACTTTTGGACTTTCGATATTCAATCTCCCTACGACAGCTCTGTGTTCACTAATACCTGTATCCGTTTTGATGCTCGTTATGAGCTCAGGATTGTTTGTTGCTAAGACATCAGGAGTGTTTTCACATCCATTTACAATTCTAGTTGGCTCATGAACTAATTGTTCGAAGTAATTATCAGAGAATGCGTTGAGTACAATTTCACACGACGTTCTATCCGTACCTCCAGATTTGAAAATATAATTTCGCCAACAGATTGAGGGTAAATTAAAATCTCCGCCTACTATTATCGTATGAGTCGGATACGTTTTTGTAATTTGACTCAGGTTTTCTTTGAACCCTTCTGCTATTGTATCGTCAGAGTCGGGAGGCCGGTAAAAGAAACCAATTATTAACTTCTTACGATTTTCAGGTACAACCTTTACCCATAATAACTCACAGGAACTATCAAATTCAGCTTTCTGGTGAAGTTTGCATTTACGTCCTAGCCTCTGTCCCAAGCACTGCATTGCCTCTTCAAATACCTCTAGAGGCAGTGGCTGTTAGGCTCCGGTCATTGCAAGATTTTACTGTATGTTCTGTATACCTTCCACCAGATGATGATGTGTCTCCTTTAGACCTCGCTGCCTCGGTCGCCCAACTTCCCCCATCCTTCCTTCTTTTGGGGGATTTCAACGCCCACCACACTTTGTGGGGTGGCACACAATCCTCGGCCAGGGGTGGAGATGTCGAGACTCTACTGATGCAGCAGAACATATGCATTCTCAACACCAGTGCTGCTACACATTTTAGTGAAGTACGTGTCATGTATTCCCCAATCGACTTG
Organism: Locusta migratoria; assembly: GCA_026315105.1. Lineage (NCBI taxonomy): Eukaryota > Metazoa > Arthropoda > Insecta > Orthoptera > Acrididae > Locusta > Locusta migratoria. The sequence continues at coordinate 566,127,167 of CM048745.1, forward strand.
TCTGTCTGCTGCCCAAGCCTTCTTCCACATCTCACCTGCAGGGTCCACGACAACCTGTGCGGCAGTGGCCATTTTCCTACCTTCATGTCACTCCCACAGTGTCTGCCTGCTGACTGTCTGCCTCGCTGGTCCCTCCATAGGGCTGACTGGTCAGCTCATTCCTCAGCTGCTGTGATTTCCTTTCCCATTCCATGTGATGTTGATGCCACCGTTCAGCATGTCACAGAGGCCATCGTTTCTGCAGCTGAGAAAATTGTCTCCACCACACTCAGCTTACTCCACCATAAGTCAGTACCGTTGTGGAGACCGGAGATCGCTCAAGCCATCCGAGAATGTCAGCAAGTACTACATCGCCACTAACGCCACCCTTCTGTAGAACATCTTATTGCCTTCAAGCATCTCCAGGCACGGGTCCGACTACTGATCCAACAAAGCAAGAGGGCCTACTGGGAGAAGTATGTTGCCTCCATTGGTTCCCACGCTTCTCCTTCCTGCATGAGGTCACAAGTTCGACGCCTCCTCTGAAAAGCTAATCATTTACATATAACAGCATCTTTTTCCTGTCGGTTAAATTTCGCATCTGTAGCGCGTCATCTTCGTGTTGTAGCTATTTTAATGACCAGGTGTGTAAAAGGTTTCAAAATAATGTGTTTTTACCGAATAATTTCCTCCCAATGGAGTGATATAGGTTCCACGAAACAGAACACATGCGAATCCCATTATCGCGGTTTTTAATTTTTTTTCGTGAAAACTAAGATTTTTACTGATAGACAATCGATACAGAGGAGTGTAGCTTTACTTACTTTACATAAAACATTTTTTCATGGGCAAATTAGGGAACTTGATATTTGCGAAGAGGCAAATATCGAGTTGCGAGCGTGAAGGTCGGGGTGAGAGTTTAAAATAGAGAAAGTTTAATTTTTAAAACTCACAACCACCAGCTGCGAACCAAATTCCTAAACATGCAAAAACACTTGAACTGTGATTGCGACTGTTTGACTCGTTTTCTAGGGGATGATATCACACGTTTGCAGCCTTCCTTCCCTGCATATGATTAAAAAAACAAATTCGTAATAAAATCAAGTTCATGAGAGAAAAGGGTGTCCTAACTACTATTTTTGAAAACACGTGAAAGTTCATTTTATGTTGTTTATTTCACAATATTAGAACCCTATGGCTGATACGTCTGTACGTCGACACATTTATCAAATAAAGTTATAGCTCGTGAGCCCCCAGACAAAAATGAATATTTGTCGCAAATTGTTTTCACACCATGTGGCTGTCTCAACCACCGTTTATGTTCGTGCCTATGTGATGACACGTGTTACATTAACAAATCACAGTCACTTTAATTCAATGCGATGCTCACCTTGTTCCACCGGATAAATTCTCACAACACACAGTAGCACTCGATTCAACTTGGTGCAGTCTACGACGAACAACCACACGTGGCGATTGCCACACACAAATCTATATCCTCCACCTCGCGATCCACATGCCGACCGATGCAGAGCGACGCCGCCCGGCCAGCTACCCCACGTGCTCCCGACCTCGTCACTTCCTGCCCACGCGCGCGCGCGCTCAAAAAGCTCAACTGCCGGTTTTTTTTCCCTATGTCATCAACTTCCCCATGTGAGCTGTTCTAACCGATTTGCCAACGTACAGCGCTCAGCCAATACATTTCTAAAACTTTACTTAAAATCAAAATAATTACACTACACATTAAACAAATATCTTCTTACGTTTTTATATTAGTATAAACATCCTTTGTACTATTTATTATAATCGTGCAATTTCTTATATCACAGATAAATGATTTAACTGAATATTTCAAGGTAAAATACACAAGATTAATTGAAAATAAAATGAGAAATAGTTAATATATTATTTTTATAAACAAACATTGCCATGCTAGTTGTGTAACTGTCTTGTCTTCGTTGGTAATTTATTACTTTTCATTGTCAATTAAACATATTACGCCAGATGTGACTATATCGACTAATGTATTATTTACTTATCAACAGGCTATTTTGTAATGAGGGCCTTGAAGGTATTACTGCATCGTATTACTTCAAATGCCGGTAGTATTAGAATATTTTATTTCACGCTGTGCACTGCACTGTTACTGGCACTCGCCATTGTCCCTCTCTCCCCTCACCGGAAACGAACTGGAAAATCCTAAGCTGGAACAAGCCACCAATGTCGGCCTGCTCGCTGGCCTCCCGCCAGCTACAAGTACACAGCAAATCTCAACGTGGAGAATTTCTACCTATGGCCTAACTATAAATGTTGTCATCCAACTGTGTACATACATTGCTACCATAATTAATAAGATTAAAATTGTGTAACATTTAGTGCATTGGCATGGTCAATGTGTGCAGTGAACTTCATACTGTTTAATTATCAAATGCTATTAATTTACCAGTATTTATATTGGGCGGTAATCTTACAGAGTTGTCTAATTTGCCTATGAAAAAAAAAATGTTTTATGTAAAGGCAGTAAAGTTACATTCCTCTGTATCGATTGTCTATCAGTAAAACTTTTAGTTTTCGCGAAAAAAAATTAAAAATCGCGATAATGAGATTCGCATGTGTTCTGTTTCATGGAACCTATATCACTCCATTGGGCGGAAACTATTCGGTAAAAACACATTATTTTCAAACCTATTACACCTGGCCATTAAAATTGTTGCACCACGAAGATGACGCGCTATAGAAGCGAAATGTAACCGACAGGAAGAAGATGCTGTGATATGCAGATGATTAGCTTTTCAGAGCATTCACACGAGGTTTGCGCCGGTGGCGGCACCTACAACGTGCTGACATTAAGAAAGTTTCCAACCGATTTCTCATACACAAACAGCAGTTGACTGGCGTTGCCTGGTGAAACATTGTTGTGATGCCTCGTGTAAGGAGGAGAAATGCGTACCATCACGTTTCTGACTTTGATAAAGGTCGGATTGTAGCCTCTCAACGCGATAGGCTACAATCCGAGCGGTTTATCATATCGCGACATTGCTACTCATGTTGGTCGCGATCCAATGACTGTTAGCAGAATATGGAATCGGTTGGTTAAGGAGGGCAATACAGAACGCCGTGCTCGATCCCAACGGCCTCGTATCACTAGCAGTCGAGATGACAGGTATCTTATCCGCATGACTGCAACGGATCGTACAGCGAAGTCTCGATCCCTGAGTCAACAGATGGGGACGTTTGCAAGACAACAGCCACCTGCACGAACAGTTCGACGACTTTTGCAGCAGGATGGACTATCAGCTCAGAGACCATGGCTGTGGTTACCCTTGACGCTGCATCACAGACAGAAGCACTTGCAATGATGTATGCAACGACGTACCTGCGTGCACGAATGGCAAAACGTATTTTTGTATGAATTCAAGTTCTGTTTACAGAATCATGATCTTCGCATCCGTCTTTAGCGACGTCAAAGTGTACGCACATTGGAAGTGTGTATTCGTCATGGCCAAATTGGCGTATCACTCGGCGTGATGGTATGGGGTGCCATTGGTTACCCGTCTCGGTCGCCTCTTGTTCGCATCGACGGCACTTTGGACAATGGCAGGTACATTTCAGATCTGTTATGACCCGTGGCTTTACCCTTCATCTGATCCCTGAGAAACCCTACATTTCAGCAGGATAATGCACTACAGCGTGTTGTAGGCCTTTCTGGATACGGTAAATGTTCGACTGCTGCCCTGGCCAGCACATTCTTCAGATCTCTCAGCAGTTGAAAACGTCTGGTCATTGCTGGTCGAGCAACTGGCTCATCACAATACGCTAGTCACTACTCTTGATGAACTGTGGTATCGTGTTGCAGCTGCATGGGCATCTGTACCTGCACACGACATCCCAGCGCTGTTTGACTCAATGCCCAGGCGTATCAAGGCCATTAATACGACCAGAGGTGGTTGTTCTGGGTACTGATTTTTCAGGATCTATGCACCCAAATTGCGTGAAAATGTAATCACATGTCAGTTCTAGTACAACAGATTTGTCCAATAAACACTGGTTTATCCTCTGCATTTCTTCTTGGTGTAACAATTTTAATGGCTAGTAGTGTACATTTGCTATTTGCCATAGTTGTTCTGATACTTAAAAATAAATTACGGCACAGCACATAGTTTGAAACATACGCGGTGCAAAATTTACTCGCTGACCAGTTTATGTTACGAACATTTTAAGTCCTACATTACTGCGTATGAAATAATAATAATAATAATTTCGTGTGTCTCTTTGAAGCCAACACATTGCAATAATTGTCCTCAGTGACTGTGTAGTTACATTTTGTGCTTGGCTATTACGGGCTACGACACCTCATACTCGATGTTATGGCCACTCACTGTGTGGAAGGAAGAAAGGAAGATTTGCGTTTAACGTTCCGTCAACAGCGTGGTCATTAAAGACGGAACTAGCGCTCGCATTGTTTGGGCAAGGATGGGGAAGGAAATCCGTTGTGCCCTTTTAAAAGAACAATCGTGGCATTCGTGTGGAATGATTTAGAAAAATCCTGGAAAACGTAAGGCTGGATGGCTGGAGGTGGATTTGAACCGCCATCCACTATGCGGAGTTGTTCCTTCTGTCTCTTTCGTTTATGAAGTCGGTCACATGCACACTTGATATTAACATTGCATTATTTTAAAATGAGATTCGCAAACGTAATTTCTCTTGTTTCCAGCACCAATTTTACTGACGAGATATGCAGCAACTATTGTCGTGAACAATGTTTAACAAATTAAGAAAGCTGGCTTGAAAACACTTTATCTTGTAATTAAATGACAACAGAAGTTCAAGACACCAATGGAAATATGCAGTTTTTATTCAAGTATAGCGAGGTGTGTTCTGACGCAAAAGTTCATTGTTGTTATTGTGTTTATTTTGAGGGGACTAAACATCTAGGTCATTAGTCCTCTGATCCTAGATAAGAGCTCACTGTCAGATTCTAAACACAGATAACGAGGAGGGAGATTCACTAAAGAGAGCGACTGACAATGAACAGTTCGCTGATTACATAAAAGAAAGACACATATGAAAAAAACCAAGTCAGGAACTACGTTAAAAACTGGACAGCAGAATATCATTGCTGGCTGATCACGAAGATAAAACAGGATAAGCCAACCATACTGCACACACTAAAAACCCCTAGGCATTTTCCGTAAGAGTCTTGAAAAGTCTTTAAAAGCGCTGTATAGGTGAGGACCTGAGATGGCAGGCGATACCATCCACCACTAGATGGAATTGTAAAAACCAGCCACACGAATAAAACTTAAAACTGCGTTAGCCATGGAAGCGTCGTCGCCTAAAACTAAGGATAGTCCGTCTGGTAGATTAAAAGATTGTGAAAGTGGTCTAAAACTGGACAATCCATCAGTAGCTGGACTACTGTCACCGCTGCTCCACACCGACACAAAGACAGGGCCTCTCGGCAAAGGAGATAGCCATGGGTCAGCGATGTAATGCCCTATGCGGAGGCGGCAGAGGACAACTGATTCACGACGTATGGGCTGCAGTGAAGACTTCCACAGGGCCGTCGATGGCTTGACTGCGCGAAGCTCATTCTGCGCACATGTGGTAGCCCATTTAATGCTCCAAACCTCACGTACCTTCCGGTGCAAAGCCAACTTCAGGTCCCATTCCGTGACGCCTATCTCCAGAGGTGGTGTTGTAGAGGCCTGCATGGCCAACTGATCAACTTCTTCATTCCCCGGTATGTCGGTGTGACCCAGGGTCCACACAAAACCCACAGAACGTCCAGATCTGCCGAGAGGGTAATGGGTGGCAAGAGAAATACTGGTCGCTTGCCTGCAAGTCACTCAGGGAGTCACTACAGATGACAAATGACCCCCCGGGGCAGGCTTTGAGGTGTTCTAGAGCCCTTATAATGGCGACCAGCGATGGTACTCTCACGTAGCAAGGAATGCATTTTAAGATGGTTGTCATGAAGATACACATACTCAGCATGATCATCTGCCAGGGAACCATCAGTGTAAATGGCTTCAGCGCCACAATATGAATCAAGGAGTTCCAGGAACTGGCAACGGAGTTGTGTTGCAGAAACGGAGCCCTTTTAAGCACAGGACAGATCCAGACAAATCTGCAAACAGGTAATGAATCAAGGAGACGTTTGATTTGAATAGGAGAAAGTGGCAAGGAGTGGACAGGATTCACAGTGCAAGAGAAGGGAACGAACACAGACTGCAGCAGAGTAACCTGACCTGGACCGTCGGCGAGCAATAGGGAGTGCAGCGTCTGGGAAAAAGGGCTGGTGGTTCAGGTGGTGTGGCGAGGTCAGAACATGGGCAACATGTGAAGCTAGCAGGTGTTGCCGGCGGAACTGTAGGGGAAGGACCCCAGCTTCAACTAGGAGGCTTGTCACAGGGCTCGTGCAAAAAGCCCCTATGGCCAAATGGACACCACATTGTAAAATTGGGTCCAATGCTTGCAGTGCTGAAGGCGCGGCCGAATCATAAACGATGCATCCGTAATTGAAACGCGTCTGAATGAGGGCCTGATAGAGTCGCAGTTCCGTTGGGCGTGCAGCTCCCCAAATAGTGTGTCTCAGACAGTGCAGGATGTTGAGGTGCCGCCAGCACTTTGAGCCAGTTTGAGCTGGCGAACGTGTGGCACCCAAGTGAGGCGGTTATCTAACAACATGCCTAAAAAATCGTGCGTCTTTACAACACGCAGCAGGTCATCAGCCAAATACAGTTCGGGTTCCGGATGTTACGCCCGACGTCGACAGAAACGCATTACCCGGGTTTTTGGAGCAGAAAACTGAAAACCGTGGGCAATCGCCCACGACTGTGCCTTTCTAATTGCTAGCTGCAACTGCCGTTCGGCGACACCAGTGCTGATGGAGCTAAAATACATGCAGAAGTCATCAGCATATATGGAGGTGAAAACTGATGACCCCACAGCTTCTGCAAGACCATTAATTACGAATAAAAATAGAGGGACACTAAGAAAGGAACGCTGTGGAACACCGTTTTATTGATAATGAGGTGAGCTGAGACAAGTACCAATACGAACATGAAACGAACGTAGTGCAGGAAAGTTCTGTGTGAATACAGGAATTGGACCCTGTAAGCTCTAATTGTAAGGCGTAGACAGGATATGATGGTGCCAGGTGGTGTCGTACTCATTCCACAGGTCAAAGAAAATGGTAACAAGATATTCATGACGAGTGAAGGCTGTACGGATAGCCGACTCCAGCGACACCAGATTGTCGATAGTAGAGCGGCCATGAAGGAACCCACATTGTCCTCGATGATCCACATAAGCCTCTGACTCACCATGTGTTCGACAAGCTTGCAAGGAACGTTTGTGAGGCTGATTGGTCGGTAACTATCAGCCACCTGCTGATCTGCCCCAGGCTTCATCACCGGGATGATGACGCCATTGAGACAGGAAACTGACTGTGAATATGATCGGATCCAAGGGAGGTGTCAGTGCAGGCAGCAAGGGCACTTTAAAAACTCCCACTCAGTAAAAGTGATGATGTATGTTTCCCGGCGTCGCGTTCGGAAGGATATTTCGCGTTGCTCCATTCGGTCTTTAAAGGCACGGAAATCTGTACTACAAGCTGTGAGTTTAATGGTCTGCCATGTGCTCATCTATGGTGACAGGGTCAGTACAGATTGTTCCCTGAATGCTGAGGCACGGGATTCGCACTGGTGGGCGGTGCATGAAGAGGCATAAAACTTGTGACCACAGACGTGAAGGAGTAGCGCGGGAACCAATGGAGGCAACATACTTCTCCCAGGAGTCCTTCTTGCTTTGTTGAATCAGTCACCAGACCCGTGCCCAGAGATGCTTGAAGGCAATAAGATGTTATACAGATGGGTGGCGTCAGTGGCGCTGTAGTGCTCGCTGACGTTCCCGGATGGCTTCAGCGATCTCCAGTGTCCACCAGGGCACCGACTTACGGTAGAGTGAGCCGAGTGTGGTAGGGACAGTTTTCTCAGCTGCAGAAACGATGGCCTCTGTGACCTTCTGTACAGCGGCATCAACATCAGCTGAAATGGGAGAGGAAATCACAGCAGCTGAGGAATAAGCTGGCCAGTCAGCCCTATGGAGGCACCAGTGAGGTAGATGGTCAGCGGGCGGACACTCTTAGAGCGACATGAAGATAGGAAAATGGTCGCTGCCACACAGGTTGTCGTGGACCCTCCAGGTGAGATATGGAAGAAGGCTTGGGCTGCAGACAGACAAGTTGATGGCGGAATACATGCCATGCACTTCGCTAAAATGTGCAGCAGTACTGGTGTTGAGGATGCATATGTTCTGCTGTGTCAGTAGAGTCTCAACATCTCTACCCCAGGCCGAGGTCTGTGTGCCACCCCACAATGTGTGGTGGGCCTTGAAAACCCCCAAAAGAAGGAAGTGACTGGTTTTCGAACTGTCTCTAAAAACGATATGGAAGATCTAAAGAGAAGTACTTCCAAGAAGTAGCCACTTCATGGATTTGATAGCCCCCCCCCCCTTTATGTATCTTTGAGTCCAATGTATTTTAAGAAATCAGTGGTATTCACGAATGAATTGTACTCAACATTCATTAATTAAAAAATCTATCAAACCCATATAGTGGCATTTACACTGAAATTCGTCAAAAACATTTAGCTATTTCCTATGAATGTGTTATTATTTTGCTATAAAATATTTATGTCATCACAGATGTTCAGCAGTAATCGTGAAAAATATTGACGTATTTTCAATGGATATGTCACGAATTAAGACTAAAACCATTTACATGGAAAACGCAGTGTTGTTTTCAAAACAAAATTTAAATACGAATTGTTATTGCCTTTCTCCATGACATTTCTGATTGTCTGCCTGTCTCTACCAACATATGGACATCGAAGAATAACTAGAGGCTCCTAAAGTAGCATTTAATCATTAAATTATGCGTGTTTGACACCACCTCCTACTCTGTAGAAGAATTTTCGAGGAAGAGTCAAGGCGGTGGAAAGGATGAATGGGATGTCACCAATGGAGAGATGATTAAGGGACCTCATAACATGTCTCTTCATAAAATTGACACCGACGATTAATATTTTTATTATTTGAATGGAAAGTTTAAGAATGTTAAAGATAAAATTTATAAAATGAGAAGGAAAGGGGAAATTGCCTATTACAAACTGTAACAACGTGACTGACTTTTAATAACACACACCGATTTAATAAACATTTCCACTCCTTTTAGACTTCTAAGACTAATGTCGGTTTTATGCATCGAAATTTCTCCTTCTAATCGAGTCGTGTACACGAGTTTCACGATGAATGTGTTTTTTTAATTTTTTAATTTCATTTCTTTGTGCATTTTTTCGTTTACCGTATACAGGCATGTGATGGACTCAGAGATCGTCAGTTTTTTGTATAGTGTTGAGTCACACCGAGGATATAAATCACTGAGTAGCAGGATATCGACCTACTCCTGCAGATTCGACAGTGTGAGAAAGCCACTGAAGCTTTTTAAGGTACAGGTGGCATTACGTCGAAAAGTATATTTTTCTAACTCCGGACGTTACCGTATGTATATTTTTCGAATTTTTAATCTACATTTATGAAATCTGTGTAGAGATGTTTTCTATAATCGTGTCTTTATTTGTAGTTTTTTACCTTATACTTCGTTATAATGGAGGATACAAAAACCATCGGCATATGAACGCCAAGGAGCTCTTTATATTTGTTTAGTTGTATGTCTGTTCCCTAACGTGTCTTGAAAAAGTTTTGAACGGCATGCACGGCTTCTATGCTGAGCTGTATCTTCTATACTTTTTCATCCTACGTATCTCGTACGCTATTTGATAGCTTTCTGTAGCATCGTTCCTTAAGTCTGACAGTAATTACATGTGCTAAAGTATGTATTTACCGTTATTCTATATCTAACTGCGTTTTAGAAATCTTTGTTCACTTCTGTGGACGGTAAATGAAATGGAATGGGGCCTTGCTAGTACTATTCCCCATACCGTTGATGTGAGCATTGCCAGGAGTCTGGCAAAGAGAACTCCGGGAAGTTTCAGAGCACTGTGTGAAAAATATTTCCAATTAAAACTTTATTCACCTGTATATCTACAAGATATAAATGGAAACAAGAAGAATCATATTGTATTTAAACGCACGCGCGAAAGCGCGTGCGTAACATTTTTTGTAAGCGGTGAACCTCTGTCAAATTTATGGTTTTATTGGTAAAATGACAGTATTAAAAGCAGATGAGTATTTTCCTGCGCATGCCAATGTGACTATGTGTGGTACCATATAGCTTTCTACCCAGTAATTTACTAGCAGTGAAATGACCGGGAATCACATTACTATAAAACATCATTCTTAATAAAGTTACAGATCGTGTCTGTGATCGTATTAAACATGGATTTGTTTGCATCCCGTCAGTTTTTTTTCCTTAATAAACTGAAACATGAAGATTTACGTCACACTTAAACACACGCGCGAAAGTTGATATGCTGCACCGGAACTCTGCTTTACGATTGGCTAAACAGACTCTGTTGGTAAAACTCCAGAATAGATGTGAAATTCTACAAAGTTATATGCATAAATCGGCAGAGAAAAGATTAAACAAAACTACACGGAGAAAAAGTCGCTACATCGGGTAACATTTATTTATATAAATTTGACTAAAATCTTTTAATTGAGAATGAATGAAATTCCTTAGTGAATAAGTCGGACGAATGTATATTTACGTAAAAGAATTTTCAAAGACATTCTATAAATGTTTGTAGCGACATTGTGTTTCTGCATGGTTTTTTTTTTCTTTCTTCAAAAAAAAAAAAAAAAGCTCACGGGATGCAGACAGATCTATGTTTTATGGCAGTTACAGAGGTACATCAACCGCCTTGATAAATGGTACGCACGCGTTTAGTTCTAATGTAGCATTTTGTATTTCTCATTATTTAAAAAAAAAGAAAAAAAAACCTCACGAGATGGAGACAGAACTAGATGAACCAAGTCGAAAAATTGACGATACTTTACGTAATATCTGTATCGTATTAACCTGAACGTGTGAGATGAAGTAAAAAAATAGATGGAGTTTTTATAGGTGACCAAATGACGATACTTCACGTAATATCTAATCGTATTCTAAACTTGAGCAGTAAGTGCAGTAAAAAACACGATACAGTTTTTAGAGGTCACCAAAGAACGATACGTCTTGTAATATCTGTATCGCATGCTTTATTTCAGAATCTACGATAACTGACTAATAAATCAGTAATTCTTGTTTAACGTAGCAATCGGAATTTGTGACATATTTGGAATAATTGATTAACGCTATTCCTTGTAAATTAAAGATAATAGTTTTACATATTGTAAACGCCCTAATAAATAAATGCATTCCAATATATATTACCTCTGACACATTTACAATATCAGCGACTAGTAATAAACAAGTACACATTGTGTATAGAAAAACATTACCACTGTTTCTTTCAAACGACAAACGTGATAAAATTTTACTTACGGCGTCGACGGTGCAAAGCGCCTATGTTCACAAACATCGTTCAGTGCTCTTTCAGAACACAGTGACATATAATGGGGGAGAGGTCACTAAATTAATTACGGTCCTAAAGAGAACACTTCCTTGCCAACATGTGCACACTGCCACTACCTTAAGTAAAATTCATGCCATTTGCGTAAATTCCACACGAATAACGTCATAACGTGCAAGTGAACGATAATAATAATAATAATAATAATAAAGAACTAAAAAACGAAAAGTAACGAAAACAACACACTTTATTTTAAATTTGGAACAAACTTCATATTTTTAAAAACTACCTGACACTTCACTCTGGATTGTACACTCTTCTCACTGGTTTCAAAAATTCGGAAAACAAGTCTTTACTGTCAGAGTACACTCCACATGTACTCAAATAAATATGAAGTAAGCATATTCTTGGATTTATTCGGTCCCATGAAACTTGTTTTGATAGCTGACCACGTACCCTCTATTGAATTAGTGTGAGCAACTGTTTCAGGGTCCTTGAAATGGATACTGTGTTACACAGTCAAATGATTAAAGCCCTCATCAGAAAGGCAATTGTAACTTTTGGAACAGTCGGAAATGACTGTGGAACCCGGCCGTACATATTTCTTCAGAACGCCCAAAAGAAAATGTGTTGTCCTCTTCGGTACGACTTATTCGACCTCCTCTCAACACCGCCAAACACCCACCTTCCCTTAATTTTTTTACCCCGTTGATATTTTCTTTTCCCAAATAAAGCCTCATCAATTTCAACTATTTTATCCTCCCCCCCCCCCCAATCAAATCCCCGTTGTTGACACAGTCCACTACACACACTTCTCGGCAAAAAGATCGTCAGTCTGCAACGGTGGTTTGCGACACTTTCAGTTCCAAGCAAATACAACTACTTGTTCACCTCCTTATTCACGACAAAGTGAGTTACAGTATAAACGCAGTACTCAGCTTGCTGCCGAAAAGACAACTGTTCTTCCTTATACTCTCTCGACACTGGTGCGTTCTTTTATTGCGACAAACCCACTGAAGCCCGTCCACTGATTTTTTTACGGGACCTAACTCCATAGGGCCCTCACAAAGTCTGCGACATTTAAAACGGGCTACGAGTCCACGCTTCATACCGAAATTCAAGAGCTCCTCCGTAAAATTAAACAAAGTATACTGAGAACCGAAACAAAATCAAGGAAACCTCCAATTCATTGCGACACACATCGAAAACAACGAAAGAAATACAATAAAAACAGTACTCCTAACCTTGACTCCATTAAGATGAGATCTGTAAATCTAATTATGGAATCCTCCATCGCCCAAAACAGTCTTTCACAATATATCGTCAGGGACAATCACGAAACAAAACGACGACCTATCGTATTTCACACATACAGATATTCCGCGAAAACAATTCAGCAAATATGACTGGATACTGGATTCTATCATCCGATTGACTAACAAAATTCCCGGGAAATACTGAACATTAGTTAAGCCTGAGCTACGGATGTATCGGCTATTCTGGAATTAAACCGACTATGTTGACTCGGCTTCATTGGTTGACAAAAGAACATATCTGTTTACTACTAACTTCAGGAGTTCGCTACCAATAGGGCGTTCGTTGACTTTAGTTTACAATAATGTTACTAAGAACGACATGTTTTTAGTACCTCTTCAGAGTGCCATTACTTTAACATAGCAACAAGCGTGTGGCTCCGTAGCACTGTGGTAGATTGCCAGACTATAAATCCAAACCCGCCAGATCCTTGGATTTTTATCTGTCACTTTCCACTTCTTTCACCTCTGGCAGTGTTGCTGATTTGAAAAATACCGAGTAGCACCGTGGTTCGAAACCCACATTAAACTGTAGGTCCCCCTATAACTTATGGGGAAAGGCAGTTCGAAGGTGGAAGGAAGGCAACGGCATACCACCTCCAAACAGGACCATGCCTAGTAAAGCAATGTGGTGTTCAAACCAATCTTCCGGTTGTTGACTGCTTTACCTTACCTTACTTTAGCAACAAGTGTGTTATAAGGTGAAAACAAAGATATATCTCTCTGGGTGAAAACCATGAAAGTACCAAGAAAGTACGAAAGGGACGTCTCTGCAGGAGAGAGATTGCGTTCGAACAAACCTCGTTCGGTCGATATACATAATCGAGAGTCGAAACTGGAGAGGTATACGTCATAATGACGTCACACAGTGGTATGATTGCGGTGAAACTATGCTGTCCCCACTTTCACACTTCGCTAGGCTCTCGCGCCGTATTTCACCAGTTTCGTAATTGTACTTCACTCCTGATGCTACATCTCATTAAACAACTTCAATAAACGAGCCGTTTTCAGGGCAATTTGTGTCCTCAGGCAGTCCGTAAAATGTTGTGCTGGACTGTGATTCAAATACCACTTCCCATCAGCTTATAATTACCTAGGTACATCATTTCAAAGCTACGCCGAAGGCGAGGATATGTCATCCTCTTAGGGCACCAAGCTTTGTGGTGTTCAAACCAACTTTCAGTTTCTCAAAGCTTTACCTCCTAACAGAATTTGTTACAGTAAGATTCAATGTTCAGTTTGTATCCGCTACTAAGAGAACTAACAACGAAACATGCGTAAACTTTCACATAGCTTACCAACGTACTCGCGTGTTTATGTTGGCAACATCACCAGCAAGGATGAAGAACTTTGCTAAGATGTTAATATTCTTAGAAAACTACATAGAATGACTTAATTAGTGTTTCATACAGACCATGAAGTAAGTATATACTTCTGTTCCTGCTCTGCTGTTGACAGATTATTGTATGTACCCTTGTCCGCTCAGTAAAAGTAATTGTCCTTGTAAAACAACGACGCCTCCATAACAAAACATTTAGTTTGTAAAGAGCTTTGCTAATACCAACATCACATGATTTCCAACACAATTATGTGGGACAGCCAGAACGATAAATACATTTTAACCATAAAATGAAATGGCTTGAAAGAATGATTGAAATGCGCATTTTCTCATTGAGAAAGTGTAATTATTAAAATGTAAAACTGGTTCATTAAACATACAGTAATCAAAGCGAGAGGTTGCATTTCTGGTGGTCTCCAGAACATGCAGGTAAGAAAACTGTATTACGTAAGGACAATAGTGAATATGGGAAGTACATCCTCAAATACGGTGTGAAATATACTTCTACAAATATGTGTAATCTTATCGCAATTATATTCAAACTCAGTGGCGGATCCAGAACACTATTAAGGGGGGTGGGCGGATGGCAAGGAAACTGTACTGTACAATACAAATTGCAGCTCTTAAATAACTTATTTAACCTATAAAACAACAGAAATAATGATATATTTTGTTAAAGTATTATTAATATTCTTATAAATTATTACCTTTAATATTAATTCTTGCACCTCACACTGGCGTCCTCTATATCCCACGCATGCGCAACACTCTTTACAACAGGACACTACCACAACAACAATGTTATGTTTGAAACCAAACAAGTGCAGACTTTTAGGCACTGTTACCAACTTGATATAACTGATGTTTCATAATATTGAGGCGCTCGGACGTAAAATATGGTAACTGACATTCTAGCGGTATTTCATTTTCCCTCATATGACGGGCTCGCAAGTAAAAAAGGGTAACAGTCATTTTGACCAAAAAATTACTTAACACCACATACAATGTAGTATCTTGCATGCAGAGATAAATACACGAGTTAGTTTCAAAAATCTTCATAGAAAACAGCTTGTTTTTTCCTGGTAATTAGGCACATCTGCATATATAACACGATATATGTGAGGAAATGGCATACCACTAGAATGTCAGTTACCAGGTTTTACGACCGAGCGCCTCAATTATAGACAACCTACTCTTCGTAATCCTGAATTAAAAATTCAGTGGTGTCCCTAGGACGAAAGTGTGAGGTGCGAGGGTTAATAATACTATCATCATTATCATAAATATTGGTGCATGAAATTTAAGGAGTGAGTTAACTGCAAGCATCATTGATGTTTTCGAGCAAACTTCTTGATGACTTCTTGTGGTTCCATCTTATGATGGATGTGGAGTAACACCAATCCGTTGAGCCGCTCTTCACCCATAATTGATCGCAGATATGTCTTCACTCTTCTCAAGGTAGAAAAACTCTTTCTGTTGAACATGTTATTACTGATAGCACAGCAAGAAGATGAAGCCAGCGCTGGCTGTTCGGAAATTTGTAGTAGACGCTCCTAGCAGCTGCAATGCTTTCTAAAAATGTTGTTGGTCTGTCCTTTTTGGTATTTCTTTCCAATATGAATGGCAAAGTAATAGATCTTTAAGTTCAAGGATAGAATCTGGCAAATCACTTTCATACGTAGTTGCAGCTTCTAGAATACGCTATGTATCAGTATCCGGTCTGAAGTGAACTGTTGGTAGAAGTCCTTGCAAGTTCAACACAGTGTCATGTTTTTCCTTGCCGAAACGTTCACTAAACTCAAACACGAGCAAATCTAACAATGGTATGTACACTGTTGTGCGATAATACATGCAAGGATCTGCAGTTGTTATGTTAACTCTCTGTGTTTGACGATTGTTTATTCGTGGAATGGAAACATCGACAATTAGATCCATAGCCAGTGACACTGCACGCTTGAAAATGTTCATAAAAGACTCATCAGATGCTTTCCTTTGACTGTGAAATACATTCACTGTGTTAGTGCCATCCTGTATGCCTGAGACAAATCAATGCTGGGATCTTGAAGTTGGCGTGAAAGTGGTAACATAACGGACATCAGTTCTACAACTACTTCCAAAGTCACAAGAAACTGAAATTGAGTGATTGCAAACAACATGCCATTTGCGAAAGTTAACACCTTTCCTTCTGTGAAGGAAATGACATCCTCAAGAAAATGTACTATGTCCGGGAGCATTTCACGAAACAACAAAACTTTATCATGTTTTTCTATCCAATGTGTCTCGCAAAGGGGCTTCAACCTTTTAACCTTCCCTTCAGGAAATTTTGCTTCTATCTTTTGTTGCAAAGCTGTTGATCGTTTTGGCAAATCACGAACAAAATTACAAATTTCACCAATTGTGCCTAAAATATCTCTAACAGCTTGCGTATTGCATGATTTTGAAAGTGCTAAATTTAAGCAGTGACTTGAACAGTGGGTATATAATGCTAATGGCTGTTCTTTGAGAATACGTCACTGCACACCACGAAGTTTCCCTGCCATGTTAGCTCCTCCATCGTAACCTTGCCCTCGTAAATCTTTTATACTAAGCCCAAACTCATTCAACTTGTTCAGTATTGTCTCTGTAAGTCCTTCACAAGTCAAATCATTAACTGTTTGGAAGCCAAGAAAGTCCTCCCGCCGCGTTACAGTTTCCATGTCTAAATAACGAACACCAAAAGTTAGCTGTTCCTGTGCACTGACATCTGTTGTCTCATCCACCAATATAGTAAAATAACGACCCTGTTTTACTTTTGCGACAATTTTATCTGTAATTATGGACCCACAGCATTCAATCACAGTATTTTGTGTTGTTTTGCTAGCAAAAGTGGCATTTTAGGTGCGTTTTTAAAGTGTTCCTCTAGAATTTTATCACCTGCATCTACTCTAAACCAGAGCAATGTTGTTTAAGTCTGGAGTCAGTCATAACGGAAACACAGTATATACCCTTGTCTCTGTCACTATACGAAATCCACAGAAAGTCACTTAACCATTTCATTTGGAACGTTCGCTTATGATTACCACATTGGGGTGCCACAGGAAAATTGTACTTATCAGAAGGAATCCATGCGTTGCACAACACGCTATATTTTTCTTCATTGGAAAGTGAAGAATTATTTTTCACACACAGCCCGATATCATTTTCATAATAATCCATTTCACCTCATTGATATTATATCTGTTTAAACTCTGATCTGGTGCGGATGTGCTAGCTAAAACATTTAAAGTATCATCTTGGAAAGCTTCTCTTATTTCACTTGTAGGGCTAAAAAACGAAGAAATATTTGTCTGCTCTTCTGTCTTTCTCTTTTTACAGTTCATTTTGTGGCACACACTTGAACACACCTATTAATAATTTTAAAAAAAGAAGCACACGAACTAAACCTTACTGTTCAGGCCAGCAAACTTGTGACGCACAGATGGAGTTACGTTACTTGAGTCTCCGCGGTCCCCGTTGGTTCGTACCGTAACGAATCGGTCAGCGGGACTTCCGCGCAGTGATTCCAGGAACTGGCTGTTGCTGGCTGTACCTGCCGTTTGCCCCCGCCCGTGGCTGTGGGCACGGCTGCCACATAGTCTGCCCACTGTGTGTAAAGCTAGCTGCCTGCTGCAGACAGCTGGTGACTCCGTCTCCTGTGAGAATTAACCTGGCACGACCCCTGTCCATCCCGCCTCCCTGTAGTAGTGATTTTGGTAATTGTGAAGGACGCTTGCACGGACGGCCGTTTCGATAAATCTCGAACGCGCGACCGCACGTCGATATGTGGTGCATTACGATACGTTCCAAGATAGCGAGAGGGTTAAATTGTACTGTATGTAAATGTCACTTCACCGTACCTTGTCTTAAAATGCGTCTATTGGCAATCCTGTGACTGCAGTAAAAGAACTGTATGCATCCCGTGAGTTTTTTTAAAATAAATAAACTGTAACCTGAGTTCCTTTGCGCGTGCGTAACATTTTTGATACCGGTTGAACTTATATTAACTTGAGCAATCCGGTGACTGCAATAAAAGATACATCTGTCTGCATCCCGTGAGATTTTTTTATTTTAATTATTTTAATATTTTTTTAATCAACTGAAACATGCAGATTCACATTGTACGTTGAAAGTCATATAACTAAAACTCACATTTGCTACCTTGGCAACACAATTTGAACTGTAAATAATTCGCGCAATCTTGGTACACATCGAAATGCACCACATATCGAAGTGAGATCGCGCGTTCGAGATTTGTCGAAACGGGCGCCCGTGCAAGCGTCCTTCACAATTACCGTGATTTTGTTCTGCAAATCCTAAATTTGTGTTGTTCTTCACTATGCAACAGCCTCGAGAATACGAAGATGGAGCAAGTTATCTCCTCAAGGGGGGGGGGGGGCATGCCCCTCCCCTTAAATCCGTACCTGTTCAAACTCTACATTCGTTTGTTTCATCTGGGGGATTGCATGTAATGTATAGATGACACAAAGTACAGCATATAGCAGTAGGCATATACCATATCCTAATAAAAGAAAGAATGGTTTCCTTCTTTAAATAAATCTTTAGTAAGTATAATAGAAGGAAAAATTAAGAGTTAATTCGTTTACTAAAACTATCGAATGAATCATCCAAAAATTGTTCGCTAATATTTGGGGGGGTGGAGGCAAGTGTTATAAATAAAAGTTGGGTCGGACGATGTAGTTTTCTCGGAAGGCCAAGAGTTTATAGCGACCGCGAAATGCGGGATATTCGGCTTCCTGTCCTGGTCCGACAAATATTTTCATGTATCACAAAATAAGTATCCGTCTTCTGTAGGGCAGCTGAAAGCTGTACATTTCGCAGATTACGAAGAATTACGATAGTATTTACAAATTAACCAATGTATTCGAATTTTATAAAATGCACTGAGTTTGAACCGAAATAATTACTAAGGAAGGGCTGTGTCAACTTCTTGTGTCTGAAAATTTTAATTCCGCTGTAGGAGAATATGAGCTAAACAATTTATGCTTAAACTAAAATTTTCTAAACTGTGTACATAGGCCTACTGGAATAAAGTGATATTTAGTATACGTACTTGATGAATTTTCGGAGAGTTACGACTTCATTATTAAGTCTTCCTTTATACCTAACAAGTATCACTTCTTAAGTGGCTTATTTACACTCTCAATGTAGTAAGACAACAATGGCCAACCAAGTTTGTTTCAATGGTACTGCTATAAATAATAACTTATTCTGACGCTTGTACACATGCAACCGTGATATTGCTAGGCAGGTTCATGGAATTGCCAACAAATCTAAATTTGCTATCACATACTTTGGGAAGGTTAATTACCGGTTAATAAACAAATAACTTTTAAAATGTATATAGACAGATAATGTGTGGCCCATTCATTGGCTTAACTATCTCGCTAGTGAATTGTCATCAATCAACGGAACCAGTACACCGACCACACAAATGGTCTGAGAAAACGCTGTGTAGTGTGCTACCATCATACCAGCCTGCCTGACAATTGTAAACATAACTTTGACAATTTTATTGACCTCATGAGTTCCCCTGCATTATTTTAGAGTCCGATTTTATTTCAACAACGTCAAAGATGCTACTGGCGTAAAGCTGCAGCAGCTGCCGCTAGGTGGATCTGCTATCGTGCGTTTTGCTTCGGCAGTCGGCAGTGTCAACTGTAATGAAGGGCGGGAGGGTTTGTAAACTAACATTATGTGTTCTAAAGAAAACGAAGATAGTGTATTAGTGATAGCGAAAGACTGGTGCTTAGGTGTAAACAGTGAAACATTTACGTCTTTGCTTCAAGAATTGATTTTTCACCTCAGTGGAAAACATAAAGGTTTGTTACACTTTCTTGTGTTTTTTGACATTAGAAAGCGACATTGTTGAATATGATATTCCAAACAAACCGTGGTCTTAATGTCTCAGATCCGTTGGTCTCAGTAGCTGTCTTAAATCGTTTTGCAGTAAATTTCACGTTGATCATGTATTCCCAGTGAAAATTGAAAATGATTGTTGATGCCGTGATTTGGGTACTTTCTGGTGAGATGTCATTTGCATGCAACATTTTTTTACTGAAGAATTGCGGACGTACATATAACTCAACTCGAGATCCACTCGTGACGTAATTTTTTCTTGTTTTTGTTTTGTTTGTTTACAAGCATGTCAAACTTTTATTTCGGACGATAGTGGATGGGCTAATAGGTAAACACACGTAGAGTTAAAAAATACTCACTGTAGAAGTTGACTAACTTGTAATCACGTATGAACGAAAGTTGACAGTGGTCGAGTCGTTGCTAGTGAACATGCAGGTTTACCATAAAGAGAAGGGAATTCATATCAAGTGACATGAATTTTTAATTATAGTAGCCTAATGTGTTTTGATTGTGGAGAGAAATGTTAAAGATGCACTGTTGTGTTTTACAAATCACAAAATTACTGATGAACTTTTATCAGATTATCATTTGTTCAAAGGAGTGATACTGCCAGGGTTTGGGTAGTAACAAGAGATCAGAGCTGTAGAAATTTAGTTTTTACTCAGTTGCGTGGTTTTAGCTGGAACAATTATTCAGCGCATTGCACATTTTGTTAAAGTGTTGGCTAATTTTACATTTATTCCTAACTGAGACTGTAGACCTACTGCAATAATGTTGATTGTAACATATTTATCTGCAGCGTAGCTTGAGGTTGAGGCTGCATTTATTGGAAGTTTACTATGTTTGAGTCCAACAAATGAGTGTGAGAAGTTAACTAATGGGTTTGTCTGATGCATCCATTTAGGCCACATTTAATGCTGTTTACAAGATAAATTCCGAAAAGTACACTAGTTTCTGCCAAATATTTTGAAGCATTTTCTGTGTCTAGGGTGTTTACCAGATAGGGAGAGAGAGACTGATGTGGACATGGTGTACATTACGGCATAACGGTAGACTGGGATACCACCCGTCAGCTTTGACCCATGACATCATCAAGATGTCGGAAAATCATTTTCTACATCTACATACATACTCCGCAATTCACTGTAAGGTGCGTGGCGGAGGGTACACTGTACCACTACTAGGCATTTCCTTTCCTATTCCACTCCCAAATTGAACGAGGAAAAAAAGAATGGCTATATGCCTCCGTACGAGCCCTAATTTCTCTTATCTTGTCTTTGTGATCTTTACGCGAAATGTAAGTAGGCGGCAGCAAGATCGTACTACACTCAGCTTCAAATTCCGGCCCTCTAAATTTACTTAACAGAAATTCACGAAAAGAACGTCGTCTTTCTTCCAGCGATACCCAATTGAGTTGCCGGAGCATTTCCGTGACACTCGCGCATTGGTCGAACCTACCGGTAACAAATCTAGCTGCTCGCCTCTGAACCGCCTTTATGTCTTACTTCAAACCGATCTGCTGCGGGTCCCAAATACTTGAGCAATACTCAAGACGTGGTCGTACAAGCGTTTTATACGCGGTCTCCTTTACAGGTGAAGTACATCTTCCCAAAATTCTCCCAATAAACCGAAGTCGGCTGTCTGCCTTACTCACTACTGTCCTTACATGCTCGTAAGGAGCATTTTACGGGATATCTTAATATTTCTGTATTGTAGATACAAATAATCTGTAGTTATTATAGATAACAGAATGTACCATCGATCACAGGTCTTAGACCAAATCAGCGCTAACCATCAGAGAGAAACTACAGATCATTTTTTAAACACAAAATATTAAATTGTTTTGTTTGTAAACAAACTATTGTCTTTAACTCAACCACCACATAATCACACACACACAAACAAGCACACACCTCAAAACTACCGCGCTGCCATGACATCACAGGTCAAAGCTGATGGGCGGTATCCCTGTCTACAGATGAGCCTACATTACATAACTTAACTCTTACGCCTGCCACTCTGGCCTACAACTACCCTGACTCCACTTAACTTGCTCTTGGTTTTCTAATTAAGCCTCTCTTTTTGCATACATCTGATCAAAGATAGAAGTCAGAAGTGAAATAATTTTTAGGGGGGAAAAAACTTTTACAATGTATAGGTTTCTTTTGTTTGTGAAATTGTTCAAGTTAGTGTGTTCTCATTTATGAAGTATAGGCTAACTGTCAAATAACTATATGAGCTCCAGTTTAATAGTGTGACTGGTTTTAGTGAACAAGGCAAGCAATCGGTAGGCCTACATTCATGAAGTGTGATGTCATATGGTGTGTGGGTGAAAGGCGGAATGTTTTTGTTAATATGTTGTCTATCTCTTATGTCTTGTTTTACAGAACTGTATAGCTCTGAAAGAGAAAGTGATTGGTATTGGTTTTAAGTTACTTTGCACATTCCATAACATTTACTAGTGTGGTAAAAACATGGGATTAGTGTAGACGAGGATACCACCCATTGGTTTTGGCCAAGGCAGCTGAAGGTAGCCAATCAAGAGTGGTGGTCATGCAGCCAATAGGAAATGAGTTTTAATTCTATGCTTTGTAAACAAAGTGGTGTTGCTAATGGTGCCATGAATTTTCGCAACACTGTAAATTCCATTGCAATTGATGAATGTTTCACATGAGTATTATTTTTTAATTAAAACATGGCTCTGTGACTGTAAATGGATCAGTTTGTATGGTAAAAGTAATGACAAGTTCGGATAAACTCTAGTCTCCGATACCGCTTTGACCAATGACGTCATACATAATCACATAATCGCCAGATACTACGAACACTTGTTTACCACAACACGGTATCGGTAGTTACATTCCACCTAAATAGGTCAAATCTACTTAATGATACCACATCTTCAAAATACATTTAATAATTAGGTAATTTTAAAGAGAGGTTGCACTCGAAGTTGTACGGCCTGAAATGATATATTTATGTCGAGCATACAACTGTAAATCGATTGAGTGTTTCTGAACTGGAGATTCGGGCACTATGCGCCCTCGTGTACTATTAAAGAAAAAATCTTGTTTAACCCATACCTAACCTTCTTAGGGCTACGCTACAGGTAACTTTTTTTAAAGTGAAAGTTAGGGTGTCTTCAAAAATATCAGATGCGTAAACATTGAGTACCGGTATTGAGACCACGCGTGGGACGGAATGACGTAAAACATGACATTAGAGGTCAAAGTGGTATCGGAGACTAGATTTAACCCACAAGTTCTTAGGATATGATGCCATTGCCCAAATCTCAAAACGAATATCAAAATTGACACGATTTTTGCACGATTGAGATTTTCTCTGCAAGGCATACATTATCACCACAATCATTGTTTTTAATTTAATTTTTTTAAGGA
Source organism: Locusta migratoria (assembly GCA_026315105.1). NCBI lineage: Eukaryota > Metazoa > Arthropoda > Insecta > Orthoptera > Acrididae > Locusta > Locusta migratoria. The sequence continues at coordinate 566,150,628 of CM048745.1, forward strand.
AAAAAACTTCTCTGGTAATCTTCTCCTGACCAATAACAGTGAATAAGTAGTGTTATTTCCTGCGAGAAACATTCATTTGAAATATTGATCAGCATCTTTACTTTAAAACATGCAGCTCACTGTGCTCAACACTAGCATGTCATGAAGCTCGCCCATTTCACATGGACCCAAAACACGCAGTCTTATTGGCCGTTTGAACGCTAAATGGCACCCTTATCTACACCATACCATGACAAACTTTTATCATTGAGGTCTGATGGTATTAAGTTTTTAGTATGTTTGAAATCAATAATAGCAAGAGCATTTTCAGCTTGATGTCCTTATTTTTCTGGGAGGTCTTGTACATTACTGGTTATTATATAGATTGGGTTAAAGTTCAAGTTTATCTACTTAATACGCTCTGCAATGCACCGTAAGGTGCGTGGTAGAGGGTACACTGTACCACTACTAGGCATTTCCTATCCTATTCCACTCCCAAATATAATGAGGGGAAAAAGAATGTCTATGTGCCTCTGTATGAGCCCTAATTTCTCTTATCTTGTCTTTGTGATCTTTACACAAAATGTATGTAGGTGGAAGGAAGATCATTCCACACTCAGCTTCAAATTCTGGCCCTCTAAATTTCTTCAACAGAATTTCTCAAAAAGAAAGTCTTTCCTCCAGTGATCCCCATTTGAATTCCCAGAGCATTTTCGTGACACTCGCGCATTGGTCTAACCTACCAGTTACAAACCTCGCCTCTGAACTACTTCCATGTCTTCATTTAAACTGATCTGCTACAGGTCCCAAACACTTGAGAAATACTCAAGATGTGGTCATACAAGCATACATGATCTTTTTTACAGATATAGTACATCATCTAAATCCATACTCGGCAAGCCACCTGACGGTGCGTGGCGGAAGGTACTTTGAGTATCATTATCAATTCTCCCTCCTATTCGAGTCTCATATTGTCCGCGGAAAAAAAGATTGTCAGTATGCCTCTAATCTCTCTGATCTTATCCTCATAATCTCTTTGTGAGATATATGTGGTAGGGAGCAATATACTGCTAGACTCCTCGGTAAAGGTATGTTCTTGAAACTTCGACAAAAGCCCGTACCGAGCTACAGAGCATCTCTTGCAGAGTCTTCCACTGGAGTTTATAGATCATCTCCGGAATGCTTTCACGATTACTAAAACACCCTATAACGAAACATGCTGCTCTTCGTTGGATCTTCTCTCCTTTCTCTATCAACCCCACCTGAACCATACTGGTGAGCAGTATTTAAGCAGTGGGTGAACAAGTGTACTGTAACCTACTTCCTTTGTTTTCGGACTGCATTTCCTTAGGATTCTTCCAATAAATCTCAGTCTGGCATCTGCTTTCCCACTGATTAAATTTATATGGTCGTTCCATTTTAAATCACTCTTAATACCTACTCCCAGATCATTTATGGAATTAACTGCTTCCAATTGCTGACCTGCTATAGTGTAGCTAAATGATAAAGGATCTTTCCATACGTTTGTAGCACATCACACTTGTCTACATTGAGATTCAATTGCCATTCCCTACACCAAGTGTCAATTCATTGCAGAGCCTCCTGCACTTCAATAAAATTTTCCATTGTTACAACCCATCTAGGTACTACAGCATTATCCGAAAAAAGCCTTAGTGAGCTTCTGGTGTTATCCACAAGGTCATTTATATATATTGTGAAAAGCTATGGTCCCATGGCACTCTCCTGTGGCACACCTGACATCACTCTTACTTCAGAAGATTTCTCTCCATTGAGAATGACATGCTGCGTTCTGGTATCTAGGTACTCCTCAATCCTGTCACACAATCGGTCTGATAGACCATATGCTCTTACTTTGTTCATTAAAGGACTGTGGGGAACTGTATCAAATGCCTTGTGGAAATCAAGATACATGGCATCTACCTGGGAACCCATGTCTATGGCCTTCTGAGTCTCGTGGATGAATAGTGCGAGCTGGGTTTCACATGATCGCCTTTTTCTAAACCCATGCTGATTCGTACATAGCAGATTTCTGGTCTCCAGAAAAGTCATTATACTCAAACATACGTGTACCAAAATTCTGCAACTGACTGACATTAGAGATATAGGCCTATAGTTCAGCACATCTGGGTGACGTTCCTTCTTGAAAACGGGGATGCCCTGCGCCATGTTCCAATCTGTTCTAGAGACCTACAGTACACCAATGCAAGAATGGGGGCAAGTTCCTTCATGTCCTCTGTGTAAAATCGAACTGGTATCCCATCAGGTCCAGTGGCCTTTCCTCTTTTGAGCAATTTTAATTGTTTTTCTATAGCTCTGTCATTTATTTCAATATCTGCCATTTTGTCATCTGTGTGACAATCTAGAGAAGGAACTACAGTGCAGTCTACCCCTGTGAAACAGCTTTGGAAAAATACATTTAGTAGTTAAGCTTTAGTGTGTCATCCTCTGTTTGAGTACCGGTATCATTTTCGTCACAGTGTGTCTGGACATTTTGTTTTCATCCACCTACTGCTTTGACATATGACCAAAATTTCTTAAGATTTTCAGCCAAGTCAGTATATAGAACTTTACTTTCAAATTTGTTGAATGCCTCTCACTTAGCCCTCCTCACGCTACATTTTGCTTCATGTAGTTTTTGTTTGTCTGCAAGGTTTTCGCTATGTTTATGTTTACAGTGAGGTTCCCTTTGCTTCAGGAGCAATTTTCTAATTCGGTTGTTGTACCATGATGGCTCCTTTCCATCTCTTATGATCTTGCTTGCCACATACTCGTCTAATGCATATTGTATGATGGTTTTGAACTTTCTCCACTGTTCAACACTATCTGTACTTTTGTGTTAAGCTGTCAAGTACTTTTTGTCACTTTTGCTAAGCAGAAAAATCTTCCTACATTTTTTAATGTTTCTATTTACTGCTGAAATCATCAATGCTCTAACCGCTTTATGATCACTGATTCCCTGTTCTGCTATTAACTGTTTCGACTAGTTCGGGTATGTTTGTCACAAGAAGGTCTAATATGTTATTGCCACGAGTCGGTTCTCTTCTTAACTGCTCAAGGTAGTTTTCAGATACTGATAAAGTACTTAAAACAATTTCACTGGAGTGTCCGGTAAATTAAAATCTCCTCCCAAAACTATAATATGATCGGGAAATCTACTCGAAATATTTTCCAAATTTTTCTTAAGTTTTTCTGGCGCAACAACTTATGAGCCAGGGGGCCTATATAAACATCCAATTACCATGTATGAGCCTGCTTCAACCGTGATTTTTTCTCAAATAATTTCACCTTTAGGATCTCCATCAATTTCCACTTTTTACTGCTAGAAACATGCCTCTCCCTTCACTGCTGCCCCTCCCCCTTGCAGTTAACTAATACTAGGCCACATTCATATTATAATTCCCTGTCGCATTTTCTCTAGTGCTGCCTTGTTGCGGATCGGAAGGCACCTTGTCGGGTCTAGGGAGGGAATTCTCTAACCTAAACCCACATGTGCACTTCACACGTACTTTGCTATCCTTGTAGCCGTTTCCTATGTGTGGTGCATACCTGGCCTATTCAGGGGGACCCTACATTTCTCCACCTGATAGCGCAGATTGAGAAACTTGCACTCCAGATCTCCACAGAATCATCTGAGCCTCTGGTTTAATCCTTCCACTCGGCTCCAAACCAGAGGGCAGCCATTGGTTTTGGGAACGACACTACAAGTAGTAATTTCATATTCCATCCCGCGAGTGAGGCTTTTAGCTTTCACCAACTCCGCCAACCACATGTATGAACTGAGGATGACCTCTGAACCCAGACGGCAGGAGTCATTGATGCCAACATGAGCAACAGTTAGCAGTCGGGTGCACCCAGTGCTCCTTCACATCTCGGATGAGACCATGGGTGAAACATGTAACACCCGAGGTGTCCCATGCAATGCACCAACTCCCATCTGCCACAACACTCTGAGACAGCAGCCTGAAGACGGCTGACTGTGGCCAACGGCACACTCAGCTGCTCGCAAACAGCGGCCAGCTCCCCCTGCATTCATACACAGCAATCACACATCCTATCCATCCTAACAGATCAACAATTTACTGTAGAGAGTTAAGTATCAATTTGTTATTAGTGTGAGTTTATCAAAATTTAACCTATCTGTCTCAAGGAAGTTTGCTATATTCAAGCTGAGAATATGCTCCAAAATTCTACACGACGTAAGTCAACGATATTGGCCTGTAATTATGTGCGTCAGTTCTTTTACCTTTCTTATAAACGGGAGGCACCTGCGCTTTTTCCAATCACTAGGAACTTTGTGCTAAATTAGAGATCTGTGATAAATGCAAGCTAAGTAAGAGGCGAATTCTGCAGGATACTCTTTGTAAAGCCAAACTGGTATTCCATCCAGCCCAGGAGACTTTTTTGTATTCAGCTGTCTCAGCTACTTCTCTACACTAGAATTACTTATTACTAATTTTTTCAGGTTCTCGAACAGATCTTTTGCTAATGTGTGGCTGTGGTAATTATTGTATGCTTCGCACATCAATATTTTTATACACACATGGATCTCTACTAACTTTTGTGTGTTCTTTTTTGAACCAAGAGTGTAACAGCCTTTGCTTTCTCAGTAGCTTTCTAATACTATTATTTTACAACGGTGGATCTTTTCCATCCTGAATCATCTATATAGGCACATATTTCACTAACCGTTTATTTACAATGCATTTAAATTTAGTCCACAATTCCTCTACATCCATTATACTGGAACTAAAAGCTGTCCATTCATTTTGTAAGTGTAATGATAACAATTGCTTATCGCCTTTTACTAACAAAATCACACTCCCTAGCCATCTTTATTGGTTTATCAACTTTGGTCACTATTGATGCTTATGACGATATGATCACTAACTCTTGTCTCTACACTGACATCATTAATAAGGTCAAACCTGTTTGTAGCTGTAAGGTGTAAAATATTTCCATTCCTTATGGGCTGTCAGTTTAACTTCTCAAGACAGTATTTGGAAACGTGTCCAATAGAAGTTCACAAGACTGCTTGTCGTATTGCATGAAATGAAACTAGAGAGGTCCCAATCTATACTCTTAGGTTGAAATCTCTCATGACTAATACTGCATGGCCCAGATACCTACACACTACCTGGTGTAGACTTCCTTTGAATGACTCAAATACTGCTACAGAGGTAATTGGGGGGGGGGGGGGGTGGTAAAACACACAACTAACTTTACTTTTGTTAGACCTGTTATACGTGCCCAGATAACTTCACAGTTACTCTCAACCTCGGTAGAAACAATATCTTTGTCCACGCAATGAACACTCCCCCTCCATTTGTGTCTGATTTGTTTTTCCCATATACATTCCATGCCTAACTCAGTATTTCTGAACATCTCGCATCACGATGTAGCCAGCTTTTGGTGCCTAAAACTATCTGAGCACAGTAATTTCACTGTAGCATGGTAAATTCGGGAACTTTGTTTTTAATGCTTTGAAAGTTCACAGCTAGTATTTTGATTGTTGAATAATTGTTCTGAATGCGGCCTGAATTCACTGTCTGAATGTTGACAGGCGAGTTCTCATCAGAGGTAGCGCCTAGTGTAAAAAGCCCCCTTGTGCGACCCACAAGTACTCTGAGTAGCCACTTCTTTAGTGTAGTGCAACTCTGATCTATCTAGGGGTGTCCTACAATTCCACATCGGATACCGCACATCCAGAAATCTGCAGCCATGACTGTCACAGTCAGTGAAGCCTCTGGTCCAGACCCTCTAATCGTCTCCATACCAAAAGACCCTGATCAACCCTGGGAACAGTGCTACAAATCGACGGCTCTGCTTGCTCCCTGTGTGCGAGGCCAACAATTTTCACCAATTCTGCCAGCTGCCTGCAGGAACTGACAATGTCCTCAGAACCCAAGCATCATTGGTCCTGATGTGAGATACGACTTACAGCCGACCACACATTTTTAAGCTCGATAGCATCCGGCAAGGTCACCTCCACATCTCGGAAGAGGGCCCCCAGCACACACACAGTGACCATTGGACTTCCTTTCGAATCTTGACACTATCTGCCTAAGGGGCTTTATCATGCACCTAACATTCCCCTCATGCGCCTAACATTCCTCTCCCCCTGTGCAACTGCTCAGACCCTGCTGAAGAAGTGGCCACATGCCCATTCACAGGACGAACGGGCATGGCTGGATGGCCAGCCTCCACATTGGCCTTCTGCATCGAGCAATGTCAACACCATTCAACTTGCCACTTCCCTTATGGAGAGGGCAGCTTGAACACGTCCGGTACACTTGGAGGTGCATTGACAGCAGGGACAGAGGGCGAAGCATGAGACCTGAGGTGTCCCACTCAACACACCAGATTCCCCACTGCCGCTGCACCCCTAGATGGTAGTCTGAAGACATCTGACCATAGCCAGTAGTCCGCTCAGCTGTTTGTGAACTGCAGCCAACTTCTCCTGCGTCCGCACACAGCAGGCACACATGGACAATTTGATACTTAAATTATGTAGCTAGTAGCACAAAAGAAATCTGCCAAGTACGCAAGAATAAACCTCTTAAAAACAGAAGAACTAACGTAAATTGAAAAAATGACTTGCAATGAAACTTCACACAAATTAAATTATGATACTTAGTGTTCTGAACCATGTGAGACGCAGCAGATGGCACTGGACTGAACAACTCTGCATAGTCCATGGAATATTTTTAGTCAGACTATGTCATGTATTCCTAGAACATTGTCAATGTTTTCGTCATTTGGTACTGTAAATCTGTGTTCAATGAGTGTTTTGAATTGCTGAATTTCGATGTATTTGTCATTGCTCAAACTGTCACTGGTAGTATGTATCTACGTAACAACGTATTCAGAAATTGATGCATTTTTGTAGAAAATTGTTTGATGTTTCTGATGATTTCATTGTAAAGTAATTCGGAATATAGGTGCTGTTTGGCCACAATAACTTGACAATTCATGCGGTGGCCGCTGGGAGCTGCAGGTAGCGTGTCTTGCACGAACAGAAGGAAGCATTGTCTGCTTGCAGCAGTGCTGGAACCATTACCTTAACAATGTGTACAGTAATTCTTAGCGTTAAGGAGCATTGTAATGTTGGCAGTGCTTGTAAATAAATGAATATCTTTCAACTGGTGCTGATTTTCTCCGCTTGTGGCAGCACGAACAAAATTGTCAAGTTATCGTGGCCAAATATGGTTCATATTGTTTGTTATCTAAAAACCTGACATTTTGACTGTGAATATAATAAAAGTTTCAGCAAATGCTTGCATTCTAGCTTAGCACTAAGTCTAGATTAGACATTCCCAATCTTTATTATATATTTAATGAACACACAGATGACAAAAGTCATGGATAACCTTTTGCACATATACAGGTGACAGTAGTATTGTGTAAATAAGGTATAAGAAGGTGATTCAGTGGTAGAGCTGTAGTAGTGTAGTCTGAGACCTTTGGACAGTGCTGTTGTAAAGCAAAGCAGGCACTAGCAATGTAGCAGTGGGGCACATATTTACACTTCATATTCATTTCATAGTTTAATTCGTAAAGTATTTGGAGTCAACTGAAGCATGAGATATCACAAATTACCTTTGAACCCTGGTGTTGACTTTTATTTTGTATATTATGAATCGACACAGTGACCATTTTTCTTTTGTTATGAATATGCTACTACTTTATACAATACAAACTGATCAATTTACATTCACTCAGCCACCTACCAAGGTCACAGTCGAAGAAGGAATCCGTCTCCCTCCTCACCCCAACAGAACCCCGCACACTCACCTTCTACATGCTCCCCAAAATCCACAAACCAAATTGTGGCTGGTGAATGATATATTACACGAAGTGTATTTGGTTGCTAGTCGCTGGAATACTTGGATGCAGCTGCTAAATTTGCTCCTTATAAATAAAGACAGCGAACAAAGTCACTGCTCCGAGACCAAGGATGCTACCAGTACCTTCATCTTGGCCTTCAAGGGTGATTCATTGCCTGAGGTCGTCATGGTAATGATTTATTGGTGTGACATAAAGCCCTATGTCCCTCCCCCTAAGTGCTGTTTTAAGTGCTGGAGATTTGGGCATATGTGCTCCAGGTGAATGCCAACACAACCTGTCATGAATGTGGATTTGCACCACACCCTAATGTCCCATGCACCCATCTGTGTCAACTATGGACAGCAGCACCCACCTTGCTCGCCTACCTTCCCAGTTTTACAAAAAGAGCCGAAAATAATGGAATATAAAACCCTGGATAGGCTGTCTTACTCAGAGGCTAAAAAGGCTTAAAAAAATACGACAAACTGCACCCAGATAGCATGAAGTCATCCTGTACTGCAGCTGCATTACCAGCTTCATCCCTGCTGACAAGCTTGCCACCTGTGCAGTAGATCCTAATGGGCTCCCAGGCCCAACCATCCACATCTACCCCTGTTGCCCCCCAAAGTCCCTGCTGTGGGAGCAGTAGCCCCCCAACCAACGGGAGCACCGGTTCCCACTCCTGACCCAGAGACACAACCGCCTGCTCTAATTCCTCTCACTAGAAAGAGATGGCTTGGATCTCTTTCATCCCCCTCAGGGGCTCAGCATTAATTTGCTGAGTACGGGCTTGGCGACCCGGGGTCCTGAGCTGTGGGCTGTGTCGCGCCAACAGTCCGCTACACCGTAAGCTCTGTGCGTGCTTCAACGACCATCGTTCGGCGCGACGGTGGAATGTTGTATGTTTCAGAGCCCGGGGATCTTGGCTTAATCGCCCGGGTCGCGAGGACGGTACAAACCTCTATAAAAAACCCCTCAATCTCAAGGTGTGCTACGTGCCGAGGAGATGCATGGCTGTTGAGGTTGAACAGCCGCTAGCGAGCAACCTCTGAGGAACCTGCCACACCTCAGTTGTATAAGGCTTACCCAGGCAAGCGGGGCTCTGTCTGGGTGGACGCTTATTTCCCTAGCTGCTCGTGGGAACACCATGAAACGAACACGAAACGTTGGCGGACGTACAACCGCCGTCTCTAAGCGTGGTCGAGGCGATTACAACGCTGCAAATTATGACCCCCAAACGTTTCCTTCCTTGTCCACACCATGGGAGGAACGTCGGGCAAAACATCAGGGTGAGGCTTATGCCCCGAAATATCTGGTATGCACACGTAATGATGGGGAATCTTTTATGACGACGAAGCCAATGTTCTTCGTCGAACATCTAGAGGACGAATATGGAGAGGTCGAGGGTCTGTCAAAGATGAGATCTGGGTCGGTTCTTATAACGACGTCATCCCCAGCGCAGTCACGGGCTTTGCTAGCCTGCGAGAAGCTGGGTGATGTTTCCGTTTCTATTACGCCACATAAGACGTTAAACATGGTCCAGGGTATCATTTTCCACAGGGATCTGCTGCTGCAATCAGATGACGAATTGAGAGCTAACTTGGAGCGGCGTGGTGTGCATTTCATCCGCCGCATCTATAGGGGTCCGAAGGACAAGAGGGTTGCCACCGGTGCCTTCATCTTGGCTTTCGAGGGCGATTCATTGCCTGAGAAGGTCAAGGTGATGGTCTACCGGGTCGACGTAAAGCCCTATGTTCCTCCCCCTATGCGCTGCTTCAAGTGCTGGAGGTTTGGGCACATGTCCTCCCGATGTGATGCCAACTCAACATGTCGGGAGTGCGGGCGTGCATCCCACCCGGACGCCCCCTGTACCCCGCCTCCAGTTTCCGTCAATTGCAACCAGCAGCATCCTCCGTGTTCTCCCAACTGCTCTGTACTCCACAAGGAGCGTAAGATCATGGAGTACAAGACCCTGGACCGGCTGACATATGCAGAGGCCAGGCGCAAGTACGCAAAACTCCACCCAGTGACCATGACGACCCCATACTCAACAGTAGCTTCATCGTCGATCCCCACAGTTGCTAAACCACAGAGTGCACCACCAATGCCAGCGGGCCCCCAGGCCCGACCCACTCCACCTGCCCCCTTGACAGTTGAGGGCCCAACACCTTCGGTTGCTCCTACACTATTCACGTTGGGAGCAACAGATAAGCCATCACAGGGGACGTCGGTCCCCACCCCACAGCCGGGGAAACAACAGCTTTCTCCGGCTCCTCTCGCCCGGAAGGGGTCCCACGGGACACTCCCTTCCGAGGCTTCTCTTCGTGGGAAAGTGGATCCCGGCCGATGGCTGAAGGATCCCGCGGCTGCTGATCGAGGGGCCTCCACCTCTTCGTCGGCACCTGCAGCCCCTGTTGAGAAGCCCCCACGGCCCTTAACACCCAAGGGCCAGCGAGAGGGTAAAAAGAAAGATAAGAAGAAAAAGGATTCTTTGGTGGCTTCCAAGCCACCCACACCCGCATCCTCTGCCTCAGAGGATGAGGTCGAGATCCTCGCTTCCGCTGAGGATCTCGCACTCCTTGATTCACTCGACCATAGGAGATCTGCACAACCGGAATCAACTGATTCTATGGTCATAGATTCTGTTGAGCCTGACCATCAGGCAGCAGGCGCTCCTATGGAATGATCTTCTTTTCTTTCCTTTTATGGCCTTAGAGCGTGGAGGACATGTTATCCTCCAGTGGAATTGCGGCGGCTTCTTTAATCACCTGGCTGAGCTGCGACAAATACTGTACAGCTACCCTGCATTTTGTATCGCCCTACAGGAGACATGGTTTCCAGCACAGCGGACCCCTGCCCTCCGTGGGTATCGGGGCTACTACCGCAACAGGACCCTTTACGACAGGGTGTCTGGCGGTGTCTGCCTGTATATCCTGGACACTGTTCCCAGTGCCCCCGTGCCACTCACAACCACTCTTGAGGCAGTGGCTGTTAGAATCCGGGCAATGCAGGAATTAACTGTCTGCTGCTTGTACCTTCCTCCGGATGAGGCCGTGTCTCTCAACACCCTTACCGCTCTGGTCTCCCAACTTCCCCCACCATTCCTCCTATTGGGGGATTTCAACGCCCACAACCCTTTGTGGGGTGGGCTCCAGAGCACAGGCTGCGGTAGCGATGTTGAGACATAATTGGCACACCAAGACCTTTGCCTCCTGAATACAGGTGCCCCCACGCATTTTAGCGTGGCACAGGGCACGTATTCAGCGATCGACCTATCCGTCTGCAGCCCCAGCCTTCGACCACACCTCGGTTGGCGTGTGCATGAGGACCTATGTGGCAGCGACCACTTTCCAATCTTTGTGTCGCTCCTGCGGTACCAAGCTGCAGACAGCTTACCCCGTTGGTGTCTCCGTAGGGCTGATTGGACTGTGTATGCTTCAACTGCTGTCATTGCCCCACCGCTGCCAGATGACATTGACAACGCAGTCCAGCAGGTGACTAATAGCATTGTCATGGCCGCTGAGGCGGCAGTTCCACAAACCACCGGTTCCACTAGGCGTAGGTCCGTGCCTTGGTGGACACCGGAGATTGCTGAGGCCATCCGGGAACGTCGGCGAGCGCTCCAGCGCCATCGACGCCACCCATCCATGGAGAATTTGGTGGCCTTTAAACGGCTCCGTGCGCGTGCTCGACGACTCGTACAGCAGAGTAAGCAGGATTCCTGGGAGCGGTATGTAGCCAGTATCGGCTCCCGCACCTCCCTGACTAAGGTATGGACGCAAGTCCGACGCTTCTTCGGATACCGCCCGCCGACAGGAATCCCATCCCTCACCATCCAGGGTGTGCTCTGCACACTCCCGACAGCTATCGCCGAGCACATGGCAGACCACTACGCACAATGCTCTGCGACTGCCATGTACAGTGCTGACTTCTGCTCCCTCAAAGAGCGGGCCGAGCGGAAACAGCTCTCTTTCCGCACTCGTCGTCGGGAAATATACAACGACCCGTTTACCGAGTGGGAGTTCCGAACTGCCCTTGCTGCGTGTCCTGATACAACTCCAGGACCTGATAGGATTCACGGCCAATTCCTCCGACACCTTTCACCAGAGTTTCAACGCCGCATTCTCGCCCTGTTTAACCATCTATGGGCAGAGGGCACTTTCCCGTCGCAGTGGCGCGAAAGCACTATCATCCCGGTGCTGAAACCTGGTGCAGATCCCATGGTGGCTGACAATTACCGTCCGATCAGCCTCACCAACGTTCTCTGCAAGCTCTTCGAACGTATGGTGAGTCGGCGGCTTATGTGGATCCTTGAAGAGCGCGGACTCCTTGCTCCACAACAAGGGGGCTTTCGCCAGGGCCGTTCTACCATTGACAACCTCGTGTCATTGGAGTCGGCCATTCGCACTGCCTTCGCTAGGCGTGAACATTTAGTTGCTGTCTTTTTCGACCTTCGAAAGGCGTATGACACCACCTGGCGCCACCATATTTTAACAACTCTTCATGACTGGGGCCTACGGGGTGCCCTTCCTATTTTTATTCATAATTTCCTCTCCCATCGCTCGTTCCGGGTGAGGGTTGGGGCATCTTTTAGCTCCCCACGTATTCAAGAGAACGGTGTCCCACAGGGCTCCGTCCTCAGCGTTCCATTGTTTTTAGTGGCGATAAATGGTCTTGCTGCGGCTGTGGGGTTATCGGTCAGTTGCTCCCTGTTCGCCGATGACTTCTGCTTGTATTTCAGCTCAGTTAGCATCGGCGTAGCTGAACGGCGGCTGCAGGGTGCCATCCGAAAGGCCCACTCATGGGCTTCTACTCACGGCTTTCAGTTCTCTGCCCGAAAAACCCGCGTGATGCACTTCTGTCGCCGTCGGGTAGTTCACCCTGACCCAGAGCTCTACCTGGGTGGTGAACTACTTCAGGTTGAGGAAACACATCGCTTCCTGGGCATGGTCTTCGATGCCCGGCTGACATGGGTGCCACACCTACGTCAGCTGCGACAGAAGTGTTGGCGGCATTTAAATGTTCTTAGATGCCTCAGCCATACTAGTTGGGGAGCAGCACGTTCAACCCTTCTTCAGCTCTACAAGTCTCTTATTCTGTCACGGCTTGATTACGGGAGCTTGGTGTACGACTCAGCAGCCCCTTCTGCCTTGCGGGTCCTAGACCCCGTTCACCACACAGGCGTGCGGCTCGCAACAGGGGCTTTTCGCACCAGTCCCGTAACGAGCCTTCTAGCTGAAGCTGGTGTTCCCCCTTTGCGGTATCGCCGGCAACGGTTGCTGGTGAGTTACATTGCCCGGGTTCATGCTTCACCCCGTCATCCGAATCACAGGCTTCTCTTCCCACTTTCTGCACTTCCTTCCCCACGACGTCGGCCCAGGTCGGGTCTCCCGATTGCGGTCCGCGTCCGTTCCCTTCTCTCCTCACTTGATTCCTTACCCCTTCCTCCACCTTACCATTACTCCCTCCGTATCCCCCCCTGGAAAATTCCTCGCCTGGAGCTTCGGCTGGACTTGTCCCGGGATTCGAAAGCCTCGATTTCACCACTGCTTCTCCGTCGCCGGTTCCATGCACTGCTTGATTCGTTTCACGGAGCGAACATCATCTACACGGACGGTTCTTTGGTCGATGGCCATGCTGGATATGCCTTTATCCATGGTGACCACATCGAACAGCGGTCATTGCCTTGTGGAAGCAGCATCTTCACTGCAGAACTGGTCGGTATTTTGAGAGCTCTTGACCACCTCAGAGCTCGCCCCAGGGGGTCTTTCCTCATCTGCAGCGACTCCCTGAGTGGCTTACAGGCCCTCGACCAGTTTCTGCCGAAACACACAGTGGCGCGAGCCATTCAAGATGCTGTCTTTGCCCTTGGCGAGTCAGGCCGTTCTGTCACCTTTGTCTGGACTCCGGGCCACATAGGTATACCGGGCAATGAACGCGTCGATGAGCTGGCCAAGCAGGCCACTACTTCGCGGTCCCTGAATATTGGTCTCCCAGTTTCCGACCTCCAAACCCAGTTGACCCGCAAGGTCTTAAGGGTTTGGAATTCTGAATGGGCAGATTCAACTGAACCGAATAAGCTCCGTGCTATCAAGCCGTCTACTGCTGCATGGAAGACGTCCCTGAGGGCTTCTCGCAGGGAGTCGGTTGTCCTTTGCCGACTCCGTATTGGGCACACGTGGTTGACCCATGGGTATCTCCTACGCCGTGAGTCCCCGCCCGTGTGTCGATGTGGTGTCGTAATGACAGTGGCCCATCTTTTGGTGGACTGTCCGATTTTAGCCAACCTGCGGCATTCTTTTATTCTTCCTGACGCACTACCCTTAGTTTTAGGTGACGACGCCTCTACGGCTAACAAAGTTTTACGTTTTATCCGCGCTGCTGGTTTTTATGACTCGATCTAACGGTAGGTGCTGTGGCCTGACATCTTAGGCTGCCACCAACCCAGCTTTTTAACTTTTCACGTCCTTTGGAGTTCTTAGTGTCTGCAGTGTGGCTGGCTCATCCTGTTTTTTCTTTGTGATCAGCCAGCCAATGTACTCTGCTATCCAGTTTTATTCGTGACATTCTTTTACTAATTATGTGTGTCTCCGTTTTGTATTGTCAGTGACTTGTCTATTGTTAACTTGCCCTTTTGTGCAGTGTCATTTTCAGGGCATTGTTTTATCTTTGACAGTTGACTCTCAGCTAGGAACAGGGGACTGATAACCTAGCTGTTTAGTCCCCTTAAAACAACCAACAACAACAACAATCTCTTTCATCTACAGTTTCTCCTGTTGACACAGATGATACCAGTGAATGGTGTAGGGCTTCACAGTCCTCCTTAGTCCCAGAGAGTGATCTGGCAAAGCCTCTCCAGCTTGAGAAACCTAAAGAAAAGAGCCAAAGAAGAAGAAAAAACAGACTAAGAAGAAAGACACCCTGGTGGCTATTGTGCCATCACCACCCTCCACCTCTGCCTCTGAGGATGAGGTTGAGATCCTTGTGTCCCCTGAAGACCTCACTCTTGGGGACACTTCAGAGATGATGGATGTCAATGCAGCAACACGTCAACCATTGGATGCAAGTGATGCTGATTTATAATTAGTCACATCCTATCATTCATGTCTTCCCAGCTATCGGACAGTGTCATCCTCCAGTGGAACTGCGGCAGTTTTTTCACCCACCTGGGTGAGCTATGACAACTTTTGAGCATAACACCTGCTCTCTACATTGCTCTCCAGGAAATCTGGTTTCCAGCATTGCGGACCTTTCACTTTGTGGTTACAGGGGATATTACTGCAATCATAGCATACATAACAGGGTCTCGGGTGGTGTATGTATGTCTTCGCTTCTGTTTATAATGAACCTGTGCTTCTTCAAACCCATTAGAAGCAGTGGCAGTCAGAGTGAGGACAACATAGGAGATAACTGCCTCCAGATGGTGAGGTATCCCTGAATGTTTAGGCTGAACTCATAGCTCAACTCCATGCACCTTTCTTAGTATTGGGTGACTTTAATGCTGAGTGGTTCCACAATCTCTGGCCGTGGCAGAGTTGTCAAGGAGTTACTATCTCAACTAGGCCTCTGCCTCTTCATTACTGGTGCCCCCACACATTTTAGTGTGGCGCATGGCACATTTTTGGCCATTGACATATCCATTTGCAGCCACAGCCTTCCACCATCTGTCCACTGGAGAGCCCATGATGACTGGTGTGATAGTGATCATTTTCCAGTTTTCCTGTCACTCCCATAGCATCAGTTCCCAGAATGCCCACCTGGGTGGGCTGTAAACAGGACTAACTGGGAAGACTACATCTGCTGCCATCATTGGTCCTACCCCACTCGACAACATCGATGTGGTGGTCAAGAGCGCCATATGACCCATTATTTCAGCTGCAGAAGCTGCTATTCCTCATTCCTCAGGGTGGCCATTGGCGTAAGACAGTGCCGTGGTGGTCGCCGGAGGTCACTGAGGCCATTAAAGATCGTAGGTGTGCCTTACAGCAGTGCAAGTGGCCCCCATCTCTGGAGCACCTCTTTGGTTTCAAATGGCTCCATGCTTGTCAACTAATTAAGAGACAGGAACAGCAGAGGTATGTCTCCCATATTAGCACAGGTACCACCACCTCACACGTCTCCCACCCCTGGTTCCTTCCCCACCCTAATCCCATTCCTCACCACTACCCCTCTCCAACCCCGTCTCTAGGTGTTCTCACATTGACGGCCCGGCTATTTCCACGGTACTGCCGTTATGCAGTTGTGTTTTGCTTGCCGTTTCCATCAATTTTTACCGATTTCGGTCCCCCTAGGGTTTGACCTCCATCCAAATTTCAGTTTTAGTGTGAGCCATTTGAGGAAGAAATCCCAACCTAGCCCATGTGGCGCGGATTCCAACCCTTTTCCCTTCCCAACTTCTTCCTCGCTGTAGCCCCCTCCCCCACTAGGTCACCAGCATGTATAGCCAGTCCGTGTAGTGGGGCTATTATGTACCCTCATGGTTGAGCCACCTGAATTGCACAGGGATCACACTGCCGATGCCTGAGCTGTGACGTCTTCATGAATGCCAAGCAGTCAATGCTTGTCTCTGTGGGGCATCAGGACTCCCAGCAACGGTCATCCTGCCAGGTGACGTTGCTTTGGTTGGGCAGCACCCATGAGGAGAGTCCCTGATTCGGAATAGGTGGCATCGGGGTGGACACTTCGCAATGAAAAGGGAAAAAACCTCTGAAAATCCTGGCACTAAGTCAGGTGTCTCTCAGTGTGGCAGATTTAAATTTAATGCTGAAAGATATGACTCCAAATCGTTTCCTTCCCTAACTCGATCATGGGGGGAACGTGGGGGCCACAAGGCAGGCTGAGCTGTACTCGCCATGATAGCATGGAGAATCTTTTCAGTCAACTAAGCCTTCCTTCTTTGTCGAACACCTCAGCGAAAGGTTTGGAGAAGTTGCCGGAATGTCCAAAATGCATGCTCAATCGTGTAAACTCTTAGCATGCGACCACCTAGGCGACATTCCTGTCTCTATAACGCCCCACAAATCCTTGAATAAGGTGCCAGGGGGTAATTTACCACAGGGACCTTTTGCTGCAGACTGATGAGGAGCTACGCGAAAACCTACAACGGCGTGGAGTCCATTTTGTCCGACACATTTTTCGGGGACCAAAAGATAATAGGGTGGCCACCGGCGCATTCGTCTTGGCCTTTGAGGGTGACAATCTACCCGAAAAGGTCAAGGTGGTGATGTATTGCTGCGACGTCCAACCATATATACCACCTCCAATTAGATGCTTCTAATGTTGGGGTTTTGGGCATATGTCATCTCGTTGTGATGCTGCCGCAACCTGTTGGGACTGTGGCCGTCCTTTACATTTGGACACTGCCTGTGCCCCTCCCCCTTAGCGGGTCAACTGTCAAGGTCACCACTCTCCGTGCTCCCAGGAATGTCCCGTTCTACAGAAAGAATGGAAGATAATCGAATACAAGACTCTGGACTGCCTGATGTACGATGAGGCTCTTAGAAAATATGAGAAGCTGCATCCAGTCTCTCTTCTCAAATCTTATGCTGAGCTACAACTATGACGCCACCACTGGTGGCCAGTCCACGGCCCACTCTACCACCCTCTGTGGGCTCTTTGGGCCGCCAGTCTACCTCGGCCTCCCAGACATCTGGGGGCATCCCATCCTCTGCAGGGCCAATACCGCCCCCCCATGTTGGGGTCAGTTATCCCCACTCCCCAGCCAGAAAAGGGTTCCCCTTCTCTGGCTCCTTCCTCTGTGAAGGGGTCCTGTCCTCCCCTTCCACCGGTCTCACCAAAGAAATCGGACACAAGCCAGCAGCTAAAGGACCATCGGTCAGAAAGCCATTTGGCTCATCAATCTTCCCACGCTCCTCAAGCCGCCGCCGCCCCCCCCCCCCCCTCGGAGAAACCCTCTTCCTCTGCCTGGCCCAAGGAACGGCGGGAAGACAAGAAAGAAAAGACCGTAAAGTGCAAGGAGACACCGGTGTTCCCGGTGCCCCCAGCCCTTGCAACTGACGCACCCGAAGATGAGGTCATCCTTCTTGCTGCACCAGAAGACTTGGCCATCGCTGATCTCGTCGACGCCATGGATACAGAGGATCAGACCTCACAGCAACAGACAAGTGCTATGCCATCCCTCTTCCACCTTCCTCCTCTCCGTGCACCCTCAGTCAGGAGACAGCCTGATCATGCAGTGGAATTGTGGAGGTTTTTTCTGTGACTTTGCTGAATTGCGTCAGCTGTTGACCTCCTTTCCAGCTCTTTGTATTACTCTCCAGGAAACCTGGTTTCCTAGTCATCGGACCCCCACCCTTTGGGCCTACTACCATAACTACACTGTTTACAACAGGATGTCAGGAGGAGTGTGTCTCTACATACAAGCCTCTGTCTATAGCTCACCATTGCCACTTCAAACAGCCCTGGAGGCTGTTGCACGGACACAACGGGACATTACCATCTGTTCCCTTTATCTCCCCCCTGATGATGATGGAGCACTTTCCGACCTAGCAGCCCTGATCGCTCAGCTCCCTTCACCCTTTCTTATTTTGGGAGATTTTAAACCTCACCACCCCATTTGGGGGGGGGGGGGGGCAACATGACTACAGGACGTGGTCGAGACATCGAGCTGCTTTTTACCCAGCTCGAACTTTGCATTTTAATTATTAGGGCCCCCACCCATTTTAGTGTGGCCCATGGCATGTTTTCAGCCATAGACCTCTCTGTGTGCAGTCCAGGCTTACGCCCACTCCTTAACTGGTGGGTACATGACGAACTTTGTGGAAGTGACCACTTTCCCATCCTCCTTTCGCTTCCCCATCGCCAACTGCATGCACGCCTACCCCGCTGGTCCTTCCACAAGGCTGACTTGGCAGCGCACACTTCAGCTGCAATGCTAGAAACCCCTCTCCCCGATGACACAACAATGGCTGCTCACCATAATGTTTCTGTGGTCATCTCTGCCGCTGAGTCCACTATACCATCCTCTTATGGCTTTCACCGGCGAAGGCCAGTGCCCTGGTGGTCACCGGAGATAGCTGCAGCTATTCGCAATCGCCGCAGAGCTCTATAGCAGTACTGGTGCCACCCCACAGTAGACCCACCTCCTTTACATAAAACATTTTTTTCATAGGCAAATTAGACAATTCGATATTTGCCTCTCCGCATTTCGTTCCACAGTTAACCGCATATATAGAAGGCTCTCTTTTCGAACAGGACGTCGTCTGTTACGGAAACAATACGCTCGTGTAGCTACAGGCTTAGAAAGAAATTGGGAGCAGGTCTGACGCCTTTTCAGGCATCGTCCACTGGCAGGAATCCCCAGTCTTCACATCCGGGGTACTCTGTTCACAGACCCAGCTGCAATAGCACAGTACATGGCAGACCACTATGCTCATAGCTCGGCATCTGCATCTTACAGTGCGGACTTCCGCACCCTCAAAGAGTGCGTTGAACAGTGGTAGCTTTCCTTTTTTCCCTGCCGCCAGGAAAAATACAAGGCACTGTTCAGTGAGTGGGAGTTCTAGAGTGCCCTAGCTGCACGTCCTGACGCCTTCCCAGTGGATTTTCAACAACTACTTCTCACCCTGTACAATAATCTCTACATGAAAGGTTTTTTACTGTCCCAATGGCGGGATAGCACCATTATCCCGGTGATGAAACCTGGTGCCGATCCACAGGTGGCAGAGAGCTACCTCCCAATAAGCTTCACCAATGTATGGTGAGTCGGCGGATCATGTGTATTCTTGAAGACCAGGGACTCCTCGCTCTCCAACAAGGGGGCTTCCACCATGGCCGCTCTGTACTAGATAATTGTAGTGTTGTTGGAGTCGGCTATTCGCACTGATTTCATCAAGCATGAGCATTTGGTTGCAGTCTTCTTCGATCTTTGCAAGGCATACTTTACCACCTGGCACCACCATATACTGGCTACGCTGTATGACTGGGGCTTACATGGTCCTCTACCGACATTCATAAAGAACTTCCCCCTACTCCCTACTTTTCGGGTTTAGGGTCAGTGCCTCTCTCAGCTCTCATCACATTCAAGAGAATGGTGTCCCCCAGGGCTTCGTTCTCAGTGTACCTCTATTTGTAGTTGTCATAAACGGTCTTGCTGTGGCTGTAGGGTCATCGGTCTGTTCCTCCTTGTTT
Source organism: Locusta migratoria (assembly GCA_026315105.1). NCBI lineage: Eukaryota > Metazoa > Arthropoda > Insecta > Orthoptera > Acrididae > Locusta > Locusta migratoria. The sequence continues at coordinate 566,170,602 of CM048745.1, forward strand.
GCTGATGACTTTTGTTTATATTACAGTGCTGCTAGCATTGGTGTCGACAAAAGGCGTCTGCAGGTAGCTATTCGAAAGGCACAGTCATGGGCCTCAGCGCATGGCTTCACGTTCTCAGTATCCAAAACCCAAGTGATGCACTTTTGTCATCATGGGGTTGTTCACCCTGACCCAGAACTCTACCTCTCTGACGAGTGGCTTCGCGTCAAAGAAACGCATCGGTTTCTCAGCATGTTGTTTGACAACTGACTGACTTGGGGGCCACACCTTCTACAGTTGAAACAAAAGTGCTGGCAACATCTAAATATACTGCGTGGTCTCGGCCACACAGCCTGTGGAGCTAGCCGTCAAACTCTTTGCACCTCTTTAAGGCCCTAATCCAGTCATGCCTGAATTATGGGAGCCAGCTGGGTCATTCTATGTCAAATCGTCTAATTTCGGAACATTTTCCTGCTCGACTATAATGGATTTCGATGAAGTTTTTAGTGAACATTCGCACATGTCTCCAATAAACATTGGCAAATTTTAAGGCTAGTCGAAGCAATACTGTCAGAGATATAGTCAGTCGTTTGACACCATGCGCGGCTTTGCGAAGGGCGAGCATAAATTTTTGAAGACTTTGAGTTGTTATTACTCGGGCAATATTTTGTTGAAAGTATGACATTTGGCCATCTTGTACAACTGTGTGCATTCTCTTGGGAATAATAATGAAAATAAGTTTAGGTGTCATATAAAGCCAGAAAAATTCAGCCAAAGTTGCTAAAAAAATTGGTGCCCAAAAATTGCCAGTTCCTGTCTATTCTTGACTTGTCACGTGGCTTGGAAGTGATATACACAGATGGCTCATTGGTAAATGGTCATGTTGGCTTCTCTTACATGCATACAGGGCATAATGAATTGTATTCCTTGCCAGAAGGCTGCAGTGTATTCCCTTAGTAGCCATCTGCCGTGCACTTGACAATATCCATTCTTGAACTGCTGGGGAGTCCTACATCATCTGCAGTGACTACCTCAGTGGACTACGAGCCCTTGATCAGTGCTTTCATCGCCATCCTTTGATAATGGCCATCCAAGAGCCCCTCTACGCTGTCGAACAACACAGACTGTCAGTCTCCTGGGCATGTTGGGATTGTAGGGAATGAACTAGCTGACAAGGTTAGCCAAAAAGACTACCAGTGAACCTCTTCTGGAGAGTGTTTATGCTACCTACTGACCAATGTTTGATGTTATGCAGTTAAGCTTGTGGTTTGTGGAATACAGAATGGTGTATCCTCCAAAAGCCCAACAAATTACACTATGGGAAAGTATATATTGGTCAGTCTGGCAGGGCTGTAGCTGTTAGATTATCAGAACATGAGAGAAGCTGGAGGTTAAAAAAGAAAGATCCAAACGTTTGACGAACATTTCTCACAAAAAACCGTACTCACAATGAAGAATGTGAAATCTTACATTCTCTCAAGAAAAGCAGAAAGATGACACTACTTTCTGGAAAACATAGCTCAGGATGGTAGTTTAGTAGTAAATGATCAAATTCTCCCCTCTACTATAATTATTTTAAATTATCAGTTTGTTAAATGTATCAAATGTTACCATTTTATTTCTATTTCACAATGTAACAACCCCCTCCTTTTTAACGAAAATATTAATGCTTTGAATCTCTGCATATAAACAACAGCTTTTTATCTATTAAGATGGATGTATGTATGTTCCCTATAGACTCAGTCAGGTGTAGCAATTTTAATGAAATCTTCAGATTAGCCCTGTGGCTGATCATGTGAAGTATTGTACTAATTGGATAAATATATCTATTAACACACACATTAAAGTTTGTCTGGCTCTTGGAAAGACAGTTGCCCCTTCAGTGGAGAAAGAGTCAAACATTTGTATCATTTGTTCTGTGTTACTGTCATTCAGACTGCCAGATAAATAGACTATGATATTGGTATGTAAATATGAATTAAACACTCAGAAGATTGTATAAACATGGTATAGATCATGTTTAAGCATATTATGCAGAGAGCGTAGCAATCAATAAAATAATACACACATTAATTGTTATTCGATTAATGATGAAAATTCTCCTCAGAGATGATAAATTTTGTTAAAAACGAGATAGAATGGCTGGCCAGTACTTACCATTGTGCTGTACTGCCGATAGTAACACAAAAGTAGAATCAGAAAAAAAGGGGACAAAAAGGACAAGCTTTCGGAACACAGTTCCTTCGTCAGGTGGGAGAGAAGGGAAGAAGAAAGGATGGGAACAGAAGGGAAAGGTAGTTCATGACCTAGGTCATGAAGGTGGTGTTTCAGGAGTGTGGACGTCAGAGATACTGCATGTATGTACTGAGCCGAGCCAGAGAGGATAAATATAACCAAAGAGGAAAGATCAAGTAGTAGAGAAGAGAAGATGAGTGAAATGAATTATGCTGAGGGGGTGTAGGAGGGGCGGGGGGTGTCTAGAACGTTTTCCATTAACAGGGAAATATGGATGGACACACACACACACACACACACACACACACACACACACACACACACACATATACACACACACGGAGAGAGATAGAGAGAATGACAGAGAGAGCGAGAGGGCGGGAGGGAGGGAAGAGGGAGAGAGAGGGGGGGGGTAAGGAACGGATAATGAATAGGTGAGCTGAGGATGGAGGAAGGGGAGGGGTTAGCATAGATTTAGGCCAGGGGGGGTGGCGGGAGGAGAGGATATGTTGGAGGGCAAGTTCCCACCTCCGTAGCTCAGAGGGACTGGTGTTTGTTGGTACTATCCAAATGGCACGTGTGGTGTAACACGTACCCAGGTCCCTGGAGTTATGCTGGAGGGCATGTTCTGCCACAGGATATTGGGTGTCCCCCAGGCGAACAGTCCGTCTGTGCCCATTCATCCGCTCAGCCAATTTGTTAGTAGTCATACCAACATAAAAGGCTGAACAGTGGACACATGTCAGCTGGTATATGACATGTGTTGTCTCACATGTGGCCCTGCCTTGAATTGGGTAGGTTTTTCCTGTGGTGGGGCTGCAGTATGTGGTAGTGGGAGGATGCATTGGACAGGTTTTGCAGCGGGATCGGTTGCAGGGGTAGGAACCTTAGGTAGTGAGGGTGGTTTTGGGATGTTGTAAGGTTGGACAAGGATGTTGCGGAGGTTGGGAGGATGGCGGAAGGCTACTCTGGGTGGTGTGGGAAGAACAGTTTGGCAACCGATCCCGCTGCAAAACCTGTCCAATGCATCCTCCCACTACCACATACTCCAGCCCCACCACAGGAAAAAAACCTACTCGATTCAAGGCAAGGCCACATGTGAGACAACACATGTCATATACCAGCTGACATGTGTCCACTGTTCAGCCTTTTATGTTGGTATGACTACTAACAAATTGGCTGAGCGGATGAATGGGCACAGACGGACTGTTCGCCTGGGGGACACCCAGTATCCTGTGGCAGAACATGCCCTCCAGCATAACTCCAGGGACCTGGGTACGTGTTACACCACACGTGCCATTTGGATAGTACCAACAAACACCAGTCCCTCTGAGCTACGGAGGTGGGAACTTGCCCTCCAACATATCCTCTCCTCCCGCCACCCCCCCTGGCCTAAATCTACGCTAACCCCTCCCCTTCCTCCATCCTCAGCTCACCTATTCATTATCCGTTCCTTACCCCCCCCCCCCCTCTCTCTCTCCCTCTTCCCTCCCTCCCGCCCTCTCGCTCTCTCTGTCATTCTCTCTATCTCTCTCCGTGTGTGTGTATATATGTGTGTGTGTGTGTGTGTGTGTGTGTGTGTGTGTGTGTGTGTGTGTGTGTGTCCATCCATATTTCCCTGTTAATGGAAAACGTTCTAGACACCCCCCGCCCCTCCTACACCCCCTCAGCATAATTCATTTCACTCATCTTCTCTTCTCTACTACTTGATCTTTCCTCTTTGGTTATATTTATCCTCTCTGGCTTGGCTCAGTACATACATGCAGTATCTCTGACGTCCACACTCCTGAAACACCACCTTCATGACCTCCTGAGGAAAGAATTGTGTTCCGAACGCTGTCCTTTTTCATCCCCTTTTTTTCTGTTTCTTCATTTGTGTAACTATCGGCGGTACAGCACAAAGGTAAGTACTGGCCACCCAATCAATCTCTTTTGAAAAATAATTTATCATCTCTGAGGAGAATTTTCATCATTAATAGAACTAGAGCAATAAGTAATCTTAGGAAAAGCTACATGTTCTCTGACTTGCAAACTTCACCTTATTTGTGAAAATTGTTTCGTAATATGACATTAGTGTTTTTCGTCATCCAGATTTAATAATGGTTAAGACATGCCATTGTGATATTGACATAAAGTACATTAAGTTTTTCAAATGCCAAAAGATGGCGTTTGAGTTGAGAGAAGGGAAATTATGAATAGAGGGAAGTTAGTATCGTTGGATCACAAGAGCCATGCTTCCATAGATTTCAAGAGTCATCTGTGGAATGTCGCATAGTATATCCTATACTATCCATGTGAAGTTGGGGCAGTTTGCTAGTATTTTTACATTTTAGTAAATGTAATCCAGTGCCATAAAAATGTAACACTTTCCTGTGAATATGTAAGTTTGTATCTTCTTTTCCTTCCCCATCTTCAACCAGAAACAGTCAGCGCTTGTGCTGCGTCTTTGACCATGATGTCAACAGATGTTCAATCCTTAACTTCCTTCTGTAGTGAATCACACACAAAGTTCCACTAAGAAAAATTACCTTCCAAAGGAAATGCTGCTGTGAAATTGTGACTTTGTTTTCTTTGTCTTTCACAGAATGAGCACCACACAGTGCTGATGGCAGCAATGTGAAAGAAGCAGCAATAAAAGCAAAAAATAAAAGAACTAAGTGACTATAAAAATAGAGTTGTTCTTTTGTAAAACACTGGTTTATTACAGAAAAAAAAAATACAGTTGAATGTGGACCATAGGAAAGGTTGTTTATTGTCTCTGCAGGAAATCTTCAGAGGCTGAACTTAAAACACAGTCTGAAACAACATGGCAAGTGAGACATTAATTACGGCAAACATAAAAACAAAATTGCAATGGAAGTTGTTTAGAAGAAGTGATATGCAGAATATACGTGGGAAAGAAAGTGTATGGGAGAGTGAAAAATTGACTGACAGCCAGGAGCACTCCCATTAATCTCTGGAAGAGGTTCGACAAATGTTTTATGTCTTGTGGTTCTGAAATGTGGACAGTTAGACAGAAAGAACAAAACTATTTAGATAGTTTTGAAATGTGGCTGTGGAGAAAAAGTGAGAATATGAAATGAACAGGCGGAATGAGAAATGAGGTGATGAACATGGTAAAAGATGAAAGTAACTTCGCAAGAATGATACAGGATAGGAATACATCTTTGGGTGGGACACACATTAAACAGAAACCGTCTACTGCAGAGGATAATTGGGGGAAAAGAGGGAGAGGAGGAATGTTTTGTATGTTAACAGATGTGTGGAAGGAAGGAGTTACAAGCAAATAGAGGACGAGGTTCAGGACAGATAATCATGGAGGGTGTCCAGTTGATACCTGCTTACTGAAAGAAAAAGAAAAACAAATTGACCATCATTTGATGAAACAAGTAAACAAAACCACAACCAGGAAAAATCAAAACCTATTCACTTCCTCCCCCCCCCCCCCCGATGTGATGTGGTATGGACTTGCTTAATTAATAGTGCCATAATTGTTGATTACTGGACTAGTTCAGTCATGTACATCGAATGGTATGAATGGTTAAGTTTGCAATTCAAATGATAACTGACCCCATTTACCTTAAAACTCAGTCCCATCCATTGGTAATTTTGCGTGTGGTTGCAGGCATTTTCCATAACAATTTCCCCCCACCCCCCTGCATATCAATAATATTCATCATTTGGAGCAATGGTTCTCTTTCTACAGTGTTTTAAACTGAAACTTTATGGACAGCTTATACATCTGCAAGTACACCACTAACAACTATTCACAGTTATCACTGACATGATACAGTATGCAGTATGATAATGCATTATAGTGTAGAAGTAAGCTTCGCCAGTGGAGAATGTAAAAAAAAACATATGGAAGCAACTTAACTGATTCTCATAGGCATGACAGCGCTACGACACCTAAAGTGCAGCTGTCATATTGTCCAGTGCAACAACGAGTACCAGATGTACCACATAAATGTATTGTGTGATACATAAGAAAGGAAATTATCTGTCAATTCTCCCTTTAAAAAATTAGAAACTACTGTTTCAGGATTTGCATTTGTTCAGTGCAGTGTAGTCTTTCTCATTCAATTTTAAGGGAACTTTTACACACAAAAAGACTTTTCACATCTAATGCCAGACATAACAATTTTATGATGAACTTGTTTTCTTTTTATCATTGCCCTTAGTGATTACTGAGAAGTGAAGTAAAACAACAAACAGCTGCTGAGGCTGGAGACTGTGTGTGTGTGTGTGTGTGTGTGTGTGTGTGTGTTAGTTAGCTAGTTTCTATTTTCTGAACTTATGCCATATGAAATATACCCTAAGACCAGAATTTCTTTTAACGGTGGAAGAAGAGAGATATGTTTTTCCGTTCATGAGAAAATGTGTGGGATGTTTTGGAGGTTGTCTGCAGTGAGATTTGCAATTATGTTGCCTGGTATATGGAATGTGGGTCTGCCTCAAATTTTTCATGTGTCACCAAAGATGAAAAAAAAAAAAAATAAAAAATAAATAAATTAAAAAAAAATGAATATTGAAATGAAAAGACAGTAAGACTCATCAACTGATAATGCTGATTGGACTTTTTCAGTTTTATTTGCCAACTTCAAGAAAATTTGTAACTGATGTAAAAGAGAGCTGGAGGCTAGACCCTGTTACTTCTGAATGAGCAGCTTGACGAAGCTGACAAGAGACACTTTAGGCCCCGAATACACGGAACAGCACATAAACATTCCTAAAAGGAAAATTCTTCATTACACACCTCAGATGTAGTGGTAAGATGGCGCAGTGGATGACCTGTAAAAAATTGAACTCGGATCTAGCATTTACATAGGAAGAATGTGTGCAGAACTTTGAAGAAAAACAAGGAGGAGGGGGCAGCAAGATAGAAACGGCGAACAACCAATGTTAGATGTGCAACATCAAGCAGCTGGTCAGAACTGTGGCATTGTGGTTTTGGTGTGAGGCTATGGGCACAGGAGACCAGAGCAAACCCTCTTCATGGTATATACACTCCTGGCCATTAAAATTTCTACACAACAAAGATGTCATGCTACAGATGCGAAATTTAACTGACAGGAGGAAGATGTTGTGATATGCAAATGATTATTTTTTCAGAGCATTCACACAAGGTTGGCGCCGGTGGCAACACCTACAACATGCTGACATGAGGAAAGTTTCCAACCGATTTCTCATACACAAACAGAAGTTGACCGGCGTTGCCTGGTGAAACGTTGTTGTGATGCCTTGTGTAGGGAGGAGAAATGCCTACCATCATGTTTCCAACTTTGATAAACGTCGGATTGTAGCCTATCGCGATTGCGGTTTATCGTATTGCGACATTGCTGCTTGTGATCCAATGACTGTTAGCAGACTGTGGAATCGGTGGGTCCAGGAGGGCAATATGGAATGCCGTGCTGGATACCAGTGGCCTTGTATCGCTAGCAATCGAGGTGACAGGCATCTTATCCACATGGCTGTAACAAATCGTGCAGCCACGTCTCGATCCGAGTCAACAGATGGGAATGTTTGCAAGACGACAACCATCTGCACGAATAGTTCAATGACTTTTGCAGCAGCATGGTCTATCAGCTTGGAGACCATGGTAGCAGTTACCCTTGACGCTGCATCACAGACAGGAGCATTTGCGATGGTGTATGCAACAACGTACCTGGGTGCACAAATGGCAAAATGTCATTCTTTCGGATGAGTCCAGTTTCTGTTTACAGCATCATGATGGTCGCATCCATGTTTGCCGACATCATGGTGAACACACATTCAAAGTGTGTATTCGCCATTGACATACTGGCGTGTCATCTGGCATGGTTACATGTCTCGGTCAACTTTTGTTTGCATTGATGGCACTTTGAACAGTGGCCATTACATTTCAGATGGTTAAGACCTGTGACTCTACCCTTCATTTGATCCCTGCGAAACCCTACATTTCAGCAGGATAATGCATGGCCACATGTTGAATGTCCTGTATGGGCTTTTCTGGATACGGAAAATGTGAGACTGCTGCCCTGGCCAGCACATTGTCCAGATCTCTCACCAAATGAAAACATCTGGTCACTGGTGGCTGAGCAACTGGCTTGTCATTATACGCCAGTCACTACTCTTGATGAATTGTGGTATAGTGTTGAAGCTGCATGGGCATCTGTACCTGCACACGCCATCCAAGCTCTGTTTGACTCAATGCCCAGGCGTATCAAGGCCGTTATTATGACCAGGGGTGGTTGTTCTTGGTACTGATTTTTCAGGATCTATGCACCCAAATTGCGTGAAAATCCAATCACATTTCAGTTCTAGTATTATATATTTGTCCAATGAATACCCATTTATCATCTGCATTTCTTCTTGGTGTGGCAATTTTAATTGTCAGTGGTGTATTTTTCTTTTTCACAAAATATATTCTTACTACATTAATTGTAACTAACTTATAGTAAGACAATTGCCAAGGCTACAAAAAGAGAACAGACACATCAATGACTGGACAAACACATACTTATGTTAAAATGATAATACATTGTGTGAAAGAAATTTGAACAGGGGTCTCCTGTGCCAGTAGTTTCACACAGTGACCAACCACAAAGCCGCTGCTCCTGCTAGGTGCCCAAGTAGGACATCTAACTGCTCAATGTTGCATATCTAATGCTTGGGTAGTTCACTGTTTTGGTTTTGCTTCTTTTTTAGAGTACTGTACACCTTCTTCCTGTTTCATGCTTGTTCTGTTTTCAGTTTTTTATCTGGAGGGGGGGGGGGATGCAATTGGTAGTTTACCTTGTTAGAATGACACTGTCAAACACAAAAAAAAAAACAAAAAAAAAAAAAAAAAACAAAAAAAAAAAAAAAAACAGTGATCTGTTCTATTTCCATGCAAAACATTGCATTGTGCCATAAGTGATGTTTTAATAATAGTTAGAAGATAGCATACCATAGGAGGGAACATATGTAATTCAGTGACATTAGTTTATCATTACATTTACAGTCAACATTGCAACAAATCCTCTGATTAAAGTAATTATAATAGTTCAAAACACACACATCCTACACACCATGTAATGCTAATATTAGTCCTCCAAATGCAGATGTGGGGTATGAATGAATTGGATAAAACAAAGTGGAAGAAATAAATGATTGTTATTTCAAATGTATGCTGCAGTATGCTTGACAAAAGGCACATTTTGGTGTTGACATAATCATAAACACATTTTTATTTGTATACTTACCTGGCACGCAGTTTTAATCTGCCGGGAAATTAGAACTCGGGGGTTCGAATCCCCCCTCGGGCATGGATATTTGTGCCGTCCTAGTTCGTAAGTGGTTCATAAGTAGTTTGTAAGTTTAGGGACTGATGACCCCGTAGTTAAGTCCCATAGACTATACAAACATTTGAAATTAGAACTTAAACAAGCTCACAAAACAATTAAATTTTCACTTTGCAGCAGTGTGTGCTCTTGATTCTAAAATTCCTAGCAGATTAAAACTGGATGCTGGTCCAGGACTTCAACCTAGGACCTTCAGAAGGAGAGATGAGGCACTGGCAGAAGTAAAGCTGTAAGGATGGGTTGTGAGGAGTACTTGGGTCATTAGAGTACTTATCCTTGAAAGGCAAGGTTCTTGGTTTGTGTTCTGGTCACCACAAAGTTTTAGTTGTAAGACCACCCAATAAAAAATGATAGCTAACTATGCAAGGCAACAAGGATGTCTGAGCAATCATTGGTATCCTTTTCTTTACTTGGTACAGGTCTGAGGCAAATAGTACGACAAAGAGAAACCAAATATTGATCTCACTCTTATTACAGTAAAACCTCATTTTTACATTCTCGGTTTTTACGTTTTCCCGCCATTTACACCATTTTTTGTCGGTCCCGTCAAATTTCCTATGTTTACAATGTTAATTCTCCCTCGTTTTTGCGTTAACATATTTACACTTTTCCCGCGTTTTGCACTTTTCGAAAGAATTTTCGTGAAGAAAAATGACGTAATGTACATAAATTGACGCTAGCATGGCTTTCCCCATAAAGTATAGCGCTTAAAGATTATTCACAGTCTAGTTTCTTGACACTTTGCATTTATTCAAACGTATATTTCGCCTTTTGTTGACGATTTACGATGCGCCGATTTGTGGCGATGTGGTTCCTCTTTCAACCAGGTTCTTTGCCAGAGCGCTTGGCGTGAGAATAACGCTGATTTGTGGCGGTGTAGTTCCTCTTTCCGCTAGCTTCGTTGCCAGAGCGGCTGGTGTCTACTCAAACAATCAGAACCAGTTGCTTTGTTGGCGTGAGAATAAAGAGTTGCAGTGTTTTTGTGATACATATTTCTGATCAATAAAGAACGATATCTGTCAAAGTTGGGTATCATAATACCCACAACCTCAAAAAAGCGATAATAGTGAGAGGTGCCGATTCTAAAAAGAAACTTATGCATATGTTTGTACTCGAAAACGCGTATAAATTCTCTAATATCGTCGTGTGAAACATCTAAAAATACAAAAATAACGGAACTTTGAGTTTTACTACGTAAATAATTACGTAATGCCGGTAAAAGGCAGTAATTTTGAAGATGTGTTACATAGCCTGGCAGCAGCGTCCAAACGATATCGAAGCGGTTCAGGCAATTTGGAAGATGTGTTACATAGCCCAGCAGTGGCGTCTTCGATTATAATGAATGAAATTACGTTAAAAATTTCTGCTTCCCATAAAATTACCAATTCTGTTTGGCGCTTAAAATAGCGGCGTCCTCGATTATAATGAATGAAATTACGTCGAAATTTCTAGTTTCCATAAGATTACCAGTTTTGCCTGGCGCTTAAAATAGTAGCGTCCTCGATTATGATGAGTGGAATTACGTCAAATTTCTACTTCCCATAAAATTACCAGGTCTGCCTGGCGCTTAAAATAGCGGGATACTCGATTATAATGAATGAAATTAAGTCAAAAAATTCTACTTCCCATAAAATTATGTTTTGCCTGGCGCTTAAAATAGTAAAAATTTGGATAACCTTTATTGTATAATAAACTTCCTGGCGAGTATTTAGATGCCTATTATGTACATACATCACAAATAAACTACAAAAATGCAAGGCTCATGCAGTAAGCATTTTTTACCATTTAAAACATTATTTCCTGCATTTTACATTTTCCTGCATTTTACATTTTCCTGCATTTTACACCATTTTACTTAAGTTTCTTGAAAAGCGTAAAAACGAGGTTCTACTGTATTTATTTCTTCTTCTTCTTATTATTATTATTTTTTTCCAATGGTGGACAAAACAACAAATTGAACTTTGGTACATATAGTTCTGCCTTGGTCAATTGTCATAACATAGACGTGTTGCAGACGCAACTACGAAGATTCTGAAGATGACCCTGATAAATCACCACCTTTTTACCTAGCTTCTACAGCATGGATTCATGTCCCCCTTCTTTCTTCCTGCCTTCTCTCTTCACCATAGCCCCTTGTCACCTTTGTTACAGTGACCAGTTTTCAGTGATACTGTTGTTTTTCTACCACATCCAAACAGACACACTTCCAGATTAGGCTCTGCACACATAGAGCTTGTGTAGCCAGTCTGTGTGGGTGGGGTGTTGTACCCTCTTGATGGAGCCCCCTGACAACACTGGGATCACACTACTGATGCCTGAGCTTTTACTCCCTTTGCAGCCCATGGTCATCTTCCTAGGTGGCCTTTGCTGTGTCTGGGTGGTACCCTTGGGGAGAGCTGTTAACTGGAGTGTGTGGCTTCAGGGTGGATGTTTTGCAATGAAACTTATTAAATTAAGTAATGGCCAGTCTGACCTGGTCTCTCATGGGAAAGGAATGTGAGATTCAATGCTGAGACTTACAATCCTGCAAGGGAGAGGATCAAGAGAGACAATTAGAACGAAATATTTGGTCTGTTGTTGAATTGGCAGGGGATCATTCACGGAAATGAAATCATTATTCTTCATTGATAATATTGAAGACAAGTTCGGTGTACCGGGATCCTTGGGGAAAATGCGGAACGAATCGTTATTGCTCAAGACATCTTGTGCTGCCCAATTGCAACTAGAGAAAAGTTCTTCTCCCCAGAAGCACTCCCCTTGGAGATCATTATATCTCTGGTCTGACCTCAACCAGTTATCAAAGGAATCCAAGTCTATGGCTCGCAGGGCTTCTGCTGACTCAGTCCATTTATGTCTCATGTGGACTGTCACAACGACACTGTCCAGTGGACATGCAATGGTATTTACTGCCAAGTGGCAGAAATACATAATCTTACTTCTGCCTATTGTCCGTTTTGCTTGGCCCTCCAAGAAATGCACTTCAGCTATGACCATTCTCCCAAGCTCCATCTCTATCGTATGTTCTGTTGGAACCATGCTGGCTCTAAAATTGCATCTGGAGGGATCTGCACTTTGGTTAACACAGATGCCATTAGTGACTGGATTCCACTTTGTACCAAGCTGGAAGCAATGGCGATGCAAGTACAAACAAGCCCGGCAATCACCATTTACAACATCTACCTTCCTCCAACATGTCACTTAACATATGTTGAATTGACCACATTAATTCAACTACTTCCCTCTTTACGTCTCCTATTTGGAGACTTCAGTGCACATCTCCCTCTGTGAGGTTGTATAACTTCGTCTGGTAGGAGCCTTCTAATCAACCAGCTTACACAGACCTTGATTTATGCCTCTTCAGTGGAAACTCTCTGCCCACTTCAGTGCTGCTCGAAATTCCTTTTCTGCTGTAGATTAACAATCTCCTCACCTAATCTAGTTGCCTCACTAGACTGGTCACCACACAATGACCTTCGTGACAGTGACTACTTTTCCAGTGATAATGCCATTTTCCTGCCACTGGCAGATAGACTTCCATGTTGGGCTCTTCACAGCGCTAACTGGCATTCTTAATTTGCTGTGCAATTTGCCACCCCTTCATCAGATTGCATTGAAGAGGGTGTGTGAGGTGCCTCTAACACTATCATTGACACTGCTGGCACTGCAATTACTTTAAATACGAGAGCCTCTCATTGTTGACCAGTACTGTGATGGACCAGAGACATTGCCGTGGCTGTCTGTACTCACTGAAGAGACCTGCAGTGATTTAGACAAGGCCGGCCGCAGTGGCCGAGGGGACTAAGGCACTCCAGTCATGGTCTTCACGGCCACTACGGTCGGGGGTTCGAATCCCCCCTCGGGCATGGATATTTGTGCCGTCCTAGTTCGTAAGTAGTTCATAAGTAGTTTGTAAGTTTAGGGACTGATGACCCCGTAGTTGAGTCCCATAGACTATACAAACATTTGAACATTTGATTTAGACAACACTCTTTACAGCTTAACCTCATTAGTTTTAATTTCATGCTAAGGCTTGGTATTTAATCAAACACTGCAAGAAGGAATGCTTTTAGTGATGTGGCTTCTCTTGGGGGACGTATGCTTCTTTGTCCCACATTTGGTCGTAGCTTCATAGTATTCTAGGCCACCAGTGGTCCACTAATGCCTCTGGCCTTATCCTCCAGAGTGATATAAATATCACAAATTTGAACCTAACCATTGGTCCTTGCAGATCACTTTGTCAGAGCATCTGCATCCCTTTCTACAGCAGAAAAGACTAGTTGATGCAACACCCCTTCTTCCACCCCCTGGCATACTGAACCACACAATGATCCTTTAACTCACTGGGAATTATTGCAGACTATTAACTTTTTACCTGACACAGCCCCTGGCCCTGATAAAATTCACAATCATGTAATACGAAACTTGAATGTCCCAGTCCTTAAACCGGACAAGAAACCAACATTTCTAGACAGATAGTGGCCAATTAGCCTGACCAACATCCTCAGTAAATTGCTTGAAAGACTAGTTTCCTGCAGATTACACAGTGAGATTGAATCTGTGGTCTTCAGTCCGGAGACTGGTTTGATGCAGCTCTCCACAATACCCTACCCTGAGCAAGCCTCTTCAACTCAAGAATGGCAACCTACACCTGTCTGAATCTGCTTACTGTATCCATCTCTTGGTCTTCCTCTGCGGTTTTTACCCCAAACACTTGCCTCCAACACTAAATTCACGATTCCTTGATGTCTAATAATGTGTCTTACCAATTGATCCCTTCTTTTAGTCAAGTTATGCCAGAAATTCCTTTTCTCCCCAATTCTGTTCAGTACCTCCTCATTAGTTACGCGATCCACCTACCTAATCTTCAGCATTATTCTTTAGCACCACATTTCAAAAACCTCTATCCTCTTCCTGTTTGCACTGTTTATCATCCATGTTTCACTCCCATACAAGGCAACGCTCCACACAAATGCCTTCAGAAAGGACTTCCTTAGGCTTAAATCAATATTCGATGTTAACAAATTTCTCCTTTTTCAAGAATGCTTTTGTACCCATTGCCATTCTGCATTTTATATCCTCTGTACTGCGACCATCATTTGTTATTTTACTGCCCAAGTAACAATACTCATCTACCTCCTTTATTGTTTCATTACCTAATCTAATTCCTTCAGCATCACCTGATTTTCGTAGACTGCATTCTTTTACCCTAGTTTTGCTCTTGTTAGTGTTCATCTTATATGCATCTTACACTGTCCATTCCATTCAACTGCTCTTTCAGGTCCTTTGCTGTCCCTGACAGAATTACTATGTCATCGGCAAAACACAGTGTTTTTAATTCTTCACCCTGAACTTTAATTCCTTCTCCAAATTTCTCCTTGGTTTCCTTTATAGCTTGCTCAATGTACAAATTGAATAACATTGGAGAAAGGCTACAATCCTGTGTTACTCCCTTCCCAACCACTGCATCTCTTTCATGTCCTTCAACTCTGACGTACAAGTTGTAAATAACGTTACGCTTTCTATATTTTACTCCTGCTTGCTTCAGAACTTGGAAGAGTTCATTCCAATCAACGTTGTCAAAAGCCTTCTCCAAATCTACAAAAGCTAGAAATGTAGGTTTTCCTTTCCTTAATCTACTAGGATAAGCCATAAAGTGAGTATTGTCATATTATTTTATAGTATGTTATCCTATCATTGTTGTTTCTGTAAAGGATGAGCTACCACCGATCATCTGATTTAGTTGAAAACAGCAATCTGTCAGGCTTTTTCTAAATACCACCAAATTGTTGCACTTTTCTTTGACATACTTAAGGCATAGGACATAGCTTAGCCTTGTCATATTTTACTCTCCAAGACTGGAGCTTTCGAGACCCCTTGTAGATTTTATACAGCAGTTTTTTTCTGGGTTAAACAATGACACTACATTCAGCTCCTCACAGATTCAGGAGAACAGTATCCCAGTAATGCTGTATCTTTGTTGAGTGTCACACTCTTTTTCATTGCCTTAATGGACTGGTGACTTCTGTTGAGCCACTGGTTACCTCAATGATGATTTTTTCATCTGGTACAGTGCCCACTCAGTACACTCTGCTGAATGCCATCTCCAAGGCAACATTTGACAGGCATCAGCATGGTTTCCAATTTTCTCTGCAAAAAATGTGGGTTATGCATTTTTGTCGTTACACCACACTCCATTCTGATCCAGAATTCTATTTAGGTGCCCAGTATCTTGAGTAGTAGCACAATACTGTATCTTGGGTCTACAGTTTTGTGGAAAATTGACCTGGTTGCCCCATATCTGCCAACAGAAGACTACCTAGGTGCAGAAATGTAATGCTCTCAACCTTCTTGCTCAGTTGTCCTGGGGTGCAGATCAACCAATGCTTCTCTGAATTTACTGAGCTGTGGTTTGTCGAGGCTGGAATATCGTTGTAATGTTTATGGATCAATGGTGCCTTCTTCTTGGAAATTGCTAGACCCTGCCCATCAAGGCTACCAGTGCTTTAGACAGCCTCATTGCTGAAGGTGGGGATCCCTCTTCATATTTGACAGAACTAACTTTCATCTATTATGCAATTGCCATTCACCAATTCCTGGACGACTCCACATACTCCATCCTCTTTACAAGTGAAGGGTACATAGCTCCCGATTCCTGTATCTGGATAGTATTACCAAGTGGAATGCACCTTGTCTTTCACTGCTGGGATATCCACATTCCCTTCGTAGACTTTGCTCCCCAGTTATCCTAGTGCACTCCACCTTTGTGCTTAGACCACAGATTAACACTGACCTGTATCACAGTTTTAAGATCTGTGTCACCTCACTTGTTTTATGACCTTTGTTATGTCAGACCTTCAGGAGTTCCAGGGTGCTTCCATCTTTTACACTGATGGCTGTGAAACTGTACACAATAGGGCATGCTTTCACATCTCTCATTAGTATGGAGCACGAATCTTTGCCGGTAACATACAGTGTGTTTGCAGCATTGTTGATATTTATTAAAAGCCCTTCATTTGATTAATGAGGTTGTCCTAAAGGCTGTAACAGATACAGTCTCAGTGAGCAGCCTGCAGGCCATAGACAGATGTTATTCTCGACTTCTCTTGGTCTGTGCTGCCCATGACCAAATCTCTGACCTTATCTGTGCTACCTGCTTAGTCGTCATCCTCTGTGTCCCAAGTCATGTGGGTATCTTGGGGAATGAACTGGCTGACGGTATCATTTTTTTTACGACTGCAGTTGTGGATTTGTGGGTGCATATCAAATCTCTCTTTGCTCAAATATAGAATGACTTATGGCACGCTACCGCAAGATGTAACAAACTCCGTACAATCAAGGAAACAACTGTAGCCTGGTGCTCTTCCTTCTGCTTCTCCCGGAAGGAATCCACCATCTTGTGTTTTCTAAACATTGGTCATTTTACTTTGTGTTGTAGTTGTGGAGCTGGACAGAAGGTAGGAAGGTAGGCCATATATTTCTTGAATGCTCCCGCCTTTTGCCACTTTGTATGAAGTATAACCTGTGAGACACTTTAATATAAGCAGATGTGTCATGGAGGATTGAACAGCTCCTCAGTTTCCTCTGTCAAAGTGGTTTCTTCCTTCAGTTATAAGACTCTACATTAGCTTGACTGCACCACGGAGGCTTCTGATGTTTTTTAATTCCCTAACTTTTATTGTTTGATCTTTATGATTATATCCATACATACTTTTAGTAGGCACTTTTACTTTTGAGACTGAAAACAACAACCACAAAATACACCAGGAAACTCTACATCATCACATCTGGATAGAATACTACTCTCACTATAGAGGAAGGACACAATAGACAGACTGTTAATATTTAAAATATTTTTTAATAATTAAAGAGCTGGTAAGACATGTTTTTTTTAAGGTAATTTATTACTTCATTTGAAAGTATGATATGTTCTGAATACTTGTTGCAGAATCTTAACCTTTTTCTCCCCCTTTTCAGATGAAGTGTTCCGTGTATTTCAAAAGCAGTTACAAAAGCTTAGACAAGGATGTAACTATGATTCATTGGACGAAGCTGATGAGTACAGCGTAGCAGAGGAAGTGAAAAACAAAATTGCAAGTAATCATGGAGAGAAAGAAGCAAAGAATTTTTCGGGTATTTACCGGCATCTTCGAGGCACTGTAAGTAACATATAGTGATGTGCTACTTTTATTATTCATTTCCCCCTGTACAATGGCTGGGTTCGCTTACCTGAAAATTAATCTACAGTTCTTGATTAGGCATTAATTTTTTTGTCAGTTTATTCATTTGATTATGTTTGAATTTTTATTATGCTAATTATCCTCGATGCTAAGTCTGTCTGCCATTGGAGGAAAAAAATAAAATAAAATTAGTACATTAGCTACTCATTGGAGTTCTAATTGATACAGTCTGATGGAGTCTGAATATGACGTAAGAAGCTAAATTGATATAAAGACTGTGCGGAATATTGATAATTTTCTTCCATGTTGTAATCTTGGCAGAGCACATTTAAGTCTTAAATTAAGAAAAATTAATAATATCAGAGGTTTAAGTAATACAATACACACAACTGTCCAATAAGGCCAAGCCCATCTTTTTTCAAAAACTTCAGACATACAGAGAAGATTGTAAATTATCCAACATTGAGGTGGTTTCATGTACATGAGTGTCTCTTCAAGATGGGATGTTAGTGGCATTGAGTAATAGCTTTGCTGCAGTAATTGTTGTTAATGTATCATAATATCCTCGTCTGCCAACCCATGATAGAAGTAAGCCATGGTCACCCAAGTTCACATTCCATGGTTTAAAAAAATCAAACATTATATGCTTCAATTTCAGGGCTTAAATACCCATTTAAATAACAAATACATTATCATCTTTCCTTAAAAAAACAGCAAGATTACTAATGGAAACAGAAGTTCTCTCTCTTTCTCGAGAGTATATCTAAACTAAATATTTCTTTATGAAATTAACATTATACTAACCTTTTCCTTGTCCCATTACAGGATTCACAAGAAAGAACAGCCTTGGGATGAGGAATACTTATCATCTTATAAAGGAATCACTCCATGTCAAATCAACACAGGTGCCAAGCTGACCCTCTTTGATTTTCATAAACTTTTGTGTGTTCATTGCCCATGACATAAGAGTAAAAAAAACAAATTACAGAATTTTAGTACAAATATAATGGCCACTTGAAGTCCAAAAAAGTGTGGAAAATTTGACAAACATGGTTGTAAATTCTGTCCTAATAGACACAGAATAGTGAACCAGGCAATTTTGGAAAGGTCTTTAAACAACCTTTTCAATTATATGCCATTTTCTCATATTCGAAAAATTTATACGATATTGAGGTTAGTAACCTTGACCTTTGACTAATACGTGCAGCAATGTGTTGGATTAATGCTAAATAAATTATATTAAGACTCCAGCAATATGTCGGCAATTGCTTGAAAACATATTTCTTGTTAGAAAGGTAGTATTATAACATAGAACAGCTTAAGTTAGTTCAGTCAACAGGCCAGCAGCAAGCATCTATAATCTGCAAGATCACATACTATGACATCTGACCTTTAATGGAGCAAAATATTTTACAATCATCCTGGCCATACATGTTTAGAAGCCAAAGTAAACAGGTTCACATTTACAGAAACAAATATAAAAAAATGAACTGTTTAAACATACTATACCTTAATACTTGGATGCAGCATATAACAATATTTGTGCTTCTTTTGGTGAAAGGAAATATGTTCACCCTGTCACTGCTCTCACATCAATCTTTGTAAGAATGTCTTTGTTTACAGTTAAGATCCAGGTTTCTTAGGGTGTATACATATTTGAACATGAAGGCCTATGAGGATGTATCATCAAAATTCAAAACACTTCGAAGCCAACAGTGATTTACATGCATACAACTCACTATGAATGAGTCTCATTGGATCTTAGATATTCATTCTAGTGTTTCTTCATCATACTTTTAGTTGTATAATGAGTCACACTACAGAGTTTTTGAAGCACCATTTGAAAAACTCTCTGGGAGTCAGTATCTGATAACTGCAGACTGGAACCAGTAGAAGGCCGCTGGCCACGGTGCCAAAGCAATGTGCACAGCCACTATGGTCAGGGGTTCGAGTCCTCCCTCAGACATGGATATTTGTGCCATCCTCAGTATTAGCTAGTTCATGAGTAGTTTGTAAGTTTAGGGACTGATGACCCCATAGTTAAGTCCCATAAACTCTACAAACATTTGAACATTTAGTAGAAGGTCGCTTGATGGTACAGCAGATCATCACGTGCTCCTTTGCCATGAAATGTGGCAAAGAAATATCGCTTTGCAGAGACATTGAAATCAGCCAGATAAAAAGTTATCTTGGCAAAACACTTTCTGAGTAATAGTACACATACTTGTGTGCTATGTGGAAATTGGATCTCTGGAAGCTAACCAATTGGCACTAAAAAGATGAACACTCACTGTGTCATGTTTAAGGCATTGTCATAAAAGGAATGTGGTGAAATGCATACTTTTCTGTAATAAACAACAAATGGATGAATGGTGGCCTGTGCATTGTTCCAATGAACCCCCTGCTCCTCATCCTACAGAAACAAATGGATAATTTTCTGCAGAATCATGAATTACAAAGTATTCATTGTCACAAAGCCTCGCTTTTGGATGTGGTAGAAACTCAAACTATTGGGTAGTTCTGAAGGAATTCAACAGAAACTCTTTTTACTTCTTTCTACAAGATTTTACAAGCAGCCTTTCACAGATAACACACACATTTGACAGTTGTTCTATCTGTATATGTCAAAGGTTTTTATGTTACTTCATCCATTACATTTCCATCAAACAACTCTTGCAAGTGTCTCATGATAGAATGTGTACTTGGGCATTTCTCCCGTGTGAACATATAACATTTTGGTTGTGCTGGATTATAAATGATCTGAGTAAGATAGTGTTAGTTGGTGCTCAGTTCACAGTCTGCATCCCATGTCAACTCTTTTAATCTGGGACCTTCCAAAATGGGCTTTATGTTTTGGTGAATAAGGCAGACACACACACTATGAGTACCAGCTTTACCAGCCAAACCACAGTTCTTTGGTCACAGCTGTCAGAATTTTGATAATCCTATTATTAGTCTTGATTGTTCATCTTTGAATGCATTGTACAGTTCATGTAGGTTTCCCAAAACTAGTTATTTTTATTTATGAATTCTGGAAGCATTTTCCTTTCCAAACAAACAGTGTCTAATATTGTCTCTGATGTATAAGTCTGACATTGTTCACAATTTGTTCACTCAAGACATTCTAGGTCTTGGGTTGCCAGTTGCTGAAATCCAACATTCTTTGATTGATCTTTTTGCTGCTCTCGCTAAATAATTTGAGGCTTCAAATTCATTTTCAATCCTGAGAATGCTCCAACTATTCAGAAGTAGTGTCAGAATTGCCATTTTCTCACTGCTTGAGATGCTATTTCAGTTGCATTATCATATCAGATTCAACATTTCTTTCAACTCTGTATTTTGTTCCACAGTAGGTACTATTTATTTTGGAATACCTCAGAAACTTACTCAAACCATTTCTGTGCATATATATTTTCTTTCCCAGTCTCTTCTTTTTACTGGGTTGTCTTTAAGAGGTACTAAACTCGATTATTGAGTAAATTCTCCACTGAGATGCTAAAATATTCTTGAAAAGAGATAGATTGGCTGGCCAGTACTGATGTTAGTTCTGTACTGCTGACAATCACACAAAAATGTGAAAATGGAAACAAAAAATATTACAAGCTTTTGGAAATATTTTCCATCCTCAGGTGCGAGAGGAGGGAAGAGGAAGGGAACAGAAGGGAAAGGTTATTCACATACTATGCCATGAGGAGATGATGGGTGATTTCATCCAAATCCTTAGGCCCATCCCAGGACCTCAACCCGGTCTCTCTCTCCCCCCTCACTCCTACAACCCGCACCCCTGCCTAAAGTCCACTAACCCAACCACCATGGGTGTCTCATTGTGGCTGATAATTGTCTTCACTGGCAGAATCTCTGCTCTTGTGGACCAACATCTTGAACCGGTTACCCAAAACCTACCATCTTAAATAAGTCACCAACCATTTCCTCCACCATCTGTCCACAGTTCCTGTTCCTTTACCACCTGGTACCATGCTTTCCATGATTGATTTGGGCACAGCCTTGGACACCTGTATGGCACCTTCCTATGTCAACCTGTTCATGGACCATCAGAGGAATCTTCCAGACCACCCATAATCTCAAACTGCTCATTTGTTGCAGATTCTTTGATGGCATCTTTTGGGATTGAAGGTCAGCAAACACTACACACATCACTCCAAAACGTCAACACCTCTACCATTCACTTTACCTGGGTCTACTCAGTCCATTGATCCACCTTCCTTGATATTGACCTCCAACTCAGGATGGCATCATCAGTACCTCCATCCACATCAGATCTACCAAACCATCATCAGTACCTCCATTTTGACAGCTACCTCCCATTCTACACAAAAAAGCCCCTTCCATACAGCCTAGTCACCCATGGTTGTCACATCTGCAATTATGAAAAGTTCCTCTCCAAATATGCAAAAAGCCTAAGGCCTTCACTGGCTGCAATTAACTTCCAACCCTTGTCCAGAAACAGATGTCACATGACCTGTCTGTCCAGTCACACATCACCTCCCTCACACCCACCATCTGGCCACCCACAAAGGAGCACCCCTTTTGTGACCTAGCACCACCCAGGACTGGAGCAGTTAAACCACATTGTCCACCGGGGTTTCAACCACATTTCTTACCCACCCAATATCCTCCTCACCCCTCCTACAGTGGTATTCTGCCACCCACCATACCTACATAATATCCTTGTCCATCCCTGCTCCCAACCCCTTGCCCCCATGACTCATATCCCTGTGATCGACCTAAATGCAAAACCTGTCCTTTTCCACCATCCCACACCAGCACCACCTACTCCAATCCTAACACTTGCATTTCCTGTCCCATAAAAGGCAGGGCAACCTGTAAAAGCAGTCACATTATCTACACACTGAACTGCAACCACTGTGCAGGTATGTGGGAATGACTAGCAACAAGCTGTTTGTTCGGAGACAGCTAGAACAACTTGATGCAGTGCATGCTGCATGATTGGCTCACTTCAACTACCGTTACACAGAATGTGCCATATTGATCCTCCACACCATCACCAGCTTGTCTGAATTGGCCACTGCGGCCATATAACACTTTACTGGGAAACCCCATAGGCCAGCCGCAGTGGCCGAGCAGTCTGCGGTACGCCAGTCACGTCTGCACGGCCGCTTCGGTCGGAGGTTTGAATCCCCCCTCGCCCATGGACGTTTGTGTCGTCTTTCGTATAAGGTAGTTCATAAGTAGTTTGTAAGTTTAGGGACTGATGACCCTGCAGCTAAGTCCCTTAAGCTTAACAAACATTAGAACATTGTCTGAATTGCGCATGTGGTAATGCTCCCTAGAGATATGGGAATATTTGCAACATGAACAATCTGTGCCATGATATAGTACACTGTTGTGAGTGCACAGGACCATTAATTGTGTTATGGATACAAGGCAACGAGAAACAAAAAGGAAACAAAGTGGAGGACTGAGTGTATCCTTACTTGTCACTGTTGATGCCACTTCGCTATACACCAGTATCCCATATGCTCATGGTCTTGCTGCTCTTGAAGACCACCTTTCTCATCATCCTTCAGACTCCAAGCCCAATACCTCATTCCTTATAACCCTTCAAATTACATCCTAACAAATAAATACCTTTACTTTGAAGGAAAAGTATACAATCAAATTTGCGGCACAGCCATGGGCACCTGTGTGGCACCCTCCTTTTTCTTTTAAAAAACTTTAAAAAAAGGAAAAATAAAAGAAGAGAAAAAAAAATATTTATGGGCTGTCTAGAGGACACCTTCCTAGCCACCCTAAACCCCCGGTATGGTTTAGCTTCATGGATGATATTTTCACGAGTTGAACTCCGGGTCAGGACACCCTGTCTTTATTCCTTCACAAGCTTAACTCCTCCTCCATCAGTTTCACTTGGTCGTGAAGTCCCTTACCCAATATGCCGAAGACCTAACAAAGGCCTTCATAAACAGACATTACCCCCTTATTTAGTGCAACGACCCTGACCTCAACGTAAGATAACTTGCCATCCCAACACCCTACGCCTAACATTATTCATCCCTCCCCTTCCCCACTCATTCTTCTGTCTCCCTCGAAGTCACGTCTTCCTTGCAAATCTGTGTCGCTCCTTACAATATCTCCTTAATTACTTTTTTATCTGTTTGAGTTTTTTCCTTATTATTTTTATTGTTTCAATTCCCCTTACACCTCTCTTTTATCCTCTACTGCCCCTTCCTTTCCCTGTATTCAATGCCACATCTGACATCCCCAACTATCAGAGCCTTCACAATCAATCATGCAACACAGAACTTTCCATGCCCACCATTACCTGGCATCCTTTTCCCTCCACTCCCCTCCTCACTCACTGTTGGATGCTTGTGGTGCTGGAGTGCCTGAACATGGTGGTTGTGTATTTGTATAGCTGTCTGAGTGATTGTGTGAATGTATGTTTTTTCTTCTGATGAAGCCCATGACCAAAAATGTAAGTTGTCTGAATGTGATCGGATTTCGTTCTTGTCAGCAGTTCAGTAAGCCTCTTTATGGTCAGTTGTTAACTATCCTCCATTATTGACATTCTAATCGGTTTTTTACATTGTACAATGTATTTTATTATGCCAAAAAATTGCTATAGTCTTTACGTGGAAGCAAAACCATATCTTCCACAGTTACCTACAGTATACGAAACTTCCAACATTATGACCGGCCCACACTCATAATTTTTACAATGCATCAGCTCTGACTCAGTCTATAAACATACTTGGCTAATTTTTTTCTTTGTTACTCGTATAGCTTTCATACAAAAATTGATACTGGAGAAACAAGCAACTTCTTTGCTTTCTACAAATGTCATCCTTGGTGTGTTTGTGTGTGTATGACTCCTCATCCACTCCCTTAAAACCGACATCCTTCCCTTTTTTTTCTCCCCTTCTTCCTTTCTCTTTTCCTGATGATGTGGCCAATGGTTACGAAACCTTGAATCTGTGTTTGTGTGTATTTTTGTTTTTGTGTCTGTCATCATTGTGAGATTCTATATATTTCTTTTTTAACCCTTGTAAACTTTTGGCGTAGAGGGAACAATGTTCTCCAATTTTCAGACACAAGAAATATGTTGTCTACAGAAACAATTAATCGTCTAATGCACTGTCTAGTGCATGTATACACAGTGCCACAGAAATATTTAGCCTGACAGACAATAAACAATATTGATAAGATTTTCCTAATAGTGAGGAATTGGTGTAAGCTTATCATCTTCATGTAAGGGTATCTGCATATAACTGGCATTGCAGTACATTAAACTGAAAAATTTAGCAATTTAAAAACTTCGTTAACAGCTTTGCAATGTTCAATGCTCAGTTTGTGTATATTTATTTAATTTCCGAGCATCCACTACAAAACACACCACCTGATGATTTTCAAACCACTAAGAGCAGATTATGCTGTGATCGATAATCTCACTAACCCCTTACCGTACCATTTAACTCAACTGAAATCTGTGCTCAAGCGGATGGGGATGATGTGCACGAAACGGGCAGTGTAATGCAAAAGACAATCACAATAAAAGTTGAAATGCTGGTTTCTATGATACTTGTTTCCACGAATTGTGTACATGATGTTTACATTCGGTCTGCACCTGTTTCCACCAGTCACAGTCGTGATTTTTTAAAGTTTGGCCCACATTTGTTTTCACGAGTCTGACTTGTGATATTCAAGTTGGGGCCAAAATTGTTATCACATATCAGACATGTCAAAGTATGGCAAGGGGTTAATATGTCATATTTTGTACCACTTTGTGTATGGTTACATACAAACTCATAGGAATAGGGTGTCGCTTACAAAAAAAAGAAAATTTGTTTTATCTGTAATTTTAAAGTGACATACACTTTACTGATAGCCTTTATTTGTTAGGAAGTACTTAAAGAAAAGCATGTTGTGTAATTCTTTCTTTTGATTTACTGTTAGGAGTTTCAATTTTTATACACACAAGTATTCCACATTTTTATGAGGCTACATTTTCAGTTGTACTACTGTAACGGGGATGGCCGTATTGGATTGGGTGGGTGTGGGGTAATGGCAGATTAAGGCTCATGGTGCCTGGGAAAAATAAATTTTATTTCTTTTTTAGTTTCTTCTGGTTGTATGACTCTTCTGCCTCTGACTCGGGCAGGCGTTGCAAGTGGTAGGCGGAAGCGCCAGTTAAGGCGCCAGGTCGGCCAGCAGACGTAGCTTGAATTCTGCTGAGTCGAGCTGACAGCACCGCGTCAGCTGAATCTGCCATTGGAGTCACGCATCGCCTCCTGCTATTCGCCCCGGGGCACTGACCCCGCCCAGATATAGGCTGACAACGCCTCGCTGCCTACCGGTGTTGTGATGTCTGGCGGCATCCGTTGAGGGAACACCAACGCTGGCCCCGCCCAAGTAATGATGTAGGAGGAGTAGCGGCCTGCTAGAGCCGCTCCGCTGAAGGTCCTCACTTCAATGTCCACTGTCGGTGGTATGTTGCCCTGTTAGGTCGCGGCGCCGACATCCGGCATAGAGACGTACCCGTCACGGCATTCTGCGTCACCCTGAATGCCCACTGCCCAGTACAGTGCCTATAAGTACTGCTTTTCTGCTTAGGTGTTGTCCGGCATGGCCCACTTGCGTACACCGAACTCTGAGGCTCAGCATACCGTCGGTCAATGGTCTCAGGACGACGACAGTGTCGTCCCAATTTCCGGGTTACTGTCATCAGCAGACTTGTTTCAACACCTGCTTCTGCTGCTAGAACATGTACTCGCGAAAACCACAATATAACTTCACTTGTTAACTGATAAAATTAACAAATATCTCTATGCCTCTACAGTACCTTAGCAGCAGCAGTGATAACTGTTTTCATCCAAAACATTGTGTGTTAATGTTTCTTTCAGCTTGGTGAATGGTAGTACATGTTGTACAAGGGGTGTTCAAATGAAAAGGTACGAAATATCTTAAAAACCAAACCAGTTGAAATTTGAATATACCACCTTGGGATAACGTAGTGTGACATCTAAGGTCGTGATGTATGTGCTGTCACCTACCTCTAAAACATTCAAGGCTGTGCCCTCAGCAGGCAAGGTAATGCTCATCACCTCTATTGATGTCTGATATTGAATTCCTCGAGCACAGCAAAACCAATAACAGTGACGTGTACTGTAAGACACTCCATAGCCTGTAAGTCCATCAAGAGTAAACAGCTGCTTACAGAGGGACTGATTCTGCTCCATGATGATGCGTTTCCACACGTCTCCAGGGTCTCACAAAATGTACTGGCCAAGTTCTAGTTGAAGCAGTTGAGCATCCACTTTACAGCCTGGACATATCGCTCTGCCACTCCCATCTGTTTTGTCCGCTAAAAAAAAATCTCAAAGGGAAGTGCTTCAACTCGGACAATGAACTGAAGGACAGAAAAAAGTTCTGACTCTGTCACAGCCACAGGAATTCTGGGAACAGGAAATCCTTGGACTCATTAAACAGTAGGATAGTTGTGCACAGACCTCCGGTGATTACTTTTGAATAAAGACTTAGCCACAGTGTCATTTTGTACCTTTTCATTTGAACACCCCTCATAGATGTAGTGGGGATTAGTGAAGTTTGATGGAAAGATGAACAGAATTTCTGGTTAGGTTAGAGCAGGGTTATACAAAATCAGAGATATTTGGCTTGGAATCTGAAGGATATTGGGAAAGGTAGTGTTTGAGAGTGCCAAGATCACCAAACTGATCTTTGAGTGGAGGACTTAACAATAGGCATCTCTAACTTAACAATAGGCATCTCTAATGTAGAGAGATAGCTGAAAGCTAAAAAGAAAAGGTCTTGATGGAATTACAATTTGGTTTACAAAGAGTGCTCTATGGCATTAACCTTTTACTTGAATTGCATTTATTGCAAATCTTTGCTCCAGTGCAAAGTCCCAAGTGTCTGGAAAAAAGCACATGACACCCATATATGAGAATTGGGGGGGGGGGGGGGGGAGATACATAATCACAAACCAATATAATTAACACCATACCACTGGGTATACCATATGAGTATACCCAGATGAAGGCCACTGTAACGTTGGCCGAAACATCGGTTATTAAAGTAATAGCCTTCTTACATCATGACACGGTACAACACACAGAAAACTTTTATGTCATATTTAATAATTAACACCAGTTTGCTGTATAATTCTTAAACATATTTGCAGTTCAAATATAGTAAATTTCTCTGAGGCAGGAAAGCATCACAGCTTCACAAAGTGCTGCTTATGTGAAACTCAGCTTGCCCCTTTCTCCCATAGCTTGTGAGCCATGGATGAAGGGCAACAGGAAGACAGCATATTTCTCTATGTCAAATAGGCATTTGATACTTGGGTTGCATAGCAGACTGCTAACGAAGGTGAGCATATGGAGTAGGTTCCCAAATACGTGTGGGGTCCAAGACTTCTTGAGTAATATTACCCAGTATATTGTCCTTGACGAGTTAGTTGCATGTTTACTTACACAAAATTTCTAGTTTACATGAGTAATGGCCCCCGATTCTAAATGTAGAAAAATGCAAGGCGTTGCAAATGGGTAGGAGAAACAATCCCATAATTTTTTAATACAGCATTAGTAGTGTGCTGTTTGATATGGTAGTGTTGATTAAATGTCTTGGTGTAACGACACAGAACAGTAAGAAATAAAAAGAGCATGTGAAGACAGTTGTGGGAAAGGCGGGTAGTTTACTTCTGATTATTGGGTGAATTTTGGGAAGATATGTTCATCTATAAAAGAGACCACATTTAAAACACTTGTGATAGCCAAACTTGAGATTTGTTCAGGTGTTGGGATGTCCAGCAGAAGGAAGAAATTCAAAGGTGGTTGCTAGGTTTGTTATTGGTGGGTTCAATCAATGCACAAGTGTTACAGAGATTCTTCGGGAACTCAAATGGGATTGCTGGAGCGAAGGTTGACTGCAGAACAATTCTACTACTGTCAGCTTACATTTCACATAAAAGTTGTGCCAGGTTGATCCCATCCTTGAAGTTCAACAAACGCTGCTAAAATTCTGCTACCCTTCCCAGACCCTGTTACCTAACACATCTCCCTTTTCACCTCAACAACATCCTGCACACCCACCATATACACGATCTCCAAAATCCTATAAACCAAATAACCATGGATGCCAAATTGTGGCTAATTGCTGAAAAATGTTTCAGCCTTCCTTGGCCAACACAAACAAACAATTTTCCAAACTCACTCCTCCCACATTAAGGATACAAACACCTTCTTCACTGACTCTCCACCAGCTCAACTCCTTTACCTCCTAGATCCTTATTTGTCACCATTGATCCCACTTCCACCTGCACCAATAGCTCTCATGCCCCTGGTCTTACCAGTCTTGAACACTACCGCTCACAACTGTTCTTTAGATGCCAAGTCCAATACCTCTTTCCTCATAACTGTTACCAACTACACCCTAACAAACAGATACTTTTCCTTTGAAAGAGAACAATACAATAAAATCTGTGACACAGCCATGGGCACCCATAACTCACCCTCCTTTGCAACCTATTTGAGTAGTCTACCAGAAACATGTTAGCCTTCATAACCCCTGGTCATCTTCAGGTTCATTTATATTTTCATGATTTGTACTCAAGGCTAGGAAACCTTATCCTCATTCCTCCACAGCCTCAACTCTCTTGCCATCCACTTCATGTGGTTCTCCTCAACGTAGCATGACATCTTCCTGGACATTAACCTCCACCTTACTGCTGGCTCATCCACACTTCTGTCCACATTCAACCTACCAACCACCAACAGGACTTGCACTTGGACAGCTACCATTCATTTCACATAAAAAATTCCCTCCCATAGCCTTTCCACCTGTGGATGGAGTATTTACATTGACTTAGCCAATCTTTTGAAGGTCTCCTAAGGCCTAAGCCAATCTTTTGAAGGTCTCCTAAGGCCTAAGACAGTCAGTCATTACCCCCAGGCCTAGTCCGCAACCAGATGTGTCATATGTCCACACACCACAACCCCCCCTCTCCACCTCCAGGAACTTGCCACACAAAAGCACCTCCCTCGTTACCCAATATCACCCTGTAGTGGAACAACTGGGCCACATTCTTCATCAGTACTTTTATTACCAGACATCATGCCATGAAATGAATGTATGTATTACTAGGCAAAGCCAAGTGGTAATCTCGCGACAGCGGAAGCACTGTCGTGATTACGCCGGAGAAACAGATTGGGGGGAACACTATGGTGTACGTGTACACTCCAGTATTCTTGTAAGTGGGCCGCTGCTAGCCTGTTACATGCAGCACGTTTACTCACGATTAATTTTGTAGAAGACTAAATCTAATTTGGAAATTCAAATGCAATGTTTGATGCTGTGGTTAGAGGTTAAGCCTGCATTGTTTTTACTAATCCTTTCAATGGCAGTTTCCAAGTGTTTTATTCTTCTCACATTATTAAAAAAATTGCGAAATACTTATTGGTTCAACATTACTGCAGTCAAGCATCTCCAACACCTACGATGGCTTTGAAGTATTCCAGATGGATAAAGATGTTGCGAGTACTCAGAGGGGTAAAGACAAAGCTAGTAATCAAAACAAAGTATTTCTTCCAACGAATAACATTAAAAATAAATTTCTATTAAAAACAATAGCCAGAATTCTGATTCCATGATTTATTCTTGACAGCAGTATCTTACCTTAGCTGTTCACGGAGCTTTGCTGGCAGTATCTGTACTTCCCATGCTGATCTCATCTTCCTTATTTGCCTCTGTTGATTTGTCCTCTGCCAATTCAGTCTCTGACGATAATGATTCGTCACTTAAATTCAGCTTGACTGATATTATTATTTTTTCTATTTCTTCATCCATCAGAGCATCTCTTCTCCAATAGTCCTTACACGCTTTTCTACATGACATACCGCCTTTCTCCAATCTTCTAATGTCACAGCAGCAAAAGAAACAGCTGTAATTTTTTCCAGCTCAGTGAGCGAAACTCTTGAGATATTCTGAGTGTGGATTTTATTTTTTACAACATTCCAGATTAATTCAATGGGATTTGGGTCTGGATGGTGCGGAGGCAGTCGGAGGAGTACAAATCCATTCTCTTGCAAACTTTTGTCAATACAATAAACAGTAGAAGTTTGGTGCCCCTTAACTAGTGCCAGAAGTTCGGCTTTCTGTAGCTCAGAGTCATAACGTATGATGTTGTTGGTCAACCAGGTTTGTATTTCACTTTTTAGAGAGCTAGAGTAAGGTGGTTTATTCTCTTGTTTATTGTGATATGGAACATTATGAAAAACAATAATACTTCTTGGAGATAAGCTGATTTTTTAGTCATGTATGAGAAGTGCACCCAGAATGAAACCCATGTCTCTGCCTGCCTGAGTAACAATTAAACGGTGACCGGCACTTTTGTTTGACAACATTTCTTGTCCATTATCACTTTGACAACATTTATTTACTGTGTAATGCGTGTGAATCCATGTTTCATCTAAGTAAACCACTGGTTGCTTTGATTCCGATGCTAGATTTTTACGTAAAAACCTGAGAAAGTAAGTCCTTTTAGCAACAATGTCCTCTTGTTCGCACAAAACAAGATCTTTATTTTGGCACCTTCTAAAACAAAATACCTTAGACAAAACAATTTTTCTAATGGTTTCCTTTCTAGCTCTGAAACTCAGTTCTTTTCAAGAAAAATTGTGCAGTTTTTGCGAAGTTGGTATTTCTTTATATTGTTCATTATACTGTTGAAATTGCTGCCTGATAATACATTTTTCCATATCATCGATCACATACTTATTGTGAGGTTCTTGCTGCTTCTTCTTCTTCAGCGTAGAAATCTGAGTTCCACCCTGCTCGGCATCGTGTCCTTCTTTCCGTAATTTGGTAACCATCCTGTTGCTCAGCTTCAACATTTTGGCAGCATGTTCTGACGCCTTCTGCATCAGCATGGTCAATTCCTTCTGTTTCTCGTCGTCAACGAATTTAATTAAGTTAACCGCAAGCCACCGCGCCTGTCGATCAAGACACTTTCCAAGCTCACCCTCCATTCTTGCACTTACAGGTAACAATATGCACTAGTGTAGCCGTAGTCCTGCTGTACTTCATCATGTCACCAAATTAGTTCCCGTCGCTGCTGCGTTACCGGGTAATATGTTCTGTTTATGATGTATGGCTATTATTGTATTCCTTCCAACCCATCCTAAAATGGTGATTTGTCACCCACCTAACCTCCACAACATCCTAGGCCAGCCTTAGGCCACTCCCAATCCTGACCCCTTACCACACACATGATATCCTTGTGGAAGATTTCTCTGCGAGTCTTGCCCATCCACCTATCCAGCACTTCCTATTCCAGTCTCATCAATGGCTTTCCTATCACATCAGATGTCAGTCCACCTGTAAAAGCAGCCATGTTATTTACCAACTTTGCTGAAATCATTTCACAGGTTTTTATATTGGCGCAAGTACCAACCAGCTGTCGACCATAATGAATGGTCACCATTAAATTGTTACTGAAAACTTGGTGGACATTCTGCAGTACACCATGCAGCTGAGCATAATTTGCTTGATTTCAACCCCTGCTTTACTACCCATGCTATCTGTATATTCTCTCCACTACCAGCATTTCCGAACTTTGCATATGCAGGTTGTCCCTACAACACAGTTTATGGTCTCCCAACCATCCTCGCCTCAACTTAGGTAATTTACATTCTTACATCCCACAGTTAACATTCCCCCTTTCCCATCCTACACCATGTAGCAATTCGTGTCTCTCCCAGCTGTATGTCCCTCTTTTCATTATTTATTGTATTATTTCATTTTACTAATTTCTTTCTTCCTTTCTTCTTATCATTATCATTATTCTCCCTTATCTACCTTCCAAGCTGTATCTTATGTTCCCACTTAACAGTTCCTCCAAGCTCGGCCAGGCTGCACAGAACATTCTCTCCCCACTCTTGCTTTGCATTGCCCCCCCCCCACCCCCTTTCTCCTTCTCTCATCCCCTACCTATGCACTGCTAGTCTAGCAAAGTGGTCTGAATTGGTGGTCATGTATGCACGAGTTGCAGCTGACTGACTGTGTGACTGTATATATGTATGTATGTTCTATTTCTGATAAAGACTTCAGTCGAAAATTTAGTAGTGTGACTGTTAATGTCTTTCCTTTGTGGCTCAGTGATTTTCTTCACAGTGAGTTGCAAACTAATATCACGTTATTGACATTCCAATCTAGACTTTCCATTTTTGGAAGAGTTATTGCTGCATATGTTGCATGGAATCACTTAATTTATTTTATTTCATCTGGTATAGACAGTTGGCAAGGGTCACCTGAAATGTTCATTTACTCCCTGGGGGCCACAGTTTTTTCTGGGGACGTATGTGATGTGCACTGGTCCCTGAGCCATTGCAGCCTTTCTTCTTAATTTCCAGGCTGCATTACCAATTACCAGTTCTCCCCCCCCTCCCCGTCCCTATGGTTCTGATGATGGATTTAGCAGTTTTGATCTTTGTTGTTTACTTCTGTTTTTGACACAGGTAGATCCCCCTCGGCGTTTGACTTCTACCACAAAATTACACTTACCAGTGTGAGCCATTTTGGGAAAAACTCTCAACCTAGCACCTATGCCGTGTATCCCCATCCCTTCCTTTCCGCCCTTCCCTCCTCACTGTAGCCCCTACCTGGTCCCCAGCACATGTAGCCAGCCTATATTGGAGACTGTTATGTACCCTTCTGGCTGAACCACCTGAAAACACAGGGATCACACTACTGGTATCAGAGCTGTAACCTCCCCATGTAGGTTAAGGAATCAATACCCGTCCTCTTGGGGTATCAGGACTCCCTGGCAATGGCCATCTTGCCAGGTAGCCTTTGCTGTGTCTGGGTGGTGCCCATGGGGAGAGCCCCTGATCCGAGTGGGTGGTACCAGAGCGATCTTCAACAGTGCCAGACATTACTGACCCCAGTTCTCTCTCTGGAACCTGTCATCCCCATCATGCAAGACACAAAGACGCCTAAGGTATCAATCTTGTCCTCCCAACCTGCTCAACATTTTGAGCTCGAGTCTGATCCACTCTTTATGGATGTCGTTCCTTCCTCATTGGTAACAGACATTGATCTGGCCAAGTGACGGGCTACAACCCGTTTGCCTCTCTTCTGGATCCTTGTGCGGTACTCATCCAGTGGAATTGTAATGACTATTACCGTCATGTCCTGAAGTTAAAACAACTTATTTCCCTCTGCTCCACAGCTTGTGTTCTTCTGCAGGAGTGAATTTTATTGATGGACATTCACCAACCCTCCGTGAGTTCCATGCTTTCTGTCAGAATGGGGTTGGCCCCCTACAGACATCGGATAGAGTTTCTACATTAGTTTCTATGGATGTTGTTAGCATATGCATTCCTCTCCATGCTACTTTGGAAGCAGTTGTGATCCAGGTTCACTTAGACACCCTGTTAACAGTTTTCAATGTATACCTCCCCTCTTGACAGGACACATTTGTCTGCTGCCCTAACTGCCCTCCTTCAGCAACTCACCTTTCCTTTCCTCATCCTTGGAGACTTCAATGCCCATCATCCTTTGTGGGGCATTACTTATACATGTTGCCTGGTCCACCTTGTAGAACAGTTCCTTGCAGACCACAACCTGTGCCTTTTCAATGTTGCTCCTGCAAATCATTTTAGTACTGCTCGTTGCAGTTTCTCTGCCATAGATCTTTCACTTACTACTTCTCCTTTTCACCCTTCATTTCACTCGTCAGTACATGATGACGTCTGCAATAGTGACCACTTACTGTCGATTCTTTCACACCCCTCCCACCTGACTAGGGGCAGGCTACCTAGTTGGGTTTTCTATCATGCTGATTGGTGTTTGTATACAGCCAAGGATGTTTTCACACCATACGAATTTGATTGTATTGATGATGTCATCCGTGATATGTCTAATGTGATTGCTGTTCCCCAGTCAACAGGCCCTTCTAGTTGCCGCCAAATTCCATGGTGCAACACAACTATTGCTGTGGCAATTCATGAGTGCCAGCAAGCCTTGCAACATCTTAAGCGCCACCCTTCCCAAGCTGCTCTTATCGACTTTAAACGCCTTTGTGCTAAGCCTCGTTACATAATCAAACAGAGTAAGTGGGTGAGCTGGGACTGTTTTGTCTCTTCCTTAGGCTCCTCTGTACCCTTGCCACAAGTGTGGACTGTGCTTAGCTCCATCCCAGTTTCCCAGTGGCCATCTTCAATCCCTGGCCTGGCCCTGTATTGACTTGTCTGTTCTCGCAGAGTACCTTGTGGTTCACTTTGCAAAGGTATCAGCAACGCTCTCCTACCCAGCAGACTTTCTTCTCAAGAAACAACAGGCCGAAGCCTCCAAATTATGCTTTATCTCTTACCAGAAGGACCCTTACAACAATCCTTTACTGAATGGTAACTACGTCTGGCCCTTTCACCTTCCCATGATTCTGCACCTGGCCTTGATGTCATCCATAATCAACTTCTCCAACACCTCGATCCTCCACAACACATCATGTCCTCGAGGTATTTAAGCATATTTGTCTCTAAGGGGTTTTCCTCTTGCAATGGTGGTACAGTATAGTGGTTCCTGTTCTTAAGACTAGCAAGGATCCATCATCCCTGGACAGTTACCAGCCAATTAGCATGACAAATGTACCGTGTAAATTACTGGAAAGAACGGTTGCCCATAGATTATGCTGGGTAGTCAAATTACGTGGACTTGGCTCACCTTATTGGTTCAAGTTCTGGGAGGGACGGTCTACTATTGACCATCTACTTGGACTGGAAATGGAAATCAGACAGGCATTCTCCAAACAGCAACATCTTTTTGCAGCTTTCTTCGATCTATCGCTTGGCACCCTCGTATTTTACATTCTGTCGCGGATCTTTTTATTATTAATTATGATTTGGGTTGCATATCCTTGTCACATGCCTTAATTAGCAAGTTAGATTTAAATTACAAAAAATATGTCAATTTCTAAATATTGTTAGGCTACCAAAGTGCACTTTACGCATTCTAATGCAATATGAATGTTCAGTATGCCCTGTTAGGTTTGAAAATAAGTTATACTCTCAGTATAACTTCAAGGAGTAACCTTCAATTTGTTTTGACGTCTAATTAATTAGATCTTGCGACAGAACATTTATGTATATTTTTTAATCACAATTAAAAATATTTAATAATAAATTGACATCTATATCTTATTGTCAAAACCTGTTTAAAAATAGAAAACGGATGACTTACCCAAAAGACAGGCTCGTCGACAAACACAAATAAAATCACACACAAACTCACATACAAGCTTTTGCAACCGTTGGTCGCTTCTTCAGAAAAAGAGGAAGAAATGAGAGGAGAAAGGGAAGGATATGGATTTTAAGGAAGTGGAAAAGGAGTCATTCCAATCCCAGTTGTGGAAGGACTTACCTTAGGGGGGAAAAAAAGGAAGGTAAACAAATACACACACACACTCACAAATATCCAAACGCAAACACACCTAGACAGACATTTGTAAAAATCAAAGAAGATGGACAGAGATACCACTTGAGACAGAAGCTCTGTCCACAGAACCGAGGCAAAGATGCTAAAGATGGTGGGCGGGAATTTGAATTTAGCGGAGGTTGAGACCAGGTGGGCAACGGGAGGAGAGAATAAGCTGAAGGGCAAGTTCCCATCTCTGGAGTTCTGAAAGGTTGGTGTCGGTGGGAAGTATCCAGATAACCCAGATGGTGTAACACTGCGCCAAGATGTGCTGGCAGTGCACCAAGGCATGTTTAGCCACAGGGTGATCTTCATTACCAACAAACACTGTCTGCCTGTGACCGTTCATGTGAATGGACAGTTTGTTGGTGGTCATTCCCACATAGAATGCTTCACAGTGCAGGCATGTCAGTTGGTAAATGACGTGGGTGCTATCGCAAGTGGCTCTGCCCTTGATTGTGTACACCTTCCGGGTTACTGGACTGGAGTAAGTGGTGGTGGAAGGGTGCGTAGGACAGGTTTTACAATGGGGGCGGTTGAGTGGGTAGGAGCCAGAGAGTAGGGAAGGTTGTTTGGGGATTTCATAGGGATGGACTAGGAGGTTACGAAGGTTAGGTGGGCGACGTAAAGACACTCTGGGTGGAGTGGGAAGGATGTCATTAAGGATGGATCTCATTTTGGGGCAGGATTTAAGGAAGTCGTATCCTTGCTGGAGAGCCACATTCAGAGTCCGCTCCAGTCCCGGAAAGTGTCTGGTGACAAAAAGTGCACTTTGGTTGCGAAAGCTTGTGTGTGTGTTATTATTTGTGTCTGTTGACGAGCCTCACCTTTGGGTAAGTCATCCGTTTTCTATTTTTTATAGTTGTTTATCCCACCAGGAAAGTTTCCTTCTATTATATAAAGCTATTTCAAATAGGAAGGTAGATCTGATTATTCCCTTTTGTAATGAACAGTTCACAATTATTTGAACACCATTAATTAAAATCAAATCTATTACCAACATAACAGAAACCAGAGTTGTTAAGAAAAATTTCTCTATCAACTTATAGATAGTAATTGTAGGTTGAACTTAGTCTACTATTCATTGTTTGATCTTAAATGGCTAAAAAATAAAACACACTACACGAATTTTATGATTAATGCCTGTAGGCTTGTTTAATTATTTATTTTTGATCTCATATAGGTATTTGATTATTGACAATTCCAGTGAAAAAGTGTGACTCCTATTAAAAGATTCTCCTTTCTGATCTTTGAATCAAATTGGTAGCAAAAAAAAAAAAAAAAAAAAAATGAATGGAAAAATAAATCCCTACAGCGCCTCCGCCACTTATGAACCTAGAAAATGTAACATGTAATTAACTTAGCGGTTCTCTTCAGGTGTGGGTGTCTTACCTACTCTAGTCCTAGGCAAACGTAATTCTTCCCACCAGAACCTAAGTCACTCTTCACTTTTATAGTTGTTTACTCGAAAATATCTCCATATAACCGCTATTGGTTCATGCCAAACTACAAATCCTCGTACATTTTAATAAATTTAATTCTGTAATAAACATCCGTCACTATAACATTGGTTATGCACCATTAAAATGTGTTGATTCTTATGTTAATTTATAAAAATTTGTGGTAATTAAATTTTATTAGTGCATATATTACACTAGAGCCAGCTTTAATCATATAAGTCATTTTGAGAACTCCCAGCAGGATTCTTGTATATTTAAACACAACTAACGACTGCTCTATCTCAAATGCACAGTCAAATCCCCTCAGGATAGACTATTAATTCCATTTATCTTCAAAATCTTTAAATCAAAATTTCGTAAAACCAATCACACACATTTTTATGCACATTTTCCCTATACAGGAAAAATCATATTTCTTCTTTACATACCTCAGTTTCATGGAATCAAATTCAACTAAAGTTCGTAGATATATACTTATGAACCAATAACTCTCTTCTTTAGCGTATTTTCGATATTTGTGACGGATTTATATTTAGAATTACGTCTATCGTGTGTTATGTGTGATAGATCGTTCCACCGATTGGTAACTAAAACTAGGAACCAACAAAGGAAAAACAAAGATATTTTCTTTCTACCACACAAAGAATAGAAATATATGCTTTCTCTGATCCAGCAGTTCTTCTTCGGCATTATCTGTATATTCTTTATTTCGCTCACGCCTTTTTTCTTCATCTTTGGGTTGGTCAACATTCCAATGGATCAATAAAACTTTCTTTTTTTCTTTTGCCTTTGAGGCTAATTATCTGTTGCCTACATTGAACAAACATATAAGCATTCATAAATCATATTATAAAAAATAAAAAGAATAATTACTTCTTCTATAACTTTTTATAATAAGTTGAAGCGGAAACTCGGAAAAAAACCAGAAACAGATCATTTAAATATCTTGTTCCGCTACAAAAAATGTTCAAATGTTTGTAAAGGTTATGGGACTTAACTACGGGGTCATCAGTCCCTAAACTTACAAACTACTTATGAACTACTTACGAACTAGGATGGCACAAATATCCATGCCCGAGGGGGGATTCGAACCCCCGACCGTAGTGGCTGTGCTGACCGTGACTGGAGCACCTCAGTCACCTCGGCCACCGCGGCCGGCACGTTGTTCTGCTACAATTCCCTTCATGTCTGGTGCCTATGAAGTGCTCTATCGATTTTTATCAGTCAGTTTTTATACCACCGCATGCTCCATCTTAGGGTTAGTTCTTCCTTCAGCTCCCCAAGGATGCAGGAGAATGATGTTCCACAGGGTTCTGTGTTAAGTGTTATACTCTTCCTAATTGCCATCAATGGGCTGGTGAACTTTGTTGGGTCTCCTGTCAGTCCTGTACTGTATATTGATAGCTTTTTCATATGTTGCAGCTCCTACTCAGTAGCCTCAGCTGAATGCCAATTGCAAGGTGCCATTCTGCAGGCTTCCACATGGGCCCCTCTTACACGGTTTTCGGTTCTCCCCTTCTAAAACGTGGTTAATGCATTTCTGTCGTCGTCGTCGTACAGTCCACCCTGATACAGAAATCTTCTTGGGTACTCGCCATTTGGAAGTTGTGGCACAGCACTGTTTCTTGGGCCTCCTTTTTGTTTGACTTGGCTGCCCCATATTCGCCAGCCGAAGATAAGTTCCACGTGGAAGTGTAATGCCCCCAGTTTCTTAGCCCACTCCTTCTGGGGTTCATATTGTGCAACTCCTTCATATCTATCAGGCCCTGTTTCAGTTCCGATTAGATTATGGGTGCCAGGTTTATGGCTCAGAATCTCCTTCTGCCCTGAAACAGATTGCATTTTGCTTCTCTTTGGAGGGACTTCCATCTCCGTTCCCTTGGCAGTATGCGCCGTGCTGTACCACTGATATCCCCTCGGATGGTGGATCCAAAAGCTTCAGTCTTTCCCTCAATCTTCCAGCATTTGTTGCACCCAGTACCTGCAGAGTTTCAGGGTGCCGCCATCTTCTACACTGATGGCTTCAAAGTTGCCGGTTGGGCAGGATTTGCTATTATATCTCCCATTGGTATGGAATGCTATTCTCTGCCATAATCATGTAGTGTGTTTAAGGCAGAATTGGTGACCATTAATAAAGCACTTCATTTTATCAAACTGGGTTTCCTGGACTTTTTTCAATCTGTATGGACTCATTGAACAGTCTGCAAGCCATAGAACTATGCTGCTCTTCCCATCGTTGGGTCACTTGTATCCATGATCTCCTCGCATAACCTTTGTCATGCCACCTGCTCCATTAATTTTTCTGTCTTCTCAGTCACGTGAGTATTGTAGGGAGTGAACGGGCTGACCTGTTGGATAGAACAGCCGTTACTTACTACCCATTCCCCTTGGTAATTTCAGCTGCGGATTTGCAGGTGCAGGTGAGATCATTGCTCATACAAGACTGGAATAGCAACTGGCAAGCTACTTTCCCATTTAATAAACTCCACTCCATCAAGTCGACCACTTCAGCTGTAACTTCTTCCTTACACCCTTCTCTAAGGGAATCCACTGTCCATTGCCGTCTCTGCAATTTTGTGCAGTGAGCCTCTCCGAAATTGTGGTTGGGGAGCCTTACAGTCTGTGCCTCTTATCTTAGTGGAATGTCCGCTCCTCTTGGCACTCCATACCAAATACAGAATTATTGCCTTCAGTTCTGGGGGATGATTCACAAATGGCTGCCAGGGTCCTTGGGTTCTCCGTGAAAGTAGTTTTTATTCTCAGCTATACATCTTTTTTCTCTGACGCTTGGACAGGATGGGTGTGTGTGGCTCTTCCTGCGAGCAGTGGGGTTTGGAGTACTCCCCCCCCCCCCATACATCCATTTCTTCTTTTTACCTGTTACCTTTCTTCCATTTTAGGCTTTGGTTTTAGGAGCATTAACTGTTCACCTGTACATGCTCACTGTTGATGAATGGGGGTTAGAGTTTATAGAGCTGTAGAGATGTGCATAGCAGAATTCTGCATTTTATGTTGGTTTTAATCTTGCTGATATTAAAATATTTTAATTCCATTTTAGTTTCCCCATTTTTCTATCTGAATGTTCTTATCCAGACCGCATCTTTGCTTGCATCCCATTCAGAGATAACAGGACTGATGATGTAGCTCTTTGGTCCCTTCGTCCCATCAACCA
Organism: Locusta migratoria; assembly: GCA_026315105.1. Classification (NCBI taxonomy): domain Eukaryota; kingdom Metazoa; phylum Arthropoda; class Insecta; order Orthoptera; family Acrididae; genus Locusta; species Locusta migratoria. Next base: position 566,211,415 of record CM048745.1, read on the forward strand.
GCCAACCAAATGTTCATTTTGTTCATTTACAAATGCCACAGAAATGCCAGTAACTTATAATGGAGAGGTTCAATAATCTCTCTTTAGATTCTAGTGATTTGAATGAGTCAAAATAGGTGTAAATATGTGATCAGTTCTGTATATGTGAGATGACAGCTATGTGTTTACAGTGCAGTTGTTGGAATATCCCCTGTTGCATGGTCTCTCTCTCTCTCTCTCTCTCTCTCTCTCTCTCTCTCTCTCTCTCTCTCTCTCTCTCTCTCTCTCTCTCTCTCTCATGCGTGCCCGTGCGCGCGCGCGCGCGCGCACACACACACACACACACACACACACACACACACACACACAGAGAGAGAGAGAGAGAGAGAGAGAGAGAGAGAGAGAGAGAGAGAGAGAGAGAGAGAGAGAGAGAGATACTGTGGTTGGTAATGGATGGTTACAGTCTGTGCATTTTTCGATGTCATTTACTGTTTGTCCTTACTGAAATAAAGAATGTGTAGTTCATAAATTATTTAACATCATGGGAAGATGAATTAAATATTAAATTTCTGGATAAATTTCCTTTATATAGGAGTGCTTTTAGAATGTTAGCCTTTCAGCTTGTGTGAGTACTGCATCATCATAGATAATTGTGTGTAATTAATAATTTCTGTTCATTTATTACAGACACTTCTAAGCAACTTGCGAAACACCTTGGTTTTTATGCAGAGAAGTGCCGTGCAAGAATCACCAGAGGATACAAATTCATCATTTGACTCACAAAATTTATCATTGAGAAATATTACTATTCGCACTTCATCACAGGTAACCTCTGCTGTCAAAGTGTCTTGAATGTTAAACTGAATCTTAATAGTTATTTCTTGAAATAAGTAATTTTTTGTGACTGGTTGGTTTTTATTTGAAACAAAACACTGTGTAATTGATGACTAGCTAATTCAGACCCTTTAAGCATTATTTTTGTTCTCTTTGCATGTTGATTCATTCCACACTGCTACATGAGGTTCTTGCATATGGAAAATAGAGCTGTTTTTTATCCCTTACCTATACTAACTGGACATATATTCTGTTACTTGTTTGCCTGAAACAGAGCACCGTGTTTACTAACAGTTTGCTTACTAATGCCCAAAATCGAAAAAATTACAAAACTGACAGTGAAATTTCATTTTTATTTTTACAAATCAAGAAAAAAGACAGAGTGATACAGGAAAAATTTATTATCTCAAGAATATTGAGGTGGCTATGAATATAAGAAAGACTACTCAGTCTACAATGACAATCACGTATATATTGCTTTCAGCATTAGATGCAAACTATAATTTTTATTCTGTGATGTACAGTAAAACCTCGTTTTTACATTCTCGGTTTTTACGTTTTCCCACCATTTACACCATTTTTTGTCAGCCCCATCAAATTTCCTATGTTTACAATGTTAATTCGTCCGTGTTTTTGCGTTAACATATTTACACGTTTCCCGCGTTTTATGCTTTTTGAAAGCATGTTCGTGAAGATAAATGACGTATTGTACATAAATTGACGCTAGCATGGCTTTCCCCATAAAGTATAGTGCTTAAAAATTATTCGCAGTCGAGTTTCTTGACACTTTGCATTTATCGAATGTATATTTCGCGTTTCGTTGTTGACTTACGACGCACTGATTTGTGGCGATGTAGTTTCTGTTTCTACCAGCTTCTTTGCCAGAACACCTGGCGTGTACTCAGAGAAACAGAACGGTTTGTTGGCGATAGAATAACGCTGATTTGTGGCGGTGTAGTTCCTCTTTCCGCTAGCTTCTTTGCCAGAGCGTCTGGCGTGTACTCACACAATCAGAACCAGTTGCTTTGTTGAAGTGAGAATAAAATAAAGAGTTGCATTGTTTTTGTGATACATATTTCTGATTAATAAAGAATGTTATCTGTCAAAGTTGGGTATCGTAATACCCACAACCTCAAAAAAGCGATAATAGAGATGCCGATCCTATGCAAATGTTACAAAAATAGGTATGCATATGTTTGTACTCGAAAACGTGAATAAATTCTCTAATATCGTCATGTGAAACATCTAAAAATACAAAAAGAACGTAACTATTTGAGTTTTACTACGTAAATGATTAATGCCGGTAAAAGGCAGTAATTTTGAAGATGTTACATAGCTTGGCAGCGGCGTCCAAATGATATCTATCGAAGCGGTTCAGGTGATTTTGAAGATGTTACATAGCCCAGCAGTGGCGTCCTCAATTATAATGCATGAAATGACATCAAAAATTTCTACTTCCCATAAAATTACCAGTTTTACCTGGCGCTTAAAATAATGGCGTCCTCGATTATAATGAATGAAATTACGTCAAAAATTTCTTCTTCCCATAAAATTACCAGTTCTGCCCGCCGCCTAAAATAGCGGTGTCCTCGATTATAATGAATGAAATTACGTCAAAAATTTCTACTTCCCATAAAATTACATTTTGCCTGGTGCTTAAAATAGTAAAAATTTGGATAACCTTTATTGTATAATAAACTTCCTGCCGAGTATTTAGATGCCTATTATGTACATATATCACAAATAAACTACGAAAATGCAAGGCTGATCCAGTAAGCATATTTTACCATTTAAAACATTATTTCCTGCATTTTACACAATTTCACTGAAGTCCCTTGTAAAGAGTAAAAATGAGGTTCTACTGTACTTCTGTTCAACCAGCAATTCCAAATGACTTTCCTCTTTTGTGTCCTAAGATGATTTTATTGTATCTGTAGAGTGCGAGAAGATAACTTCATCTTGAACTCATTCTGTTTTTTGATGGTTACACAATAGCTGTACTCCTCACAACATATATACACATTCACAAACACACCCACATACAGATATGCCAAGTATTGCAATTTATTCGTAATTATCATGATTTATAGTAAAAAATTACGTTCTTATGGGAGCATCTGCTAAAATTAAGGAATGCTACTTATTTTAATAGTTTGACTTCGACAAAACAATATTTTTCGTTTCCTTATTTTGTAAATCAATATTGTTTCAGATATAACACAATACACATTTATAATCTGCTTCGCTTAGACAATATAATTTTCACAAACACTAATGTGTGTGGGTAAACTTTTAGTTATACACTATTTTGTCAAAAAATGATGTTGTGAGAACCGTGGCTGCAGTATTATATCAAAAAACCACAAACCAACGATCACATGCCCTGCAGATCCCTCGTTGCTTCCACAAACACCTCCATTCTCTCCTGTTTAGTGCCCGGTTGCTCCAGGTGTCTTCAATCCCCATGGCTTCCAGGTCCTTCGCTAAGTCGTTTATCCAGCGCTGCCTTGATCATCCAATGGGGTGTTTGGTGTTTGGTTTTCCTTCTAGTGCCATCTTCGCCTGTCTTCCTTCTGGCACATGGGGTACATGGCCCATCCACTGTATTCTCTTGCCCTTTATCTTCTGTAAGATACTTGTCTGTTGCATCAGATGGTAGATTTCCTCATTCGTCCTCCTCCATTCTCCCCCTTATCTTCCTCATTACTTTTTTTTTTTTTCCAAATATTAGCTGAACCCCCGCTGCTTTGCATGCGTAAGCCGGTTGGTCTACACCAGTTGTTTCTTTTTAATCCTGATGAAGAATCCATATAAGTTTCGTAGTTATAGCTTGAAATTTGAGTTAACAGCACCATATTTTTGAAAAATCAATTTTTGCATCTCGTATTTCACCCCCCTTATTGGTCTACTTTCCAAAAATACCGAAACACATATTTTTTAAATCGTAACGAAAAATACAAATACTAATTTTTGCAGTTATGGCTTCAAAATTGTCTTGACAACAAAGTGTTTTCGGAAAGAATTTTTGAGCCCCTCTTTTACCCCCTTACTTTTTGAATTTCCAAAAACAACGAAACTCTTGTCTTTTTAATCCTGATCAAGAGTCCATATCCTAAGTTTCGTAGTTATAGCTTGAAATTTGAGTTAACAGCAATATATTTTTGAAAATAAATTTTTTGCGTCCTCTATTTTACCCCCTTATTGGTTGAATTTCAAAAAGTGCCGAAACACGTGTCTTTTAAATTCGAACCCCGAATCCAAATCCAAAAATTTGTAATGCTAACTTCAAAATTGCCTAAATAGCAACATATTTTCGAAAAACACCCCCTCTCCAATTTAACCCCGTTGATGGTTTAATTTCCAAAAATACTGAAACACGTATTTTTTAACGTCTAACCAACTATACAAATATCAATTTTTGCAGCTCTAGCTTCAAAATTGTATCAATAGCAACGTGTTTTCAAACAGAATTTTTGATCCTCTATTTAACCCTCTTAGTTGTTGAATTTCCAAAAATACTAAAAATCATGGATTTTTAATCCTGACCAAGATTCCATATCTGAAGTTTCGTAGTTGTAGCTTAAAATTTGAGTTAACAGCAACATATTTTTGAAAATCAATTTTTTTCGTCACCTATTTAACTCCCTTATTTGTCGAATTTGGGTCTGTACTGATCCATTGGTTCTCACAGAGCACCTTGCGGTTCACTTTGCGCAGGCATCAGTTTCGGCATCTTACCCAGTGGCTTTTCTTCTCAAGAAACAACAGGCTGAAGCCTCAAATTTATGCTTCACTACTCACTGGGAGGAACCTTATAACAAACCCTTCAAGGAATTGGAATTACGCCTGGCACTTTCCTCTTCTCTTGATTCTGCACCTGGGCCCGATTCCATCCATAATAAACTTCTGAAACATCTCGGCCCTCCACAATGGCTATATCTTCTCCAGGTATTTAACAGCATTTGGCTACAAGGGGTTTTCCCCTCGCAGTGGACGGACGGTATAGTGGTTCCTGTTATTAAGCCTGGTAAGGATCTGTCATCCCTGGACAGTTACTGGTCGATTAGCCTGACAAATGTGCCATGTAAACAGCTCGAAAGGATGTTTGCCCGCAGACTAGGCTGGGTACTCGAGTCACGTGGACTTCTGTCCCCTTCTCAGTTGGGTTCCGGGAGGGCAGGTCTACTATCGACTATCTATTTCAGTGGAAACAGCTATCGGACAGGCCTTCTCAAAATGTCAACATCCTGTTGCTGTTTTCTTTGATTTAAGAAAGGCATACGACACCATTTAGCCTCGTCGTATTTTATGTACCCTCCATGACTGGGACCTATGAGGCTCCCTACCAATTTTTATCAGCCAGTTTTATCCCGCCGCATGTTCCGTGTGAGGGTTGGTTCTTCCTTCAGATCCCCACAGATCCAGGAGAACAGCATTCCACAGGGTTCTGTGTTAAGTGTTATACTCTTTTCAATTGTCACGATGCTAAAATTTAACATAATGCCCACTATAAGCAATTTGGCATTCTGATGTGCATTCTGTTAAGTCACTGTTGCATGTATCAGTTATTGATTAGCATTTAAATTAACTATTGCAGTTCCTTTAGCCACTTTCGGACATATGAAAATGAATGTAAAGGTCTTTTTCTAACATCACAAATACTCTGCTAGGGGTATTTCTATTTTTTTAATGTATTTTTTCAGTAGCCACCTTCTCATGTTTTTAAAATTAATTTAAAACGGTACAATTAGATGTCAAATAAAGACTTTTAGTATCAGTTTTTATAATAAATTCCGTGATAGGAGGCATTGAAGATCTCTACCCCTCCCGCCCCTACACCACCACATTCTATCGTCCCCATTACGGATAGCTTGTTTTCAAACTTAGCGTCTCTGCACATATACACCTTCAAAGAAGAACTTGTATGGATATCTTTTTTAAACATATTTACAACTTTTTCTTGGTTTGATGTGATTTTGTTATCAATCTGGTTTGTTTTTCACAAACTTAAAGCTTAATTTTGGTGTTGGTGAAAATTTCCAGACTGCTCATTAAAAATATGACGATAATCACTGTTTATATCTTATTAGCTTTTATATGCAATTTTGCTGCATTGATGTCCTTGCATATATGTCTAAGACCATCGGAAGTACAATAATTTTGCAAGTCTGTTCTGAGTTATGACCAGGATCATCAGGATAAAAGAAAATTTTCCAAATTTATGGTTTAAATATAAACCGTGTTTAGAATGTTGGCAAATACTGTCCTCCTTTATTGAGATGAAAAGATATTATTAAATTTGAAAAGGAACTTAGTTTGTTACGTCGTGATTAAGCTGCTGACTGTCAAAGCTATACATGATACAACATGTAAATTATGCAGGATTCAAATGTCGTGGAAATCGATTTGGCGGTTTGATGACATTAATGTTTTGTGTAAGCATAGTATTCATTTTGTTGAATCGTATTATGTATAATATATCAACCATTAAAAGTTTTTTTATTAAATGTGATAAATTTCAAAAGTCAAAGAATAAATAGCTTCTCCAAGGAGTCTTTGAATATCTCAGAAGCTATAAGAGAAACATTAATGCTCAGCTGTTCCATACTTCTTGTTACGTATTTGAAATCGACAGATATCGTGAGTTACACACTTTCTAAAGTAGCCTATGCCCTTCTTTAGTGTTCAAGCTATCTCCATACCCAACTTCATCAAAATCTTTAAGCAGTTTCATTGTGAAAGTGTGACAGACAGGGCTTCTTTCACATTTATAATATTAGTATGGATTTGGGGAAAAGGAAAAAATGTACATCCTTCTTTTCCCAATTCATAAAGCAGGACCAATTTTGAACCATGTTTATTTTCTTCTTATAATAATTTCTCCCTGTAAGCAAGAAAAAGATTGATTCTTCAGTTTCTCCCGGCGTATTTGATAATAGTGTCCAACGGGCACAATATTTCGGCGATCATACATGTCGCCATCATTAGGTGAACTGACGGACTGAGCTCCTGGAAACGCGCCAGCACGGAGATCCGCACGCTATGGCTGCTCGAAGGGAACTGGGTTCTAGCCCGGTAGCGGGTGATTTAAATACCCTCGGCCCACGGTCCGCGCCCCGCGCCGCGGCCGCGCAGTGGAACCGATTGCGACGGCGTCTGAGATGACGTTGATGTGAAAGCTCTGTCCACCGTGGTCGTCACTTCGTTACGTTTGTTAGATTTACTCTTAATTAACCCAATCGCTGGTTCCCAAGCTTTGCTAAGATTATAGTCACAGTCACGGTTTATGAGGTCATCACTAGTGCGAATTTCAATGACCTCTCTAACGACGCAGTCCCAGTATTTCGACGTCTGTACCAGAATCCTAGTGCCTTCATAGTCCATCGCATGATTCTCCGACAAACAATGTTCAGCGACCGCCGACTTGCTCGGATACATCAATCGCGTTTGCCTCTGGTGTTCAACGTATCGATCCTCGACGGTACGCATCGTCTGTCCAATATATGACTTTCCACACTGACACGGAATCTGGTACACGCCGGCCTTCCTCAAACCGAGATCATCTTTAGCGCTCCCCACCAGTGCACGAATTTTGTTCGTCGGGTATTTTGATTATCAAATACGCCAGGAGAAACTGAAGAATCACATCATACACCTTTACGGGGAGGAGATGTATTGCAGCATGAAGAAATTTGAAAAGTTGCGCCACCGTAGATGTCGTTTGCTAAGTACTCTTGCTTTTCTAAAGAGATGTCGTTCGGAGAATGTTGTTCCAAATTTTGCTAAGGTTACGCATCACATCGATTCTGCAGCAGCCAAGAGAATTAAGAAATGGGCCAGCCTCACATTGCTTCGTGAGAGAGTGCATTTCACCCACCGTAGCCTTGAGTTCATCTCACTGGAACTATTCAAACTGCATTTGCAACTGGCTAGTCACTTCACATCTTTTTCCTGGGATTGGATTGATGGTGTTACCTCGGTTGCAGCCGATTCTGCCCATAAGAAGGCAACGGGACGTCAAACAGCTAAGTTCTCACGCCTCCTTGACAAACCATCTCTGCAGGTTCCGTGCAAGACTGTCATCAATCTGAGTGGCATGGAGTTGAGTGATGATGATGTCTCAGTTTTGAAGAAAGGGCTCTACTTTGCTCCTACCCCCAAGTTCACACTGGTCGCAGAAATTATTAGTGCTGTTGAACAGGTTGCAGCTCGACTTCTGCCTGAATCAGCTGAGGAAATACGTCGTGAAACTTGTTGTGTGTTGACGAAATCCAAGCCCATGAAGTCGAACATCACTAGTAAAGAGAGGGCGGCCATTCTTGACCTGAGGGAGTGCCCTGAAATTGTTGTCTTACCGGCTGACAAAGGCAATGCGACAGTTGTTGTCTCCTATAAGGACTACACTGAAAAGATGCAGAGCCTGCTAAATGATGATTCCTACTGGAAGATCAGTATTGACCCCACAAAGAAGGTAGAAAACAAGACGAGGGCGCTTCTCAAGGATGCGGATTTACTGGAGGGTGTCGTCAAGAAACTGCTACCTCACGGTCCGGTACCGCCAAGACTTTATGGACTCCCTAAGGTTCACAAAGATGGGGTGCTGTTATGTCCCATTGTCAGTAACATCAGAGCACCTACATATTTGTTGGCCAAATACTTGACGGGAATATTAAGTACTTATGTGGGTAAATGCCCTAAATGCCCTCATCACATCCGTAATTCCGTGGATTTTGTTAAACGCCTTAACAACTTCAGGCTGGATGAGTCAGATATCATGGTGAGTTTTGACATCATTTCGTTGTTTCCGAGGGTGCCCCTTCGAGAGTCACTAGATTTGATTGGTCAGAAATTTGACGAGAAGACCACCGAATGTTTTAGGCAGGTCTTGACCTCCATGTATTTTCTTTTCAATGGCAAATACTACGAACAAATGGAGGGAGTCGCCATGGGTAGCCCACTCTCCCCTGTGGTCGCAAATTTGTACATGGAGAATTTCAAGGAGGAAGCCCTGGCATCATCTGAATGGAAACCTACTTGCTTTTTCCGTTACGTGGACAACACTTTCGTCATCTGGTCACATGGTATGGATAAACTCCTTGACTTCCTTAAACATCAGAACTCCATGCACCCCAACGTCAAATTCACTATGGAGACTGAAACTGAGGGTAAATTGCCGTTCCTTGACGTCTTGGTCAAGAGAAGAGCTGATGGCACCCTGGGTCATAGTGTATATCAGAAGACAACGTACACTGATCTGTATTTACACGCCGACAGCTGTCACCACCCTTCACAGAGGAATGGGGTACTTCAAACTCTAGTACATAGGGCGCACACTATCTCAGACGCAGAGTGTCTACCCCAGGAATTGGAACACCTGAGAACTGTATTTTGAAAAAATGGGTACTCAGAGTGGCAGATTCAGCGGGCTCTCCGCCCAACCACTACAACACAACCTGTGGAAACGGATGAAAGCACAAGGGAGGATGTAGGCACTGCGTTCGTTCCATATACCGGCGCACTCTTGGGGATGGTCGCCCACATTTTGAAAAAACACCAGATTGGAACTGTTTTTTGTCCGCCGAACAAAATTCGTGCACTGGTGGGGAGTGCTAAAGATAATCTCGGTTTGAGGAAGGCCGGCGTGTACCAGATTCCGTGTCAGTGTGGAAAGTCATATATTGGACAGACTATGCGTACCGCCGAGGATTGATGCGTTGAACACCAGAGGCACACGCGATTGATGTATCCGAGCAAGTCGGCAGTCGCTGAACATTGTTTGTCGGCGAATCATGCGATGGAGTATGAACGCACTACGATTCTGGTACAGACGTCGAGATACTGGGACTGCGTCGTTAGGCCATTGAAATTCGCACAAGTGACAACCTCATAAATCGTGACTGTGGCTATAATCTTAGCAAAGCTTGGGAACCAGCGATTGGGTTAATTAAGAGTAAATCTAGCAAACGTAATGAAGTGACGAGCATGGTGGACAGAGTTCTCACATCGACGTCATCTCAGATGCTGTCGCAATCAGTTTCACTGCGCGGCTGTGGCGCTTGGCGCGGACCGCGGAGGGGTCGCTCCACGGACCGAGGGTAGTTAAATCACCCGCTACTGGGCTAGAACCCAGTTCCCTTCAAGCAGCCGTAGCGTGCGGATCTCCGTGCCGGCGCATTGCGTGTTTCCAGGAGCACAGTCTGTCAGTTCACCTGATGATGGTGACATGTATGATCGCCGAAATATTGTGCCCGTCGGACACTATAGACCGGCAGTACACCCGTGGATATTTTGATTAAGAAAAAGATTGTCTGAATGTAGGATATAACGAAAATAAAGTTTGCTAGCAGTTTGTTGTTGTTGTCTATTTTGAAAGCATTGTGATTTCAACACAATTAGATGATGAAGCTCTTGATATTTTCTATTAATTTCATGTTGAGTTTAACTTTGAACTGTAGTATAATTTTAACTGTGAAAAATGACTTGTCAGTAAAATTTGTTTACTATTTAGAATAATAGTTTCATAGGTCTGGTAAAAAAAGTAAGGAAAATAAGTGTTTCACACCCAAGTTACCTTATTTTTCCACAGAGGGACATACAGTAAAACCTCGTTTTTACGTTCCCAGTTTTTACATTTTCCTGCCATTTACACCATTTTTTGTCGGTCCCGTCAAATTTCCTATGTTCACAATGTTAATTCGTCCTCATTTTTGCGTTATCATATTTACACTTTTCCTGCATTTTACACTTTTTGAAAGCATGTTCGTGAAGAAAAAAATGACAATCTACATAAATTGATGCTAGCATGGCTTTCCCCTTAAAGTATAGCACTTAAAAATTATTCTTAGTCGAGTTTCTTGACACTTTGCATTTAATCAAACGTGTATTTTGCGTATCATTGATGGCAGTATGTATCTAGTTGACTTACAACGCACCGATTTGTGACGATGTAGTTACTCTTTCCACCAGCTTCTTTGCCAGAGCAGCTGGCGTGTCCTCAAACAATCAGAACCAGTTGCTTTGTTGATGTGAGAATAAAGAGTTGCATTGTTTTTGTGATACTTTTTTCTGATTCATAAAGAACATTATCTGTCAAAGTTTGGTATCATAATACCCACAACCTCAAAAAAGCGGTAATAGTGTGAAATGCCAATCCTAGGCAAACGTCACAAAAATACTTATGCATATGTTTGCACTCGAGAACATGAATAAATTCTCTAATACTGTCGAGTGAAACATCGAAAAATACAAAAAGAACATAACTTTAGAAGTTTTACTTCATAAATAATTAATGCCAGTAAAAGGCAGTAATTTTGAAGATGTGTTACATAGCCTGGCAGCAGCGTCCTCAATTATAATGAATGAAATTACGTCAAAAATTTCTACTTCCCATAAAATTACCAGTTCTGCCCTGTGCTTAAAATAGTAAAAATTTGGATATCCTTTATTGTATAATAAACTTCCTGGTGAGTATTTAGATGCCTATTATGTAAATATATCACAAATAAACTACGAAAATGCAAGGTTGATCCAGTAAGCACATTTTACCATTTATAACACTACTTCCTGCATTTTACATTTTCCTGCATTTTACACCATTTTACTGAAGTCCCTTGAAAAGCATAAAAATGAGGTTCTACTGTATATATTTGCTCAAATATAGGCTGCGATTTTTTTCCTCCAAATTTTGGCTTGTAAAAGCCTATAATAGAGATTTTTCTCCCCCCCCCCCCCTCCTTCATCCCGTACGTCATTAGTTTCAAAAATTACATGCTCAATTTTATTTTGGTTTGAGAAACATAATAAAGTGGACAGTCTTTAAAAAATGGTAACTGGTTTGAAAATTGTATCCACATTTTTGTACACGTTCTCGGAAATGGCTGGGCAATTAATGAAATTCGATGTTTCAATATAAATTGAATGGTCTCATTATGTACTGCAGCCAACAATAACAGATGACAGTGTTTTAAACACATCTGTGTGGTCTCAAACAAAAGCAGTAAGTAACACACAGTCTTCCTAAGCACATAAATAATTTTAGTTTGATGTAGCCAGTGAAGGTAACCTTTGTGATACAAGTGTAGAGGGTATAATAATGAAAAGTTCAGGTTGGAATTAATAACATAGAAAGGACAGTTTACAACTCACCGCAAAGACGTGTCGACGAGCTGCGACAGGCACATACAAAAGACAAACACATACAACACTTTCAGCTATTGGCCGTGGCCTTCTTCAGAAAATAGAACACTCACGCAATCACACACAGGGACACAACACAGTCATACAACCATCACCTCTGGCTGCCACACTTCGAAGTGCAAGGATGCTGGCGAATTCCCTCTTAATAAATGGGGTCATTACAAGGCAGTGGGAAATGAAAGATATAGGCAATCGATTTAAACAGTGTTTCAAACAATAGACAGATGGTGGAGCAACAAGAAGGCCTAGGCAGAAAGTTGAAGGAAAATGCTCAGTGACTAATTCTTGGTTATTGATAAATGAACATCTGGGGAAATTACTGGGACTCTTGTGGGAGGATAGCAATCAAAAATGCAGCCTGTTCTTCGCCCATACATGCAGGCCTGGGGCTAAATATTGTTTCCAACAAATCCGAGCATTTAAGAATGTAACGGGCCCAAGCACGAATCTATTTAAAGACCAGATGGAGGAGATGAATGTTATTAATAATGATGAATGGCATGATTTTGATCTTTAATAGTTGCAGCAGTTTCCTAGGTCCATCAAATGACCCCTTCCATTATGGACAATTTGAGGGAGAAAGAATTGCCAAAGCAACTGCCAAGAGGACAGCACTGGTCGAACTCTATATGGACTCGTCAGTGCCACCACTTGGTGGAACAGTTAGGATGGCAACCAAGTAAAAGCCATTTCAATCTGCATTAGTAATGGCCCACCTGAGAGAACGCCATGGCAAGAGAAGCTACAGAAAGGATAAGATGTTTGAATAATGAACAGAGGGGATGAGCTCCATGGGCTATAGATAGAATGATCTCCTGGCTGGGAAACGGCTCTTCAACAATCCTGACCCAATCAGTGGACAGAATACCACCCCCACACAGGGTTATGGGGATTACCATCTCCATGTAAAAGAAAGGAAGGAAGGGAGAAGGAAGCTGTCGAAGCAGGACGTGGAGAGCAGACAGCATAGATAGCATGTCTGGTGGGAGTCAAAGATTTCATATTGTAACTGCAGAGTCTAACTGGGTGCAAGACCAGCAGAAAGACATCACCCTAGGCTTTCAAAGGCCCAACCAACTTCCAGCAGAAAGTTAAGAACCATGAGGAGTATGTGAGAAGCCAACATAAAAGGTGGTTCCTGAAAAAGAAAACAGTAGGAAAACCATAGGTTGTTGGAAAACACAAAAGAGAATTCAATTTTGAAAGGTTGTTTTTGAAGTTCCATTGAAGGAGAGCATGGATAGATGTTTAATGGGCCAGAACAAGCCATTTCATTGCGTCAGTGGGTGCACTGGTAAGGAAGGAGCGACAACCGTGATAACAAACGCTGAGTCTGACAAGGAGACTTTCAGGCCTCGGAAATTCAGTTCGGTATGAGAATTTACAGGTTAGTAGTATACCTCAAGGGTGTCCTCTCATGGAAGCCTTAACATGGATGCAGCCAGGCTGGTTAGCTCAGGCAATAACGCGTGTGACTGTCATGTAGCTGATTTGGTTTCGATCCTGCCTCCAGGAAACTATATTTTTAATTTTGTTTAAAAATTATGACTTGTAAATAAATTTAATGACTTAAGGTGCTATTAATTAAATCATAACTAATTTTAGTTTGTTTGTAAAATGGTTGTCACAGCTACTTGAAATTTGAATTTCATTGTTTTCTTTTTTAAAAGTTGTATAACACCAGATGCATTTTACTGGAAGTAAATTAAAAAGTGAATTACTGATTTAATTTTTTTTTTATTTTCACTATTATCTTCATTTGTCAATTTTGAATTTTATGTGCAAGCACCAGAGTGGCAACTGTCGTAAAAACATTGATAAAAAAAATATTTTGGCATCTTGCACAATTTATAAATGATGATTGTTTACAGGAACAATTGTGTGTGTGTGTGTGTGTGTGTGTGTGTGTGTGTGTGTGTGTGTGTGTGTGTTGTTGTTGTTTTTAAGTTGTGTTGAAAAACATACTTCATTGACATTTCTGAAAATTTCTCTTTAATCAGAAAGTGGAAGCGTACCACTAGTATCATATCATTTCCTAAAAAATTGGTGATGACAGCTGATGGACTATTGATCTTATCTTCATACAATCTTCCTGAGTATTGATTTCTCTGTTTCTTTCAATAAGCTAAGTGGAATTTTGTAGATGCTTTATCAGATATTTTACTTGACTATAAGAATAGATGTGACATAGTTGAACAAATCGAGTACATTTTGGAGGAATTACTTTAATTGTACGTGTTGATGGTTTCTCATGATCCTCGAAGATTTCGTCATATATTTCAGGCATTGTTTGTCCACTGCAAGAATCAATAATTGATGAAGGATGCAGTTTAGTTGTTGCAAGTCCGGGTAGTACTGGGTGAGAAGGGAATGCTCTTTTATGGCTGGTTACTGTTGGTGAAGAGCATGACACTAACATGCTGTCCATTTGTATGAATGGCCACTGCCAAACTGTGGTCAAAAACAAGATAGAAAACCCTGTGGCACAACATGCAGCAGAGCATTTGCTCGATTTCAATGGCTGCTTCATAATCCAAGCCATTTCTGCTTCTCTGACCATCATATCTCCCAATCCATGTCCTGTTTGTGGTTCCCCCCACCCCCTCCCCATCCCCATCTCCCCACTCCATTCCTAAGCTGCATCGCATTCCACCAGTTTAGTGCATACATGCGCCATAAGGCCATGCTGCATCCAACCCCACCACTGACATGCAACCTTCCTGTATCCCTTACCCTCTCGTCCCTCTCTTCTCCAAAGGGAGCCTAACTGGTCGCTAGTCGCTGGCGTCTGTTGTCACTCTGTGTATAGGCGAATAGTGAATGAATACACTGATGCAATGACACGCAGCGACTTGAGACACTGCCGTCTTCATAAAAACAATTGAAACACAATGTTGATTTGACTTATTGTTTTGTAGGCTTGGTGATTCCAAACAGTTCTGTTTCCCACTAAACAAAATATGAAGTGGAATTGTAATCAAAGTTTTCCACTATTATGGGAAATTATGAAAAGTATTATTTAAATACTAAACTTAAAGTCACTCATTGTAACCCAATGTTTGACGATATGGATGCCAAACAGCCATTTCCAATAATGTATCTCAATTTTCTAATATCATCCTCATTATATTTCTGTTGGCTGAAGGATCTTCACACAATAATTCTCTTAAATGCTATGCAGAAGCACAATATTTATTTCTCCTCACAATCCACCTTTGTATCCATTTTCTTTAATTCTTTCTACTTTTCCGTTTTGTTTTCAGTAGATTGATATTTTAAGACTGTTGAGAAACACAACACCAGCTTTTATTACTTCCTTCAACATGACCATCCCTATAAAATAAGAGAAATCAGATTGAAAACAGGACGATTTAGGCGTTCTTTCTTCCCACGTGCTATTAGAGAATGGAACAGTAGAGAACGGTTATGAAAGTCGTTAATGAACCCTCTGCCAGGCACTTAAATGTGATTTGCAGAGTATCTAGACATTTAGACATTTTGACTTCACTGGTGGCTACTTTATACGCTCCTGTATATAAAGGAAAGCAAGCGATAAAGGAAATCCAGGAGAAATTTGGAGAAGGAATTAAAGTTCAGGGGGAAGAATTAAAAACATTGCGTTTTGCCGATGACATAGTAATTCTGTCAGATACAGCAAAGGACCTGGAAGAGCAATTGAACGGAATGGGTAGTGTGCTGAAAGGTGCATATAAGATGAACATTAACAAGAGCAAAACTAGGGTAATGGTGTGCAATCTAAGAAAATCAGGTGATGCTGAAGGAATTAGATTAGGTAACGAAGCAATAAAGAAGGTAGATGAGTTTTGTTACTTGGCAGTAAAATAACAAATTATGGTCGCAGTAAAGAGGATATAAAATGCAGAATGGCAATGGGTAGAAAAGCGTTCTTGAAAAAGAGAAATTTGTTAACATCGATATTGATTTAAGCCTAAGGAAGTCCTTTCTGAAGGCATTTGTATGGAGTGTTGCCTTGTATGGGAGTGAAACATGGACGATAAACAGTGCGGACAGGGAGAGGATTGAGGCTTTTGAAATGGGGTGCTACAGAAGAATGCTGAAGATTAGGTGGGTGGATCGCGTAACTAATGAGGAGGTACTGAACAGAATTGGGGAGAAAAGAAATTTCTGGCATACCTTGACTAAAAGGAGGGATAGATTGGTAGGGCACATTCTTAGACATCAGGGAATTGTGAATTTAGCGTTTGAGGGAAGTGTGTGGGGTAAAAACCGCAGAGGAAGACCAAGAGATGGATACAGTAAGCAGATTCAGACAGATGTAGGTTGCCGTTCTTATGTGGAGATGAAGAGGCTTGCTCAGGATAGGGTATTGTGGAGAGCTGCTTGTTTGTTTGTGTGTGTGTGTGTGTGTGTGTGTGTGTGTGTGTGTGTGTGTGTGTGTTAGAACAGAGAAATCACCTGCTCTTCAAAAATGGAGAGGTATTACCGCATTCACTGTAAAATGAACTACTGTGTGAAATAACTAGATTTTAGGAGGGAGATTTGACCTTTTCTGTGCTTGGCTGTGCTTAGTGGATTTTCTGTCAATGTAAGAGGGGAATGACGTTTCTCAGGCTAAATGCACATTCATTGGCAATGAGTCTCTTGCCACTATGTGGATTTATTAGTGTGACAGCCAGAAAAGCTTCAGATGTTGTCATTAGCGTTCTTCTTCTTCTTTTTAATGCTTATCTTATTACTTTCCAACTGAGCAGGCACTCCAGATATAAAGCCTTGACATTGACATAGTTCAGATAAACTATAGGTGTGATAAAAGCCCAAATTGTAAGTACTTGTTTCAATCTCTCTCTCTCTCTCTCTCTCTCTCTCTCTCTCTCTCTCTCTAAGCTGTTCGTTCACACTTGGGTAAACATCAACAATAATTCAATTCCTTGAGACATTATTGGCTAATTATATTGATGAATTAGCTGAGTGGTTAAAGTGTCTGCCTAGTAAGCAGGAGTTCCCAGGTTCACAGGAGTTCCCAGGTTCAAATCCCATTCACATCACAAATTTTAATTCAACGCCTCTCCTTATATTAAATATCTTATGATATAATGAGACAATATGTGTTTCAAGAAATGGAATTGTTATTGATGAAAATATATGTGCCTTTTAATGCTGTAAAAATAGCCGAAAATGGCATTTCAAAAATGTGTAACTGTTCAAGAAAATAAAAGGGGTGTTATGTCTTGCATGAAGGGTTGTTCAAAGAATTCCAGGACTTGCCCATAAAATTATTCTATGCTATGGTGTAGTGCAATAGCTAAATTGACGTTACACTGCAATCTGTTTCACTACAAGAGTACAGATTCACTATAAATGTAGGTTAAGCGGAGAAAAGGACATATACTGTGTGCCTTGTGCTCGTGTGCACAGATGTGCGGGAGCAGGCAGCCCAAAGACTGATCTGCTTGCTGCAGCAGTGGCTGTTGACCTGGCTGTTAAAGAGTGCTGTGAGTCTACTGTGACATTCCATGCCACAGAAGTTATATGACGCCATTAGTAAGTTATGACAAATGAGACATTAGTAATTGTAAGTCCAGAATGCAGTGAGATGTTCAAATGAACAGACATATGTATTGAGATATCCGAGTACTCAGACATTTTGTTGTTTTAGTTAGCCTGAGGGGCACAATACATTGTATTTGTGGAAATTTAAATGGTGTTCGAAGTTTCATTTCCAAAGTAAATATCTTGCTTTCTCTTATTGTGAATCCTATACAGCAATGAAGTAGTTTGAACCTGTCCCAAGGCATGAATGCTATTAATTTATCAAAGAACGCATATTATTTAACTCGTAAAAGTGAAGAAACAGGTTTCATTCTGGTAAAACAAGGAATGGAAGTCATGTTTTGATTTATGTAGTGCACCAATCTAGGAAAAACCAAAAGTAGTAGTACTTCCCCGCATGGTCATTTGGTGCCACACTGCAATGATCTCCTTTGAAATAGTCTCCTCCAAATTTTATACACTGTTCCCAATACCATTTCCAGTTCCACAAGCAGTCTTGGTACATCTCTTGCTGGATTGCATTAAGCATTTCCTGCAAATTGTTTAGTGTTGAAAAAATTGATTCTTTAGGCAGTTTTTTTAACTTTGGAAATAAAAGTCTGCACGGACCTGGTCATTCTCACTTGAATGATCCAAAAGATCTTCACAAATTGTGAGGTATTGGTCTTTCTAGTCTTGGCTCATTAGCTGTGGGATGAATTTAGGGGCAACACGTTTCATTCCAAGATGCTTCATCAGTATTTCGTGATGAGCTTCAGCTGAAATATTGACATTCTTCTGCAGTCTTTCAGATGGTTAATCTTCTATTGGCATGCATGATTTCTTTGAGGTTCCCGACATGAGTGACATCAGTACATTTTGAAAGCTGTCCTGAACAAGGGTTATATTTAACTTCCATTTGGATATTTTTAAACCTTATGAACCATTCACAACTCAGATTACGGCTTAAGCAGTCATCGCTGTAGGCTTCCTGCATCATTTGGTGTGTCTCGGTAAATGTTCTACTCAATATAGCTCTGAACAATAAGTAACAGACATACAATAATGTAACTTCCAGTATTACACATTCAACACAAGCATATGCGGGGATGCCAATCACATTTTATTTCAATGCTCCATTGTCAAGAAATTAAGATTGTTCCAGAATTTTTTTAAACAGACTTCATATGCGCCAATGTTTGTTCTGCCTCACAGTTTTATCAATTTTTCACATTCTGTTACATTTACGGTACTCTCATTTCTCTCTATGGTTTGGTAGTGCGTTTTTTGTTTTTCTGTTTTCCTCTCACAATGGCTTATGATTTGAAGTACTCTGGAGTATAAATTTTTGTTGCTAGTCCATTGTAACTTCTTTGCCATGTACTTTGTTTGATGTTGCTTCAGATCCAGTATTCAAAAAAATGTTGACATTTGTACAGCACCTTTGAACATATTTTATCCTATTACTAGAATAATAAATAGTGATCAAAGAATTCAAAATCTAGTTGAATGTTTTACTCAGGCACGTTCCAGGTGTCCACCGTTTGGCATATGTTAATTATAATAGTCTTATATACTGTATAAAATTGATGTGCATTTGATCTGCAGGTGTCACGAACACCATTTGCATCAACACTGCAGAGGCATCCAGATACGTTTGACACTGTGTCACCTGTTCCTTCTAATTTTGCTTCCAACACTTTAACAGGTAGGTTGTGATAGTTGCATATTATTAGTTTTGTGTCCTTGAAAAGATGTCTGTTGAACTTAAAATTCTGGTTTTATTTCTCATGATTTGAAAGAAAAGGAAAAAAATTAAAATTTAGAAATAATTTTTCCGTGTTTTCCTTCTTTTCTCCTCCTCATCCTTCCTCTTTTCCTCCTCCTCCTGTGTTGTTCTTTATTAAAACTAAGTAGAAAACAAGTTGTACATTATAATTTCTGCACATATTTTACTCGGTGATTGATTAAATATTGGTCGCCTTTTTACTGATGAACTTCTCCTTCAGACTAACTAGTCTGTTCTGAAGTGCCGTGTTTCATGAGTTTTCTTCTCTTGGCAGTTTTAGGGTGTAATATAGAGAGCTGTAACAAAAAAAATTCCACTTCCACCAGTAATTCTTTCCTCGTTGAACAATGTATATTTTTGTAAAGGGTCATTCTATGCGAAATCATCCAGCCAAAAGTAGATATAACACCCAAGGTTCTTCAATTTGTTCAAAAATTTATATGTGAAATGTATGGATAATGGTAAGAAAATATCCAAAGTTTCATCCAATTCTATAAAGTAATTTCCAAGTTATGGCCGTTTAAAGTTTTACGCCAACTCTACTTCTGAGAGTGATGAAGACGTAACTAAAGTGCGCATGCTTTTTGACAGTCTGAAGTAAAATCGTTAGTTTTGAAGCTAGAGCCTTGTAATTTTCACTGTTTTGTTCCAAATTAAACACTGAAACTGATAGATACACAAAATTTCGATTTATAATCTTCGATGATATTGAAAAACTGCACTGAAACTGTTGTTAATTTCACAATTGTGATGTAGGTGTAGAAAATTATGAATAGGTAAAATTCTCTCCAAATAACCCAATGCAACCATATATTTTTGAAAACAGCATAAAATTACCTTTCAAATAGTGCAAAAAATAAAAAAAGATTATAAAATAAAAAAATAATTTGTAACAGTTTTATTGAAGTCAAAACAAGTCTAATCTGTTAGAAATGTATGGAATGCATGATTTAAGATTCAAAATTGGTATAGCAGAGGTTATATAGAAAGTTTGAA
Source organism: Locusta migratoria (assembly GCA_026315105.1). Taxonomy (NCBI): domain Eukaryota; kingdom Metazoa; phylum Arthropoda; class Insecta; order Orthoptera; family Acrididae; genus Locusta; species Locusta migratoria. The sequence goes on from CM048745.1 coordinate 566,231,720, forward strand.
AACTATAATTGGGAATATCAGCTACTTAAAACAGTAATTTTTAGTACATTTTTATTATGTGTTTTTAAATTAGGACAAAAATTTAGCATTCTACATCTACATAGATACTCTGCAAATCACATTCAAGTGCCTGGCAGAGGGTTCATTAACCACTTTCATAACTTTTCTCTACCGTTCCATTCTCTAATAGCACGCGGGAAGAAAGAACACCTAAATCGTTCCGTTTTCGATCTGATTTCTCTTATTTTATTGGGATGGTCATGTCTCCGTAAGTAGGTGGGTGCTAACAAAATATTTTCACATTCAGAACTAAAAGTCGGTGATTGAAACCGATCATGCCGCAATGAATAAAATCTTTCTTTTAATGATTTCCACCCCAATTCGTGCAACATTTCTGTGACGCTCCCCCCCCCCCCCCCCCCCCCCTGTAACGTGATAGAACAAAACGAGCTGCCCTTCTCTGAACCTTCTCAATATCTTCCGTCAGTCCCACCTGGTGAGGGTCCCACAAGGGGTAACAGTACTCCAGGAGAGGGCGCACAAGTGTGATGTAGCCAGTCTCTGGTGCAGCTGGTGCATCTTCGAAGCGTTCTGCCGATGAAACGTAACCTTTGGTTCGCCTTCCCCACAATATTTTCTATGTGTTCTCTCCAGTCAAAGTTGTTCGTAATTGTAACTCCTAGGTATTTGGTAGGATCTACGACCTTAAGGTTTGACTGATTTATCGCGTAATTGAAGTTCAGCATACTTCTTTTAGTGTTCATGTGTATTACTTCACACTTTTCTTTATTTAGTGTTAATTGCCAATTTTCGCACCAAGTAGAAATTTTTTCTAAATCACTTTGCAGTCGCTTTTGATTCTCTGTTTACTTCACTAACCGATAAACGACATCATCATCTGCGAACAATCTAAGGGAGCTATTCAGAGTATCTCCTAAATCGTTTATAAACACGAGGAAGAGTAGGGGACCTATAACTCTTCCATGTGGAACGCCAGATATCACTTCTGTTTTACTCGATGACTTACCATCAATTACAACGAACTGTGTTCTTTCTGATAGGAAATCGTGAATCCAACCGCACAATTGGGGAGATATTCCATAAGCACACAATTTCATAAGAAGCCGCTTGTGGGGTACAGTGTCAAAAGCCTCCCTGAAATCCAGAAATATGGAATCAATTTGAGATCCCTTGTCGATGGCACTTAACACTTCATGTGAATAAAGGGCAAGCTGTGTTTCGCAAGAGTGATACTTTCTGAATCCGTGTTGACTACTGGTTAATAGGTCGTTCTCTTCGAGGTAGTTCATAATATTCGAACAAAGTATATGTCTCAAAATGCTACTGCAAATCGACGTCAATGAGATAGGCCTGTAATTTTGGGGATCACTCCTATTACCTTTCTTGAATATTGGAGTAACTTGGGCAACTTTCCAGTCTTTGGGTACGGATCTTTCGCTGAGTGATCGGTTGTAAATGATAGCTAAGTACGGAGCTATTGCATCAGCATACTCTGAGAGGAATCTAGTTGGTATACAATCTGGCCCAGAAGATTTATTTTTGTTTAATGACTTAAGTTTCTTTTCCTACTCCAGGAACATCTACTTTTAAGTTTTGCATGCTGGCAGCTGTTCTTGAATTGAATACTGGAGTGTTCACTTCGTCGTCTTTGGTGAACGAATTGCGGAAAGCTGTGTTTAGTAATTCGGCCTTAGCAGTACTGTCATCGGTAGTATTACTATTGCTATCGCGCAGTGAAGGTATTGTTTGTGTTTTGCCGCTAGTGTATTTCACATATGACCAGAATTTCTTTGGATTTTCTGCAAGATTACGAGACAGGATTTCGTTGTGATAACTACTATAGGCTTCTCGCATTGAAGTCCGCGCTAGGTTGCGAGTGTCAGTAAAAGATTGCCAGTCTTGTGGATTCTGTGTCTTTTTTAAATTTTGCATGCATTTTTCTTTGTTTCTGCAATAGTGATCTGACCTGTTTTGTGTACCACGGGGGGTCAGCCCCCCTCTTTTATTAATTTATTTGGTATAAATCCCTTGATTGCTACTGATATTATTTCTTTGAAAGTAAGCCACAACTGATCTACACTCCCTTTTTTAGTTTTGAAAGACTGGAGAGTATTACTCAGGAAAGTGTGAAGCGAATTTTTATCTGCTTTATTGAATAGATATATTTTTCGTTTATTTTTGGTGCATTTTTGCATTTCGACATTCAGTCTCGCTACTACAACTTGATGTTCGCTAATCCCTGTATCTGTTTTGATGCTCTTTACTAGCTCAGGATTATTTGTTGCTAGGAGATCAAGGGTATTTTCGCAACCACTTACTATTCCTAGTGGGTTCATGAACTAACTGTTCGAAGTAGTTTTCAGAAAAAGCATTCAGAACTAGTTCGGACGATGTTTTATGTTTGCCGCCGGTTTTGAATACATAATTATGCCAACATATCGAGGGTAAATTAAAGTCGCCACCGATTATAACAGTATGCTTCGTATACCTATTTGAAATGTGATTGAAGCTTTCTTTGAACATTTTGGCAACCGCATCATCTGAGTCAGGGGGCTGATAAAAAGATCCAATTATTAATTTATTCCGGTTGTCAGGTATAAGCTCTACCCAGACAAACTCACAGGAAGTATCTGTCTCAATTTTGCTGCAGGATAAACCGTTAGTAACAGCAATAAACACGCCACCCCCCCCCCCCTTTTTTTTATTGTATCCTTTCTGAAGACCATTTGGCCCTTTGAAAAAATTTCGGCCGAACTTATCTCAGGCGTCAGCCAGCTTTCAGAACTTATAACGATTTGTGCCTCAGTACTTCCTGTCAGCGCTTGGAGCTCTGGAACTTTCCCAATACAGCTACGACAATTTACAACTGTTATACCAATGGTTTCTAGATCTGCTTTCTTCCTGTGTCTGACCTGTCCCCTTTGAGACAGAAACCCATTTTGTGTATTCCCGAGGCCCTCTAACCTAAAAAACCTCCCAGTCCATGCCACACAGCCCCCGCTACCCGTGTAGCCGCTTCCTGAGTATAGTGGACTCCTGACCTATTTAGCGGATTCCGAAAACCCACTACCCTTTGACGTACGTCGAGGAATCTGCAGCCCACATGGTCGCAGAACTGTCTGAGCCTCTGATTCAGACCCTCCACTTGGCTCTGAACCAAAGGTCCGCAGTCAGTCCTGTCGACAATGCTGCAGATGGTGAGCTCCGCTTTCATCTTGCAAGCAAGACTGGCAGTCTTTACCACTTCTGATAGCCACTCAAAACCAGAGAGGATCTCTTTCAATCCAAAGCGACACACATCATTGGTGCCGACATGAGCCACCACCTGCAGCTGCCTGCACCCTGTGCTCTTCATGGCATCTGGAAGGACCCGTTCCACATCTGGAATGACTCCCCCCGGTATGCACACGGAGTGCACAATGGATTTCTTCCCCTCTTTAGCAGCCATTTTTCTAAGGGGCTCCATCACCCGCCAACTACTAGCAAACCCAACCTCTGTGAGTGCCCGGATCTTGAAGGCAGGGGGGCGAGTACAGGACAAGCGACACCATCTGCGTCAGGAGCATCCTCTGACACAGACAGCGCCTCGAATCTGTTGGCAAGGCTACCCGGGGAGGCCTCTATTTCGGTCCCCCGGGAAGTCTTACGCCGCCTGACACGCGCTGAGGAGACCTCCCAATCCACCACTGATGGGGGGGCTACCTCCTCGCGGGCAGTGAGCGGGCTGGCCACAGCCACAGGCCGATCGGAGGGCACAACAGACGCACAGGGCGTCTGCTGTACCCCCGCGAGCGGCCCACAACAGCGGCGCCCACCCACCGCAGTCTCAAGCGTTGCCAGTGAAGCCAATGCCGCCTGAAGCTGCGAGCAAAGAGTCACCAACTCAGCCTCCATCTGTTCGCAGCAGTCACAGTTCCTAGCCATTCTAAATACCTATGTAACTTCCAAGTAAGTACGTCTGAGGACATAGAAGTTTGATAAACAATAAACTGTTTATTATAAATAAACTGTTTATTAACGGCATATCTGAAAAATATACACGCGAGCTAATAAATCAAGATAACAACTGAACTGACAACTAAATGCGATTCTTAGTAAATAAACACGCGAGCACACTAAAGATTTAAGAACTGTAAAAGAAAGCACACACGAATTTCGTAGGCAAAAACAATTAAATGAAGGCTGCTACTTCCCATTTTAGACAACAAAGGAGTCTCCATTATTACACCCAACAATTAAATTGTGCACAGAATTGGCATTGTCTTGAAGTTCAGGTAAGGCAGTACTACTATGCAAGTATCCAAATTAAAAATTCACTAGTCATGAGTCCGCCTTCTGTCTTCCAGTCTGGACATGAAAGTCTCCCTCTTTAGCCTGCCTGTACTGCAAGTCAATCAGTGTGTATGTTGCTCTCTTCCAGTTAACACTTGGTGTTTGTGCTTAGTGACATTTTAAATAATTGTTATATAAAAGCGAGTGTTTTATGTGAAACTTTGTGTGCGTGTTTCTTACCGTGGATATAAGATCACGTTCAAGTAAACATGAATCTAGTTTTATGTGTTCAGTAGGTTCATTACTAAATTTGTCATGTGAAAATATCTCACAAACAAAAAGCAAAGACATTTATTTAATTTCAGAAAAGTTGTCTAAAGAAGTAGAAATTTTAGTTTGGTGTACTAATAAGCAGTACAGTGAAACAGATTATATTTGTTCCCATCATTTGTTTTATTTTTTAAAGTATTTTGAAAAGAAACAAAAATCCTGTTGTGATCCGTTTGAGAAACATTCTGTACCTTTAACAAAGCAGAAAGATTTGAGGATAATTACTCTGGAAAAAGCAAAATATGTTAAGGAAGAAAGGAAAGCTGTTGTGCAGCATATGTAGAAAACTGTTGACTGAGGCAACACCTAGTTTAGACTATAAAGAAATTACTCTACTTGATAGTGATGAAGCAAATGAGAGTGAATTAACCAATGCAAAAAGAGTAGTAAAAAGAGAAAAGTTGAATGAAACTCTTTTTAGAGTTGGATGTGAGACCACTTAAACGCCAGTCATTATCTACCCAATCGAAGAAAAAATATGCTAAAAAGAAGAATGGCAAAAGACAAGGTTAAAAAAAAGTTTCATTTGTTTTGAAAGTAGTAGAACCCAATGATTCAAGTGAATCTGACAGTACAACTCAAGGTAATGAATTGAAGACCAGATTTCAGGATCTTGACCATTTAGTGGCTGCTATAAAGGATAAACTTACCCACACAGAAAAAATTCAGATGCTACCGCTCACTCGAAAGCTGTGGTCTCGTAGGAAAACAGTGGAAAAATTTAATGTATCAGAATATTTAGTGCGAAAAGCCAGAACGCTTCCAAATGAGAAAGGTATTTTGGCTCTGACAGACCCCAAACATGGCAGTTCCCCAAGAAACAATACACATGTCCAACTATTTTATGAAAAAGATGAATTTTCTTAGATGTTGCCAGGTGCTAAAGACAAGGTTAGTATGGAGAGAGAGAGAGAGAGAGAGAGAGAGAGAGAGAGCCTTACAAGCAGAAAAGAATTCTTTAATGCAACTTAGAGGAACTATTTATTGTGTTCAAAGAAAAATATCCAAATTATAAACTTGGATTTTGCAAATTTTGCTCCTTCAGACCGAAATGGTGTGTGCTAGCTGGTTCACCTGGAACTCACTGTGTGTGTGTGTGTGTGTGTGTGTGTGTGTGTGTGTGTGTGTGTGTGTGAGATTGTAAACACCCTGAACCTGCATGATACACACTGTACACACACACACAGTACACACTGTGATGGACATTTCAAAAGCATTGTAAATTTATATAAAAAATAGAAAACGGAGAACTTACCCAAAGGACAGGCTCGTCGACAGACACAAATAAAATCAAACACATACACTTGCGTGCTTTTATGAGCAAAACTGGTGGATAGGAATGGTTCAGGGTTCCAATGAAGGAGAAGGGGATTATGACATTATTTCTATGCACCCTCACAGATCAGCAGAAACTTTCTTTTGGCCTCATAAAAAAGACAGATGTCTTGTTCCACCAGCCCATCTTCTATGTGTAATAACTCCTCCAGAAGTAGCATCTCAGTTCAGCAGATCATATAAGATTGATGCTAATTCTCGAAAGGAAATCATTAAAACATATGAAAATTTCCTTGTTCTCTTGTAAAACTGAACGAAGTGCGGCAGTCGGAGATATTGGTTGTATGACTGTGTTGTGTGCCTGTGTGATTGCGTGAGTGCTCTATTTTCTGAAGAAGGCCATGGCCGATAGCTGAATGTGTTGTATGTGTGTGTCTTTTGTATGTGCCTGTCGCAGCTCGTCGCCACGTCTTTGCGGTGAGTTGTAAACTGTCCTCACTATATTATTAATCTATTTATCTTTTATTTTAAAATAATTGATACATAAAACTTGAGTTCATCTGGCATTTTCACAGTTGTGTAATTTCAAATAATTAATTATTGCATCAAATGTGTATTTTGCAAAGTAAAGTACAAAATTTGACTTCAATTTGTTATAAAATTGTTGCACCTTAGAACCCCACATATTTTTTGCGCCTTTTGAAAGGTAATTTTATGCTGTTTTCAAAAATATATGGTTGTATTGGGTTATTTGGAGAGAATTTTCTACACCTACGTCACAATTGTGAAATTAACAACAGTATCAGTGCAATTTTTCAATATGATTGAAGACTATAAATTGAAATTTTGTGTACTTATCACTTTCAGTGTTTAATTTGGAACAAAACAGTGAAAATTTCAAGGCTCTCGCTTCAAAATTAACAATTTTACTTCAGATTCTCAAAAAGCATGCGCACTTTAGTTACATCTTCATCGCTCTCGAAAGTACAGTTAGCGCAAAACTTGAAACGGCAATTACTTGGAAACTACTTTATAGAATTTGATGAAACTTTGGATATTTTCTTGATTTGGTGCATACAATTCAACTATAAAATTTCATGAACATCTGTGACAGGTGGGTGTACTGCCCTGGATGACTTGGTATAGAATGATTCTAAACCATGTTGTAAAGATTTTTGTAGTTTTCCCATTCATTAACTCTCTCTTCTCTTCTTTTCCTTTATTTACCATATCAAGTACATTGAATTGAACAGATGAAATTCTTCCTGTATCTTCCTCTCAGTTTCTTTATTTCTCAATACTCTGCAAAATCTGCTTATAATATTTCTATTGTGTAACATATGCACTTTTTTATGTTGTATGACATTGACATTTCCTAGTCATGAGGTGTAATTTGTATTATTCCTACTGCACCTTTAAAAATAATATTGCTATGTAATAAATTGTCTTTAGTTTTCATTGTTTTTTATCTATCTTTTTCTGGATTATATTTGTCATTTTAATATCCTGTCACAGTCTTTACAATTGACTAAAATGTTCTAGGAAATGACACAAAGAAAACTGGGGCATATTGCTTTTTGGACACATTCATTTTTCATGTGACCTACTTAATAAAGGCGTACACAACTCTTTAGACAACAAGGGGAAAAGATATAAGCAACAGGCATAGAATTGGATAAGGAGAATGTTTCAGTGTGGTAGATTTCCCCATTATACTTCATGAACGGGTGGTCCACCTGTGAGAACTCGTGGTGTGTGCCAGATAGTATGACGTTTTCATGAAATTTTCTATATATGATATGATATTTGCTCAGAGTGAACACCAGTAACAGCCAGTACCCTGTTGCAGAGCATGACCCTGGCACTTCCTTAACCATGTGGTTGAATTGGATTCTTCCTTCCAGCATCGGTACTTCAGAATTTCACAGGTGGGAACTTGCTCTACAGTATGTGTTTGGTTGCTGCTGATCGTCTGATCCCACATTTATATCCATCCTTCTATTGTTTACGTCTATTTAACATTTTCACCCCCTCTTCCTATCATTTCTGCTACCAGAGCTAGTTTCCAGTTTTTGTGTTACCTGTGGATTTTTCTATATTTAATGGCCGTTGCACCTTACATTGTCACTTCCATCATTTCCTTGCTGTCTGCAGATGTATGGATATTTTAAGAATGTTTCATCCAAAGCTAAACATAATTTGTTATATATGAAAAAAAATTTGTAGAAGTTTATTAAATTATAAGTATAGTTGAGTGTGTTAAATGTTTTCCTGAAAGTGAAGCAACAGCCTTAAAATGGTTCTGGAAGAATGGAAATGGGGGGGGGGGGGGGGGGAGGGGGGGATATAGTCAAGATAGTGCATTAAGCACAGTTATTAGTTTTCAAGTGTGAAGTGCAAATAGCAACATGTTAAAGCAATGGCCATAAATAGAACTGTGACAACACTTACTAAATGCCTTACAGACGGTTACAAATCTTGTATATAAAACTTTCTCGGACTACTTGCCACGTCAATTCTTGATAAAATTTCAAGCTTTCGAAAATATCCTACATATTCTTCATCAGGAGCCGCTGACAGTGCTGGTGCTGTGGTGGCCTTAAATAGCCCATGGACGGCTTATGATTGGTCCGCTGCTACGTCACAGATTATCTACGTACTGCGCTGGTGGTGCCACCCCTCCTGAAGTATCGAAGACGTTGTGCGACATGTCTCTGCTGCATTTCTGTATCAAGCGCTCGTTTCCAAGCACCGTAATTTCCTACATCCCCAATCACCACCCCAATTTCTGCAAATCTTTTTCTCTCACCTCTCTTCATATTGTTCTCCTCTTCTCTGGACACCTCACTTCCCACTCCATCCCCAATCTCATCTGCCCATGTGCTCTTCTGCCTCCTGTAGTCCAACACCTCCTCCCCTGTCCCTGAAAAACTACAGGTATGTACCAACCTTCAGGCTGAGTGATGAGATGGTGTTACTATTTATTTCAAAGTGCCCACCGCCATTCTCTATATGAAATGTTACGTTGACAGTGACTGTCCCCTTGCTTTTAAGGTCAAATGTGCAAAATTTCATCAAGATTTGACTAATACTGTAGATTTGTATACAACACAAACACAGGGACATAAGATGATGATTTAGGAGTCAATATAAGCAGCTTCCTGAGTTTAGTAAACTCATCAGAAGATCAGAACTAATTGCAAAATGATTTTGACGATATATCTGTATAGTGTGAAATAAAGCACATGACTCAAAACAGTGAAAAGTGGTAGTTCTCCATGTGAGTACTAAAAGGAATACAGTAAATTTTGCATGCTTGATGAATCACCTAATTTATGAGTTTTTAAGATTTGGCTAAATACTTTGGGATTACAGTTATAAACAAATAAACTGGAACCATCACACTGAAAGTGTTATGTGGAAGGTGAACAAAAAAGTAACATTTAGTTGCCATAAAACTTGTAAAATCCAATAGATTTCTAAAGAGAAAGTGCAAGTTGTACTTTCCCATTCTTTTCACGGGTACTGCTTTGTGATATGGGATTACTATGAGATACAATTAACAGAGGACCTCTAAATACAAGGCTTGCTCATTTTTTTAAAATTGTGAAATACGAGGAAGAATATAATTGAAATGGTGCCTGGGTTGTGGCTGATTAATTAAAACTTACGTTTCCATTGAGACTAGAAGTTTTCTGAAATTTCAGTCAGCACCTATCTCCTCTGGATGGGAACAATGTTTTGTTTTTGCTTTTTATGAACTACATAATAAGAAGAAAATTTTACAGCTTGCTGTTCAAGAGTGTAACAGTGAAGCATAGTGGGAAAACTGTTTCATAAAACTTTTGTTGAGCTCTTAATTGTGAATTTCAGTGTGTTTATGTATATTAGGACACAGGCAGGAGTCATCTTCTTACTGCTACATTGGAGCCAGTGCTTCTGCTAAATGTTTCCATTCACAAGACAGTTGAAGGTTCCTCTGAGATTTAATGACCCCCCCCCCCCCCCCTTGCCAGTAAATCTCGTACCACCCTGATCGCCATTCATCCATTACCAAATTTTAAGGTTAACACTCTAACCATAAAATTTACGGGCCTAGGATCATGCGAAAATCACCAGTCCCGTGAAATTTATGGGCCACTACACTTAATTTAATGCAAAACACTGCGACGTTAATTCTACAGGTTTGGCCAACGTTATATGTTCTACACATGTTTAGTAACAAAATGTGTCCATAGATGGCACAAATGTGAACAGTATGGAGTTGCACTCTGTCTGGAACCCTTGCTTGAAAGTTTTCCACAGTAAAAATCGATATGATTGTGTGTGAAATTTGTAAGCGGTTGCTGTAGACTGACAGAAAGATGTAATGTAGTGTCATACTAGTGGTTAAAAATGAATCACAATTGCTTATCTTATTTGTATGACTTTTCTAAATTCTCAAAGACATTACGTAATTTCTATAACTGTACCTTAAGCAATGAATTCCAAAGTAGTTTCTTTCGCATGGAATTAAAGTAGAAATTGTAGCTTCAAAATACTACTAAATTTTCCACAATCCTAACAGTAGTTTCATTCAGTGATTTATTTATTTCCTCAATATTATGCAAAATTGCTCGGTTTCTATGGACAGGTGCGTTCAATAGGCCTGGTACAGAGAGTGTTAAACAACAAGCTTCACATTCCGTATATAATATTCTACAGGGAAATGTTTTTGTATTTTCCTAAACTTTTTTTTTTTCATGTATGAAAACTTTTTGTGACTATTCATATATTAAAGAAAATGAAGCACCCTCAAATGGTAGATAGGGACTGAAACCTCACATGTTGAGAAATGTAGCAGTAAGGGTTTTAAAACTTACTGTTGTTGGGATATGGAGAGGTGCATTGGCGAGGAAAAGATGCCTGTATGGTCACTAACGGAAGAGCATTTGCATATTGACTGTTTATTGCAGTAAATATTTACAATTCAGGCATGTGTTTCTTGGTTGCAAATGGATAGGAAGAAGTTGCTGCACATAATCTTGGGAACATCCAGATAGGTGCTGCTTAAGTAACAACCTGGGTTGCTATTGCTGCCGCACTGCTTATGTAGAGGGTGGTGTCATGCAGAGTAAGTGCTCAGTGAGATGTTGGCAAACAAGAAGTAATAGATGCAGCATAGCAACAGCTGATGTGTTCTATGCACTCGAATGGCTCCACCTGATTTGCAGGCAGTTTTACCTAAAGAGTCTTGTTGACATTCAAGATGATGTGTTTGGTTAAATTCCAATAGCTATGCTCCAGACAGAATGTGTAATGTTGGAGACATGAGGGGTCACCAGAGTCTTCTTCCAGGTGTACATGTTTGAGGTTACATTAATATACAACTGTATATTCTAGATGCTTTACTGGTTCTGTCAAACAGTTTATTGAGGCAATGACTTACTGACACCTGAAATAGAAATATTTTTATGGCAATTAGTATCCATAAGTAAAACAAGTATAATAAAGAAGACAAATAGGATCATATTATTTAGAATCAACACTGTATTATCCTCAAATGAGTTGATCAATACATTTACTATGTCATTTCTTCTTCTTCTTCTTCTTCTTCTTCTTCTGCTGCTGCTGCTGCTGTGTTCCTCAACATTGGCTCTTCTCTTCCACCAATTTCTACTTCTTTATTGTGTATTTGTTTTTGCATGTTTTTGTCACATCTGTGCTTATAATTTTAATTTTTTAAGTATTTTTGCTGCACTTATATCATCGTATCATCCTTCATGGACACTTCTAACTTGCCAAGTTTTAAAATCTTGTATGTGTTGACTTGTATCATTAATTGTTGTCTTTGTTGTGTACTGCAGTCTTGTGTTCCTCAGTCCTTTCTACATTTGTGAGGATGGTGGTTCAAACCAACCTCCAGCCAACTAGTGTGTGATTTGTTTGTGATTTTCCTGAACTACTTCAGGCAAATGCCAAGATATTGCTTTGAAAGGGTACAACCGATTTCCTTTTCCTTCCTCATTGTAACAAAACAATCGAAGGTTGTGTTCATTTTTAATGAATGTGTTTTTGTGATGGTACTTTCAACTGTAATCTTCTTTACTTTCCCCAATCCTTTTTATGAATTATTCCATTTTATAACCCTTCCCTCTATGTTCTCACATGAAGGAATTCCATAGTATTTGTGTAATCTTTATTTTTTCCATGTCTTTAATCTGTATTGGCTTGTTAAGTACTAGTTTTATTTAATTTTTAGACACATTTTGATGGATTATGTATAATGTTAGTCTTTTAATATAAGTTTAACACATTTTTATATTAGTGGTGGCATTTATTCCAAACAAATATCTTGATATTATTTCAGTGATTGACACTGTTAATTTACAGTTCATATTAGGCGTTACTAATTTTTTTTATTTTATAACGAATTGACAAGTCTAAAACATATAAACCACTCAAAAAAAAAAAAAGTTTTGCACTATCTCCAGTTCTATGAATGTATATGAGAGAAGCAAGGAATGATGGAATTACTATTCTGAGACTATTAAACAAAAGGTAACAGTTACCAAAATAAACACATTATGTTTTGAAAGTACACGCCAGGGAAATCAAGGTAGTTTATGTTTGCTGCCCAAGCCCATCCTAGTCCTTGATTGCAGCAGTTCTGATATCATCCAATGCATGATGATAGTTCCTAAAATTTACTGCAAGTTTTAGTTCATATCTAATGTGATCAATTGATTTCTGTGTTAGTATCACAGGTTGTTCTGTTTGTAGTCCTAGAGGAAGCTGTCTTAAAAAATGAGCTCTTCACTGGAAAATTTTACTAATACTAGCCAATAAATTGAAGGATCCTATTGTTATACTATTCGCTCCTGAGATTACCTTCAGGAGCAATAAGTGATATGTGGCAGTCATATATTGTATCAGCAAAAAACCTTACTGGCCCATCATCTTGGTATAAAATCCATGGGACTGCAAGAGACAAGCTGTTCACACATTTTCATGATAATCGTTAGGCATTAGATAATTTGTGCAATTGTTGCTGAAAAGGCCCTAATGCTATTGGCTTGGTTCCATTTCAAGTGATCTCTTTTTAGTCACCTTATTCAAACATTGTGGATAAAGGGTTTCTGTTGTTGATTAAATGGATGCCTAGAGTCTAAACTGAATCTGTGTGATGGTTCTGCACACTTGTGTTGTTACATTCTGTTTTCTTCACCTCAGGGTAGTTATGAGTCATAATCTACAGAGAATAGTCATCAACTAGTGTTGTTGGCCATGAGTGACCATTAAAGACAGATCTTTACAGTAACACTGAGCCGCTGTGGAGTAGCCGAGCAGTCTAAGGCGCCTCCCTGCGGAGCGCACAGTTTCTCACCATCGGAAGTTCGAGTCCTCCCTGGGGCAAGGGTGTGTGTGGTGTCCTTAGGTTACTTTACCCTAGTTTAAGTAGTTTGTAAGCTACAGACTGATGACCACGCAGTTTGGTCCGATAGATATACAAACATTTGAACAGTAACACTGAATGTAAGAATTATGCCACTGTCTTGTGTGCTATTTAAGCTCTTAGTTTCCCATGTTGAAAATCTGTCCTGCTGTAAAGTGATAAAAAAGTGGCATTGTCTTGCTCATAATTAGAGACATGGGTCACACTGTTACAGTGCACTGACCGGAGGCCTTCCTGGTTTGGAAATTCTGTTCAAGATGGTACTTCGCAGGGTATTGGTATACCTCAAGCATGTCCACTCATAGTAGTCATAAAGCCCACTATAGAAAAAATACCACAAAAAAGGCTCTTGAAGTTTTAAGTGCAGCACATACACCACAATAGTTGTCGGTGAAGATTGTGCTGCAGCATGGTCAAATGGCTTAGGTACAGATCTCATTGACATGTCTCCCGGTTTTTGTTTTTAGATTTTGATAAAAGTTAAGATCCACTTTTTACATGGGTTAATAATTACATTCTGAATGTAATTTTTTTTATTGTGGCCCAAAATTTTTATGGCATTTTGCACGTCTGCCTGTGGTGTGTGTGTGTGTGTGTGTGTGTGTGTGTGTCTCAATGAACCAGTGCCTTTTCGCCTGTCAAATTTTCTTTACTTTTTATAAATATTTTCCGAATATACATTGAGCAGTAAAGGGTAGAATTCTTTCCACATTTTTGTCATACTTAAAATCTTAAATTTTTGTTATCATTCAATACATGAATAAATAAAGGAAAATAATATTAAGACATTATAAAGTTTATTATTATTTATATTGTAAGTATACATTATTTATCTATATGTTAAAATAATGGTTTACCAAACAACAGTCTTCTTTGAGCCGATGATAGAAAATGAAACACCACTTTGGATGGAATCCCATAATGCATTTTACAGAATGGAATTTTGTGATTTTACCACACTATCCTCATCTTTATTTGTTCTGTTCATCAATCATGTGTCCAGTATTATCAAATCTAATGTTTTCTTACACCTGTGAGTGAAATCTTGGTCTCACACCTCTCGTTTTTTCAATTTTGGGTGTTGTCAGAATATTGAAAGTACTATATGTATGGTAAATTCCAATAGACTTATAGCCTCATTTAGACAGAATCTGATCAATGTTTAGTACCATTTCTTTGGTATTTTCAAATGTTGTATAGAGTTTGTTGGTTGTCAAAAAGGTCTTCACCTCCCATGTGGCAGTTACATGCCTGCACAAGGGAAGGCTGTGGTATGGTAACCACCTTTGTTGATTCTCTGCGTCACCTCAAGCATCTACTCTCATCTAATACACCTACATCCTGTACATTAGTCCCAAAGTCAATTGATTATTGTCATATGATAGAATTTTCTTTATCATGTAACACATGAATAGTACATCTAGGTGCATTCTCCATACAGTCATTTTTCACGGTTCCTATGCATTTGATTTCATTTGAATAAAGAGATTCAGGCAGGGGCAAGTGTTCAAACAGCTTTTGGGTATGCTGCCGGGTAAGGTCGTCGACCAAAGCCAATATTTTTAACAGCAGAGTCAAAATAACCAAAGATGACCACCATCAGAAATATTGATAGTGACTATTAATCTACAGGTGAGGCTGCATTTATTTTGTCCCTCTTGTTTCTTGAAGAGAGGCAGAAAAAAAATAGCACCATCTCTATTTATAAGATCACTTGCTAGTTTAATATCAACAACTTCTTTAATAACACTATCCCAATAGGTGGAAGTGCATGCCAGAATCTTTGTGTAGTTGTATCCGTAGGATGACCAGTGCCTAGACAGTGTTCTGCAACAGTGGATTTACTCAGCTGTTGTAAGCGTGTGTGATGCTCATGTTCAATACACCAATATCCCACAGTCCTGATTGTCTGACCAGTATATAACATGCCACAACTGCAAGGAATGCGATAAGACACTAACTTTATGCAAACAGAGATCATCCATTATGGATCCCAATAAGGCCGAATATCAATTCAGTTTCACAAAGAGTGTTCTGCGGCATTGGCCACTTACTTAGCTTGCATTTTTTGCGGATCTTTAATTCAGTGCAAAGTTCTTAGTGATTGGAAAAAAAGCACAGGTGACTCCCGTTCATACGAAAGGGGAGGGGGGGAGAGAGAGAGAGAGAGAGAGAGAGAGATATGACCCACATAATTACAGGCCAATATCGTTGACATTAGTTTCCTAGAATTTTGAAGCATAGTCTTCAGTTCAAATATAGTAATATTCCTTGAGCTGGAAAAGCTTCTTTCTATGAATTAGCACAGGTTTAGGAAACATCGTTCATGTGAAACTCAGCTTGCCCTTTTCTGAGACATCTTGCGAGCCACAGATGAAGGGCAACAGGTGGATTGTGCCTTTCTCGACTTCAAAAAGGTGTTTGACGCGGTGCCACACTGCAGACTGCTAACGAAGATACGAGCTTATGGAATAGGTTCATAGATTTGTGACTGGCTGGAAGACTTCCTAAGTAACAGAACGCTGTATGTTGTTCTCGACAGCGAGTGTTTATCAGAGATGAGTGTATCGTCAGGCGTGCCCCAGGGTAGTGTGATAGTACTGCTATTATTTTCTATCTATATAAATGATCTTTTGGGCTGAGTTAATTGTAATTTATGGCTGTTTGCTGATGACGCTGTGGTGTATGGGAGGGTGTCGTCTTTAATTGATTGTAATAGCATACAGGATGACTTAGATAAAATTTCTAGTTGGTGCGAAGAATAGCAGCTAGCTCTCAATGTAGAAAAATATAAGGTGATGCGCATGATTAGGAAAAACAGTCCCATAATGTTTGAATACAGCATTAGTTGTGAACTTCTTGATGTAGTCACGTCGCTCAAATATCTAGGCGTAACATTGCAGAGTGATATGAAATGGAACAAACATGTAAGGACAGTTGTGAGTAAGGCAGACAGCCGACTTCAGTTTATTGGGAGAATTTTAGGAAGATGTACTTCATCTGTAAAGGAGACTGCATATAAAATGCTTGTACGGCCACGTCATGAGTATTGCTCTAGTGTTTGGGACCTGCAGCATATCAGTTTAAAGGAAGACATAGAAGCAGTTCAGAGGCGAGCAGCTAGGTTTGTTACTGGTAGGTTTGACCAATGTGCAAGTGTCACGGAAATGCTCTGGGAACTCAAATGGGGATCGCTGGAGGAAAGATGACGTTCTTTTTGTGAATTTCTGTTGAGGAAATTTAGAGGGCCGGAATTTGAAGCTGAGTGTAGTATGATCTTCCTGTCACCTACTTAAATTTCGTATAGTGATCACAAAGACAAGATAAGAGAAATAAGGGCTCGTACGGAGGCATATAGGCATTATTATCTTCCTCGTTATATTTGGGATTGGAATAGGAAAGGAAATGCCTAGTAGTGGTACAGTGTACTCTCCGCCACACACCTTACAGTGGATTGCAGAGTATGTATGTAGATGTATGAATGTAGCTGGTGGTTGAAAAGCACATTTCACATCATATTGTCGCAGAATATGACCAATGCTTTCTGTGTAAGGCAAAACGACCACAGATTTAGTTGCCACTTTGTTACTATTGTCACTCCCTCATTGCACAGTACGCTGAAAATGCAACACATTTTATCTGCCTCTCATTTTCATCATCTGATGAAAGGAGACCTCAAGATGGGACAACTCGGCTGACAAACTTTCAGGGTCGGAAGTGACGTGGGCCCTGTGAACAAAGTTATGAAGTACTCCTTCACATTTTGCTGGATGGTGACAAGTATCAGCTCGCAGACACAAATCAGTGTGAGTAGGCTTCCTATAAACAGCATGTCCCTATGTACCATCAGCCTGCCTTCTGTCTAACACATCAAGGAAGGGAAGCCAGTTATTCTTTTCCACCTCCATAGTAAACTAAATATTCGGGTGGATTGAATTTAGGTATTCCAAAAAGCTGTTTAAATTCTCACTACCTTGAGGCAAATGACAAAAGTATCATCTACATATATGAAAAACGTGCAGGTTTCAAGGTCACTGACTCCAAAGCATGTTCCTTGAAATCCTCCATAAACAAATTGGCCACTATAGGTGACAAAGGGCTTCCCGTTGTAACTCCATCAGTATCTTCATAGTACTGACCATTGAATAAAAAGTAAGCAGACGTCTGCAAATGTCGAAATAGATTAATTAATTCAACATCAAACTTAACCTCATTTACTTGACTTATTTCCTGTATCCCTAAGTGGAGCATAGGGCATCAACGAACTTCCGCCATCGGACTCTGTTCTGTGCCAGTGTCTTGATTTCAGTCCAGGCCTTCTGTCCTTTCTCTGTCCCTTCTGCTACTACACTCCTCCTCCATGTATTCCTTGGTCTGCCTCTTCTCCTGCTGCCTTGTGGAACCCATTCTAGGGATTGTCTTGCCATGCATTAATATATGCCCAATCCACTTCCATTTCCTATGGCGTATCTCAATATCAATGGGTGTTTGATGAGTTCTTCTCCATAGTTCTTCGTTGGAGATTACTTGTGGCCACCATATCCTCAAGATATTCCTCGAGCTTCTATTCACAAATAATTGAAGCCTGCTAATCAGCTGTTTGTTCGTTTTCCATGATTCACACCCATAGAGCAGTACCAACTTGAAATTTGTATATGTTTTGTATAGCTGTTAAGTTCCCTTGTTTTCCAGACTGGTCCCAGCATTGCAAGTGCCCCTTTAGCCTTATTTATTCTGTTTCCTATATCTTCGATAGTCTCCCCCCCCCCCTCAGGGGTGCTTCATTTTGGTTATTACAGCGCATCTCCTTAGTTTTCTTTCCATTTATCTTCAGCCCCACCTTCGATGCTTCGGTTTTTAAATCATTCAGCATTGCTTCCATATCCTTGTAACTGCTGGCTAGCAAACACAGGTCATCCGCAAAGTCCAAGTCATCCAACCTGTCAATCCCCATTGAATTTCTCTTTGACGATTTGTTGCCTTCTGCATCACAAGATCTAGCACCATCAGAAATAAGATAGGTGACTCATGTGTTTACAGGGATGGATTCCGACAGCATCCCTTGATGTAAAATGTGACATGTGTAGTTCTCTTACATTTCTTGGGTTATCTTTATAATTTTCTTAGGTATCCCAAACTCTTGCATAGCTTTCCACATCTTCTTCCTCATTACACTGTCAAAGACCTTTTCAAAGTCTACAAAGAGTAGCTACAGTGATGATTGCAGCTTTGTGGATTGTTCTAAAATTATGCGCAGTGTGTTGATCTGGTCTGTACAGGAATAACCTTCTCTAAATCCTGCTTGTACTTTCCTCAGCCTTGAGTTAACTCTCCTTTTTATCCTTTCTAGAATTACTCTTGAGAGTACCTTACTTGGTGCTGAAAGGAGAGTAATTCCTCCCCAGTTATCGCATTCTGATAAATCTTCTTTCTTTGGAAGCTTGATCAGGAGTCCTTTTTTCCAATCTGTGGGGATCTTCTCTTCTTCCCAAATCTTTTTGAAAAGTGGGAACAGAATCTGGACTGAGATACTCACATCCACTTTCAAGGCCTCCAATGTGATGTTGTCCATACCTGCTGCTTTGCCATTCTTTAGTTGTTGAATGGCCCTTTGGATCTCTGTTCTTGATGGTAGTTCTATACTGATATCAACATCTTCCTGCTCTTCTTCTGTCACTGTCTCTGTCACCTCTCCCTCAACTGTTTGACGATTCAAGATGTCAAATGTTTGTAGCGCCTATGGGACTTAACTAAGGGTTCATCAGTCCCTAAACTTACAAACTACTTATGAAGTAGCTAACACTAAGGATGGCACAAATATCCATGCCCGAGGGGGGATTCGAACCCCCGACCATAGTGGCCGTGCAGACCGTGACTGATGCGCCGCAGTCCCCTCAGCCACCACGTCCGGCTCAAGATCTCAAGAAAGTGTTCTCTCCATCTTCCTAGCTGTTCCTTTTGTGAGGTGAATAGTTTCCCATCTTTGGCTTTCATCGGCTTTTCAGATCTGAAACACTTTCCTGTTAGTCTTTTGGTAATGTCGTAAAGGGTATTACTGTCATTTTTTTTGTGCTGCAATCTCGGTTTGTGCTGCAAGGTTATTTATAAATGCTCGTTTGTCCCGTTGAAATCGCCTTTTGGCCATTTTGTTGAGTTTGTTAAATTCAGTTCTAGCTTGTACTTTCTCTTGTGTTCTTGCTGTATTGAGTCTTTTCTTACAGTCCTTCCTTTGGTTCACGGCTTCCCATGTCTCAGAAGTAATCCATTCTTCTCTTCCTCTCTCCCTTTTGCCTAGTACCTTTTCACAGGTATCAATGTAGGTACTCTCTATGCTCTTCCAATTACGTTCGATATCCTGTTTTTCATCCTCTTTTAGCTGTTGGAATTGGTTACTCAGTTCTAGTGAAAAACACTGTTGTACCTCTTTATTTTTAAGTTTGTCCCAGTTATACTTTATTCTCCTCTTCTGCTGTGTGTTCCTAGTACTTGCAATCTTCATTTGGAATGTAGCTATTACTAAATGATGGTCACTTCCAACATCTGCCCCCCTCCTGTTCCTCACATCCAGCAGGGAGGTTCGCCATGTCTTGTTAATAGTGAAATGATCGATCTGGATTTCGTTCTATGGTCAGGGGAAACCCACGTCACTTTATGGCAATTCTTGTGAGGGAAGGTAATGCTTCCTACTACCAACCTGTGTTTACTACAAAATTCAATCAGTCTCTCACCATTGTCATTTCTATTACCTATATCGTGTTTTCCCGTTATACTTTCTACTCCTTGGTTATCGTTGTCAACTTTTGCATTCAGGTCTCCCATCGCGACCATAATATCCTTCCCCCCCCCCCCCTCCCTTCTTTCAACAGTGTTCAATGTAGCTGACTATAAAATTGCTCTTTTTCTTCTTCGCTTCCTGCCTCTGTTGGTGCATAACACTGCACCACTGTAATTGGTCTAAATCTTGATGCAAAGCGATCTACTATAATCCTTTCTGAGACTGGGTGCCATTCTATCAAACTCAATTAGCTGCAATGAATCATACAGAGGAATATGAGTGAAGAGAGAAACCACATCAAAACTCACTAAAATATCAGTCATTAAAACTGAATTCCTTCAATCGATGTAAGAAATCCGCAGAGTTCTTAATGTGACGTTCACACCTACTACTGTTGGACTCAACAAACTAGCCAGATGTGTAGCTACATGATACGTCAGAGCCACCATGTTGGCCTCAAAGGAACATTCTTGTGGATCTTAGGAAGGCCATATAATCTAGGTGGTACAGCACAGTCTCCTGTGACAAGAGACTTTTCTTCAGGAGGTTATCAGTCTTTCTCTCAACACAATTTGTAGGTTCAGCATAGTGTCTACGATATGCCGAATCTGAAAGTAGACATTGTATCTGTTGAATGTAATCATCCCTCTTCAACAAAACTGTGGCGTTTCCCTTGTTTGCAGGCAACATAACAATATCAGGATCTAATCTGAGTGAACGTAAAGCACCCACCTCATCTGCTGTTGTATTACACTTTGTTGGGAGGTTCTCAGTCAACACATGACAAGCTTCCCTCCAAGCCAGTTCCGCAGCATTAGACATTAGTTTAGAGAGACTGTTCAACAGAACTTATAAAATCAATGTGAGGTAAAAGCTTAGGTGTTGGTGCGAAATTCAAATCTTTCACCAACACAGATAAAACTGCATCGTCAAATGTTTTCTCCATGGGATTGATCACTGAATGTCTTGAAATAAAATTAGAATCAGACTCCGAGCAAAGGAAACATTCAAATTTCCGATGTTGGTCATCTTTGGTTGTTTTGACTTTGCAGTTAATTGTATTGTGTGTTATTGCTTATTTTCCCTTTGCAAACCAGGGTACTAAATTCCCTTGTACATTGCTTCCTGAGTTCAGTTGTGCCTTGAGAATGGCAGGGTGTGCTTCTTTCGAAATATTGGCGGTGCTCGACAACATCATCTGGCAGCATACCTATAACTTGTTTGAACATTCAGTGAGCCGGGAAAAGTTAAGGTGTCACAAGAGTTAACAGTAATTATGAATGTACCGGGTGATCAACAAGTCAGTATAAATTTGAAAACTTAATAAATCACGGAATAATGTAGATAGAAAGGTAAAAACTGACACACATGCTTGGAATGACATGGGGTTTTATTAGGGAAAAAAGGGGGGGGGGCGTCATTTGGTGATGATCGTGTGCTCAGCCGCCACTTTCGTCATGCTTGGTCTCCCATGTCCCCAGACCTCAGTCCGTGCTATTATTAGCTTTGGGGCTACCTGAAGTCGCAAGAGTATCGTGATCGAAAGACATCTCTAGGGATGCTGAAAGACAACATCCGATGCCAATCAGTGCCTCACCATAACTTCGGACATGCTTTACAGTGCTGTTCACAACATTATTCCTCAACTACAGCTATTGTTGAGGAATGATGGTGAATATATTGAGCATTTCCTCAGATGAAGTGCCATCTGTCGGACATTTTTTGAACTTTTTTTTTTCTTTGTTTCTGTTCTAATAAAACCCCAGCACATTCCAAGCATGTGTGTAAATTTTTTCCTCACTATTTATTTATTCCATGATTTATTAAGTTTTCAAATTTATACTGACTTTTTGATCACCCGGTATGGTGTGCTGTTCTGAGAGATGTAGCCCACACAAAGATTTCCAACAACAGACTTGCCCCAACATGTAGCTCAAATTTGATGAAATATCCATTAGATGTAGCTAAACAACACCATTTGAAACTATAGTGAATTGCCTTGCCCCTTATAAACAGTTTCATAAATGGTGTCCATAATAAGGCTCCATGGCATCTTCCAAGTAGTAGTTTAATCATATGAAGTCTTGAAATTTGTTATTTAGCTGTGAAATTAGTGGAGGAACCTTATAAATTTTATCTTCTTTTTTAATGCTGTCATTATCATTGACATGGAATAATCTATGAATTTTGTGAAATACATTTCTGGAAATAAAATTCAAAACAAGAACATTATTTGTGTCAGTTATCTACCAGTACACCCACCTATGCATATCCAGATAATAACAAAATAACACTGTATTTGTATGTCATCCTGACTTATTTGTATGTCGTGTCCCTTTTGAGCAGTATATTTTACTATATATATATTTGTCATCAGAATCTCAACTGTCATCATCAAATACTGTACAAAAAAAGGGCAATTTGAGTCAAATTTGATGTGCAGAGATGTTCTATTATATCAGGTGTCGGATCATGAGAACTCAATTTTTTGTGAAGAGTCTAGTCTTTCTTCTGTACAGTCTTTTTTCCCTGATTTGGGATTGTGATTGTGATTTGGGAATACAGGGATTTCAGTGCCGAGTGGATAAAGCTACAGCACCTGCAACAAGGTTGCCAGCCTCTTTACAATAATCTTAACTCTGTAGTTTGTTTCCAAAAACTTTCCCCTACATCAGCTATTGGACTGGATTGCCCTTCTTAATCATTAGCTGTGCCGTTTTTATCACTGTCCTCACCATCATTTGGTGTAACAAACACAAATTCAAGTTCTTGACATTCATCACATTCCATCTTCAGTGGAGTACAGTACACTTAGAACCTCTTCTAAGTTTTCTCCTTTTCCAAACTGTGTCTGAAATAGATCATAGTAATTTCCAGAAAATGATCCCTTACTGTCCACCATGTGATATTTCATACGTAAAAATATATTTCGTATGAAAAAATATAAGCAAATGCCACAACAGTGCTAATGAAGTGAGCTTTTCAAATTTGTGTGTGTATATATTGATTTTGAGTAATCAAATTAATAATCCATAATAATAATAGCAAAATAATAAAAATATACATCATAATTTTATTAATACTTACCGCTTGTCTATGATGAGAAGTAATATTAGAACAAATGCTTTCCACCACGAAATAAAATAACCCCCTTTTTAATGTTATTGTGATTTTCAATGATGGGCTTCTAAACAAACAATAAAAGGTGTAGGAAATGTTCAAATTGTTGACTATGAGCTTCTGGAAACTAAAATGTCTAATAAGAACATGTGTATGATAAATCATACAATGGGGTATAATGGGTTAAACATGAAAGTCCTTTTTTTCTGAAGTTTTTTGACGTTGCATTAAACCTCTATGAGTGGACATCCTTGATGTATACTACTAATGTGCGAAGTCTCTTCCCGCACTGAATTTTCAAGACCAGAAGTTCTCCTTGTGAGAGTGAATGTTGTTGCTTTGATCAAAAGATAATTGTGAAAGATTTATTCAAATGAAAAAGCTAAACAATTCATGAGAGTGGTGCAAAACTTTTTTCCCGGTGATATCCCTATTCTTTCTGTGCATACAATTTCTGTAAGTTTTCATTTAATTACTAAGTGCTCTTAACAAATTTTATTCCATAGATGCTTGCCATTCATCCAGAGCCATTTCATATGCTCATGACTTGCCACAAGGAACTGTTGCTCACCTAAATGGGTGCCCAGTAGTAATGCCTGTACCACCACCATCCAAAAACCCTTGTAAGTATATATCTGGGTCTCTAAAGCTGTCTAATGATTGTGTATTGATTGCTAAAGTCTTTATTCATTTTCCAAACTGTATCATTCCTGTGTGATAATTTGTAAAAACAATCTGATGATGAAATGAGTGAATGGATTTTAAACTTGTCAGTGAATGCTATCTTTCTAGGTTAGAATTTCTACAGTTACAATGAGTTTTGTACCTTTCTAAAAGTGTTAGAATGTGTCCATTTCTCACAAAATTACATGTGGTAATTGACTATAAATAATTTGTGATTGATAATGTCACATAAGCAGCTCTTTCTCTTGTTACCATACATTCCTTTCTAATTTTGATGCCATGCAATGAAAATAATATCTAACAAATATTAAAGCAGTCATCATTTCATTCTTGGAGACGAGAGGAAGATGGAGTAAACAGACTTTTGGGTTTACTAAGCCATTGATGTCTCATGTCACCAGGAAACTTTCGGGTTTACTAGGCCATTGGTGTCTCATGTCACCAGGAACATCTGCAAGAGCAGCATAATGACATACATACTGAATAACTGCAAATAAATTATCTGAGCATAACAGGATTATTCAGATGCCAACTGTTGTAATGATGTATCATTTTTATAGGTGATAGATAAATGTATAAACTGGCAAAACCTTTGGAATGCAATTAAAACAGAATGTGTGGTCAAAGGAACCACACTAATAAAATAAATGCACAGAAAGTGCACAAACCTCAGAACAACTTAATAGAGACATTGGATTTTTAAGGTGTTGCAGCCTTGCTTCTTTTTTTTTAACACACTTGTTTTTATCATTGTAATGAGAATTCTGAAAAATTTAGCTCATGTTCGAAGAAAATCATGTGATATTTGTTGGTACAGTCCGTGCATTTTGTTCATGTGGATATGAGGAGGAAGTGAGAGCATATCAAAGTAATAATCACAGTCTTCTGTTGAACTAGACTGAGAGCAAATTAAATAAGCTGTGGAATTCAAATTGAGAAAGCTGCAGCAGACATCCCTTGTATGATTTATCAATCTGTATTTACCTTGGCAAAATAGTGCCACTGTGGCAAAAATGTGTAAGAGGTAGAATTTTTATTTGCTAGTCCTGTTTTTTGTTTGAGAGTAACAAAACCAATAGATCTTTCAAAATTGGGTGACTAAGCAGATAATTTAACATTGGTTAGTAAGTAATATAATTTTTTTTTTTTTTTTTTTTTTTTTTTTTTTTTTTTTTTTTTTTTTTCAGTTGAAAAGAATACAGGTGTGCTGTCATTGATAATTTTTGATTGTGAGTTGGTTGCTTGAAAAATCACTTGGCTCTATGATATATGGGAGACTTGAGGTTTAGAAGAGAAAGGTGAAGTAGTAGTAGAGATAACTTTGAAAAATTAATGTGCCATTCATGTAAATTGGTTGGGAAAGGATACAGGACTTCAGTTTCAAGTCCAAGTCTCAAACATCTCGTGGGTAATAAGTATACACAATAGCACAGAATGAGCTGCCCTTCTGAGAGATCATTATCTATGTTTTCTGTCATTCCAATGGCATAATGATGCAATGTTGCTCAACAATAACTTACAATGATGATGTTGAAAAAGTATAGTATGGACAGATTCTTTAACATTTTCAGTGTCAGGCCCACTGATTCTACTGGCCACACACCGTTCATAAAGCACCAAACCATGGACCAGCGAATTTGTGGATTATAAAGTGCTGTATGTTCTTTATGAACCATAGATACATGATGTTTATACTGTTAGTTTCTGCTTTCACCTGCAGATAGCTAGAATTTCATGGATTCTGTGCAGATAAACAAGTATTGGGCGGGTACTGAGTGTGTTAACTGAAGTGTTGTATATTTTAAGTGGTCTGTAAATGAAATAGTCTATGATAGTTGTTCCTTCTCTTGGTGACCATAGCAAAAATTTGGTTTATCTTTTCTTGTGGCATCTTAATTAGGCAAATGTACCAAAAGTGTATTTATGCACTGTGAACCTGGGTCTAGTAAAACTGATACGATATATTAAATGTTACTGTAAAATGATGGAAGGGGGCCAGGGTAGTTACTTAATTTTGCTTACCAAGATAATTTCATATTTGTACAGATTATTGTAACTGTATCCAATAGCATCAAGCTGTTTCGTCCCACCGACCCACTTGATAGATATCAATTTTATACATAGTACACACACGTCATCCTCTCATCTTTTTTTTATGAGACTTGAAATAGAGGGTGCAGCAAAGACAGGATCTATGATAAAAATTATGTCCAGGCAAAAAATTTAAATCCTGTTATAAATCTTGGAACTAAATCCATGAATATATCACTTGCATGTGTCTAATATGACAGTCCTCCTATCTGCAACATAAATCAGTTAGTTAAATATTGTTATTTTGGTGTAACTTTGTTTCTATTTAATGGCAAAACTTTCATTCAGCCTTCAATATTTAATCAGTTAAAAACTCTATAAAAGGGAAATAAACAGGGCAGGGCCAATCTTGATATATGTAACTTTCAGAAATTTATATGGAGTGTGTCATCATACTGTAAGATCACAAATATACAATTAGCATTAATGTGGTGTAATACAAAATAGAGTGTCCTTCTGTTTGCAGACTTTGAGTGCCATGGAGAGATTCCTTCAGGAACAATAACACATGATGCCCTAGAGATGTGCTGATTATTGAGTGTACATAGCCTTTGAATACATTTCTATTATGGATGAGACAATAAAGATCTTCTGTCCGATGAGTCTCATGTTAGATACTCTTCAGTAAAATTGGACTAATTTGTGAATTGTAAAGCTGTTACACAATCTTATGAATATTCAATAAAGTAATGGAAAGTCAAGCATAGAATAACAATATGAAAATGATAGACAAATCTACTCATATGTTAAAGGAAGCTTTGGAAGTTGAGGCAGTCTCATTGCTAAAGACTGCCAAATACCGTATTTACATGAATTAAAGCTGCATCCAAAAAATAATATCTGAGGAATAATAATAATAATAATAATAATAATAATAATAATAATTACTCAAACTAAGCTGCATCTGGAAGATGAGAATGAAATCCAGTGGCGGGAAACTGAGGTTTTTTCTTTCTAACATGAGATGAAAATTAGAATTTATGAAGGTACAGCAATATTACCCGGTGTTAACTGATGGCAGAGACTGGAGCAGAGAGCAGGGGAGCAAGCCCCACCACACACATTGGCTGCCGCAGGTGAGAGGCAAACAGGGGTGACAAGACATGCCTGCCCACTAGAATACTGGCACCACATACTGCAAAAGCACAAGTCACATATCGGGAAGCGAAATAATTGGCCTAACAGGTGTCATGTGTGACTTCTGACATGTGCCACCAACTGCATCATCACTCATTTTAATAACATTTCTGACAATACAAATCCCAATGAAAAGTCATATTCAAAACAATAACAGTTCAGAAGACAACTGCTGCTGCACACAGTAAGGTCAGGTAATGATGATGTCTGCAGCAAAGAGCAAGTGAGTGCTAGCCAAAGTCTCCCAATGCCTACTGCTTCAGGACTAGGGAGAGCTCTGCCATCTAACAGAGTTAACACACAAAGTTACATTTGAGTCATTGAGCTTAAGCAGGGTTATTTCATAAAATTTATATCTTAGAAGATTTAAAATTCAGTAGTAAAAACCAGTTCCTGTGCGTCATTTCTGAATGTATCACAACTCAGCAGAAGAACAATACTAAAAATGTAAACTTAACATGACATACAGACCGCCATTCTGCTGTGTTTGTCATTGTCAGGAATTGAAATGCGGTAACAGCTAACATGGATGAATACATGAAGAGGGCACATGAATCAAAATTTGTAGGAACATCATGTCATTGCTAGACCAATGTCAGCCATATTGTTGTAAATTGTAAAAACAGGTTTGCCAATGGTTTTTCATATTAGATATTTAGTAAGAACTTCAAACAATGTAGGTGGCATTGCTTCAAATGTGTCTAGCAACACTTAAAAATAAGAGTAACAATAACTTAGGCATTTTAATATGGAAATATAAAACAGAATTTTATTAACAATGTAATAAGGACAGTTTACAACTCACTGCAAAGACAATCTGCAACAGGCACGTAAACTTGTACAACACTTAAGCTATCGCCATGGTCCTATTCAGAAAATAGAACATTCACGCAATCACACAGGCACACAACACACTCCCAAAAATGTCATCTCTGGCTGCCACACTCCAAATCACACTTTTCAGTGTGAAAACTGGAGGGTTGGGGGACTAGGAATGTTGTGTCATGGTGGAGGGGACGTATACAGCACGGCTTGACAGAGCATGTACGTATCAGGTGGGTGGAATGTGTTGCAGCTTAGGAATGGAGTGGTAGGCGGGTAAGTGGAGGAAAGCGAAGTGAAGCGCCCGCGCACACACACTCAATAATATAGGAGAGGTTTAGGATAGAGGTGAAAGGAACTGTTGGTGTGGAAAAAGGTGCGTTATTGAAGGTTGAGGTATGGATAATTTTGGGATGTACTGTAAGGATGACTCCCATCTGTGCACTTCAGAAAACCTGGTGGGTTGGTGGGAGAATCTGGATGGCCCGGGTTGTAAAGCAGCCATTGAAATCTAGCAAATGATCCACTGCATGCTATGCCACAGGGTTGGCAATATAGAAAGCTGTGCTATGATCGCAGCACAGTTGGTAAATTAAATGGCTGCTTTCAGAGGTAACCCAGCCTCTGATTGGTTAGGATAAGGCTGTGACAGGACTTGAAAAGGAAATGCTGGCTGAATGGATTGGACAGGTCTTGCAGCGGAGTCTTCCACATGGATATGATCACTGTGGCAGTGTGCTGGGTTTCAGGATGGCATAGGGGTGGACTAGGATGTTATAGAGGATGGGAGTACGATGGAACACCGCCTTAGAAGGTTTGGGAAGGATCTTGGGCAGGATATCTCAAATTTCTTGGCATGAGGACAAAAATCGAAACCTTGGTGAAGGATGCAATTTGTTAGAATCCAGGGCAATACTGGGTGACAAGTGTAGATTTCTTTTGTGGATGGTTTCTGGTGGTAGAGGGAGGATTTGGGGTGTGTGGGCTATGTCTGTGGGATAGTTTCTGTCTGTGAAGGCCTTTGTGAAACCATCAGCATATTGATAAATGAAGTACTTATCACAGCAAATATGCTGTCCATCGTTGGCCATGCTGTAAGGGGGGGATTTTTTGATGTGGAAGGGATGGCAACTGCAAAGTGTAGGTACTGTAGTTGGTTGGTTGGATTAATATGGGCAGCAGTGTGAATGGAACCATGAGTAAGGTGGAGGTTGATTACCAGAAATGTGGCATGGTGGGTTGAGGAAGACCAGGTGAAGTGGATGGGGGAGGAGGGGTTGAGGTTTTGAAGGAAGGAGGAAAGGTGTCCTGGCCATGAGTCCAGATCATGATAATATCATCAATAAACCTGAACCAGACCAGAGGTATGGAGTTTTTGGGTTGCTAGGAAGGATTCCCCCTGCCTGCACTTAAACAGATTGGCATAAGAGGGTGCCATGCAGGTGCCCGTAGCTGTGCCAAGTATTTGATGGTAAACTTTCACCTCAAAGGAAAAGTAGTTGTTAGGATAAAGTTGGTGATCGTTATGAGGAATTAGGTATTGGGATTGAATTCAGAAGGACGTTGGGAGAGCTAGTGTTCGAGAGCAGCAAGGCCATGGGCATTTGGAATGTTCATATATAGGGAGGTACCATCTACTGTGAGGACGTGGTAAAGAGGTGGGGTTGGTGGAGAGTTGGTGAAAGAAGTGGTTGGTGTCCTTGTCATTGGATGATAGATTTTGACAATTGGTTGAAGGTGTTGGTCAGTGAGGGGAGAAATTCTTTTGATAGGAGCACAGTAAGCAGCCACAATTGAGTATCCAGGATTATTTGGTTTGTGGATTTTGGGGAGCATGTAGAAAGTGGGTGTGTGGGGTGCTGTTGGGGAAGGTGGGAGATGGATTGAGGAGAGAGCTTCTGGAAGGGCCCATATGATTTTAACATTGATTGGAGATCTTGTTAGACTATTGGGATGGATTCACTCGGGCACAATTTATAGGTGAAAGAGTCAGAGAGTTGGCGGATCCCTTCTGCCAGATAGTCACTGTGATCCATAACTATGGGGGTGGAACCTTTATCAGCAAAGAGGATGATTATGTCGATTTCTTTTGACGTTGTGGAAGGCTCTCCTTTCTTCTGCTGAAAGGTTTGTGTTCTTAGGAAGGGACTTGGGGAAGGATGGTGAGGTCAAGTTGGAAATGAGAAATTCTTGGATGGTAACTGGGATGTGGCTAGGTGGGAGTGCAGGGGATCTCTGTTGGATGCTCGTATGAACTGGGAAAGGCAGGCTTCAGTGTTGGAATTTTATGTTCCTGTTGCAGCTCGTCGTCTCGTCTCTGCGGCTAGTTGTAAATGGTCCTATTAGTATATTGTTAATTCCAGTTTGGAATTTCCATTATTAGATAAGAAATACTTAATAATATTCTGCTAATTTTCATTGATTAAATCAATTCAGACAGAAAATTAAGTTAATTTCTTCTGATTTCATTTAAAGAGTTATTAAAATTATTTTTCTCAAATACTTTCTGTCTGTGGTTAAGATGTTTACAATTCCACAAATTTTTAGTAAAACAACATTACTTGATGTTCTCTAAATAGTAGGTGACAAGATTCCAGTGGCAAAATAATCATTATGTTTATTGAATATGGTGTCAGATACTGCAGATCAGGCATGTTGTCATCGTCATTTGCACTGATGAACTTTGCTATGGGCAGCATGCAACCTTCTTTTCCTCCGTTCCGCTGCAGCTCGCACTCTATGCCAGGCTGTTCAGAGTCTGTCCCAAGGGGCACGGGTTTCATGGGCTTGCCTAGTGAGTAGGTGCTTGGGGATGGGGGGTAGGCTACCCACAAGGGTATATTTCATACTACTGCATTACATGCCTGTTGCTTTGTTACACTGTAGCACTTAGATTATGTCTGGTGTTTTGTAGTGGATGTAGTTACAGTGAATTCTGGAAAAAGTCGACTTGGGAAGAACAGATTTTGTTTAGTGAGAAAGATGTCTTGCCTCAGTATGCGTAAAGTACTGAATATGATGAAATAGTGTAATATAGAATGTCACTGTGTGTTTATTCATGCTATGCAGTGAGTTGTACAGTTACACATGAAAATCACTCTTTGCCATATGAAGATCAAAGTTCATTTTCTGAGGATTCTTGAAATTTTTTGAAGAATTGCTCCCCACATAGGGTAAACAAGCAATTGCTTGTCAGTGGGTGGTTCATATGGTGGTCCATATTGGAAAGCTAAACTGATTTGATGATGAGTATAACTGCATAAGAATTTGATCATCTCAAAGTTCTTTTCAGGCTGAATGAGTATACTGATCATAAAATCATTTGAGCTTCTCAATTTGGACCACAATGTTTACCACCCATGGATACTTCTAAATCAGTTTTTTTTTTTTTTTTTTTTTTACACTATGTATTTCTTGAAAAATATCAAGAATTGTTAGAAAATATGATATTAAAAGTGTCTTACTTTTGGAAACTCATATATTGGGCAGACAATTCATAAGGTTCATGACCAGTGTGTAAAACTTCAGCAGCACTCGTCTGTTCCAACTGAAAAATCTGACGTGGGCGAACATTGCCTTAATGAAGGACATATCATTCAGTCTCAGGCAAATTATTCTCCACCTTTCCGTTATTAGGACTGTGTAGTCAAGGAATCAATAAAAACAAAATTATCCAGTCATCTTATTAACAGAAAAAGGAATTCCCATTAAGAAAATTGTGGAAATCTATTGTATCGGGTATCAACAACAACCTATTCAACCGGCTGTTTCTTGATTTACAAAATGATCACTTTCGCCAACTTCTACCATCGGTGGCAAAAAAAGCTTTGCAAAGGACAGTTCTTCCACTTCTCACACAAGGGCAGTGGCCTGCAACTGAGGTATAAAGGTGCTGCCATATTTGATGTCTCCTCAGTTCTGGTGTGACTGTGTACCAGTCTCACCTAAAGATGATGGCCAGATTGTCCACAAAACTATGGATAGAAGCAATATACCTTTAATGATCCTATCATTGTTCAGGAGCTCTAGAGTGTTTGTAAGAATTGTTGTTCTTTATCCAAAAGTGTGATTTACTGAATTTTCCACAAGTGCTTGGCTGAATATGACAGTACTATTAAATGGGCAACAAAGGAACTGGATTTCTATGTAATATTAGGAAGTGCGGCAGCCAGAGGTGATGGTTGTATGACTGTGTTGTGTGCCTGTGTGATTGCCTGAGTGTTCTATTTTCTGAAGAAGGCCATGGCTGATAGCTGAAAGTGTTGTGTATGTGTGTCTTTTGTATGTGCCTGTCGCAGCTCGTTGCCACGTCTTTGCGGTGAGTTGTCAACTGTCCTTACTATATTATTAATATTAGGTTCTGTTTTTTTAAATGCACAAACAATAAAACATATGTGAATAGATCAATAAACTCATAAAGCTGATCTTATCATTTGAGTGGTCCACGGGAAAAAGTGGGTAACTCAAAAAACTGAAATTTCTGGTTATTAGTTTCAGAAAGCTCTCAAAAAGTTGTGTTTATCAGTTTTTGTTTCATGGAAATTGGGTGGATAGTCTCTAAGTTACAGCAGTTTGAAAACATAGTGCCCACGGAGAAAATGAGATAAATCAATGTGAAAACAGGAAAAAAAAAAAGGGGGGGGGGGGTCAGTCAGTTGGCAGCATGATCTCAGCTGTTGTTTACCTTCCCTGGTGTATGGTTATCAGGTCTTGAGTATATATGTGCTGTTAAATAAGAGTTGCTTTTTTTTTTTTTTTTTTTTTTTTTTTTTTTTTTTTACAGAAGGCTTTGGTGTTAAAATCACCTTTTCTGTAAAATAAAGAACAACTGACTTCCCCCCTTTCCCCGTGGACCTTCCATTTGCATATCATCTCAGCTATTTAAAATGTTACATTGTTTTGTTTGATAACGTGACTGTATTAATTTAACTGTAGATGTAACTCATTGAAACCTGTGTTTTTTCTTCTTAATATGTTTCTATCTAGCTGTAATTTTTAAGGCTGCATGGTACTGAAATCATTCTTTAAATATTGCTTTAATTTTGTAAATGTAATGTTTCAGATAAAATGTCAGTACCAGAAACTGTATTGATCCAGGAACTGATATATTGCTTTCAAGGAATAGGAGGAAAAATATTAATAGAGGATCCTGTCTCTCAAGGTTTCAAGATAGATCCGAAGGTATGTTTATCCAAAACCTTCAACTTGAGAATTTATTAACTTGCAGCAGTTGAGCATTTCTCAAAGAATAGCTTTGGTTCTCTTTACTTCTGAGGTAATAAAAGTAATTGTATCAGGGAAACTTGCCAGTGTATGCAATGAAAAAAGATAAACATCAGTAGTTTATAACTCTTAATTCATTGTGAAAAGAATGTATGTAAGTCTTGACCAGTAAAATATTTTAGTGATTTCTGCTTTTAGTATACTTTGTGTTTCTGCTGAAGCATTGAATTTGCATCATTCAAAGCAACTATTTTGCAAAGCTTTGAACAATGTATATTAAATTACACAGTTACAGGAAAAAAGGGTGTTACTTTATGGCCAAAATCTGGGTAATTTTTTTACACTTTCATTATAATTTGTCAGTGTTACTTTCTGGCAACCTTTTCCCATTTTCATTTGTCAATTTTTGTTCTATGGGGTGGCACTGGATGGGTTGATGGACTATGGACTGCCACAAGTGCCTCATCAACGATGAAAGCTATGTGGGGAGGGAGGGAGGGGGGGTTGGGATATGCTCTTTGCTTTTCATGTGACAATGAAATTTTTTCAAAGAAATATGTTTGCAATCCCACCCCTTCCCCCTCTCCAAAATGGTGCTTACTTTTTATATATGCCTTGTATAATTTCATCAAATCTCATATCTCTAAACTCTTCCGTAGTTTGCACATTACTTACAGAGACACACTAGGTTCTTTCCCACTATCATCGCTAATACTAATAAGTTACCCGTCTACCCAATAAAAAAGGTACCCATAAAAAAGCTTGCATACTTTGCTTACTTTCATTCCATACTGTCATATTGATGTATGTCAAAAATATTCAGTTTTACAGGAGAGTGAAATAGGCATTATTATTTTCAGTTATCTCGATAGCAAATAAATGAAAAGGAATTATTATCACTATAAATTATTTCATTAATAAAATATTCCATGAAACCTCACTGTAAAAAAATTTTAAAGCCATAAATTAAATAAAAATTGTCTATGGTGTTCTTACATCAACAAACTGACATACGAGGTTGCAGTTCAACACCATCGATATGGATCACAGTGACTACCTGCCAGAAGAGCTCCGCCAACTCTCTGACTCCTCCACCTACAAGTTGTGCCAGATTGACCCCATCCCCAAAGTCCAACAAGATCTCCAATCCCTACTAAAATCCTATGGCCCCTCCCAGAAACTCTCCCCTGAATCCATCTCCCTCCTCACCCCAGCAACACCCCGCACACCCACCTTTTACATGCTCCCCAAAATTCACAAACCTAATAATCCTGGACGCCCTATTGTGGCTGGTTACTGTGCTCCTACCGAACGAATTTCAGCCCTAGTTGACCAACACCTCCAACCTATTGTTCATAATCTACCTTCCCACATCAAGGATACCAACCACTTCCTTCACCGACTCTCCACCATTCCCACCCCTTTGCCTCCTGGATCTTGTCACAGTGGATGCCACCTCCCTATACACCAACATCCCACATGCCCATGGCCTTGCCGCTCTGGAACACTACCTCTCCCAACGTCCCTCTGAACGCAAGCCTGATACCTCATTCCTCATAACCCTTACCAATTTCATCCTACTTAACAACTACTTTTCCTTTGAGGGGAAAGTTTACCATCAAATCCAAGGCACAGCCATGGGCACCCGCATGGCACCCTCCTATGCCAACCTGTTCATGGGCCGTCTGGAGGAATCCTTCCTAGCATCCCAAAACCTCAAGCCTCTGGCCTGGTTCCGGTTCATTGATGATATTTTCATGATCTGGACTCAGGGCCAGGACACCCTATCCTCCTTTCTTCAGAACTTCAATTCCTTCTCTCCCATCCACTTCACCTGGTCTTCCTCAACCAACCATGCCACATTCCTGGATGTCAACCTCCACCTCACTGATGGCTCCATTCACACTTCCGTCCATATTAAACCTACCAACCACCAACAGTACCTATATTTTGACAGTTGCCATCCCTTCCACGTCAAAAAATCCCTCCCTTACAGCCTAGCCACCCGTGGACGGCATATCTGCAGTGACAAGAATTCCCTTTCTGAATATGCTGAAGGTCTCACAAAGGCCTTCACAAACAGAAACTACCCCACAGACCTAGTCCGCAAACAAATCTCCCGTGCCATATCCTCACACACCCCAAATCCTCTTCCTAACACCAGTAACCGTCCACAAAAGAGCGCTCCCCTTGTCACCCAGTACTACCCTGGTCTCGAACAACTAAATTCCATCCTTCGCCAAGGTTTTGATTTTCTATCCTCGTGCCCTGAAATGAGAGACATCCTGCCAAAGATCCTTCCCACCCCTCCTAAAGTGGTGTTCCGTCGCCCTCCCAACCTTCACAACATCCTAGTTCATCCTTATGCCACCCCGAAACCCAGCTCACTGCCACAGGGATCATATCCTTGTGGAAGACCCCGCTGCAAGACCTGTCCAATCCACCCACCCAGCTCTTCCTATTCCAGTCCTGTCACAGGCTTATCCTACCCTATCAGAGGCCGGGCCACTTGTGAAAGCAGCCACGTAATTTACCAACTGTGCTGCAAGCACTGTACAGCTTTCTATATTGGCATGACCACCAACCAGCTGTCCATTAGGATGAATGGCCACCGCCAAACTGTGGCCAAAAACAAGGTGGACC
Source organism: Locusta migratoria (assembly GCA_026315105.1). Classification (NCBI taxonomy): domain Eukaryota; kingdom Metazoa; phylum Arthropoda; class Insecta; order Orthoptera; family Acrididae; genus Locusta; species Locusta migratoria. The sequence continues at coordinate 566,267,548 of CM048745.1, forward strand.
ACCCTGTGGCACAGCATGCAGCGGAGCACATGCTTGATTTCAATGGCTGCTTCACAACCCGGGCCATCTGGATCCTCCCATCCACCACCAGCTTTTCTGAACTGCACAGATGGGAGTTATCCCTACAATACATTCTCCGATCCCGAAATCAACCAGGCCTCAACCTACGATAACTTCCCTATATATATATATTTTTCCATACCTTACAGTTCCTACCTCTCTATCCCAAACCTCACCTATTTTGAGTGGTGTGTGAATGTGTGATCGTGTGTTTGTGTATATATATATATATATATATATATAAAATTGGAAAGTCCAGCTTGGAATAAATAATATAGTGAGGACAGTTTTCAACTCACCGCAAAGACGTGGCGACGAGCTGCGACAGGCACATACAAAAGACACACACATACAACACATTCAGCTATCGGCCATGGCCTTCTTCAGAAATAGAGCACTCACGCAATCACACAGGCACACAACACAGTCATACAACCATCACCTCCGACTGCCACACTTCGAATCACGCTCTGCAGCGAATCGGGGACGGGAGGGGAGGGGAGGGGGAGGGGATAGAAAGGTTACGTCACGGTGGTGGGGATGGGTTAGATGGGAATAACGAGATGCAGCTTAGGAATGGAGTGGGGAGGCGGGTGAGGGGAGAAAATAAAATAAAATAAAATAAAGTAAAATAATTTAAAATAATTCATGTACACTGCAAGTGCACAAGACCACATACACACACACACACACACACACACACACACACACACACACACACACACACACACACACACATACATATACACACACACGATCACACATTCACACACCACTCAAATCAGGCGAGGTTTGGGATACAGAGGTAGGAACTGTAAGGTATGGAAAATATATTGTAGGGATAACTCCCATCTGTGCAGTTCAGAAAAGCTGGTGGTGGATGGGAGGATCCAGATGGCCCGGGTTGTGAAGCTGTCCCAATTCATACCACCATCCAACAAAGATCCCCCTGCACTCCCACCTAACCACCCTCTGGTTACCCTCCAAGAGTTTCTCACCTCCAACTTGTCCTCACCATCCTTTCCCAAGTCCCTTCCCAAGAACTCAAACCTTTCAGCAGAAGAAAGAAGAGCCATCCAAAACCTTAAAACTAATCCTGACATAATCATCCTCCCTGCTGATAAAGGTTCCACCACTGTAGTTATGGATCACAGTGACTACCTGGCAGAAGGGCTCCGCCAACTATCTGACTCCTCCACCTGCAAGTTGTGCCAGATTGACCCCATCCCCAAAGTCCAACAAGATCTCCAATCCCTACTAAAATCCTATGGCCCCTCCCAGAAACTCTCCCCTGAATCCATCTCCCTCCTCACCCCAGCAGCACCCCGCACACCCACCTTTTACATGCTCCCCAAAATCCACAAACCTAATAATCCTGGACGCCCTATTGTGGCTGGTTACTGTGCGCCTACCGAACGAATTTCAGCCCTAGTTGACCAACACCTCCAACCTATTGTCCAAAATCTACCTTCCCACATCAAGGATACCAACCACTTCCTTCACCGACTCTCCACCATTCCCACCCCTTTGCCTCCTGGATCTTGTCACAGTGGATGCCACCTCCCTATACACCAACATCCCACATGCCCATGCCCATGGCCTTGCCGCTCTGGAACACTACCTCTCCCAACGTCCCTCTGAACGCAAGCCTGATACCTCATTCCTCATAACCCTTACCAATTTCATCCTACTTAACAACTACTTTTCCTTTGAGGGGAAAGTTTACCATCAAATCCAAGGCACAGCCATGGGCACCCGCATGGCACCCTCCTATGCCAACCTGTTCATGGGCCGTCTGGAGGAATCCTTCCTAGCATCCCAAAACCTCAAGCCTCTGGCCTGGTTCCGGTTCATTGATGATATTTTCATGATCTGGACTCACGGCCAGGACACCCTATCCTCCTTTCTTCAGAACCTCAATTCCTTCTCTCCCATCCACTTCACCTGGTCTTCCTCAACCAACCATGCCACATTCCTGGATGTCAACCTCCACCTCACTGACGGCTCCATCCACACTTCCGTCCATATTAAACCTACCAACCACCAACAGTACCTACATTTTGACAGTTGCCATCCCTTCCACGTCAAAAAATCCCTCCCTTACAGCCTGGCCACCCGTGGACGGCATATCTGCAGTGACAAGAATTCCCTTTCTGAATATGCTGAAGGTCTCACAAAGGCCTTCACAAACAGAAACTACCCCACAGACCTAGTCCGCAAACAAATCTCCCGTGCCATATCCTCACACACCCCAAATCCTCTTCCTAACACTAGTAACCATCCACAAAAGAGCGCTCCCCTTGTCACCCAGTACTACCCTGGTCTCGAACAACTAAATTCCATCCTTCGCCAAGGTTTTGATTTTCTATCCTCATGCCCTGAAATGAGAGACATCCTGCCCAAGATCCTTCCCACCCCTCCTAAAGTGGTGTTCCGTCGCCCTCCCAACCTTCACAACATCCTAGTTCATCCTTATGCCACCCCGAAACCCAGCTCACTGCCACAGGGATCATATCCTTGTGGAAGACCCCGCTGCAAGACCTGTCCAATCCACCCACCCAGCACTTCCTATTCCAGTCCTGTCACAGGCTTATCCTACCCTATCAGAGGCCGGGCCACTTGTGAAAGCAGCCACGTAATTTACCAACTGTGCTGCAAGCACTGTACAGCTTTCTATATTGGCATGACCACCAACCAGCTGTCCATTAGGATGAATGGCCACCGCCAAACTGTGGCCAAAAACAAGGTGGACCACCCTGTGGCACAGCATGCAGCGGAGCACATGCTTGATTTCAATGGCTGCTTCACAACCCGGGCCATCTGGATCCTCCCATCCACCACCAGCTTTTCTGAACTGCACAGATGGGAGTTATCCCTACAATACATTCTCCGATCCCGAAATCAACCAGGCCTCAACCTACGATAACTTCCCTATATATATATATATATATATATATATATATATATATATATATAGGTGTACTTGTGTCTGTGTGAATGTGTGGGCATGTGTGCATTTGTTTACCCTCCATTTTTTCCCCCAAGGTAAGTCTTTCCTCTCCCGGGATTGGAATGGCTCCTTACCCCCTTCCTTAAAACCCTCATCATTTCCTTTTCCCTCTCCTTCCCTACTGCCTGAAGACGCAACTGGGTTGCGAAAGCTTGCGATTGTGTGTGTGTGTGTATTCATTTATTTATTTGTGATGCTGTCACACCTGTGCTCCTTCGCCTGGTGAGTAATCTTCGTCTATTTTTTATATTTTTTATATATATATATATATATATATATATATATATATATATATATCTCTCTTACAGTTCCTACCTCTGTATCCCAAACCTCGCCTGATTTGAGTGGTGTGTGAATGTGTGATCGTGTGTGTGTATATCTATGTGTGTGTGTGTGTGTGTGTGTGTGTGTGTGTGTATGTGGTCTTGTGCACTTGCAGTGTACATGAATTATTTTAAATTATTTTACTTTATTTTATTTTATTTTATTTTCTCCCCTCACCCGCCTCCCCACTCCATTCCTAAGCTGCATCTCGTTATTCCCATCTAACCCATCCCCACCACCGTGACGTAAGCTTTCTATCGACTCCCCCTCCCCTCCCCTCCCGTCCCCGATTCGCTGCAGAGCGTGATTCGAAGTGTGGCAGTCGGAGGTGATGGTTGTATGACTGTGTTGTGTGCCTGTGTGATTGCGTGAGTGCTCTATTTCTGAAGAAGGCCATGGCCGATAGCTGAATGTGTTGTATGTGTGTGTCTTTTGTATGTGCCTGTCGCAGCTCGTCGCCACGTCTTTGCGGTGAGTAGTAAACTGTCCTCACTATATTTTATATATATATATATATATATATATATATATATATGTGTGTGTGTGTGTGTGTGTGTGTGTGTGTGTGTGTGTGTGTGTGTGTGTGTATGTATATGTATGTATATATGTATATGTGTGTGTGTGTGTGTGTGTGTGTGTGTGTGTGTGTGTATGCGGTCTTGTGTACTTGCAGTGTGCATATATATATATATATAAAAAATGGTATAAAATAAAGATTTTTGACTTACCTAAAGTACAGGCTGGTCGATAGGAACACTAAACACACACAAAAACACACAACCATTCGAGCTTTCGCCACCCAGTGGTGGCTTCTTCGGGAAAAAGAGGGAGGAAGGAGAGGAGAAAGGGAAGGATACAGGTTTTAAGGAAGTGGAAAAGGAGCCATTCCAATCCCAGGAGTGGAAGGACTTACCTTAGGGGACAAAAAGGAAGGTAAACAAATACACACACACTCACACATATCCACATCCAAACACACTTAGGCAGACATTTGTAGAAACCAAAGAAGTTGGACAGAGATGCCACTTCAGGCAGAGGCTCTGTCCACAGAACCGAGGCAAAGATGTTAAAGATGGCGGGCGGGAATTAGAATTTAGCGGAGGTTGAGACCAGGCGGGCAACGGGAAGAGAGAATGTGTTGAAGGCCAAGTTCCCATCTCCGGAGTTCTGAAAGATTGGTGTTGGTGGGAAGTATCCAGATAACCCGGACGGTGTAACACTGTGCCAAGATGTGCTGGCCGTGCACCAAGGCATGTTTAGCCACAGGGTGATCCTCATTACCAACAAACACTGTCTGCCTGTGACCGTTCATGCGAATGGACAGTTTGTTGCTGGTCATTCCCACATAGAACGCTTCACAGTGCAGGCATGTCAGTTGGTAAATCACGTGGGTGCTATCGCAAGTGGCTCTGCCCTTGATCGTGTACACCCTCCGGGTTACGGGACTGGAGTAAGTGGTGGTGGAAGGGTGCATAGGGCAGGTTTTACAACGGGGGCGGTTACAAGGGTAGGAGCCAGAGGGTAGGGAAGGTGGTTTGGGGATTTCATATGGATGGACTAGGAGGTTACGGAGGTTAGGTGGGCGGCGGAAAGACACTCTTGGTGGAGTGGGAAGGATGTCATGAAGGATGGATCTCATTTCGGGGCAGGATTTAAGGAAGTCGTATCCTTGCTGGAGAGCCACATTCAGAGTCCGCTCCAGTCCCGGAAAGTATCCGGTGACAAGAGGGGCACTTCTGGGGTTCTTCTGTGGAAGGTTCTGAATTTGGGGGGATGAGGAAGTGGCTCTGGAAATTTGTTTCTGTACCAGATCAGGAGGATAGCCGCGGGATGTGAAAGCTGATATTAGGTTGTTGGTGTACTGGTTCAGGGATTCGGAACTGGAGCAGACTCGTTTGCCACGAAGACCTAAGCTGTAGGGAAGGGAACGTTTGATGTGGAATGGATGGCAGCTGTCATAGTGTAGGTACTGTTGTTTGTTGGTTGGTTTGATGTGGACGGATGTGTGAAGTTGGCCGTTGGACAGATGGAGGTCCAACGGCCAACTTCACACATCCGTCCACATCAAACCAACCAACAAACAACAGTACCTACACTATGACAGCTGCCATCCATTCCACATCAAACGTTCCCTTCCCTACAGCTTAGGTCTTCGTGGCAAACGAGTCTGCTCCAGTTCCGAATCCCTGAACCAGTACACCAACAACCTAATATCAGCTTTCACATCCCGCGGCTATCCTCCTGATCTGGTACAGAAACAAATTTCCAGAGCCACTTCCTCATCCCCCCAAATTCAGAACCTTCCACAGAAGAACCCCAGAAGTGCCCCTCTTGTCACCGGATACTTTCCGGGACTGGAGCGGACTCTGAATGTGGCTCTCCAGCAAGGATACGACTTCCTTAAATCCTGCCCCGAAATGAGATCCATCCTTCATGACATCCTTCCCACTCCACCAAGAGTGTCTTTCCGCCGCCCACCTAACCTCCGTAACCTCCTAGTCCATCCATATGAAATCCCCAAACCACCTTCCCTACCCTCTGGCTCCTACCCTTGTAACCGCCCCCGTTGTAAAACCTGCCCTATGCACCCTTCCACCACCACTTACTCCAGTCCCGTAACCCGGAGGGTGTACACGATCAAGGGCAGAGCCACTTGCGATAGCACCCACGTGATTTACCAACTGACATGCCTGCACTGTGAAGCGTTCTATGTGGGAATGACCAGCAACAAACTGTCCATTCGCATGAACGGTCACAGGCAGACAGTGTTTGTTGGTAATGAGGATCACCCTGTGGCTAAACATGCCTTGGTGCACGGCCAGCACATCTTGGCACAGTGTTACACCGTCCGGGTTATCTGGATACTTCCCACCAACACCAATCTTTCAGAACTCCGGAGATGGGAACTTGGCCTTCAACACATTCTCTCTTCCCGTTGCCCGCCTGGTCTCAACCTCCGCTAAATTCTAATTCCCGCCCGCCATCTTTAACATCTTTGCCTCGGTTCTGTGGACAGAGCCTCTGCCTGAAGTGGCATCTCTGTCCAACTTCTTTGGTTTCTACAAATGTCTGCCTAAGTGTGTTTGGATGTGGATATGTGTGAGTGTGTGTGTATTTGTTTACCTTCCTTTTTGTCCCCTAAGGTAAGTCCTTCCACTCCTGGGATTGGAATGGCTCCTTTTCCACTTCCTTAAAACCTGTATCCTTCCCTTTCTCCTCTCCTTCCTCCCTCTTTTTCCCGAAGAAGCCACCACTGGGTGGCGAAAGCTCGAATGGTTGTGTGTTTTTGTGTGTGTTTAGTGTTCCTATCGACCAGCCTGTACTTTAGGTAAGTCAAAAATCTTTATTTTATACCATTTTCCTACCTGGAAGGTCTCCTTCTATAATATTATATATATATATATATATATATATATATATATATATATATATATATATATATATATATGCTACAGTATGTCTGCCTAGGTGTACTTGTGTCTGTGTGAATGTGTGGGCATGTGTGCATTTGTTTACCCTCCATTTTTTCCCCCAAGGTAAGTCTTTCCTCTCCCGGGATTGGAATGGCTCCTTACCCCCTTCCTTAAAACCCTCATCATTTCCTTTCCCCTCTCCTTCCCTACTGCCTGAAGACGCAACTGGGTTGCGAAAGCTTGCGATTGTGTGTGTGTGTGTGTGTGTGTGTATTCATTTATTTATTTGTGATGCTGTCACACCTGTGCTCCTTCGCCTGGTGAGTAATCTTCGTCTATTTTATATATATATATATATATATATATATAGTATAAAATAAAGATTTTTGACTTACCTAAAGTACAGGCTTGTCGATTGGAATGGCTCCTTTTCCACTTCCTTAAAACCCGTATCCTTCCCTTTCTCCTCTCCTTCCTCCCTCTTCTTCCGGAAGAAGCCACCACTGGTGGCGAAAGCTCGAATGGTTGTGTGTTTTTGTGTGTGTTTTGTGTTTCTTATATATATATATATATATATATATATATATATATATATATATATATGTGTGTGTGTGTGTGTGTGTGTGTGTGTGTGTGTGTGTTATTTTACTTTATTTTATTTTATTTTCTCCGCTCACCCGCCTCCCCACTCCATTCCTAAGCTGCATCTCGTTATTCCCATCTAACCCATCCCCACCACCGTGACGTAACCTTTCTATCCCCTCCCCCTCCCCTCCCCTCCCGTCCCCGATTCGCTGCAGAGCGTGATTCGAAGTGTGGCAGTCGGAGGTGATGGTTGTATGACTGTGTTGTGTGCCTGTGTGATTGCGTGAGTGCTCTATTTTCTGAAGAAGGCCATGGCCGATAGCTGAATGTGTTGTATGTGTGTGTCTTTTGTATGTGCCTGTCGCAGCTCGTCGCCACGAAGTTTCATATATATTTTACAAAGTATATCGCAGGAATAACATATTTATAAAAACTTACAAAAGGTATTTAACTCAGGGTAAAAGTGCTACAAAATAGAATTTTCTTAATATTTTCTAAGGTATAGTTGTATGTTGTTTCGGGGGGTGGGGGGAGGGGGTTATAATATATGTTATGATACAAGTTTGAGTTTAAATTCTATTTCCTGTCAGTAACACAGACTTTCAAAAAAAAAAAAAAAAAAACACATTTCATTTCATGTTATATAATATTTTGAATATAAATACAACTGTATGGGTGCATTATCTCTTGGTGACCTGACTGAATAAAATCTTCTTAGGCCTCCAGCAGTGTTGGTCATGTCCGCTTTTGGCTGCTAGCTTTGACTTAGGCTTGCTTCTTCATCTTGCTTCAGCGTCACTATGGCCAGGTTCCAAGCAACGCTGAGCTACAAGCTGACAACGGCCTTATTGTTGTTATCCAATGTTTTTATTTCAGTGATTCCTTTATATCAATATCCTAATATCCTTTAGTTTTAGCGCTGATGGATGTTTTGTCAAAACGAATTTTGTGTCAATTTTCCCAGGAGTTTTCTGCCATGACTGAATTTCCAGGTAGCGAATTCGTAAACACTTTTCGTGTTCTGTCTGTTCCGCAGTGCATGCAGTTTGTCTAATATAGTAGCATCTATACTCACATGGTATTTATAAATTTCTGGAATTTTGAGCCATAGATTGTCTTTTACAGACCTCATCAGCTGTTGTATTTTTGCTGGACCCCTAAACCCAGATGCTTCATATCTTCTTCAAATATACTTTTCCTTCAGCGTTGGAACAATGAACTAGGGTGTTCAGAAAGCCACGTTTTTGCATGGGTGGTGCTGACTGAGCACATTCAGATAACAATCTGTATGAGTGGGCTTCCTATAGACACTGTGGGAAAGGTGAGCATAGATTTTTCTGGCAGACGAGGAGAGCAAGGAAGGACAAAGAACTGACTTTTTCTTCTCCATTGTGAATTTAATGTGGTTGTGAACACTGTTCAGATGAACCAAGATTCTGTTTTTTCACATCCATGAGGCCAGGCAACAAATGTATCATCGACTTAGCTGTAAAAACAACGTGGCTGTGCTGGAGCGGTGTTCAAGGCAGTGTCCTCAAATTGCTCCATAAAGAGATTTAAAATGGATGGAGATAATGGACTTCCCTTCGCCTTGCCGTTTGTTTGGCCTAAATACTGGCTGCTAGACATAAAATATGACAATGTCAATGAACACTCCTCAAATTGCATTGTCAAATAAAGTTGAGACGAGATCCATGCAGTCTTTCATCGGAACAAGTGTAAACAAAGGATCGACATCAAAACTAACCGTGATGTTACCTTCCCCAAGATGCAGCTGCATTATTCAGTTGATGAAATCTACTGTATTCCTTATGTGGTGCTCTCAGCGACCTACATGTGACATGAGGTTAGTGGCCAGATGTTTGTCAGTCTGTAAGTTGGTAACCCAATGGGGCAGAGACACTGCTGTCTTATGAATTTTAGGCAGCCCAAAAACATAGAATGAATAGCTGCATTATAACATATTCTGAAATGTAAGTAGGTAGATTAGTGTATCCTGCAACATGAGTGTTCAGGTCCTTCCTCTTGGGTATGAGCAGCACATATCTATTTTTGTACAACAGCAAAATCATTATAGAATTTGAGACATGCCTACAAAATTATGAATGTCATTACTATTCAATTTTCAATACTAATGCTACTGGCGCCTATGAATTCATAACTGAAAGAGAGCACATGATTACTGCCAGATGTATTTAAGTAAAAGCAGAAAGTTAAAAATAGCAAATCATGATCAAAAAGTGTTAAGCTGACATGAATTGTCATTCAAAGCAAAAAGTACAAGTACCTAAACTGTTGTTGTTGTGGTCTACAGGTCAGAGACTGGTTTGATGCAGCTCTCCACAATACCCTATCCTGGGCGAGCCTCTTCAACTCCACATAAGAACGGCAACCTACATCTCTTTGAATCTGCTTACTGTATCCATCTCTTGGTCTTCCCCTGCAGTTTTTACCCCACACACTTCCCTCCAATGCTAAATTCACAATTCCTTGATGTCTAAGAATGTGTCCTACCAATTGATCCCTTCTTTTAGTCAAGGAATGCCAGAAATCCCTTTTCTCCCCAATTCTGTTCAGTACCTCTTCATTAGTTGCACGATCCACCCACCTAATCTTCAGCATACTTCTGTAGCACCACATTTCAATAGCCTCTATCCTCTTCCTGTCCGCACTGTTTATCGGTTATGTTTCACTCCATACAAGGCAACACTCCACACAAATGCCTTCAGAAAGGACATCCTTAGCCTTAAATCAAAATTCAATGTTAACAAATTTCTCTTTTTCTAGAACTCTTTTCTACCCATTGCCATTCTGCATTTTATATCCTCTGTACTGCAACCATCATTTGTTATTTTACGCCCAAGTAACAAAACTCATCTAGCTCCTTTATTGTTTTGTTTCCCAATCTAATTCCTTCAGCATCCCCTGATTTTCTTAGACTGCACTTCATTACCCTAGTTTTGCTCTTGTTAATGTTAATCTTATATGCATCTTTCAGCACACTGTCCATTCCGTTCAATTGCTCTTCCAGATCCTTTGCTGTATCTGACAGAATTACTATGTCGTCGGCAAAACACAATGTTTTTAATTCTTCCCCCTAAACTTTAATTCCTTCTCCAAATTTCTCCTTGTTTTTTATTATATAACGAAAAGGTGGATCGCGTAACTAATGAGGAGGTACTGAACAGAATTGGCGAGAACAGAAATTTCTGGCATACCTTGACTGTAAGAAGGGATAGATTGGTAGGACACATTCTTAGACATCAAGGAATTGTGAATTTAGCATTGGAGGGAAGTGTGTGGGGTAAAAATCGCAGAGGAAGACCAAGAGATGGATACAGTAAGCAGATTCAGACAGATGTAGGTTGCCGTTCTTATACGGAGATGAAGAGGCTTGCTCAGGACAGGGTATTGTGGAGAGCTGCATCAAACCAGTCTCCGGACTGAAGACCACAACAACAACAACAACAACAACAACAACAACGAAAATTATAGAGGGGAAACTTTCCCGGTGGGATAAACAAAAATAAAAATAGAAAAGAGATGACTTACCAAAAGGACCGGCTCGTCGATAGAAACAAATAAAATAAATAAAATCACACACAAACACACATACAAGCTTTTGCAGCCTAGCTGCTTTGTCAGGCAGAAGGGAAGGAGAGGGAAAAGGAAATGATGAGGGGTTTAAGGGAGTGGATAAGGAGTCATTCCAATCCCGGGACAGGAAAGACTTACCTTGGGGAGAAAAAAGGAGGGTAAACAAATACACACACACACCCACACATTTACACAGACGCAAGTACACTTAGACAGACATACTGTAGAACTGTAGAAAGCAAAGAAGTTAGAAGTTAGACAGAGATGCCACTTGAGGCAGAGGCTCTGTCCAGAGAACCAAGGCAAAGATGTTAAGATGGTGGGTGGGAATTCGAATTTAGCGGAGGTTGAGACCAGGTGGGCAACGAGAGGAGAGAATATGCTGAAGGGCTAGTTCCCATCTCCGAAGTTCTGAAGGATTGGTGTCGGTGGGAAGTATCCAGATAACCCGGACGGTGTAACACTGTGCGAAGATGTGCTGGTCGTGCCCCAAGGCGTGTTTAGCCACAGGGTGATCCTCATTACCAACAAACACTGTCTGCCTGTGACCATTCATGCGAATGGACAGTTTAATGCTGGTCATTCCCACATAGAACGCTTCACAGTGCAGGCATGTCAGTTGGTAAATCACGTGGGTGCTGTCGCAAGTGGCTCTGCCCTTGATTGTGTACACCCTCCAGGTTACGGGACTGGAGTAAGTGGTGGTGGAAGGGTGCATAGGGCAGGTTTTACAACGGGGGCGGTTACAAGGGTAGGAGCCAGAAGGTAGGGAAGGTGGTTTGCGGATTTCATAGGGATGGACTAGGAGGTTACGGAGGTTAGGTGGGCGGCGGAAAGACACTCTCGGAGGAGTGGGGAGGATGTCATGAAGGATGGATCTCATTTCGGGGCAGGATTTTAGGAAGTCGTATCCTTGCTGGAGAGACACATTCAGAGTCCGCTCTGGAGCGGAGATGGGAACTAGCCCTTCAGCTTATTCTCTCCTCTCGTTGCCCACCTGGTCTCAACCTCCGCTAAATTCGAATTCCCACCCACCATCTTAACATCTTTGCCTTGGTTCTCTGGACAGAGCCTCTGCCTCAAGTGGCATCTCTGTCTAACTTCTAACTTCTTTGCTTTCTACAGTTCTACAGTATGTCTGCCTAAGTGTACTTGCGTCTGTGTAAATGTGTGGGTGTGGGTGTATTTGTTTACCCTCCTTTTTTCTCCCCAAGGTAAGTCTTTCCTGTCCCGGGATTGGAATGACTCCTTATCCACTCCCTTAAAACCCTCATCATTTCCTTTTCCCTCTCCTTCCCTTCTGCCTGAAGAAGCAACTGGGTTGCGAAAGCTTGCGATTGTGTGTGTGTGTGTGTGTGTGTGTGTGTATTCGTTTATTTATTTGTGATGCTGTCACACATGTGCTCCTTCGCCTGGTGAGTAATCTTCGTCTATTTTTTATATTTTATTTTTCCTGCTAGGAATTTTTCGTCTTAATATTCGTTATATATATATGAAACGATTATTAAGACGAAAAATTCCTAGCAGGAAAAATAAAATATAAAAAATAGACGAAGATTACTCACCAGGCGAAGGAGCACAGGTGTGACAGCATCACAAATAAATAAATGAATACACACACACACACAATCGCAAGCTTTCGCAACCCAGTTGCGTCTTCAGGCAGTAGGGAAGGAGAGGGAAAAGGAAATGATGAGGGTTTTAAGGAAGGGGGTAAGGAGCCATTCCAATCCCGGGAGAGGAAAGACTTACCTTGGGGGAAAAAATGGAGGGTAAACAAATGCACACATGCCCACACATTCACACAGACACAAGTACACCTAGGCTCCTTACCCCCTTCCTTAAAACCCTCATCATTTCCTTTTCCCTCTCCTTCCCTACTGCCTGAAGACGCAACTGGGTTGCGAAAGCTTGCGATTGTGTGTGTGTGTGTGTATTCATTTATTTATTTGTGATGCTGTCACACCTGTGCTCCTTCGCCTGGTGAGTAATCTTCGTCTATTTTATATATATATATATATATATATATATATATATATATATATATATATATTATAGAAGGAGACCTTCCAGGTAGGAAAATGGTATAAAATAAAGATTTTTGACTTACCTAAAGTACAGGCTGGTCGATAGGAACACTAAACACACACAAAAACACACAACCATTCGAGCTTTCGCCACCAGTGGTGGCTTCTTCGGGAAAAAGAGGGAGGAAGGAGAGGAGAAAGGGAAGGATACGGGTTTTAAGGAAGTGGAAAAGGAGCCATTCCAATCCCAGGAGTGGAAGGACTTACCTTAGGGGACAAAAAGGAAGGTAAACAAATACACACACACTCACACATATCCACATCCAAACACACTTAGGCAGACATTTGTAGAAACCAAAGAAGTTGGACAGAGATGCCACTTCAGGCAGAGGCTCTGTCCACAGAACCGAGGCAAAGATGTTAAAGATGGCGGGCGGGAATTAGAATTTAGCGGAGGTTGAGACCAGGCGGGCAACGGGAAGAGAGAATGTGTTGAAGGGCAAGTTCCCATCTCCGGAGTTCTGAAAGATTGGTGTTGGTGGGAAGTATCCAGATAACCCGGACGGTGTAACACTGTGCCAAGATGTGCTGGCCGTGCACCAAGGCATGTTTAGCCACAGGGTGATCCTCATTACCAACAAACACTGTCTGCCTGTGACCGTTCATGCGAATGGACAGTTTGTTGCTGGTCATTCCCACATAGAACGCTTCACAGTGCAGGCATGTCAGTTGGTAAATCACGTGGGTGCTATCGCAAGTGGCTCTGCCCTTGATCGTGTACACCCTCCGGGTTACGGGACTGGAGTAAGTGGTGGTGGAAGGGTGCATAGGGCAGGTTTTACAACGGGGGCGGTTACAAGGGTAGGAGCCAGAGGGCAGGGAAGGTGGTTTGGGGATTTCATATGGATGGACTAGGAGGTTACGGAGGTTAGGTGGGCGGCGGAAAGACACTCTTGGTGGAGTGGGAAGGATGTCATGAAGGATGGATCTCATTTCGGGGCAGGATTTAAGGAAGTCGTATCCTTGCTGGAGAGCCACATTCAGAGTCCGCTCCAGTCCCGGAAAGTATCCGGTGACAAGAGGGGCACTTCTGGGGTTCTTCTGTGGAAGGTTCTGAATTTGGGGGGATGAGGAAGTGGCTCTGGAAATTTGTTTCTGTACCAGATCAGGAGGATAGCCGCGGGATGTGAAAGCTGATATTAGGTTGTTGGTGTACTGGTTCAGAGATTCGGGACTGGAGCAGACTCGTTTGCCACGAAGACCTAAGCTGTAGGGAAGGGAACGTTTGATGTGGAATGGATGGCAGCTGTCATAGTGTAGGTACTGTTGTTTGTTGGTTGGTTTGATGTGGACGGATGTGTGAAGTTGGCCGTTGGACAGATGGAGGTCGACATCAAGGAAAGTGGCATGGGATTTGGAATAGGACCAGGTGAATTTGATGGGACCAAAGGAGTTGAGGTTGAAGAGGAAATTCTGGAGTTGTTCTTCACTGTGAGTCCAAATCATAAAGATGTCGTCAATGAATCTATACCAAACTTTGGGTTGACAGGCTTGGGTGTCCAGGAAGGCTTCCTCTAAGCGTCCCATAAATAAGTTGGCGTACGAGGGGGCCATCCTGGTTCCCATGGCTGTTCCCTTTAGTTGTTGGTATGTTTGGCCCTCAAAAGTGAAGAAGTTGTGGGTTAGGATGAAGCTGGCTAGGGTGTTAAGGAAAGAGGTTTTAGGTAGGGAATTGGGTGGTCGGCGTGAAAGGAAATACTCCATCGCAGCAAGGCCCTGGGCATGTGGGATGTTTGTGTACAAGGAAGTGGCATCAATGGTTACAAGGATGGTATCTGGAGGTAACTGGCTAGGCAAGGACTTCAGGCGATCGAGGAAGTGGTTGGTATCTTTGATGAAGGATGGGAGACTGCACATGATGGGTTGAAGGTGTTGGTCTATGTAGGCAGAGATTCGTTCAGTAGGGGCTTGGTAACCGGCCACAATGGGGCGGCCGGGATGATTGGGTTTGTGGATCTTGGGGAGTACCCTTGTAACCGCCCCCGTTGTAAAACCTGCCCTATGCACCCTTCCACCACCACTTACTCCAGTCCCGTAACCCGGAGGGTGTACACGATCAAGGGCAGAGCCACTTGCGATAGCACCCACGTGATTTACCAACTGACATGCCTGCACTGTGAAGCGTTCTATGTGGGAATGACCAGCAACAAACTGTCCATTCGCATGAACGGTCACAGGCAGACAGTGTTTGTTGGTAATGAGGATCACCCTGTGGCTAAACATGCCTTGGTGCACGGCCAGCACATCTTGGCACAGTGTTACACCGTCCGGGTTATCTGGATACTTCCCACCAACACCAATCTTTCAGAACTCCGGAGATGGGAACTTGCCCTTCAACACATTCTCTCTTCCCGTTGCCCGCCTGGTCTCAACCTCCGCTAAATTCTAATTCCCGCCCGCCATCTTTAACATCTTTGCCTCGGTTCTGTGGACAGAGCCTCTGCCTGAAGTGGCATCTCTGTCCAACTTCTTTGGTTTCTACAAATGTCTGCCTAAGTGTGTTTGGATGTGGATATGTGTGAGTGTGTGTGTATTTGTTTACCTTCCTTTTTGTCCCCTAAGGTAAGTCCTTCCACTCCTGGGATTGGAATGGCTCCTTTTCCACTTCCTTAAAACCCGTATCCTTCCCTTTCTCCTCTCCTTCCTCCCTCTTTTTCCCGAAGAAGCCACCACTGGTGGCGAAAGCTCGAATGGTTGTGTGTTTTTGTGTGTGTTTAGTGTTCCTATCGACCAGCCTGTACTTTAGGTAAGTCAAAAATCTTTATTTTATACTATATATATATATATATATATATATAGTATAAAATAAAGATTTTTGACTTACCTAAAGTACACGCTCGTCGATAGGAACACCAAACACACACAAAAACACACAACCATTCGAGCTTTCGCCACCAGTGGTGGCTTCTTCGGGAAAAAGAGGGAGGAAGGAGAGGAGAAAGGGAAGGATACGGGTTTTAAGGAGGTCGAAAGGAGCCATTCCAATCCCAGGAGTGAACAAATACACACACACAAATGTCTGCCTAAGTGTGTTTGGATGTGGATATGTGTGTGTGTGTGTGTGTGTGTGTGTATTTGTTTACCTTCCTTTTTGTCCCCTAAGGTAAATATATATATATATATATATATATATATATATATATATATATATATATATATATGCCCTATGCACCCTTCCACCACCACTTACTCCAGTCCAGTAACCCAGAAGGTGTACACGATCAAGGGCAGAGCCACTTGCGATAGCACCCACGTGATTTACCAACTAACATGCCTGCACTGTGAAGCGTTCTATGTGGGAATGACCAGCAACAAACTGTCCATTCGCATGAACGGTCACAGGCAGACAGTGTTTGTTGGTAATGAGGATCACCCTGTGGCTAAACATGCCTTGGTGCACGGCCAGCACATCTTGGCGCAGTGTTACACCGTCCGGGTTATCTGGATACTTCCCACCGACACCAACCTTTCAGAACTCCGGAGATGGGAACTTGCCCTTCAGCTTATTCTTTCCTCCCGTTGCCTACCTGGTCTCAATCTCCGCTAACTCAAATTCCCGCCCACTATCTTTAGCATCTTTGCCTGGGTTCTGTGGACAGAGCTTTAATTTTTAATGTGTATTTGTTTACCTTCCTTTTTTCCCCCTAAGGTAAGTCCTTCCACTCCTGGGATTGGAATGACTCCTTTTCCACTTCCTTAAAACCCATATCCTTCCCTTTTCCTCCCCTTTTTTCCTCTTTTTCCTGAAGAAGCTGCCAGTGGTGGCGAAAGCTTGTATGTGTGTTTGTGTGTTATTTTATTTGTTTCTCTCGACGAGCCGGTCCTTTTGGTAAGTCATCTCTTTTCTATTTTTATTTTTATTTATCCCACCGGGAAAGTTTCCCTCTATAATTTATATATATATATATATATATCGCTCAATGTACAAATTGAATAACATTGGAGAAAGGCTACAACCCTGTTTTACTCCCAACCACTGCATCCGTTTCTTCCCCTTCAATTCTGACAACTGCTGTCTGGTTTTTGTACAAGTTGTCAATAACCTTACGCTCCCTATATTTTACTCCTGCTTGCTTCAGAACTTGAAAGAGTTTATTGCAATCAATATTGTCAAAAGCCTTTTCCAAATCTACAAAAGCTGGAAATGTAAGTTTGCCTTTCCTTAATCTATCTTCTAGAATAAGCAGTCAAGTGAGTATTGTCTCCCGTGTTCCTACATTTCTCTTGAACCCAAACTGATCTTTCCCGAGGTCGATTTCTACCAGCTTTTCCATCCTCCTGTAAATAATTTGTGTTAATATTTTGCAACCATGACTTATTAAACTGATGGTTCTGTAGTTTTCACACCTGTCTGCGCCTGTTTTCTTTGAAATGGGGATTATAACATTTTTTTTAAAAACCTGAGGGTACTTCGGCAGTCTCATACATCTTACACACCAGGTGAAACAGTTTTGTCATGGCTAGTTCTCCCAGAGACTTCGTAGCTCTGAGAGAATGTCATCTACTCCAAGGGCCTTGGTTGGATTTGGGTCTTTCAGTGCTCTGTCAAATTCATCTCTCAGTATAGTATCTCCGATTTCATCCTCATCTACACCTTCTCCCCTTCCTACAATATTTCCTCTAAGTTCATTTCCTCCATAGAGCCTCTCTACATACTCTTTCCACCTTTCAGCTTTCCCTTCTTTGCTGAGAACTGGTTTTCCATCTGTGTTCTTGATATTCATAGAGCTGTTTTTCTTATCTCCAAATATCTCTCTTATTTTCCTGTAGGCTGTATATATTTTTCTCCTATTTATACATTCTTCTACATCCTTGCATTTGCCTTCTAGCCACTCTTGCTTAGCCATTTTGAACTTCCTGTCAATCTCATTTCTTAGTCGTCTGTACTCCATTTTGCCTGTTTCATTTACTGCATTTTTATATTTTCTCCTTCCATCGATTAAATTTAGTATGCCCTGTAATATCCAAGGATTTTTCGTAGGTCTTTCCTTCCTACCTACTGTATTTTGTCCTCTGCTGCCTTCACTATTTCATCTCTCAGTACTACCCATTCCTCCTCTACTGTTTTATTTTCCATCTTTTCTGTCAATTGTCGCCTAAATCTCCCTCTGAAATTCTCCAGAACTTAACTTTCCTTCAATTTATCTAAGTCCCATCTCCTTATTTTCCTACCTTTCTGCAGTTTTTTCAGCTTCAGCCTACAGTTCATGACCGACAAGTTGTGGTCAGAGTATATATCTGCCCCTGGATATGTCTTACAGTGTAAAACCTGGTTCCGAAATCTATGTCTTACCATTATAAAATCTAGCTGCTATCTCCCGGTCTCATCCACGTATACAACCTTCTTTCGTGATTCTTAAACCAGGTGTTTGTTATAACTAAATTATGTTCCGTGCAAAATTCTACCAGGCGGCTTCCTCTTTCATTCCTTTTGCCCAGACCATATTCTGCCTTCCTTTTTTTGTCCTACTACTGAATTCCAGTCTCCCATAACAATTACGTTTTCCTCTCCCTTAATTGCCTGAATAATTTACTTTAGTTCCTCATATATTTCTTCGATCTCCTCATCATTGGCAGAGCTAGTTGGCATATAAACCTGTACTACTGTGGTCGGTGTTGGCTTTGTATCTATCTTGACTACGATAATGTGATCACTGTGTTGCTCATAGTAGTTTACCCGCATTCCTATTTTCTTATTCATTATCAGACCTACTCCTGTAATACCCCCAACTAATTTTGTATTTATAATCCTGTATTCACCTGACCAGAAATCATATTCCTCTTTCCACCAAACTTCACGAATCTCCACTATATCTAACTTCAACCTATCCATTTCTCTGTTTAAATTTTGTAACTACCCTACCCGATTAAGGGATCTAACATTCCATGGCCCAATCTGTAGAATGCTGGTGTTATCTTTCCTGGTGATCACATCCTCCTGAGTAGTCCCTGCCTGGAGATCCAAATGGGGGGACTATTTTACCTCCGGAATATTTTACTGGAGCGGATGCCATCGTCATATGTTCATACAGTAGAGCTGCATGTCCTCGGGAAAAGTAACGGCTGTAGTTTCCCCTTGCTTTCAGCCGTTCGCAGTAACTGCGTGGCAAAGCAATTCAAATTCCCGCCTTTAAAATCCATCATGCAATTCAGAACTTTCTATCCCCACCTTTACCCAGCATCCTTCCCCCCTCCAATCCCCACCTCACTCACAGTCTAGCTTGTGTTGCTGGAGTGGCTGTACATGATAGTTGTGTGTGTATAGTTGTCTGAGTGATTGCATGAATGTATGTGTTTCTTTTTCTGACGAAGCCCATGGCTGAAAATGGAAGTTGTATGAATGTGATTATCTATTTTTGTGTCTGTCAGCAGCTCAGCAAGCCTCTTTACGGTGAGTTGTTTCCTATCATCCATTATCAAGTACGTAAATAAAAAGATTGAAATACTTATGTGTAAAATGATGAATGCAGCCTGTGAAACTTGATTGTAGTTTAACATCAGCTGTTTATTTTATGCTCAATGCTATCGGTTTTGATCTTGAATCATTACCAACACAAAGCAGAGCGTAACCAGTTTGTTTCAACCCCATGCGAAATTTATGTCTTTGATGTAGACGGAAATACGTAATGTATAACATAAAAGCTTTAAGATATATTGGTATGTATTTCAACACCTTGTAGTGTATCAAACACTTCATGCTCTCGGAATTCTTTCTGCAGTTCTACAAGATGCCCAAATGAATTAGTTTTTTTATATATTTAGGGAGGTTTTATTGGGACTGTTACTGTTCTGGGCTTTTTATTTCACAGGTGAAGGGAAACTTTACTAAAGGCATGGAATGTGCAGAGGCAAACCATTGTGCATAATAAAAACTATGTGAACCTGCACAGAAGTGTTTGCAATGAAAAAGAAACAAAGGAACTGTGATTGATAGTGTGTAGTTTTATAATTAGTTACCATTGTAAAGTTGACCTGAACATAGTGAGGTCACAAGACTGTATATGTGTTCTGGTTGTAATATTGTAAATCAGAACTGTAAGTTGGTTTAATCATTGTAAAAAGTGAAAAATAAACCCAAGATGTTGTTTACATTGAAAGGAAGACTCTTCTCATTTCATGATTGAGAAAGTGTGGTGTGCTCAAATCTCTTTCTTCTAATTATAATTATTATAAAGAAGAAGCTCGACCAAATTTAAACTGGAAGGAACTTATTAGACGCACTGAGTAGCAGGACCTAAAATTAGAAAATCTCATCGACTTAGGGGAGTGAATATCAAATAACTAAACAATAAACTTTAAATATGTGATGGTATTCGTAAATAGGTACAATTACATGGTCTCATTGCAACCTATTACACAAATATGTCATATGGCTTTTATATAAATTTCCCCATGTGATTGTAACAGGCTGGTTACGCTGTGTTTTGTCTTGATAAAGATACATGATCGAAACCGGTAGCACTGAGCATAAAATAAACAGCTGATGGCCAACTACAATGATGTTTTGCAATTATTTGACAGCTCTAAAGTCCCACCTCATCATAAATTAAATGTATGAAGTCTTATGAGGTGGGACAAAGGGAAAAAGGTGCTGAAGAACTTTAAATTGTCAAAATAATTTCGTATCATACCAAACTCGTCCTAAATTTGGTTCAGTCTTATTAAGAAAACCTGTTTATAGGTCTTATGGTCAGTTGCTAAGTAAATATTTATAAGTTTTCTAATGTCATCTAGCAACTTTATAAGCTTGCGTTTTTGTGTGTGTGTGTGTGTGTGTGTCTGTGTGTGTGTGTGTGTGTGTGTGTGTCTGTGTGTTTATTTGTTGCTATCACTGCCTGTGCTCCTTCGCCTGGTAAGTGGACTTCATCTATTTTTTACGTATATTTTTCCTGTTAGGAATTTTTCCTCTATAATAGAGGAAAAATTCCTAACAGGAAAAATATACGTAAAAAAGTAGGTGAAGTCCACTTACCAGGCGAAGGAGCACAGGCAGTGATAGCAACAAATAAACAAATAAACACACAGACAGACACACACACACACACACACACACACACACACACACACACACACACACAAAATAAAAATAGAAAAGAGATGACTTACCAAAAGGACCGGCTCGTCGAGAGAAACAAATAAAATCACACACAAACACACATACAAACTTTCGCCACCACTGGCAGCTTCTTCAGGAAAAAAGGGGAGGAAAAGGGAAGGATATGGGTTTTAAGGAAGTGGAAAAGGAGTCATTCCAATCCCAGGAGTGGAAGGACTTACCTTAGGGGAAAAAAAGGAAGGTAAACAAATACACACACACTCAGACATATATTTTGCGCACACACACACACACAAACGCAAGCTTTCGCAGCCTAGCTGCTTCGTCAGGCAGAAGGGAAGGAGAGGGAAAAGGAAATGATGAGGGTTTTAAGGGATTGGGTAAGGAGTCATTCCAATCCCGGGACAGGAAAGACTTACCTTGGGGGAGAAAAAGGTGGAGTGTTTGCGTCTGTGTAAAAGTATGGGTGTGTGTGTATTTGTTCACCTTCCTTTCCTTCCTCCAAGATAAGTCTTTCCTCTCCCAGGATTGGAATGGCTCCTTACCCCCTTCCTTAAAACCCTAATCATTTCCTTTTCCCTCTCCTTCCCTTCTGCCTGAAGAAGCAACTGCATTGCGAAAGCTTGCGTTTGTGTGTGTGTATTCATTTATTTATTTGTGATGCTGTCGCACCTGTGCTCCTTCGCCTGGTGAGTAATCTTCGTCTATATATATATTGTGTGGATTGGAATTTTGAGGTTTGGGGGGGAGAGGAGTTGGTAGTGGGAGATTGAGTAGATCTGAGAGACTGGGTTTGTGTGCACTCTCCCACTCCCAACTCCTCTCCCCCTCCAATCCACACAATCCGGAAACACAACATCCCAATTCAGTAGTCAACCTCTCCTCTAAGCCTATCTCCCAATCTGAAACCTCTGTCCTATCCAAAGGGTTCACCTTTAGCCCTACTCCCAAATTCAACCAAACAGCCCTTGTCAAAGATTTACTATCCTATATTCACAGTCTTTGCTGGAGATATCACTTTGCCACGAAGAAAAATAATCCTACTCCTAATGATCAAGCTCCCCAAGACATCTACATCTACATCGATACTCTGCAAATCACATTTAAGTGCCTGGCAGAGGGTTCATTAACCACCTTCATAACTTTTCTCTACCGTTCCATTCTCTAATAGCGCGCGGGAAGAAAGAACACCTAAATCGTTCCGTTTTCGATCTGATTTCTCTTATTTTATTGGGATGGTCATGTCTCCCTAAGTAGGTGGGTGCTAGCAAAATATTTTCACATTCAGAACTAAAAGTCGGTGATTGAAACTTCGCAAACAGATCATGCCGCAATGAATAACGTCTTTCTTTTAATGATTTCCACCCCAATTCGTGCAACATTTCCGTGACGCTTTCCCCCCCGTAACGTGATAAAACAAAACGAGCTGCCCTTCTCTGAACCTTCTCAATATCTTCCGTCAGTCCCACCTGGTGAGGGTCCCACAAGGGGCAACAGTACTCCAAGAGAGGACGCACAAGTGTGATGTAGGCAGTCTCTTTGGTGGAGCTGGTGCATCGTCTAAGCGTTCTGCCAATGAAACGTAACCTTTGGTTCGCCTTCCCCACAATATTTTCTATGTGTTCTCTCCAGTCAAATTGAATCCTGCCTGGAACAGTTCCGTCACGTCGAGACCCACATGCTCTTCCTCAAAATCACCCTCTTCAAACCTTCCAGGAATTCCTTACTTCCAACCTTGCCTCCCAGTCTTTCCTGAGAAACCTTAATCCTACTCCCAACATTACCGCAGCTGAATCCCGAGCTATCCATGATCTGAAGGCTGACCATTCCATCGTCGTTCTCCCTGCCGACAAGGGCTCCACAACCGTGGTACTTGATCGGCGGAAGTATGTGGCAGAGGGACTGCGTCAGATTTCAGATAATACCACATATATAGAGTTTTTCAAGGTGATCCCATTCCTGATGTCCAGGCAGAGCTTCAAGGAATCCTCAAAACCTTAGGCCCCCTACAAAACCTTTCACCTGACTCCATTAACCTCATGACCCCACTGACACCCCGCACCCCCTCCTTCCCCCCCCCCCCCCCCCCAAGGTAAGTCTTTGCTGTCCCAGGATTGGAATGACTCCTTACCCACTCCCTTAAAACCCTCATTATTTTCTTTTCCCTCTCCTTCCCTTCAGCCTGACGAAGCAGTTAGGCTGCGAAAGCTAGCGTTTGTGTGTTTATTTGTTACTATCACTGCCTGTGCTCCTTCGCCTGGTAAGTAGACTTGATCTATTTTTTTACATATATTTTTCCTGTTAGGAATTTAAGAGATGACTTACCAAAAGGACCGGCTCGTCGATAGATACGAATAAAATCACACACAAACACACATACAAGCTTTCGCCACCACTGGCAGCTTCTTCAGGAAAAAGAGGAAAAAAGGGGAGGAGAAAGGGAAGGATATGGGTTTTAAGGAAGTGGAAAAGGAGTCATTCCAATCTCAGGAGTGGAAGGACTTACCTTAGGGGACAAAAAGGAAGGTAAACAAATACACACACACTCTCACATATCCAAACGCAAACACACCTAGACGGACATTTGTAAAAAGCAAAGAAGTTTGCGTTTGGATATGTGCGAGTGTTTGTGTATTTGTTTACCTTCCTTTTTGTCCCCTAAGGTAAGTCCTTCCACTCCTGGGATTGGAATGACTCCTTTTCCATTTCCTTAAAACCCATATCCTTCCCTTTCTCCTCCCCTTTTTTCCTCTTTTTCCTGAAGAAGCTGCCAGTGGTGGCGAAAGCTTGTATGTGTGTTTGTGTATGATTTCATTTGTATCTATCGACGAGCCGGTCCTTTTGCTGAATCATCTCTTTTCTATTTTTATTTTTGTTTGTCCCACCAGGAAAGTTTCCCTCTATAATTTTTGTTTCATCAATTTGAATATATATGTATATATAATAAAGATTTTTGACTTGCCTAAAGTACAGGCTCGTGGACAGAAACATAAAACACACACAAAAACACACAAACATTCGAGCTTTCGCCACCACTGGTAGCTTCTTCGAGAAAAAGAGGAAGGAAGGAGAGGAGAAAGGGAAGGATACGGGTTTTAAGAAAGTGGAAAAGGAGCCATTCCAATCCCAGGAGTGGAAGGACTTACCTTAGGGGACAAAATGGAAGGTAAACAAATACACACACACTCACACATATCCACATGCAAACACACCTAGGCAGACATTTCCATGGAATGATTTGGTCAGCCAGATTGCCCGACATGAATCCTATTGAACATTTCTGAGACATAATGGAGAGGTTAGTTTGTGGATGGCTCTGCATTCCTGCACTTCAGATTATATTTACTTTCTTGTCAGGCAGCTTTTTTGTGTGTAACTGGTTGTATTCTTACATTGGTTTCACACAGGTAGAAAGTTAGGAATGTTTGGTTAATAATTCAGTAACTCTATGTTGATAAAATTCTCCCCTCAGGGGGCTCACGGTTCTTTCGTGAGTGTGTGCGTGGCGAGCATGCAGTCTTTCTTCCTTCTTTCCTCTGTGTACTGAATTTCCTTTTCCTGTTCCCTTTTTTCCAGTCCTCACTTCTTCCCTTCCCCACTGAGAGGACTGATGACCTTAGCACTTATAACAAACAACCAACCAACCAATCAATTAAATTCATATAATGGAGAGTTTTTCTCCATAAGAAAAATAGTGAACGGAAGAAAGTTTCTCTTTGTCATTTGCTGTAGTTAAAGATTAAAATGTAAGCTCTATCCTAAGTTTTGAGCACTGATATTCTCTTTGTAGGTTGACCTCCGTCCATCGGTCCGGCAACAAGTCCTCCGTTTGGCAGAGGTTGGGTGGCTGCACAATCACGTGCGACAGTTTTGTGATGCCACAAGACCAGCTGGACTTGTTAATCAGAGCCTTGTTGCTGCCCTGCATGATGAACTAACAGAGTACTACAGATTGATTGCTGTACTGCAGTCTAGGGTATGAAAGTACTATTTAACCATATGAAACAGATACTAAAAAATTTAATATGTTGTAATATTTAATAAGTTTTCTCAAACTCCAAATAAGATGACTCACTTTGCATTTGCTTATACTCACAGCCACTGCAATTGTTTCGAAAGTTACTCATATTGTGACTTTGGCTTTTCTTAAAATAGAGTTCATTTATTTCAGCATTTATTTGTGTACATACGTCTCATGATAATGAAAAAATGAAGGGAAAATTTTTTTAACCTTACTAGTGATTGACAGTTGTACTATAGTGATAAGGTGTCTGCCTCCTGTGCAGAAGGTTTTGGGATCAAATTCAGTCTGATGTTTTTAAAATATTTTGTTTTCAAATGTTTATCAAGACTATTCTTATTGCTTTTTTGTATGTAATTTGTCATCTATTATCCTTGTTAAGGTATTGTAAATATAATATTAACTTTTCTTAAACTCCAACAAGAATCTGTGTTTTAAGTGTTTGCATAAAATTATAATAGAAAAGTAATTTGTGGCAAAAATACATTTTTTACTGCAGTGCACAGCCAACAGAAAGATTATTTCAACCTCTGTAATTTATATTGGCATTTTCAAACATTTAGATATTATGAAGAATAGAAAAATTAAAATCATCGATACAAAGTTCCCAAATTTAAGAAAGGAGCTCAGCAGTGCCCATTTACATCTGTCTTTGATGGTAATTTCATAACAATAATGAAAATTCCTGCTTGGAATGTAGATATGAAATATAATGATTTTATTTTATTAAAAAAGCTTTAGAGTTTTCACACACAGAATTTGATATTGTCATGTGAAAATGTTTACATAAAATTTAGCTAATGCATGATTGATCTCTTAGTAACTTTAAAATCCTTTAGGATATCTCTCCTTAATTTTGGTACATTTGAAAAAAGGGAGAACGTAATTTTTATGCAAGATGAACACCACCACATATTTTCTGTATACTCAATCAAAAACACTAAAGTCTGAAAAGTAGTTAAAATCTTTGGAATATAACCTATTAAAACTAGTGTTATATAGTACTGCATTTTATTATTAGGTTTTTCTTAATCCCATGTGCATAGCAGTACTGTTTTTACAAAATGTAACTTCATCTAATAGTTACAGAAGCAGTCAGAGACTGTAGTAGATTCACCACTAGCAGAAGAGCAAATACCTTCATTGACACTAAGTCAGCTGGCAGTATGTGTTCGGAGTCCCACACTGAGGTTGCAGCTGCTGCTGTCACTAGCGGAAGCATGCCGAGGCCGTCGAGGTGGTGCTTTGGCGTCCTGTGTACATAGCTTTTTGCAGCATGGTGATCCAAATTTACGCCGTAGTGTACGAACTCTTTTGGCAGCAGTAAGTTATTTAATTTTGTATTAAATGTTTTTGCTTTGATTTTGGGATTATAATGCTTTCAAGAACATTTGTCTTGTTCTTTAAAATTCTGATTATACTAACACATGAATACTACATACTTTTCATTCTTCATTGTGTTCAACTTTAAAACTTAAAACCATACTTCATTTGTATAGTTATCCACACTCTATAACTTTTATATTGGTTGAATGGCTCTGCAAGTATTATCATATCACCACACATATTGACTGATGTAATTAACTTAATTGTAAGAACGGAAGGTCGAGTTTGGATTTTGAATTATATCAAATATTTCTAACATTATTTCAGACTTTGGGGATATCTTTTTTCTTTTTTCCCCCTTCTTCTTCTTTTTTTTCCAAAATGCCAAAAAACACAGGTTTTCCTAAAATTACTTCAAAATATCTTCATAACCTGTTTCAGCATTTCTAAGCTGCTGTATCTGATCTTGTCTGTTGTTAACAGTTCATGTCACATCATGATGTCTTGCATCATGATAGTAAGATGGTGCCATTGTGTTTTTATGTGAAATAGTATGTGGGGACATCAGCAAAACATCAAATAATTTTTGTGTTGTTTTTAATTTTGATACATTAATGTTCCCAGCATCCTTCTATTATGATGCAAGACCATCGGTTGGCGTGTGTCTTGAACTGTTAACAACATGCAAGATCTGATGCTGGCAGTTTATATTTGCCAAAACTGGTTATGAAGAGATTTTGAAGTGAATTTTGTAAACTTGTGCTTCTTTCATTAAAAAATTATCAATTTTATAATGAGAATAGGTTGCTACTTTCCTTGAAATCAGTCTCTGAGCCCTAGACAGGCATGAACAAAAGGCAATCACATTCGCTCGACTTAAATTCAGCTATAACCTTCATCAGAGAGAGAGGACTCCCCCTACACACACACACACACACACACACAGAGAGAGAGAGAGAGAGAGAGAGAGAGAGAGAGAGAGAGAGAGAGAGAGAGAGAGAGAGATGAATGATAGACTACACACAAATTCCTTATCCATTTTTTACAAATTTAGTCTCTTTTCCAATTCCATTGAACTTAACAATTTTAGCCTCTGTTTCACCTCCTTTGTTCTAAGCAATTACAGCTTCTGCTTTACCTCCAATGATCTCAAGTCGTATTTTGGAATTTCTTCCTTTCCATGCTTGCTGATAAATAATTTAGAGGTGGGGTCCACCATACCTAAGGTATTGTTTGCTTTAGTTTTTCTGTACCAAAATAAGTTGAAATTGTTTTTGTGCTATCTTCAATGAATTTTTTGTTTTTCAATTGTAAATTACTATTGTTATAACATTCGAATTTTAACTTAATAATAAATTAATAAGGACACTTAACAAGTCATCGCAAAGACGTGGGACGATCTGCAACAGGTCCATATAAAAGATACACATACAACACTTTCAGCTATCAGCCATGGCCTTCTTCAGAAAATAGAAAATTCACGTAATCACACGGGCACAAAATACAGTCATACAACCGTCACCTCTGGCTGCTGCACTTCGAATTGCGGCAGACGGAGGTGATGGTTGTATGACTGTGTTGTGTACCTGTGTGATTGAGTGAAATGTTCTATTTTCTGAGAAGGCCATGGCCGATAGCTGAAAGTGTTGTATATGTGTGCCTTTTGTATGTGTCTGACGCAGTTTCTTGCCACGTCTTTGCAGTGAGTTGTAAACTGTCCTTATTACTATATTATTAATTCCAACCAGTTAGACTTTTAATTTACATTGATAGATGTATAATTCCTCTCGCTAGAATGGTTTACTTATGTAGTTAATCATCAGGGTGTGTATGCCCTGGGAAAATTGTAATTGTGAGGTGTGGGAATTATTTTATCCTGGAATTTTGTTATATTCTGGGAATGTTCCACAAGTTTACTTATCTGCTAATTTTTTGCAATTTTGTCTTGTTAGAACATTACTTCATCCACTACTGCACAATAATACTGCAGTAGTAAAACATAAAAGTGAGAATAAAACAGAAAAAAAACCATAGGTGAAAGGAAAATGTCATTTACAACAACAAAACTTAATACATAAGTGTTTGCTGATAGCAGAAAGTGTCAAAGGCTTTAGGAAGAAGACTGTACAATACTTTGTAACAACAAACTACTTTCAATGACTGTGATGTCTCATCTGTTTACATGTTTTACAGGTCATGGGGAAATTTTGAATAGTGGTTGGATAAATGTTTCTTTCCAAGGTAAATATCATAGTTCATCCCTATCCCACTTCCAATCCAAACCCCTTATCACAGGGATCATGTCCCTGTGGAAGATGCTAATGCAAAACCTGCCCTATCAACTCACCCACCACTTTCTATTCCAGTCCTGTCACAGGCTTATCGTACTCCATCAGAGGTCGAGCCACCTATGAAAGCAGTCATGTGATTTACCAACTCTGCCACAATCATTACACAGTGTTTTACATTGACATGACAACAAACTAGCTGTCCATCAGGATGAATGGCTACCATGAAACAGTGGCAAAATAACAAGTGGACCACTGTGTGGCACAGCATGCAGCTGAATACAACATCCAGACTTTGATGGCTGCTTTACTAT
Organism: Locusta migratoria; assembly: GCA_026315105.1. Taxonomy (NCBI): domain Eukaryota; kingdom Metazoa; phylum Arthropoda; class Insecta; order Orthoptera; family Acrididae; genus Locusta; species Locusta migratoria. Next base: position 566,296,629 of record CM048745.1, read on the forward strand.
CCGAGCCATCCGGATCCTCCCCTCCATCAGCAGCTCTTCTGAACTGCATAGATGGGAGTTCTATGTTCCTGCATCCACCCTGGCCACAATGTAATATAACTTACCATCCCTACACCATGTGCCTAACATCCCCCACCGCTTTCCTCACTCATTATCATGTATCTCTCCAATTCATGTCTTCCTTCCAACTGTGTGTTACCCTAATTAATTATTTTATATAATTTCCTTATTATTTGTATTGTTTCAAATTCCTCCCCCCCCCCCCCCACACACACACACACGCAGCTCTATACCTCCCTTTTATCCTCTCCCACCCCACCCCTTCTCTTCACTAGTTTCCATCCCCTCCCTTGCCCAGCATCCTTCCCCCTGCACTCCCCTCTTCACACACTATACGATGCTTGTTGTGCTGGAGTGGCCGGAGGTGGTGGTCATGGGATTAAGTTATGACTGAGTGGGAGAGTGTATATTTTTCTCTTTCTGATTAACCTCATGGCCAAAAGTTTGTGTGAATGTGAGTGTCTTTATCTTATGTGCCTATCAGCAGCTCAGCGAGCACCCTTTCAGAAACATTATTATATAGAATGTGAGACCTTATGAAAACATCATATAGAAGACAAAGTGTCAGTAATTGTTGCATTGTCTTTCTCTGTCAGTTTTAACAGGCTGTTACATTGTTGCTAGAAAAGCTATTGGGCTACCAAACTTCTCCAGACAATGTCAGCCAGTTATAAATCAAGTTATTGCTTTTTGAGGTCATACATTCTGGATGGACGGACAGACAGACAGACATACATAAATTTATTTTTTATAGATAAGTTTTTTTCATTAGTAACATATTTAAATCTTACTTTTTATCTTGAGTATGCTACTAAAAGAGAACACACCTGGTAATAATTATTATTAAGGACCTGTGTTTACTACAAATTTAAACAATTTATTTCTTGTAAATTTAATATAGTTATTTCATCGGTTGTATATGATGATAAAAGTTTCCTTCCTCTTCAGGTATGTCGTCCTATGTACGTAATGCTAAGCCGGTGGATTTTGGATGGGGAACTGGAGGATCCTTATAATGAGTTCTTCATAGCTGCTAATCCTGATGTGAAAGGAGACCGCTTGTGGCATGATAAATATTATGTTCAGTTAGTTCCGCTTTATGATATATGGATTATATGTTATTGGTATTGAAATGTGATGAATCATAATTAAATTTCTTTTTCCTTCAGGGAAGCTCTCGTTCCAAGTTTTATATCTTTGGCACAAGCTCGCAAAATTCTTGCTACGGGCAAGAGCATCAACTTCCTACGTGAAGTGTGCCAGGACCATACGCCTATAAAAGGTCGTGAAGCCCTCAGGCTCGCTCTGGAAAGCACTAATGGTATAATTATTCTTTTCTACTAATTGGATAAATACAAATTAATAACTTAATTGAAGTTTAAAAAAATCATGAGATTGCCCAAGGAGTAATCAAATCTTTTTTCTTTTGTTTTATGCTAATTTTTCAAAGTCCCTTGCAAAGCTTAAAAATGGGGCAGTACTATATTTCAATTTTATTTAGATGTTATAGCAAAATAACATTCAAATGATAGGCACTTTGTCATTTTCTTCATGTATTTTTATTAAGGGTTCTTTTTGTTTCTTTTAATTTTAATTATAAATTGTTACTATTTTTCTAATACGCAGTGTAAGGTGCCGACATTTGAATTCCATCAACATTAAAAATCATCAGTGCTAACAGTCTTGGTTATTTCTGCTTCCAAGACATTTTCACTTCTCAGTTGAGTATATTTTGAAGGGAAACACAGTGTCGGTAACCTCATTTTAAAGAATAAAATGAATCTGTGTATCAGATTTGATTAATCTGTGGAAATTCTTCACAGAGATGTGGGGAAAAAATTAATGAAAGTGGCAATGGTTGGTCAGTACTGAACATCAGCTCAGTACTGCCAATGACAACAAAAGAAAGTATACATGTGACATCTATTCCGAAAGAACGGACGTCACTTCACATCCAGCAGTTGTTATTCTTTCATATTCACAGAATATATGACATTAACTGCGAATGAGCAAAGCTGAAAATGTGTACCCAACTGGGACTAGAACCCAATCTCCCGCTTTCTAGGCAGTTGCACTGGGACACTGTCTGACGGGAGGCATGCTAGGTAGTCTTTGCAGATGCGGCAATCACTGTGTCCCCAGTGGTGTAGTGGTCAGCGCAACTGCATAGAAAGCGGGAGACCTGGGTTCAAGTCCCAGCTGGGTACACATTTTCAGCGTTGCCCATTCACAGTTGATGTCATGTATTCTGTGAAAACATAAGAAAGATCTAAATGAAGATAGCAACAAGTTTTTGCAAAAGGTCGATCTGACTTCCCATCACCCTTTACTCCATTTTTACCTCATTTCAAATTCACTTTCTGTTCTCCTGCCTAATGGAGGACCTCCTCCCTGATAGTTCGTTTCAACATTTATTTTCTTGTGTTACTGTCGTTGGTACTGAGCTAAGGTAACTACTCGGCAGCCACTGTCTCGTTTTTGAAAAAAGAGTAAAAAAGTGTCAGTTTAGACAAAGTAATGTTCTTAAAGCATTCTAGTCTCTCTTAATTGCACTTTCTCCAATTCTTATGAAGAATTTAAATATTTCCTTTACAGATACAGCCATCTGCAGAATTTTTAAGTATAAATTGATATTACTCACATTTGCAAAAAGAGAGACGGAAAGGCAACAGAAACATTGAAACTGATGAGTTGACCAAGTCATAAATTCTCTTATAGAATGCCATAAAGATGCTAGCTCAGTTTTTGTGCCATTTCCATGTTACGATCATTCCAATACCAGTTAATATTGCCTTGAACACTTTGTTTCAGTTTATATTGATTTACCTCTTCTGTTGGCAGTGGAAGCACTCTTTGTTGAGGACCAGGATGGAGAGCTGCAAGCAATGCTAGAACAAGCTTACCGCGAGACATCTCGTCGTGTTTTGGATGTTCTCAACACTCAGTACAAGTTCATGGACCACCTACAAGCTCTCAGGAGGTATCTCCTGCTGGGACAAGGAGACTTCATTAGACACCTTATGGAGCTACTCGAGTAAGACAAAGTTTTTAACTTGATTCTAGGAATTTATTCAATTGATTACTTAATAGTTCTTTTCTGTCTTAATAGGTGACTTTAGAAGTATTTTTTTTTTTAAATTGCACATAGCTTAATCATTACAAATTATAAGTTCATTCATGGGTTGAGACTTACATAAACCCTCTTTGGGGGGGGGGGGGGGCGCAATGGAAATGTCATGGATTTTCACTGTATGTTGTATGACCCCTTCCCCCCCCCCTTCTTCTCTGTCTTAAGTAATTATATACCCTGATACAATGTTTTTTTCATCTCCATGAAAAAAATTAAATTGTCATATGCATTAGAAATTTTGCATGAAAAAACCGCCTCCCCTCAACTCCTCCTCCCCCATCCACTTCACCTGGTTTTTCTCAACCCACCATGCCACTTTCCTGGATATCAATGTCACTTCACTCATGACTCCATCCACACTTCCATCCACACTACCACCAATAGTATTTACCCTTCAACGGTTGTCATCCCTTCCACATAAAAAAATCCCTCCCTTACAGCCTGGCCACCTGTGGACAATGCATCTGCAGTGACAAGAACTCCCTTTCTCAATATGCTGAGAGTTTCACAAAGGCCTTCAGACAGAAACTACCCTACAGACCTAGTCCGCAAACACTCGTACCATATCCCCACACGTCCCAAATTCTCCCTCTCATCCATTCCATAGTGACGGGTGTGACATTTGGAAGATTTTAATGAATTATTATGTATTTTCCTTTAGTAATTTGCTAATTTTTGCTAATTTAAATTATTGCCTATTAACTGACAAGGTTTACAATCTTTATTTGTGCAGTTATTTTTTCCTAAAATTTACTAATCAAGAGAAAAATAATGATTAAATGTTTGTGACGGGTGTGACCTGGGTTTGACATCTTATATCATGTAGTTTCTGTTTTCACTAAAAACCTGTGAATCTATTAAAGTAACTAATTCACTGTTATTTTTAAAAGTTAAGTAAGAAATCAATACACAAGAAAATACACCAATATTTTAAAACTGTGCAATTTTTTTATTTTTTAAACACAATTTAATCCTGTGACGGGTGTGACAACATCCAACTATCTGAACTTATCTGAAATTAAGCTAAGGTTCCTTCTAAAGAATTACAAGTAAATAATATAAAATGCTTTAAAACAAATCAAATAATACATTTTGATGACAAATAAGGTTTAAAAAATGATATTAGTAACTAAAACTACCACAATTCTTTCATTATAATAATCACCAGAATTGGTGCACATCAGGAAGTCTACAGAAGTGATATCGCACTGTCTTATAACATTAGTTTTAAGAAGCTATTTGAATTGAAACTGTCCCTTTTTGTTCACTGGAACTGGAGGAGAAACTTTTCGTAGAACAACAGAAATATTTTCCGTTGAAATGTCAATTTTTTCTTTCTCTGGCCAAATCCAGAATTTACTACCACTGCGACGTGTGTAATTCAGTTGCACTTCTTTCTGCATCAATACCAATTACCTCTGCGTAATAAAGAATTTTTTTATTTGCTTGATCTTTGCTGCGTTTTTTTGTTTCAATTTTTAGAGCAACTTGTACAAAATCGTTCAGTGCAATGTCCTGGATGGAGATATTTCCCTCAGAACATAACAGAAATTCTTGAGTTTCAGGTACATATTTATCAAACACCTTAACAGGTTCCAATGCAGACTTGACTGTTCTTCCGACTAAAAGATGATTCCCATCCTTGACTTGAAAATGATGCTTTGACTGTAGCATGGGTATTGGATGACTGTCTTTCCACCTGTCTTCCAACTCGGATCTGTGTGAATCTATTTTCTCTGTTGGGACATACAGGGCTTGTATCTCAGATTCATGTTGTGAAATACAATTATAGAAGTCAAGTGCAGAATTGATAATGGTTTTTCTTGCCTTTACTTGAATCAAAGCTTTACGCTTAATAGTACCACCTATACTATCCACAGCCCCTTTGCCATGTGAGGTGGCAAAAAAATTCCACTCTCCTGTCATGCCAAAATCTTCTTTCATGAAGCACAGATTCAATAGTGTATATCTGTTTTTGAATTGCGCAGCACATCCATCAGAAAACACGAATACTTTTTGTAAGTGATGGAACTCTGTTTTCAGTTCATTGAGTACAGATTTCAGAAAAACCCAAACAGCTACTTTATCATGAGAAAGATTGTCACTTATTACTACAATAGGTCGCTTTGCACCTTTAAGCCAAGCATAGCTTGTAAATACTGTTGATTGTAAATGAGACCAAGTGCACTAGATATTTCATCCTGATAACAAGCTTCATAGTTCTCGGCAAAGTCAATTTGAAGAACACATTCATTTTCCTCTATGACATGCTTTTTGTCCTCAAAATATTCAGATTGGACACTTTTAACATAGCAGTGAATTTTCATGTATGGGATTTTACTGTTGATTTCATTTATGGCATCTAATAATGAGCCATCAACAACTACAAGCCTACGAAACCCTTCCACGTCATCCCATTTTTTCCAAGTTAAAAAACAGTCAAAGTCCACTCCATCATGTAATAAATAATGAGCAGAAGTTTTACATTCAAGACAAAAACCGGTCATACACTTTTCATCATCAGTGTTACAACATAACTTACTTAAAACCTTCTTACACGTTTCTGGAAACTCGGGATCTATGGATCTCGCTGCTTTTATAAGGAAATCGAAATCAGCGTGATACTTGCAAACGCAAACATTCTGAGGAGTCTCACTGACAGGAATAACAAACAGAGGGCGAAGATAATAAAATTTTGATTTTTTTATGCTGAAGGAACTATTTGAATTCATGGTTTCCTTATGTTCCTTTTTAAACAGCTCAAATGCTTCCCTAATAGTCACATATGTCTCTTTTGGATCCTGTCACGCTTCCCAGTGTCTCTGTCCTTCACTGATTTGAAATCCCTTTTTCCTGGGGCTTGAATGCTAATGTCATCCCTACAGAAGAAGTCTATAACTTTATCCTTTAGCTCCTGTGCTATCTCATTATTTGCTGACAGTCTTTGTTTTCTCATTATTTTTCTGCCTATTTCTGGCAGTACATCCATTACCAGTTTTTTAACGACAGCAGTTTTCTTGCGTGAACTTTTAGGAAGTGATTTTTTGCATCGTGACACAGCTTTTCCAAGTGATTGTGCACACTTGTAGGATCCAATTGGTGATAAGGTTGTTGACTGTTCAACAGATTCAGTGACTAATAAATGTTTCTTTAATCGACATCGCTTCTGTCTTTCCCTATCATTCAGTCTTTTCAACTTAAGCTTCTGTTTGTTTCTACTTAGTTCTTTATTATTATTTTCACGTCTTATTTTATCTCGCTGACATTCTTGCTGTAGATGTTCTTTCCATTTCTCTTCATTTTTCTTCAGCTTTTCATGGGACAATCGTTTCCTCTCTGCAGGTGATTTAGCCATTACCTGAAGTATATGGAGAATAAATGTAACAGTGTCTATAAATATTTGTGCTGTCATTGTTTCAAAGGGAAAATTCTATAGGTGTTTGTAATTTTGTGAGATATGCTTTAAAAATTACTTATTTCAGTCATTCATGCTAAGAGGACACACAAATTCACTCACAAAATGCAACTTTTAATAAGTGTCACACCCGTCACACAAAAGCTGTCACACCCGTCACATGAAAATTCAGACAAGTGCATAACAATTTCAAAGTGATATTATAGACATATGTTCAGTATCAACATAACCCAACTTTCACAAACTTTCATCATTATTCACGAAATATATTCCTTATAAATGAAATAAATTCACTTTTTTTGTGACGTGTGTGACCGTAGTGCCTTTAAAATGGTTATTATGGTAAATCCATTGGTGCTTACCTTGAATGAAGGTTTTATGCTAACAAGGTCTTCAATAGAATGTTATTTTCCCCCCAAAACAAAAGAAAGCTAGAAACAACTGTATTTAGTGGTTATAACAACAGAGTAGCCAACTATAAAAATTGTGACTTCCCATCATTGTAAGCATAATGCATTTTCAATAGGTACTACTGTACAAATGAATTATAATTTTATTATCATTTCCATATTCTTCAATGTTTTATCTTTCATTTGATATATTATAAGTGTGCATTGAGGCAAAATACTGATTCACTATAAATGTCCTTTTTTGTATGGAATGGATGCTCTACCACTAGTAATCATCCACAAAAGAGTGGTCCCCTTGTCATCCAGTACTACCCTGGACTTGAGCAACTAAATTACATCCTTTGCCAAGGTTTTGATTTTCTGTCCTCATGTCCAGAAAGGAGAGACATCCTGCCCAAGATCATTCTCACCCATCCTAAAGTGGTGTTCCATCACCCTCCCAACCTCCATAACATCCTAGTCTACCCCTATGCCACCTCAAAACCCTGAGGGCCTACCTACAAACTTTGTAGGTAGTGTTGTCTGAAAGCTGACGCAATCCCTCAGCCGCACAAAGTTTGTCAAGACAATCTCATCCCTGATGTCCAGGCAGAGCTTCAATGAATCCTCAGATCCTTAGGCCCCCTACAAAACCTTTCACCTGAGTCCATCAAACTCATGACCCCACTGACACCCCGCACCCCTACCTTCTACCTACTTCCTAAGATTCACAAACCTAAACATCTGGGACAGCCGATTGTGGCCTAGGTGTGTCTGCGTGTGGATATGTGTGAGTGTGTGTGTATTTGTTTACCTTCTTTTTTCCCTAAGGTAAGTCCTTCCATTCCTGGAATTGGAATGACTCATTTTCCACTTCCTTAAAACCCATATCCTTCCCTTTCTCCTCTCCTTCCTTCCTCTTTTTCCTGAAGAAGCTGCCAGCGGTGGCGAAAGCTTGAATATTTGTGTGTGTTTTTATTTGTGTTTCTTGTTTCTATCGGTGAGCCTGTGCTTTGCGTAAGTCAAACAATCTTTATTTTTATGACTATTAAGACGAAATATTCCTAGCAGGAAAAATTATATATTAAAAAAGACTAAGATTACTCACCAGGCGAAGGAGCACAGGTGTGACAGCATCACAAATAAATGAATGAATACACACACACACAAACGCAAGCTTTCGCAACCCAGTTGCTTCTTCAGGCAGAAGGGAAGGAGAGGGAAAAGGAAATGATGAGGGTTTTAAGGAAGGGGGTAAGGAGCCATTCCAATCCCGGGAGAGGAAAGACTTACCTTGGGGGGAAAAAAGGAGGGTAAACAAATGAACACACACCCACACATTCACACAGACATAAGTACACCTAGGCAGACATATTGTAGAAAGCAAAGAAGTTAAGAAGTTAGACAGAGATACCACTTGAGGCAGAGACTCTGTCCAGAGAACCGATGCAAAGATGTTAAGATGGTGGGTGGGAATTCGAATTTAGCGGAGGTTGAGACCAGGTGGGCAACGGGAAGAGAGAATATGCTGAAGGGCTAGTTCCTATCTCCGGAGTTCTGAAGGATTGATGTCAGTGGGAAGTATCCAGATTACCTGGACGGTGTAGCACTGTGCCAAGATGTGCTGGCCATGCCCCAAGGCGTGTTTAGCCACAGGGTGATCCTCGTTACCAACAAATTCATGCGAATGGACAGTTTGTTGCTGGTCATTCCCACATAGAACGCTTCACAGTGCAGGCATGTCAGTTGGTAGATCACGTGGGTACTATCGCAAGTGGCTCTGCCTTTGATCGTGTACACCTTCCGGGTTACGGGACTGGAGTAAGTGGTGGTGGAAGGGTGCATAGGGCAGGTTTTACAACGGGAGCGGTTACAAGGGTAGGAGCCAGAAGGTAGGGAAGGTGTTTTGGGGAGTTCATAGGGGTGGACTAGGAGGTTACGGAGGTTAGGTGGGCAGCGGAAAGACACTCTCGGTGGAGTAGGAAGGATGTCCAGGGTGGCCACCGAACCTTGAAACCGGGAAAACCGGAAAAAAAGCCTTGAATTTGAAAAAACTGGGGAAAAAAACCTTGAATTTCAGCCAGAAACCGGGATTTTTAAACCATGAGATCTCACGGCTTTAAGAGTTAAACGATCGTTCGCATGTATAGCCTGTTGCTCAGATTACACGACCAGTTCTAAATGTACTTAATAACTGTAAATAAGTAATCCCTCTAGTTATAGTAAGAAAAAAACCTCAAAGTTTAATATTTACAAGTAACAAAATGCCAGTCGTTTTAAAATTATGGTGAGAAAAATGCTCAGATCGCTAGTGCCCGCGGGTTAAATAATAATCATAGCTTCATTTTTGTGTACAAACACATTTTCAGATATCTTTCTGGGCAGTTTTAAAAGTTTTATAAGTATAGGTTACGTATTCCGTTATCTATATCTGTATTTATCTCGAAGAGTTGTTCAACCACGCGATGTACATCGAAGAGACGTGATGTTATCGTAAGTCGCGACTATGAAATCGCAGTTAAAATGAAAGACGTTATTTATTTGTACTAAATTTTAGCAATTTTCGTAAATGACACCCCCCCCCCTCCCCTCAGAGATACTCATCAACACAGATCTCGTTTGTCTGCCTTCACGGAGACATGTTGTTGATTTCAACTATAAACTCCGTAAAAGTTGGTATTGTGATGCTTCGTTAGCATAGGCATATCCCACTGAAAATTTTGGTATCTTTTTTTTTTTAGCATTATATTTCTTGACTCTAATTAAAATCGACTCTCTCATCCCATTGATGGCCGGCTGGCTTTTGTAAGACACCACTCTAAAAGGATTATTTTAAACAGGTAATTGAATTTGTAGGCATTAAAATCCACGTTCACATGTGAGTGAAGTGACCGTTTTATAAACAGTCCGAATGTTAATGGAATTCCGCTTTTTAAGTCAATATTGTAAACTGAAGGCGGCAATCTCTAATTGTATTAAATAACTAGAAATGAAGTGGGTTTGGTATGATGGATTAAAAATGTTTACAAAACGAATTTAATTCAAATGTTTGTAAATCTATCAGACCAAACTGCGTGGTCATCAGTCCGTAGCTTACAAACTACTTAAACCTAGGTAAACTAACCTAAGGACAACACACACACCCATGCCCCAGGGAGGACTCGAACCTCCAAGGCGAGCAACCGCCCACTCCGCAGCGAGACCCTTTAGACCGCTCGGCTACTCCACCGCGGCTGAATTTAATTCCTGGTATCTTTTGAGATAACCTTTTTACAACCGCATATGTTACCAATGTGCCGACATACTTGCTGCGAAGACTGCCCTATCCCTTCTAGCTAAAACATTCTGCAAACAGACAGTCCTCATAACAATTTGCGAAGGTCTTTGTGTTTTAATTCGCAACTCTATAAAATTCTCGAAACGCAACAGTTAGTAATAGATTTTTTTTCTGAATTTGAATTTTCAGGCTTCAACAATTTGTCAACAATTGAACGTAGTAGTCGCACCTTAGTTTCTGCTGTTTTTGACATGTGTCACCTGTGCATGGAATTACGTCTTAACCCTTCTCCTTCTCTCGTCTTTATCTGTCCGGTCTAGCCAGAACCATTTGTTCAAAGATTGTAAATAGCATTTCAGGGCTTCCAATAATTCATTGTGACTAGACTGTCTACCATTACATCAAGGAAACAAAAAGCATTAGGCTACAATTAGTAGTCAACAGTTTGAAAATGTTATTAGTTACGACAAAGGAAACATATCCTGCACACTACCATCTGTAGTCATCCCAAATTTCCATCCAGAACCTAAAAATAATCAAAAATTCTGTCAAATACACATAATCCAATCATTATTTGTAGATATATGCAAAGAAATATTTTTGTTCATAAATCAATAAAATGTGGGGTTAAAAGGGTTGTCTTGCGTATGAAAATCGTTAAAAATGGATAAGTATATAGTGAAATACAAAAGACTTCGACTTATAATCGTGATGGTGACGGTGATATGAAATCGATAGCGTGTATGTTTTATATACATTTTTGGCTTTGCTTTGTATTTATTTATTTTTCTTTAGAAATACCTGGGAATGCCACTGAGCATACCCCAAGATTTTCAAAAGTCGGCGCCTATGTTCGTTAGTAATAATTATAGAAGATTCCTGTGACTGATGTAACATTGATAATACATAAATAGTAAACACAGTCATCATGTACGTATGTTGATGTCTGAACTTTTTATCATGCCGGCCCGGCTAGCGCCAATGAGGAGTCGCGGTAACAATTACGAGGATAATTAATTTACTTAGCGGACAAGGGTACATCGAGAACCCGTCAACCATAGAGCAGGAACAACATTAATTATTTATTTTATGTTCAACACAAAAGACTATTCCCCGCCGGCCGCGGTGGCTGAGGGGACTGAGGCGCTTCAGTCACGGTCTGCACGGCCACTATGGTTGGGGGTTCGAATCCCCCCTCGGGCATGGATATTTGTGCCGTCCTTAGTTGCAGCTAGTTCATAAGTAGTTTGTAAGTTTAGGAACTGATGACCCTGTAGTTAAGTCTCGTAAGCTTACCAAACATTTGAACATTTTTGATAATTCCCCTCGTTACATGTTAATGGGTTTTCAAAACGCATACGTACATGCATGCTACCTAGTGAGCGCTAGCCGGGCCCGTATGAAATACAGTTCTAACATTGTTGACTGCAAATTTTTGACATGCTAATTGCCCTAAAAGATGTAAGTATAACTCTGTAACACGGTACACGACTTTTGCGAAAAGGCAATTTCTTCCAGTTGTAATTTATTGCTTTAACAGCTGTCTTATAACAATGCATTCAAAAAATCGTTAAATATATTTAGAGACTTAACGCCATCTACATCTTTGAGATGGAACAGAGTGAAACAATCGTCGCAGAGAACAATAGAGTGAATCCACTTTGATTCACTCGACCTTACCTGTGCCCGCACAGATGAAGTAATTCAACGTATTTTAGAATGAAGTGTTTGTCCGTCATGTCAAAACAGAGAATAACTCGATATCAGAGCTCATACGAATCGGTGTACCCGTGGGTTACATGTGATGCCAAATCACAAACGAATGCATTATGCTCTTGGTGCAACACAAAGATAAAAATTTCTACAATGGGGAAGCAAGAAACATAAAGTTTCCATAAGCAAACGGAAGTCTGTTGCTTTCTGCAATATATATTTCGCTGTCTACAAGAATTTAAAAAATGAAACAAATTCATTAGAACAAAATAATGTTTTCATTAAAATCTGCTGTTGAGTGTTATTTTATCAGATGACACTTGAATGCAAATACCGCACAGCTGTTGCTCCAGATATGTTTTTGCATTTCCCATTTCATCTCCTCGAAGTAGAAGAACTCGCACACAACATTGTTCATTATTACGCATACTAGGTCATTAACATTCATTGATCTTTCAGCTAGAGTTTTCCAGGACAAAACTTATTTGACTGTATGTGCTCTGGAAACTGAAAACCTACATTGGGAACAATCTAAATGAAAACTTGAAAGAGGCGAAACGGTTGTTCATATCCTGAAGGCAAAGTAAATCATAATATATGTGTGGGATTCGGATGGGGGATTTAAATGATTTCTTGCTGACGAAACTGAAGACACGCCAGAGAAGCCAAATATTGGACAGCAATGGCTGATCACGGAATAAACACAAGTAGGAAGAGTTTTTTCTTTGTTTCGGTTTATCTCTGTAGTTTTAATTTAAAATGCTTACGTTGGAAAGACGAGTCCTGATTCCTACAAATTTTGGGGGCCTGTTTCGGGTTGAACTGAACGAGTAACGATGTAGATTTGCCGGGTAATTACAATGAACATTCAGAGTGCCGTTTTGCCTGTGACGACGTACTGTATTTGACGTGCAATACTGTTGACTTTGAATCTACGACGAGGATTCACATTTCAGCGACGATTTACAGAAAACAGAATGACGCAAGGAGAAATTCTAATCGTTTTGAAGAACGGACAAATAGTAGACGAAAAGAAAAAAAATCTTGAAGTGGCAACGTTAGGTGCTATTGAAAAAGTAAATAAAAATATAACTTCTGCGCCGGTTAAAACCATCAGATCCCTTCACAAGTTAATTTACGGAACAGTTCCAGACGACAGAAGAAATCGAAAACGCTTGAGAGAATTTTCTGGTTTTACTTTTCAAACAGGGAATGGTAAACTTGAAGTTAAGATGTTCGTAATCGAAACATCATTTATTGAAGAGGAGTTGGGAGCTATCTGCAATATATTGAGCATAGATAGTAGGACGAAAAGTGAAATGATTACCGAAATTTGTTATTATTTATCCAACATTGACAAACTTGCAATAAAAATTTGCGTTGCGACGACGTAGAATGTGAAGAGGATGTTGATGACGCTCATGATGAAGGAAAGAATGCTGTGCATATGGCTAGCAATAAAAGACAGGGTTTACTTGAAAAGAAGACAGATTCCAATATAGCAACAGAAGATAAATGCAAAACGCAATTATTACAAGATCAGTGAAAATTTTTTATGTCGTTTCGTGAAGTAGAGGGTGCTCTTAAATCATTTAACGACAGTAACGGATATCCAGTTAAAAAATAGATCGTTGGCTTCGAAGAAACAGCGTTTTTAATGGGCTGGAGTCAACTGCAAATGCTTATTTTCGCAAAAAAAAAAAAAAAAGCTCGAAGGTATAGCAAAGCTTTTTGTTAAAGGTGAGAAGGGTCTTACATCGCAGTCTGCATTGAAGAAAGCTTTGCTGGAAGAATTTGACGTGAAAACGAATGCTGCAGAGATTAATCAGCTGTTGTATCGGCGAAAGAAGAAACAAGAGGAGTCTCTTCAAGAATATTTACTCGCAATGAAAGAAATTGCCAGTCGTGCTGATATTGATAACCCAAAGGAATGGTATAAGGTGGTACCATCAGTTCAACATGCTATGAATTCAACATTTCACATAAGTGTTCAGAAGACACCATTTGAACTACTGATGGGAGTCAAGATGCACACACAGACTGATCTTCAGATCACAAAGTTATTGGATGAAGGAATTATTAACTTGTTTGAAGAAAGACACAGTGCACTGATGGAAGATGCTAAGCTACAAATCGGCAAGGTTCAAGAAGAAAACCATGTTAACTTCAACCGTCATCGGAAGGAAGCCTACAAGTACAATTTTGGTGATCTGATAGCAATTAAAGGAACACAAATTGAATCACATATGAAGCTGAAGGCCAACAATCTAGGTCCTTAAAGAGTCACAAAAATAAAAAACAATGACACCTCTGATGGGTGCCGAGAAGGTGATAACCATGAGGGTCCCAGAACTACAACAACATGTGCTAAATTTATGCAACCTTGGCCAATTGACTACTCATCATCCGAGTCAGATGATTGTCAGGATGACCAAATGTGGGATTCGGATTGGGGATTTAAAGGATTTCCTGCTGACGAAACTGAAGACACGCCAGAGAAGCCAAATATTGGACAGTAGTTTGCCGATCACGGAATAAACACAAGTAGGAAGAGTTTTTTCTTTGTTTCGGTTTAATTTAAGTAACTTTAATTAAATAAAATGCTTATGTTGGAAAGACGAGTCCTGATTCCTACATATGTATTGGGTTCTCGATCACTAGTTCATGAGATGTGACTGTATTTTAATGTATCAGGAAGTCTAGTGTAAATTAATGGGATATGTTGCATAAACGAATGCAATTCACATTAAAACGTACAGTATCCTCCAACTACTTTAACTAAACTTAGTCGTTCATTATACAGGGTGTAAATTTTAAGTCGACAAACCAGAATAACTCGGAAAAACATAAGATATTCAAAAATGGTTTTCACCAGCATGTGCGGATGGCAGAGGCTTAGGAAATAATACTCAACCTGAACCGTTTACACCGTTTGTGGGCGGCTGGGGGGGGGGGGGGGGGAGTGTCAAGTGTAAAATTTTAAATGGGAACGCCGATTTTTTATTGCAGATTCGGATTCTAAGGCCCACATCATGTATGGTCTGTGTTTTTTTACGACAATTGGCGCTGTAAATAGTAAGAAATACTTGCCATACTTGTGAAGAAATGTACTAAACAGGAAATAAAATAAATGAAAACCATATTCAAGATGCTTCAGAAAGCTACCAAATGATCGCCAAAGTGATCCCTTCCTCTCCCCACAGCGGACACGGCAGTCTTCCAAAGTGATACCTTAGTCCAGATTGCCCTTGTCTGAATACCAGTTATGAATAGCCGAAAAAACACTTAACTGAACTAGCTGGGAAGAAATGTACATCTGGGTATCATTTGGTTGGGTTCTGAAGCATCATCAGTATGATTCACCTTTATTTTCTTTCCTGGGTGGTACATTTCTTCAGAAGTATGGCAAGTAATTCTTACCATTACAGTGCAATATGATGCCAATTGAAATTAAAAAAATTCAACCAAAATTTACATGATTTGGTCTGTAGAATCTGAATCTGCAATAAAAAATGGGAGCTTCCATTTAAAATTTTACACTAGCCACCCACACCACTTCCAAACAGTGGAGACAGTTCAAGTTTATCATTTCCTGAGCTTCTGCCGTCCATTGATAATGGTGAAAACCGTTGTTGAATATACTACTGTTTTTCCCCTCTAGTTATTCTGGTTTGTCTACTTAAAATGTACATCCTGTACTATACATTGTGTCAGTGTCGAATCTGGGGAGGGGGGTATATGGGGCTGAAGATCCCCCAGAACCATGAGGAAAACCTCATAATATGAGGTGGTTCTTTTTAGATAAGTTTGAGGTACAATGTTACAATTTTTATGAGCTCTGTCCCCCCCCCCCCCCCCCCCCCCCCCCCCCCGCCAACACAAATCCTGGATTCGCCACTGCTTGGTGTCTATTACAACGTTACATGGTTCGACTTGGATGCAATGTGTTTTAAAAATGTGTAACTAGTTTCTTTATGGTATAGATGTTTGCTAATCCCTTTGAGCAAAATTACGTTTCATGAAAACCTGGAAAATAATAATTTTTAACCTGGAAAAAACCTTGATTTGTTGGCCACCCTGATGTCATGAAGGACGGATCTCATTTCGGGGCAGGATTTAAGGAAGTCGTATCCTTGCTGGAGAGCCATATTCACAGTCCGCTCCAGTCCCGGAAAGTATCCGGTGACAAGAGGGGCACTTCTGGGATTCTTCTGTTGAAGGTTCTGAATTTGGGGAAATGAGGAAGTGGCTCTGGCAATTTGCTTCTCTACCAGATTAGGAGGATAGCTGCGGGATGTGAAAACTGTTATTAGGTTATTGGTGTACTGGTTAAGAGCTTCAGGACTGGAGCAGACCCGTTTGCCACGAAGACCTAAGCTGTAAGGAAGGGAACATTTAATGTGGAATGGATGGCAGATGTCATAATGCAGGTACTTGTTGTTTATTGGTAGGTTTGATGTGGACGGATGTCGGAAGTTGGCCGTTGGACAGATGGAGGTCGAGATCGAGGAAGAAAGTGGCATGGGATTTGGAATAGGACCAGGTGAATTTGATGGGACCAAAGGAGTTGAGGTTGAAGAGGAAATTCTGGAATTCTTCTTCACTGTGTGTTCAGATCATGAATCTGTACCAAACTTTGGGTTGACAGGCTTGGGTATCCAGGAAGGCTTCCTCTAAGCATCCCATGAGTAAGTTTGCGTACGAGGGGTCCATCCTGGTTTCCATGGCTGTTCCCTTTAGTTGTTGGTATGTCTGTCCCTCAAAAGTGAAGAAGTTGTGGGTTAGGATGAAGCTGGCTAGGGTATTAAGGAAAGAGGTTTTAGGTAGGGAAGTGGGTGGTCGGCGTGAAAGGAAATACTCTATCACAACAAGGCCCTGGGTATGTGGGATATTGGTGTATAAGGAAGTGGCATCAATGGTTACAAGGATGGTTTCTGGAGGTAACAGGTTGGGTAAGGATTTCAGGCGATCGAGGAAGTGGTTGGTGTCTTTGATGGAGGATGGGAGACTGCACATGATGGGTTGAAGGTGTTGGTCTATGTAGGCAGAGATTCATTCTGTAGGGGCTTGGTAACTGGCCACAATGGGGCGGCCGGGATGATTGGGTTTGTAAATCTTGGGAAGTAGGTAGAAGGTAGGGGTGCGGGGTGTCGGTGGGGTCATGAGGTTAATGGAGTTAGGTGAAAGGTTTTGTAGGGGGCCTAAGGTTTTGAGGATTCCTACACACACACACACACACTAGATGACCTGGTGAACTTCGTATCACTTACCTCTTAATATAAATCATATGTATTTTAGGCCCAGTAGCTTCATAAAAGCATCATCAGATAGTCTAAGTATCGGCTCGATAGTGGACAGAAAGCGTGCTCAAATCACACACACATGTCCAGGATAATGTTTATGCCACATTCGCAATTTTTCCAAATTTCATCACTGTTTAAACCTTCCCTGAACTTCCACGAATATAACATGAACATTATCCTGGACATGTGTGTGTGATTTGCCCACTCTTTCCGCCCACTATTGAGCCAATACTTACACTATCTGATGATGTCTTTATAGAGCTACTGGGTCTAAAATACATATGATTTAAATTAATATGGTTTATATTAAGAGGTAAGTGATACGAAGTTCACCAGGTCATCTAGTCGACCAGGCAATGCTTTGCAATATGTATGTACTCTTGCTTTGAACGTCAAATATGCAAAATTTTATCGCAATCAAAACGAATTGACCCCTTGAAAATAGCTCTTTCAGTTTCTCGCAAATTTTCAAAATTTCTGGATAACTATCCCAAATTTCTAGTTCATAAGGACGTTCATCTTTCGTTGAACGTCAAATGATCAAAATTTTATCACAATCGGATGAACAGTTCTCACCAAGGTTGGAAAAAGTGGCTAGCAATTTACAGGAAGTAATTCTTAGACGCAACATTCAAATTATCTAGAAATAGCTCTGTTCCTTTTATCGCAGGTCTCCACAACAAAGCCATTGTTTTCATGTAAGAAATAATCGGAATGACATCTTTAAACCAAAATTTTCTTTCTCCTCCTGTTGGCTAATTGTAAGAATTAAATTACCAACTAGTGTCCTGTTGAATCGTGCAATTCTGGATACAAACCATAAGCTATCTGTTGTTTCAATAACTTGGAGCAGCAGTCAAGAGGTCTGCTGTGGGAAGACAAACTGCTGCGCTCTGCCTTATTCTACAAATTGCAATATTTAGATAAAACTTTCTAGAGGAGTTATCAAATTTTGCATTGTGGCAGAGTTCAGCTAGTTTATAAAAGAGTTCAAAGAACAAAGATCTATAAACAAAGTCCATGGAAACGACCAAACAAATATACAAACTGTTGCATGCTTCCTCCACATTTAACACAAATAAAGTGACCAACTCACTCAGCTCAGTCCTGGGCTTGTTTAATATGGAGGATTCTTGTAGGACGATTTCAGAGGGCTTTGATAATGTCAAACACCACCTGGGTGGTGGCATCACCAATGTTAACAATAAAGTCATGCCAACTACTCGGTTTCCAGAGTGATGATGGGTTATGCCACTACATTCCTCTGGCCTCAATCTGTAACTGCCACAGAATAATAACCAGCTGGTGTTTGGTCCAGCAAAGCCACCATTGCTGCAAAGGCCTGTCCCAGGACCAGGCTTGGGGAAGTTTGATGAGCTGCCGAGGGGAGAGACTGGAGAGGCAGATAGCTATGGAACAGAAATGAAATTGATTTTCATGGTGCCGCATGAGGCTTTTAGTAGAGACAATCGTATATTTTGTATCCCTTCCTCGTCGCTGCACGCTTGTGCAGGTAGGAGGTGACCAGCCAGTGGGACAGCAGAAACTAGAAACACTAGAGTAAATTAGAACGAGATATATATTTCTTAGAGACTTAGTAATACTTAACTTTTACATAGCTCAGTACTGCAGAATGCTGATACATAGTTGAGCTAGAGGCCTGCCTAGTGAGGATTCCTAGTGCCTATCCGATAGCCAAGTCTTAACTGGTGCCTATCTGGTTCCGAAGTGTTAACTGGTTCCTATCTCAGTCCCAAGTGAACGATGTCGTTCAGTGGTGGCCACGAGCGGAGTTGTAGCAGAGGGCGCTAGTGGCTGACATCGTAAGAACACCGTGCCGTGCGGCGAAAGTAGGTGGCGCGCACTTTGGACTTGTGCGACACCACAGTATACATCTTAGATCCATGGGAGATTAAATTTGTTCTACTGATACAGGCTGTGAGACTCGAAATCAAAGCCCCACTCGTAAGAGAGAGGTCCAGGTGACATGCTGGCTGCAAGTGGAGCATCTCAAAGATGATACAGTGAAGGTGGCTATGAAGCTGACCCAACTTATTATGGCCTTCAATAAGGATGAGCCTGTAGTTTGGCAATAAGTGGTAGTTGGTGCATTGTTGGTGACCATTTCATTGGGAAGTTGGGATTTGAAAGTCTAGACTAAGCATACCGCATGACTGTTGGAGACCAGGTGAAAGGACACAGGGCATTAAATCCCACTATGGGCACGAAAATGCAGTCTGGGAAGTGAAAATTCTCCCATTATCTGAAACTAAAGTTCATGGGATGCCTTTACTCACAAATAATTTTCTTACATCTTCTTATAGGCAATATTCTGGGAATTTTGACCTCACCAGAGAGTATCACTGCTAACAGGATGCTATCTAGGTAGTTGTGCCAGAGCAAGTAACAGTAATATTGTACCAGCTACTTCAACCTTGCACTGGATGGTGTAACTACACTTACAATCTTGTAATGATGTTATATAACAACTACACCACTTTTGTAATGAAGTTACTAATCACAATGAGCTCATTTTTGCCATCTTTAGGTTTTCTGTAAATGTAGCATAGGTGAATTATAGACCATAAAATATAGTTATAAAAGCTGTTATATGTTCATTTGGTAATTATACCATAAGTGCAATATTGCCACGAGTCTTCCGACGGGACCCGTGGTGCAGTGGGTAGCATCACAGATCACTGTGCTTGTGGTCCCCAGTTCAAATCCTGCCACCGGCAGAAAGAAATTTGTTTGTATTCACTATTTCTAGAATGTCCTACATGTTTCTTATGTTTGATGTACTTGTAAGTTGCAGAAAAACTTTCTATGTATATATAGTGGAGCACTCCCAAACATGAAGCAGTCTGTACTGAGTACTTGTGTTAGCAATAAACGTGTTCTAAGTGTAAACTGTTGTACTCTATTAATAACCAGCCTTAGAATTCTGGACCATCTGCAGTTTGCAATGTGACAATATTGTTGTTGCTGTAGCTGTTCTTGTTAATCTTATATTTGATAATTTCCTCATATGTTTCTTGGGTTTGCCACATCTACATCTACATGGGATACTCTGCAAATCACATTTAAGTGCCTGGCAGAGGGTTCATCGAACCACAATTATACTATTTATCTCCCATTCCATTCTCGAATAGCGCACGGGAAGAAAGAACACCTGAATCTCTCTGTTCGAGCTCTGATTTCTCTTATTTTATTCTGATGATCATTTCTACCTATGTAAGTGGGAGTCAACAATATATTTTCGCATTCGGAGGAGAATGTTGGCGATTGGAGTTTCGCAAGTAACCCACGCCTCAGCGATAAGCGCCGTTGTTGTAATGATTCCCATCCCAGATCCTGTATCATTTCCGTAACGCTGTCTCCCCACACTGGGCAGCAATACTCCAAAAATGGACGGACAAGCGCAGTGTATGCAGTTTCTTTAGTAGATCTGTTGCATCTTTTAAGGGTTCTGCCAATAAAACGCAGTCTCTGGTTCGCCTTTCCCACGATATTATCTACGTGTTCTTTCCAGTTTAAGTCTGAAGTAATAGTGATTCCTAGGTATTTTGTGGAGTTTACAGCCTTCACATTTGATTGATTTATGTTGTAAACAAAGTTTAGCGGATTTCTTTTCGTACTCATGTGGACGACTTCACACTTCTCATTACTTAGAGTCAATTGCCAATTTTTACACCATACTGATATCTTATTCAGATCGTTCTGCAGTTGGTTTTGATCTTCAGATGATTTTACTAGACGGTAAATGACGGCGTCATCTGCAAACAACATAAGAGAGCTACTTAGATTTTCCCCTAAATCGTTTATGTAAATAAGGAATAGCAGAGGACCAATAACACTACCCTGTGGAACGCCCGATATCACCACTGTTTTAGTCGATGCCTTACCATCGATTACTACGAACTGTGTCCTCTCTGACAAGAAATCCCCTATCCAATTGCAAATTTGGGGCGATATACCATAACCACGCAATTTGATTAAAAGCCGTTTGTGAGGTACGGTGTCAAAAGCTTTCTGGAAATCAAGAAATACGGAATCGATTTGCGAACCTTTGTCGATAGAACACATCACTTCGTGTGAATATAGAGCTAGTTGTGTTTCGCATGAACAATATTTTCTAAATCCGTGTTGACCTTGGGTCAATAGATCGTTCTGTTCGAGATAATTCATAATATTTGAATACAGGATATGTTCCAAAACCCTGCTGCAAATTGACGTCAATGAAATAGGCCTGTAGTTTAGTGGGTTACTCCTACTACCTTTCTTGAATATAGGTGTGACCTGTGCAACTTTCCAATCTTTTGGTACAGATGCTTCTATGAGAGAGCGGTTGTATATGACTGTTAAGTAAGGAGCTATTGCTTCAGCATAATCAGATAGAAATCTAATGGGTATACAATCCGGACCAGAAGACTTGTTCTTATTAAGTGATTTTAGTTGCTGCACTACTCCGATGATATCTACTTCTATGTTACTCATTACGGCATCTGTTCGTAATTCGAAATCTGGAATATTGGTTTCGTGTTCTTTGGTGAATGAGTTTCTAAAAGCTAAGTTTAGTAACTCTGCTTTAGTAGCGCTGTCATCGGCAGGATCGCCATTACTATCACGTAGTGAAGGTATTGTTTGTGACTTTCCCCGAGTATATTTAACATATGACCAAAATCTCTTTGGGTTTTCAGTCAAATTACGAGAAAGAGTTTCGTTGTGATAAATGTTGTAGGCATCTCGCATTGAAATCCTCGCTAAATTTCGAGCTTCTGAGTACAATCGAAAATCCTGGGGATTTCGTGTTCGTTTAAATTTAGTATGCCTTTTCCTTTGCTTTTGCAACAGTGTCCTAACCTGTTTTGTGTACCAAGGGGGATCGCCTCCTTCTTTTATTAATTTATTAGGTATAAAACTTTCAATTGCTGTCGATACCACTTCTTTGAATTTGAGCCACATCTGGTCTACACCTACGTTTAGTGTTAGAAACGAGTGGAAGTTGTCTTTCAAGAAGCAATGTATTTTGTTTCTATCTGCTTTCCTGAACAAATATACTTTGCGTTTATTTTTGGTAACTTTGGGACTTTCGATATTCAATTTCGCTACTACAGCTCTGTGTTCACTAATACCTGTATCCGTTTTGATGCTCGTTATGAGCTCAGGATTATTTGTTGCTAAGAGATCAAGTGTGTTTTCACATCCATTTACAATTCTAGTTGGCTCATGAACTAATTGTTCGAAGTAATTCTCAGAGAATGCGTTGAGTACAATTTCGGACGATGTTTTATGCCTCACTCCTGATTTGAAAATATAATTTCGACAACAGATCGAGGGTAAATTAAAATCACCACCTACTATTATCGTGTGAGTCGGGTACGTTTTTGTAATTACTCAGGTTTTCTTTGAACCTTTCTGCTATTGTATCGTCAGAGTCGGGAGGCCGGTAAAAGGAACCGATTATTAACTTCTTACGATTTTCGGGTACAACCTCTACCCATAATAGCTCGTACGAACTATCAACTTCAACTTCGCTACATGAAATACTACTTTTGACAGCGACAAACACGCCCCCACCTATTTTGTTTAATCTATCCTTTCTGAACACTGATAGATCTTTTGAAAATACTTCTTCTGAACTTATTTCCGACTTGAGCCAACTTTCGCTGCCTATAATGATGTGTGTTTCGGTGCTTTTTATTAACGCTTGCAGTTCTGGAACTTTCCCGACACAGCTACGACAATTTACAACTGTTATACCGATAGTTTCCGGATCTATATTTCTCCTGTCATCCACCTGCACCCTTTGAGATTGCCCATTTTCTATTTCCCCGAAGCTCTTTATCCTAAAAAACCGCCCAGTCCATGCCACACAGCCCCCGCTACCCGTGTAGCCGCTTCCTGCGTATAGTGGACTCCTGACCTATTCAGCGGAACCCGGAAACCCACCACCCGATGGCGCAAGTCAAGGAATCTGCAGCCTACACGGTCGCAGAACCGTCTGAGCCTCTGATTCAGACCCTCCACTCGGCTCAGTACCAGAGGTCCACAGTCGGTCCTGTCAACTATGCTGCAGATGGTGAGCTCTGCTTTCATCTTGCAAGCAAGACTGACAGTCTTTACCACTTCAGTTAGCCGCTCGAAACCTGAGAGGATCTCTTCAGATCCGAAACGACACACATCATTGGTACCGACGTGAGCCACCACCTGCAGTTGGCTGCACCCCGTACCCTTCATGGCATCCGGGAGGACCCGTTCCACATCTGGAATGACTCCACCCGGTATGCACACGGAGTGCACGTTGGCCTTCTTCCCCTCCGCCGGCCGCGGTGGCCGAGGAGACTGAGGCGCTCCAGTCACGGTCTGCACAGCCACTACGGTCGGGGGTTCGAATCCCCCCTCGGGCATGGATATTTGTGCCGTCTTAGTTCGTAACTAGTTCATAAGTAGTTTGTAAGTTTAGGGACTGATGACCCCGTAGTTAAGTCCCTTAAGCTGTACAAACATTTGAACATTTCTTCCCCTCCTTGGCAGCCATCTCTCTAAGGGGCTCCATCACCCGCCTAACGTTGGAGCTCCCTACTACAAGTAAACCCACCCTCTGTGAAAGCCCGGATCTTGCAGGCTGGGTGGTGACAGGGTGAGAGACACCATCCGACTCAGGAACGTCGTCCTGAGCAGACAGCGCCTCAAACCTGTTCGCAAGACGAACCGGGGAGGCCTCACGATCGGTCCCCCGGAATGTCTTGCGCCTCCTGCCACGCACTGGAGCAACCTCCCACGCAACCACAGGTGGGATGTCTGCCTCACTGCTAGCAGTTTCAGGGCATGTCGCTGCCGCAGGCCAATCGGTGGAGACGACGGGAGTCCGTTCGGTCCCCACTGCCGGCCAACAACAACGACGCCCATCGATCGCAGCTTCCAACTGTGCAACCGAGGTTAACACAGCTTGAAGCTGGGAGCGAAGTGTCACCAGCTCAGACTGCATCCGCACACAGCAGTCACAGTCCCTATTCATGATTACAGTGCCAACAAAAACATAAACTACAGTCGCGATGCGTTCAAAGGAAAACTAAACTGTTCGTTAGAACGCGGATGTGAATCCAATACGCACGACAGCTCAGTATAACTTTACAAATTGAGACAATAAATTTAATCCACTCAAGGGAAAACGCACTGAAAAGTAAAAATAGGTAGCTTCTAGAGAGAAGCCGGTTACACTTACAACTGATAAATTACTGCTACACCACTGGAGAGGTGTGCTCTGGACGACGTCCGCTTACAAGTATGTCTAGGACAGTAAATATACTTTTAATCTTTCATATCTGACAGATTGGATTAGAGTTTATCACTAATATTCAAAGCCATCCGAGAGCTGAAAGCGGACCGTTCCATTGTAATTCTCCCAGCGGACAAGGGTTCCACAACTGTGGTACTTGATCGAGGGGCGTATGTGGCAGAATGGCTGCGTCGACTCTCGGACACCTCTACCTACAAACCTATTCCTTATGACCCCATTCCCTCAGTCCAGGCTGAACTACAGAAAATTCTTAAAACACTAGGTCCGTTACAAGGTCTCACCACTGCCTCCTTAGAACTTCTCTCTCCACCTGAACCTCGCACCCCTACCTTTTACCTACTCCCTAAAATCCATAAAGAGAATCATGCTGGCCATCCCATAGTAGCAGGTTTCAAAGCTCCAACAGAACGTGTCTCAGCTCTGGTAGACCAACACCTCCAACCTATAACCTGCAGGCTCCCATCCTATATCAAAGATACAAACCACTTTCTGGAATGCCTCAAATCCATCCCTATGCCCCTCCCACGTGATAGCTTCCTTGTCACCATTGATGCTACATCCCTGTACACCAACATCCCTCACACCCATGGTCTATCAGCTCTGGAACACTATCTTTCCCAACACCCACCTGAAAGCCTCCCAAAAACCTCATTCCTTGTCACACTTGCTAATTTCATACTCAACAATAATTACTTCACCTTTGAGGGCCAGATATACAAACAAATCAGGGGGACAGCTATGGGTACCAGGATGGCCCCTTCCTATGCCAACCTCTTCATGGGCCACATGGAAGAGGCATTCCTTAAGACACAGAAGTTGCCTCCCCTGGTTTGGTATAGATTCATAGATGATATCTTTGTGGTCTGGACTCACGGTGAAGAAACCCTTCTGAACTTCCTCCATGACCTTAACTCCTTCTCCAACCTTAAATTCACCTGGTCCTTCTCCAAAACACAAACCACCTTCCTTGATGTTGACCTTCACCTTGCTGAGTCTCACATCCACACCTCAGTCCATATTAAACCCACTAACAAACAACAGTACCTCCACTTTGACAGCTGCCATCCCTTCCATATTAAACGGTCCCTTCCCTACAGCCTGGGCATCCGTGGGAAACGTATCTGTTCCAGTTCCGAATCCCTCACCAGCTACAACAACAATCTATCCATTGCTTTCCTCTCCCGCAACTACCCTAAAGACCTCGTCCACAAACAGATCTCCCGAGCTGTCCATTTCTCTCCCTCCAACAACAATGTTCCTAACCCCAGACCACCCAAAAGCACCTCCTTAGTCACCCAGTACCATCCTGGCCTGGAATGCCTCAACAAATTCCTCAAACAGGGCTATGACTTTCTCAAGTCATGCCCTGAAATGAGACCATCACTCCAAACTGTTCTTCCCACACCACCCAGAGTAGCCTTCCGCCGTCCTCCCAACCTCCGCAACATCCTTGTCCAACCTTACAACATCCCAAAACCACCCTCCCTACCTAATGGTTCCTACCCCTGCAACCGATCCCGCTGCAAAACCTGTCCAATGCATCCTCCCACTACCACATACTCCAGCCCCACCGCAGGAAAAACCTACCCGATTCAAGGCAGGGCCACATGCGAGACAACACACGTCATATACCAGCTGACATGTGTCCACTGTTCAGCTTTTTATGTTGGTATGACTTCTAACAAATTGGCTGAGCGGATGAATGGACACAGACGGACTGTTCGCCTGGGGGACACCCAATATCCTGTGGCAGAACATGCCCTCCAGCATAACTCCAGGGACCTGGGTACGTGTTACCCCCCACCTTTCCTACACTCCTCAGCATCATTCATTTCACTCATCTTCTCTTCTCTTTACTACTTGATCTTTCGTCTTTGGTTATATTTATCCTCTCTGGCTTGGCTCAGTACATACATGCAGTATCTCTGACGTCCACACTCCCGAAACACCACCTTCATGACCTAGGTCGTGGACCACCTTTACCTTCTGTTCCCATCCTTTCTTCTTCCCCTCTCTCCCATCTGATGAAGGAACTTTGTTCCGAAAGCTAGTCTTTTTTGTACCCTCTTTTCTGTTTCTTCATTTGTGTTACTATCAGCGGTACAGCACAAAGGTAAGTACTGGCCAGCCATTCTATCTCGTTTCAACAATATTATGTGTTTAAATAGTTACCACCAATAGTGGTATGTTAGCCAAAGGGGCCACCATTAAACCTCTTCTGGAGGTCGGTATAACCTCTACTGATCTATGTTCATTGCTGCGAAGTCATGGAGCCTGCAGTTTGTGGGATACAGAATGGTGTACCCTCCAGATCTGCAACAAGTTACAGACTATAAAGGAGACACCAAACGTCTGGAGGTCCTCTATGCGGGCCCCTCGCAGGGGTTCTGTTGTTCTCTGTCGGCTCCACATTGGTCATAATAGGCTAACACATGGTCACCTTCTCCATCGCGAGGACCCACCTCAGTGTTGCTGAGGTGCAAACAGTAACTCTACCTATCTGAATACAATGCCTGTTGTCACTCTATGATGCTTTGTGGCTAGAAAGAGACAGGATCTGTGGGCAACAAACTTTTGGATGCTCCAAAATACTAATGCACCCACCTATTCCACACATCTGATTCTTATTTTCCATGGAATACACACTGTTTCTTAGCTTGGTCAGTTTTCCCTGTTCCCATGCCATTCCTCTGTGTCACATTTTCCAGTTTGAAAATGCTGCTGATAAGAACATTATTTGAGTCCAGAGAAGACAACATGAAGAAATTTGGGTGCATGGCTAATCACCTTTCAAGATGACGCATCCCAATTCCAGAAGTGGATCTTAACAATAGCAAAATCTTTGGGAGTACTGTCTGCGTTATCAAGGGTACTACCTTGAAGGGGATGCAGATTCTGTGATGTGCCTTCACATCAGTGAATGTATTATGGCTAGCCCAAGGTTCAATTCTTTCTATACAAACCTCATTTATGTGTATTTTGCAGAAAATTCAGTTACTATCTTGACAATTCAACCACAGCTCACAACCTGACTTAAAGATTCAGTCTCCACTACTTCTTTTCTACATTAGAAACTTAATTTGGGTATCTGCAAATCAAATAAATAAAACAATGCCACAGTTGGTAGGAAGGTGTACTTGGAAGTGAAAGCTCAGAGTCAACTGTGATGCATGCATAGGCAACTCATTCAATGAGAGTACAGACAACTCTGCTAATCAGAGCATTCCTGGTGGCAATCAAGAGTCCAGATTCGTGTCTTGGTGTGGGCCTTAGTTTTAATATCACAGGCAGTTCAATATAGTGTGTGTTTCTGTTACTGTTAGAACTACACAGTAAAATAGACCCTATATTCTTTTCTCTCTTTATCTTTAATAAATCATAAATTAGTGTAACTCTTAATCTAAAGTCATAATTTGTATTTATTTATTCTTCACTAATAAGATAATTTAACACCTTTATATAGATCTCCACAGAAGAAAACAATGCAATAGTTACTTGAAAATTCTCATGGAACCATTGATGTTAAAAAGTATGCGAAAAAACTGATGGTGCTGCACCAACAAAATTTATGCATGGCAAAAAATTTGTTGAAGTTGTTAAATAACCTTAAACTCTTATTTTATGGTAATAGGTATTTCAAAATTGCCTTTCTCTTTGTTCCATGAGGCATGGAAATACCAAATCTATTATTTATTTATGTTCATCAAAACTGTCAACCTTAAAGTAATGTGATCTGTGCACACTTTCTTTCAGACCGGAGTTGGCAAAGCCTGCCTCACAGCTGTATCCTCATTGTTTATCTGGGATTCTTGACTCCGCTGTTCGTTCTACTAATGCCCAGTTTGAAGACGAGGATATTCTTCAGAGATTGGATGTGAGATTACTTGAAATGTCAAAAGGAGATACTGGCTGGGATGTTTTTACATTGGACTACCATGTTGTAGGACCAATAGGAACGGTAAGTCTTTAATATGGATTCTATTTACAGAATATGCCTGTGCTTTGCAATGGAAGTTAGAGAAGGGCCTTCATATACTACTGTTTATGAGACTTCTCTACCTCAGTTTGGCTGCGGTGGAGTAGCCGAGCGGTCTAAAGCATCTTGCTGCGGAGCGCGCGGTGGAGGTTCGAGTCCTCCCTGGGGCATGGGTGTGTGTGTGTTGTCCTTAGGTTAGTTTACCTTAGTTTAAGTAGTTTATAAGCTATGGACTGATGACCACGCAGTTTGGTCCGATAGATTTACAAACATTTGAACATTTTTTTACCTCTGTTGGTAAAAACTGAACTCCTATAGAGTCATTTGGTTAATAAATTCATTTTTACTATCCAAGAAGTCTAACATAAATGAAACCTATCGAAACAAGCAAAGAAATTCCACTGAGTTTTTAATACATAAAATGAAATAAGTAATTCCTTATATCTGAGCCATTAAATTCACACACACACACACACAAATCAAATTTTGATTAAATAAAGCCTATTATGTTGCTTCAAGATACACTCAAGTTACCTATGAAATACCTTCCAGTGGTTTTGGAGATTAGTGTGTGAGAGAAAACAAAAATTACAGACAAACATTTTAACTATGATATCCTCCATGATTGGATTTTGATGCAATAAAGCCTAACTATTGACCTATACTACACTGAAGTTACCTATTAAAATTTGTTTAGTAATTTTCAAAGGTTATAGCGTTCAGACCCAATGGTTAATGATAAAATTTAGTTAAAGTACAAAATCTTTTGTTGTCCATATTTGATTGAGGTGAAATAAGGACGATTCTGTGTTGTCCCAAGATTTGTTAAATTTATATGCGAAAACCAATGTAAATTCATCTTGTTCTTTTTCAGAGTGGTCTGTTCTGGCAAAAGGATACAGATGCAACAGTTTTAGAAATAATAATAATAACTCTAATAATAAATAAATAAATCTTTGTCATAATGTTTTCTTTTCCCACAATTCAATTTTGATGAAATGATGCCTATATGTTGAAATTGCCGCAGAGGAATGCATCTTGCATGACACGCGTGGTGAGCACAGAGTTCTCACGCTGGGCGTGGCACTGCTTCCACCTACTTGTGCCAGGCCCTCCTGTTATCTTTCCTATCGGTCACCCTCGGTCAACTCTTGTTCATTTCCGACCCCAACGGATTAGGGCATCCGAGGCCTAGGGAGTCATTCATTTTTCTTTTTGCTCCCCTGCTTGTCATGGCCCTTGCTTTGTTCCCGATGTGTCATCTATCAACTGTCCTTGATTCAGCTTTCTGAATTTAGTGAACAGCTTCAACGGCAGACTAGGTCTGGAGTCCCAACTGTGAGGAAGGTGGAAGAACCAACCTCAGACCTCTGCAGCTTCTGTACTCCATGTTAGGAGCGGCTGCAACAGGCATCTGTTCTCCATGTCAGGAGCGGCCTTTCCTTTTTGCTGGCAGTAGCTGTAAAACGCTTGGTGACAGGCTGTGTGACGAGCCAAAATTCTGCCACGTGTTTATGGAAATGTTGTCTTCAGGATCTAGTAAAAAGGCTAGGGCATTCCCCGTAGGCGACGTGCTTTGGCATGGCCTGGTCAGCGTGAGAAGTATGCACGGGTTACTGTCGCATGGGTTGCGACGGCTAAACAAGCTAGCTCTCACATCCCGTCTTGCAACACTCAATGTTGGCACCCTGTCTGGACATTACAACGAGTTAATTAAAGCCCTTGAAAACCGATGCATTGCCATATGTGCAGTTGAAGAAATACGGTGGAGCAAATTGTGACATTGGTTGCGGATACAAGCTAATGTACAATGGCACCCACAGAACAAGAAGTGGCATTGGCATTATATCATCATCCAAGTTTGACAGTTATATTTCTGAAGTGCAAAGATATGATGACCGCCTTATGAAGATCGTGTCATCGCAGATGGCAGAAGAATCCACTTTTTCAGTGCCTATGCTTCACAAACTGGTCAAGCAACTTCCATCAAAGACACCTTTTGGAAGATGCTTAAGGCAAAGACTGCTGAAGTTCCTCCAGAAGGTACATCATTATCGCTGGTGATCTGAATAGGCTTGTAGGGTGCAAAAAAGACCACCATATTGCTCACGGTGGGCATGGGTTCGGAGAAAAGAAAGACAATGGCCAGTGCATCCTCGATTTCTCAGAAGCTCATAACCTGGCAATTGCAAACACATGGTTCAAAAAGTGTGACTCCCATCTAATCACATATTATAACAGCACAAATGCTACGCAGATCGACTACATCCTTGTAAGACATCATGACCTCAAAGAGGTGCTCAACGCTAAGGTCATCCCATAGGAAACAATTGCGACACAACAGCTGCCGTCGATCTGCAAGCTACGAATAAAGCTACCAACAAACAAGCACATAGATCGCACAGGGTCTACAAAAAGTTCGAGAATAAGGAAGCTGAAATAATAGCCCAAATCATTCTGCCACCAGTTAACACTGTTGAAGAAAGCTGGCAGAAACTAAAAGAGGCCAAAAACACAAAGAAGAATTATTAAAGAGTCTGCTCATGAAGTGTTGTGCACCCCCCTGTTGCCATGTAATATATAAATATGGAAATATAAAATATCAGAATCTCGCTTGTCAACGTGATTCTATTTTCCTCCACATAAGTCTTAATATGTGAAAGATCTTGATAAAATAATTCTGATCACAGATCACAATGTTGTATTAATAAATAATTCGGGCCCTGGTCGCCTATACATAGCAACGAGAAGTTAACAAGAAAATTTTTCCTAATGACCTCTATAAAAAATGTCACATCTGAACTAATATATATCACAGAAGATTTGTCTAGGTTCGCCTTTTATCGTTTGCAGTCATTAGGTAAGGATCAGTACACAGGTAAGGCTAAGAATGGTTCACAATATTAAATGAGTTCATAATAGTTTCACATTTATACTTTTAAAATAACTAAAATGGCTAATATTTTAGTATTACTTATTCATATATTTACTGTGTTTCGTGTTTCCAATCATATGTTCTTCTATGCAGTTTCTCCAGTCCCAGCTGTTATTTTTGTACACACAAACAAAAATAATGTTTGTAAACTACCCTAAGATGGTGTTGAGATTTTCATGTATCACCTTTGTCCTGATTCCAACTTTTGGAAATAATAAATAATATTGTTCCACCCGTTCTTGTACTGGCAAACTATCGATTATGTACAGTGGTGAATATTTCTTTTGTCAAGTATTGCTCGACCATTTATTGAAAAAAAAAAAAAAAAATAAATAAATAAATAAAGAAAGAAAGAAAGAAAATTATTTCCATAAAATATTCTCTTTTTGGATATTAGTGCATTAAAGTTTTCGAGTGACTTATGGACCTAATCATAACACCCACTAGCTATCTTTTGAATTATTATTCAAAATAAAGTAAAATAAACCCTATGGCACCACCACCACTTTGATTCTTAACCATAAATTGTGATAACTGATTCAAAGCTCTGCCTCTTCAGGCGTGGGTGACTTATCAAAACTAATTTTCTGCAGATAGTATTCCCCCTTTTGTCACTCAAAAACTAAGACATCGGATACTCGATGTATTCCTTGCTAACATCACGTAAATCAAATTGACTTTAATTACTGTATAGTCACACTCCAGTAAGTATACAATGGCGCAATGAGTTTTTAATGACCTCCCAATCTTTGTATCAATAACTGCTTTTTTTATAATTACGTAGGAAAGTAAAATAGTTGTGATAAATAGTTACCAATCCTAACTTTTAGCACACGAACATTTTGTTGCTGTTTATACGACTCCCTCAGGATCATTAAACGATTCGGCCAACTAAATTATCACAAATAAAACAGTTCCCATCAGGACTGCTCATAATTACATTTCCTTTTCCCATTGGTCATGAACTAATTTGGTATCTCAGCAGTTACTTGATAAAATTTACTATCTTTTAAACAAAATGAGCGGCTTATACCACATCTATATCTATTGTAATAATAAGGGAAAAAATTATATCACTTCATTGCACCACCGTTATGGAGCCCTTTTGCTGTCTTAACTAAATGAATCCCTGGGAATATTCAATCACACTGATTGCAACTTCTAATCACTTCTAACAGAAGTTAATGAACCCATAAGCAACTTTTTTCCTTAAACATCCAGAATTACCTTTAGTTAGATCGACGTCCTATATTTCATGCGCCGATCTTTATGATTGTACCGGTAATCATTCCCTTACGGCAGCAATTTTTTCTTTTGACCAGTAAGTTAATATTTCATATACACTGAATGAGGCTTCCATTAGACGGAATGAAAATCGACAGTAATGAAATGTAATTGTGAGCAAGGAATAACATCTTTCTCCCCCTAATATTATTCTTTGCTTGCAGCCTGCGAGTTTTTAGTGGCCAGCTCTTGATGCAATAGCGCAGGATAATGGGCGCCGACGGCAGCATACTCGCGAGCCCGTCTTAGAATGGAAGGGTTGATCAGCTGAATGGCAGTTACAATTCAGTTCTACAACATTTTACACAAAAAAAAAATATTAATTTATAATAATACAATGTTGTTATGGTCTTCAGTCCGGAGACTGGTTTGATGCAGCTCTCCACCCTACTCTATCCTGAGCAAGCCTTTTCATCTCCTCATAAGAACAGCAACCCACATCCACTTGAATCTGCTTACTATATGGTCTCCCTCTGCGATTTTTCCCCCACACACTTCCCTCCAATGCTAAATTTACGATTCCCCGATGTCTAAGAATGTGTCCTACCAAGCAATCCCTTCTTTTAGCCAGGGTATGCCAAAAATTCCTTTTCTCACCAATTCTGTTCAGTACTTCTTCATTGGTTATGCGATCTACCCACCTAATCTTCAGCATTCTTCTGCAACACCACATTTCAAAAGCCTCTATTCTCTTCCTGTCCGCACTGCTTATCGTCCATGTTTCACTCCCGTACAAGGCAACACTCCACACAAATACCTTCAGAAAAGACTTCCTTACACTTAAATTAATATTCGATGTTAGCAAATTTCGCTTTTTCAAAAATGCTTTTCTTCCCATTGCCATTCTGCATTTTATATCCTCTGTGCTGCGACCATCAGATGTTATTTTACTACCCAAGTAACAAAACTCATCTACCACCTTCATTGTTTCGTTACCTAATCTAATTCCTTCAGCATCGCCCGATTTTCTAAGACTGCATTCCATTATTTTTGTTTTGCTCTTGTTAATGTTCATTTTATATGCTCTCTTCAACACACTGTCCATTCGATTCAACTGCTCTTCCAGGTCCTTTGCTGTCTCTGACAGAATTACAATGTCATCAGCAAAACGCAATGTTTTTATTTCTTCCCCCTGTACTTTAATCCCTATTCCAAAATTTTCCTTGCTTTCTTTCACCTCCTGCTCGATGTACAAATTGAATAACATCGGAGAAAGGCTACAACCCTGTCTTACTCCCTTCCCAACTGATGCTTCCCTTTCATGCCCTTCGAGTCTAATTACTGCGGTCTGGCTTTTGTACAAGTTGTAAATAACTCTCCTTTCCCTATATTTTACCCCTGCTGACTTCAGAATTTGAAAGAGTGTATTCCAGTCGACATTGTCAAATGCTTTCTCCAAATCTACAAAAGCTAAAAATGTAGGTTTGCCTTTCCTTAATCTATCTTCTAAGATAAGACGTAAAGTGAGTATTGCCTCCCGGGTTCCTATGTTCCTCCTGAATCAGGAGCTTCTACCAGCTTTTCCATTCTCCTGTAGATAATTCGTGTTAAAATTTTGCAACCATGACTTATCAAACTGATGGTTCTGTAATTTTCACACCTGTCTGCGCCTGATTTCTTTGGAATGGGGGTTATTACATTTTTCTTAAAGTCTGAGGGTATTTCGCCTGTCTCGTAAATCCTACACACCAGTTCAAATAGTCTTGTCATGGCTGGCTCTCCCAGAGACTTTAGTAGCTCTGAGGGTATGTCATCTACTCCTGGGGCCTTGTTCCAACCTAGGTCTTTCAAGGCTCTGTCAAATTCATCTCTCAGTATAGCATCTCCTATTTCATCTTGATCTACGTCCTCTACCCTTCCTACCACATTGTCTGTAAGTTCATTTCCTTTGTAGAGCTGCTCTATGTACTCTTTCCACCTTTCAGCTTTCCCTTCTTTGCTGAGAACCGGCTTCCCATCTGAGTTCTTGATATTCGTAGAGTTGCTTTTCTTGTCCCCAAATGTCTCTTTTATTTTCCTGTAGGCGGTATCTACTTTTCCCCTTCTTATACATTCTTCTACAGATTTGCATTTGGCTTCTAGCTACTCCTGCTTAGCCATTTTGCACTTCCTGTCAATCTCATTTTTTAGTCGTTTGTACTCCATTTTGCCTGTTTCATTTACTGCATTTTTATATCTTCTCCTTTCATCAATGTTGTTGTTGTTATGGTCTTCAGTCCGGAGACTGGTTTGATGCAGCCCTCCATACTACTCTATCCTGAGCAAGCCTTTTCATCTCCTCATAAGAACGGCAACCCACATCTATTTGAATCTGCTTACTATATGCGTATCTTGGTCTCCCTCTGCGATTTTTACCCCACACACTTCCCTCCAATGCTAAATTTACGATTCCCCGATGTCTAAGAATGTGTCCTACCAAGCGATCCCTTCTTTTAGTCAGGGTATGCCAAAAATTCCTTTTCTCTCCAATTCGGTTCAGTACCTCTTCATTAGTTATGCGATCTACCCACCTAATCTTCAGCATTCTTCTGTAGCACCACATTTCAAACGCCTCTATTCTCTTCCTGTCCACACTGCTTATCGTCCATGTTTCACTCCCGTACAAGGCAACACTCCACACAAATGCCTTCAGAAAAGACTTCCTTACACTTAAATTAATATTCGATGTTAGCAAATTTCTCTTTTTCAAAAATGCTTTTCTTCCCATTGCCATTCTGCATTTTATATCCTCTGTACTACGACCATCGCATGTTATTTTACTACCCAAGTAACAAAACTCATCTACCACCTTCATTGTTTCGTTACCTAATCTAATTCCTTCAGCATCGCCTGATTTTCTAAGACCGCATTCCATTATTTTTGTTTTGCTCTTGTTAATGTTCATTTTATACCCTCTCTTCAACACACTGTCCATTCCATTCAGCTGCTCTTCCAGGTCCTTTGCTGTCTCTGATAGAATTACAATGTCATCAGCAAAACGCAATGTTTTTATTTCTTCCCCCTGAACTTTAATCCCTATTCCAAATTTTTCCTTACTTTCCTTCACCGCCTGCTCAATGTACAAATTGAATAATATTGGAGAAAGGCTACAACCCTGTCTTACTCCCTTCCCAACTGATGCTTCCCTTTCATGCCCTTCGAGTCTAATAACTGCGGTCTGGCTTTTGTACAAGTTGTAAACAATTCTCCTTTCCCTGTATTTCACCCCTGCTGACTTCAGAATTTGAAAGAGTGTATTCCAGTCAACATTGTCAAAAGCTTTCTCCAAATCTACAAAAGCTAAAAATGTAGGTTTGCCTTTCCTTAATCTATCTTCTAAGATAAGACGTAAAGTGAGTATTGCCTCCCGGGTTCCTACGTTCCTCCTGAATCCAAACTGATCTTCCCCGAGGTCAGCTTCTACCAGCTTTTCCATTCTCCTGTAGATAATTCGTGTTAAAATTTTGCAACCATGACTTATCAAACTGATGGTTCTGTAATTTTCACACCTGTCTGCACCTGTTTTCTTTGGAATGGGGATTATTACATTTTTCTTAAAGTCTGAGGGTATTTCGCCTGTCTCATACATCCTACACACCAGTTCAAATAGTCTTGTCATGGCTGGCTTTCCCAGAGACTTTAATAGCTCTGCGGGTATGTCATCTACTCCTGGGGCCTTGTTCCGACCTAGGTCTTTCAAGGCTCTGTCAAATTCATCTCTCAGTATAGTATCTCCTATTTCATCTTCATCTATTTCCTCTTCCCTTCCTACAACATCGTCTCTAAGTTCATTTCCTTTGTAGAGCTGCTCTATGTACTCTTTCCACCTTTCAGCTTTCCCTTCTTTGCTGAGAACTGGTTTCCCATCCGAGTTCTTGATATTCGTAGAGCTGCCCTTCCTGTCCCCAAACGTCTCCTTTATTTTCCTGTAGGCGGTATCTACTTTTCCCCTTCTTATACATTCTTCTACAGATTTGCATTTGCCTTCTAGCCACTCCTGCTTAGCCATTTTGCACTTCCTGTCAATCTCATTTTTTAGTCGTCTGTACTCCATTTTGCCTGTTTCATTTACTGCATTTTTATATTTTCTCCTTTCATCTATTAAATTTAGTATTTCCTGTGATATCCAAGGACTTTTTGTTGGTCTTGCCTTCCTACCTATTTTGTCCTCTGCTGCCCTCACTATTTCGTCTCTCAATGCTACCCATTCCTCTTCTACTGTTTTATTTCCCCCTGTTTCTGTCAATTGTTGCCTAAATCT
Source organism: Locusta migratoria (assembly GCA_026315105.1). Classification (NCBI taxonomy): domain Eukaryota; kingdom Metazoa; phylum Arthropoda; class Insecta; order Orthoptera; family Acrididae; genus Locusta; species Locusta migratoria. The sequence goes on from CM048745.1 coordinate 566,333,654, forward strand.
CCCTCTGAAATTCTCCAGAACTTCAGTTTCCTTCAATCTATCTAAGTCCCATCTCCTTATTTTCCTACCTTTTTGTAGTTTCTTCAGTTTCAGCCTACAGTTCATAACCAACAAGTTATGGTCAGAGTCTATATCTGCCCCTGGGTATGTCTTGCAGTTTAGGACCTGGTTCCGGAATCTATGTCTTACCATTATAAAATCTATCTGATACCTTCCTGTGTCTCCTGGTCTCTTCCACGTATACAACCTTCTTTTGTGATTCTTAAACCACGTGTTTGTTATGATTAAATCATGTTCCGTGCAAAATTCTACCAGGCGACTTCCTCTTTCATTCCTCCTGCCCAGTCCATATTCGCCTACTATTTTTCCTTCTCTTCCTTTTCCTACTACCGAATTCCAGTCTCCCATCACAATTAAGTTTTCCTCTCCCTTAACTGTCTGAATAATTTCCCCTAGCTCCTCATATATTTCTTCGATCTCCTCATCATCGGCAGAGCTAGTTGGCATATAAACCTGTACTACTGTTGTCGGTGTTGGCTTCGTATCTATCTTGACAATGATAACGCGATCACTGTGCTGCTCATAGTAGTTTACCCGCATTCCTATTTTCTTATTCATTATCAGTCCTACTCCTGTGATACCCCCAATTGATTTTGTATTTATAATCCTGTACTCACCTGACCAGAAATCCTGTTCATCCTGCCACCGAACTTCACTAATCCCCACTATATCTAACTTCAACCTATCCATTTCCCTTTTTAAATTTTCTAATTTTCCTACCCGATTAAGGGATCTAACATTCCACGCTCCGATCCGTAGAATGCCAGTATTGTGCTTCCTGATGACAACATCCTCCTGAGTAGTCCCCGCCCGGAGATCCGAATGGGGGACTATTTTACCTCCGGAATATTTTACCCGAGAGGATGCCATCATCATATGTTCATACAGTAGAGCTGCATGTCCTCGGGAAAAGTAGCGGCTGTAGTTTCCCCTTGCTTTCAGCCGTTCGCAGTAGCTGTGTGGCAAAGCCACATTAGCTGATGTTACAAGGCCAGCTCAGTCAATCATCCAGACTGTTGCCCCTGTAACTACTGAAAAGGCTGCTGCCCCTCTTCAGGAACCACACGTTTGTCTGGCCTCTCCACAGATACCCCTCCGCTGTGGTTGCACCTACGGTACGGCTATCTGCATCGTTGAGGCACGCAAGCCACCCCACCTCGGCAATGTCTGTGGTTCATGGGGGTGGTTCATCAATTAAATCTAGTATTTCATCAATTAAATCTAGTATTTCCTCTGATATCCAAGGATTTTTTGTAGGTCTTGCCTTCCTACCTATTTTGTCCTCTGCTGCCTTCACTATTTCATCTCTCAATGCTACCCATTCCTCTTCTACTGTTTTATTTCCCCCTGTTTCTGTCAATTGTTGCCTAAATCTCCCTCCGAAATTCTCCAGAACTTCAGGTTCCTTCAATTTATCTAAGTCCCATCTCCTTATTTTCCTACCTTTCTGCAGTTTTTTCAGCTTCAGCCTACAGTTCATGACTAACAAGTTGTGGTCAGAGTCTATATCTGCCCCTGGGTATGTCTTGCAGTTTATAACCTGGTTCCGGAATCTATGTCTTACCATTATAAAATCTATCTGATACCTTCCGGTGTCTCCTGGTCTCTTCCATGTATACAACCTTCTTTTTTGATTCTTAAACCAGGTATTTGTTACGATTAAATCATGTTCCGTGCAAAATTCTACCAAGCGACTTCCTCTTTCATTCCTCCTGCCTAGTCCATATTCACCTACTATTTTTCCTTCTCTTCCTTTTCCTACTACCGAATTCCAGTCTCCCATCACAATTAAGTTTTCCTCTCCCTTAACTGTCTGAATAATTTCCTTTAGCTCCTCATATATTTCTTCGATCTCCTCATCATCGGCAGAGCTAGTTGGCATATAAACCTGTACTACTGTTGTCGGTGTTGGTTTCGTATCTATCTTGACAATGATAATGCTATCACTGTGCTGCTCATAGTAGTTTACCCGCATTCCTATTTTCTTCTTCATTATCAGTCCTACTCCTTTGATACCCCCAACTGATTTTGTACTTATAATCCTGTACTCACCTGACCAGAAATCCTGTTCATCCTGCCACCGAACTTCACTAATCCCCACTATATCTAACTTCAACCTATGCATTTCCCTTTTTAAATTTTCTAATTTTCCTACTCGATTAAGGGATCTAACATTCCACGCTCCGATCCGTAGAATGCCAGTATTGTCTTTACTGATGACAACATCCTCCTGAGTAGTCCCCGCCCGGAGATCCGAATGGGGGACTATTTTACCTCCGGAATATTTTACCCAAGAGGATGCCATCATCATATGTTCATACAGTAGAGCTGCATGTCCTCGGGAAAAGTAATGGCTGTAGTTTCCCCTTGCTTTCAGCCGTTCGCAGTAGCTGTGTGGCAAAGCCACATTAGCTGATGTTACAAGGCCAGCACAGTCAATCATCCAGACTGTTGCCCCTGTAACTACTGAAAAGGCTGCTGCCCCTCTTCAGGAACCACACGTTTGTCTGGCCTCTCCACAGATACCCCTCCGCTGTGGTTGCACCTACGGTACGGCTATCTGCATCGTTGAGGCACGCAAGCCACCCCACCTCGGCAATGTCTGTGGTTCATGGGGGTAGAACATGTGCAGCTTCTGTAACGGGAAATTTTAATTTTTTTTTTTTTTTTTTTTTTTTTTTTTTTTTTTACAACTCGCTACATGATATCCCAAGGTCGCTACAACTTATTGCGACAGATAAATACTTTATTCTTCATTGCTTATTAGGAAAAAGCGATTTATTTGTCAATAATACAAATGACAAATAAATCGCCTTTTCCTAATAAGCAATGAAGAATAAAGTATTTATCTGTCGCAATAAGTTGTAGCGACCTTGGGATATCATGTAGCGAGTTGTAAAAAAAATTTAAAATTTCCCGTTACAGAAGCTGCACATGCAATTCTTGGGACTACAAAACCAGGACAATTGAGGATCAACAGAGATACGTGTCTTTGGAATGACACCGTCAAAAATACGGTACACACCAAGAAACAATTTTACCACAAGTTTTTTGCTGATAAAACTCCGAATCGATTGAATTCTTCCAGTACAGCTCGTAGCTGTGCAAAGAAGGTTATAGCAGCAACCAAATCCTCGTGTTTTACATATCTATACACAAAATTTGATATATGTGAAGGAGAGCGGGACTTACATCGACTCGCTAAAGCAAGATATCACAATTCGGAAGATGTACATCGGTTCTACGGAGTTAATGATGAGACCGGTAATCTGCTACATGACTGGGAGAAGGCCAGAGAAAGATGGCACAGCTATTTCAAGAAGATCTCCACAGAAGAATTTCCCCAACCACTAATACCCACCAGCCATGCTGTTGAAGGGCCCATAAGAAAAATTGTGGTTGAAGGGGTGAAGATTGTTCTGAGGAAAATTAAGCCTGGGAAAGCCACCAGCCCAAATGATCTTCCAGCAGAGTTATGGAGTTCCCATTATTGGAAGGCAGCCAAATGTTTAATGGAACTTTTCAACAAGGTCATTGAGGGAAAAACACCAACTGATTGCAAACATCATTGTAACTATCTTTATGAAGGGAAATCCTGCTGAGTGCACAAATTACCGTCCAATTCGATTTCTCTGGACCAAATGATCTGTGAATCTCACAGATTTCCAGAAACCAAGCTGCATTTGTGAAGTACTGCAGCATAATTGATGTGATTCGTGTCGTAAGACTCTTAGTAGAGAAACATCATGTGAAAGCAAAGTCGGTGCATTTAGCATTCCTGGACCTTGAAAAGGCCTTTGATTGGGTACCACACAGTCTCATCTGGCTAACACTGTGACAGCATGACGTGCCAGAGCAACTTAAGCAACTTATTAACTGGGTACAGTTGCTTTATGCACAGTCAGGAAGCTATGTCCGCACAACTTTAGGACTATCCAAGGAGTTCCCTATCACATTCAGCGTCCACCAAGGTTCTGCTCTATCACCACTTCTGTTCATTCTCATAATAGACAATGTGACAGTTGACCTGCACTGGCCATTACCATGGATCCTACTTTATGCTGATGACACGAAGCTGGCAGCAGAAAGCAAGCTTGATTTGCAGAGACAAATCCAAGAATGGGGTGATCAGTTGAAGCAACATGGCTTGCATCTTAACGTGAAGAAAACAGAGTATGTGATGTCAGATCATGATTAATGGTGAACATCTGACTTGTGTGAATAAGTTTAAGTCCCTTGATTTTTTAATATTGTGGTTCTGTCCACGTCTTGATTACTTTGCGGGTGGTTGGCCACTCCTGCTGTCATTCATATAATTTGTATTTATCTCATTTAATGTGGTTATACATAACCGTTATCATGAAATGTGATGTTTAATACTAGTTATGTCACATCCCTTTCCCCTCATTTTTTATCAGCCACTCATAGTGTTGAATGTAGATAGCTAACTGCAGCATACATTTTCAGCTCATCTTGTAGGCAATGTGGCCCAATGTCTGTCTCTTTCTGACACAGTGATAGTCGTGTGATTATTCACTTATGTATAGCAGGGTGATTCATAATTGAAATTTGTTGTGTTCAAGAATGGTAAAACAACAAGGCTTGAGCACTGAATAAGTTAACTGGAAACAAAAATCCTTTCCAAACATAACACAAATTCTTGAAACAAACACAATACAGTCTTTTTCTATAACAACTGCATGGAGACAGAGAGCACAGCGATGACTCCACTCAGAAACAGGCCTTACTCCACGTAGTGGCATATGCTTACACGCTGCAAAGGGAGCGCAGGACTCAGCGGTTGACATACAATTCCTGGCAGCATGACAAGCCACTTGGTGGTTTGGCCTAGTGTAATTAGCTGGATATTACTTACCATGTAGATGCTGTTTGTAATAGTCAAGAGGACTGTGGATGGAGGAGTGAAGTTGTGCCTACATGGAGAGCAGACAATGATCTGCCTTGTGACATCCACTATGCGGATCATCTGGAGAGACTGCGGAAGACGTGGTGACAGAAGAGACCACGAGCTCGGGCAGAAGGGGCGGCTGTGCAGAGTTCATACCCATGGTTGTCTCTATGGAGGAAGGTGAAAGCTGCAAGGAAGACAGCTGAGGGTGTAAAGGCATAGGTGGAACTTGCATTGAAGGTTGGATCCCTCAGATCTGAAATTTTACAGACCAGTCTGTCTAATTAACTCACTGGGAAAGGTCCTAGAGAAGCAACTGTATGGGCATTTATAATTACACAGAGGACTCTGAGGTTTAAACATACACAATTTTGATGTTAGGCAAGGGAAACCAATGGAGGATGCAATCAATAGTGCATTAGGATTTGTACAAAATTCAACATGAAGATACACAATCACAATCATGATGGATTTCGCAGGTGTAACTGATAACGTATGGTGGTGAGCCATATTCGCACTGGGGAAGCTTTGACTGTATTTTTATTTCGCCCAGCAACATCGAGTGTCCAAAGTACAGAGCTAATTTCACTCAGTAAAATGTATGGATAGCTAAAACACTAAGAAAGTAGTTGCAGTTAAAGGTGCAAATGGTTTGTTCAACTTTCAGAAAAGCTACAGACGTGTTTCACTTGAAAAGAAGAAATGAACATTTCAACCAACTCGAGAAGTACAAGCAAATGAGTCGACTGACTAGAATGTTTTCATTTAGTTATTGTTTTTGTGTCCCAGATATTGTCAACAGATAACAGGGTATGTTAACTTCAATTTTCAGTCCTCCAGTATTTTGAAACATAATGGTAAATTTCTTTTGTATGTGACAGTGTATTTATATGAGTATATTATAAAACATATTTTTTGAATGGGAGGTTTAAATTCTGTCTGTTGTCTGTAATTACTGGAATTCAAAAGGACCATTTTACCTTAACAGAGAAGTAATGTTCATTAATAAGTTTAATATGTTTTTAAATTTATATGTAGGTATCTGGGATTGGTTTTTTCAAATGTCTGTCTAGGTGTGTTTGCGTTTGGATGTGTGTGTGTGTGTGTGTGTGTGTGTGTGTGTGTGTGTGTGTGTGTGTGTTTATCTTCCTTTTTTTCCCCTAAGGTAAGTCCTTCCACTCCTGGGATTAGAATGACTCCTTCTCCACTTCCTTAAAACCCATATCCTTCCCTTTCTCCTCTCCTTTCTTCCTCTTTTCCTGAAGAAGCAACCAACGGTTGCGAAAGCTTGTATATATGTGTGTGTGATTTTATTTGTGTCTGTCGATGAGCCTGTCCTTTGGGTAAGTCATCCATTTTCTATTTTTTATATTTATCTGTATACACAAGTTGTTTGAAGTTCTACCTCTTAGGAAGTAAAATAATCCATGAAACCAGCATGTACGACATAAATATCATAACATGTACATCTACATACATACTCCGCAATCCACTGTAAGGTGTGTGGCAGAGGGTACATTGTACCACTATTAGGCATTTCCTTTCTTGTCCCACTCCCAAATAGAACGATGGAAAAAAAAAAAGAATGCCTCCATACGAGCCCTAATTTCTCTTATCTTGTCTTTGTGATCATTACGTGAAATGTAAGTAGGCGGCAGGAAGATCATACTACACTCACCTTTGAATTCCGGCCCCTAAATTTCCTCAACAGTAATTCACAAAAAGAATGTTGCCTTTCCTCCAGTGATTACCAATTGAGTTCCTGGAGCTTTTCCGCTACACTCGCACATTGGTCGATTGGTTGAACCTACCAGTAATAAACCTAGCTGCTCGCCTCTGAACTGCTTCTATGTCTTTCTTTAAACTGATCTGGTGCGAGTCCCAAACACTTGAGCAATACTCAAGACGTGGTCACACAAGCATTTCAAACGCGGTCTCCTTTACAGATGAAGTACATCATCCCAAAATTCTCCGAATAAACCGAAGTCGGCTGTCCGCCTTACTTACAACTGTCCTTACATGTGTTCATTCCATTTCATATCACTCTGCAATGTTACGCCTAGATATCTGAACGACATAACTGCATCAAGAAGCTCACTACTAAAGCTGTATTTGAACATTATGGGATTGTTTGTCCTACTCATGCACACGACCTTAAATTTTTCTACAGAGCTAGCTGCCATTCTTCGCACCAACTAGAAATTTTGTCTAAGTCACCCTGTATGCTATTACAGTCAGTTAAAGACAATAACCTCCTGTGCACCACAGCATCATCAGCAAACAGCCATAAATTAAAAGCTACTCTGTCCATCAGATCATTTATATAGACAGAAAATAATAGCGATCCTATCACACTCGCCTGGGGCACGCCAGACTATACACTTGTCTCTGATGAACACTCACTGTCGAGAACAACATACTGCATTCTATAACTTAGGAAGTCTTCCAGCTAGTCACAAATCTGTAAACCTATTCCATATGCTCATATCTTCGATAGCAGTCTCCAGTGTGGCACTGCATCAAACACCTTTTTGAAATCGAGAAAAACACAATCTGCCTGATGTCCTTCATCCATGGCTCGCAAGATGTCATGTGAGAAAAGGGCAAGCTGAGTTTCACATGAACAATGTTTCCTAAAACCGTGCTGATTCGTAGAAAGAAGCTTTTCCGTGTCGAGGAAATTTAGTATATTCTAACTGAGAATATGCTCCAAAATTCTACAGGAAACTGATGTCAACAATATTGGTCTGTAATGATGTGGGTCAGATCTCTTTCCTTTCTTATAAACACGAGTTACCTATGCTTTTTTTCCAATTACCACGAACTTTTCAGTGAATTAAAGACTTGTGATAAATGCAAGCTAAGTAAGGAGCCAGTGTCGCACCTTTTAGCTTTCTCAGCTGCTTGTCTACACCGGAAATACCTATTACTATGTCCTCCATTTCGGAGTTAGTACATTGATCAAATGATAGTTCATTTGTGCAGTCCTCCTGTGTAAAAGATTTCTTAAAGGTTAAATTTAGAACTTCAGCTTTCCATTTTCTTTCTTCTATTAATGTCCCGGAATGATCAATGAGTGACTCAATAGTGGGATTTTACCTGCTTATCGACTTTACATAGGACCAGAATTTTTTTGGGTTCTCGGAAAGAACTTGTGCTAAGGTAAGACTGTGGTAATTATTGTATTCTGAGCGCATCGATCTTTTTATAGATGCACAAATCTCTACTAAGTTTTGCCTGTCATCATTTGTATATTCTTTTTTTTTTTTTTTTTTTTTTTTTTTACCGAGAGTGCAACCACGGTGGATCTTTCCCATATTTAATCGACTTTATGGGCACATATTTCTGTAACCCTTTATTTACAATGCTTTTAAATTTAGTCCACAATTCCTCTACATCGATTGTACTAGAACTAAATGATGAACATTCATTTTCTAAGTGCAATCCTAACAATTGCTTATCGCTCTTCCTAAGAAAAACATGTTCCTAACCTTCTTGATTGGTTTAGTAACTTCTAGCCTTCTCTGGTAGCATTCTGCAATAAAATTTCAGTATGCAAACCATGCCATATTGAATAAAATTTCCTAGCTTTTAACACCAACATTGCAATTGTCATCAGGAGTTAAAATTATTGTTTGCTGCACAAGTGTATTGTGAGGATACTTTTGCAACTCGCCATAAATATGTCACTAGACAGGCATGTAAAATAGATAATCACACTTGCACAATTTCAGGCACACCAGCTGGTACTGCACTCGTGTGCCTGTGTGATTGTATAAATGTGTGTGTGTGTGTGTGTGTGTGTGTGTGTGTGTGTGTGTGTGTGTGTGTGTGTGCTCTTTTCTGACAAAGACTATGGCCATGACTATAGCTTTGTGACTTTTTGCATAACTGACTGCTGCTCAAAAATCATTTTTATGGAAAGTTGTAATCCAACCTCATAAAATTGTTGATATTCTAATCTGGACTTTCCATTGTTAGATTTTGCGTATGAAAATATGAAATGTTGTTTGTCAACAGGTTTTTGCTATGAACATGTCATCCTACCTGATGCTGTTCAATGCACTGTGGCGAGCTAAACGAATGGAATTCGTACTGAGCCTTGCCGTCAAACGGCAGTTAACAGCTGCTAAACAGATGAGATGCCTGCCTGGAATGAAGCCTTTACTGCAGAGATTACATCTTCTTATCTCTGAAATGGTACACTTTGTGCATCAAGTACAGTACTACACACTATTTGAGGTGCTGGAATGCTCCTGGGAGGCATTCAACAAGGAAGTACAACAAGCAGAAGGTTTGGATGATGTTATTAGAGCACATGATGCATTCCTGGCAACTGTTCGAGCAGGAGCATTTTTAGATGAAGGAACACAGGTGAGATTTTTGCATGCGAGTATGTTGTGATAAACTGTTTTTCTCTGTGAATATTGTATTTGTTTTATTAGGACTTGGAATGGAGTGTTAACTGCCAGGAAGATATATTTTCCAGTGTGAGCAACTTGTTTAGACTGCATGCCTCTGTATTGCTTCAGGCCATCCAACACTCCAGACACAATCCCCAGAGAACTTGTTGACATTCTACTCTCACCTTAACACAACACTTGCCATACACACAGTGAACAGGTTTGTCAGTCCCCCATTGCACCCAAACTCTGGCTTTCGGACATTTTCAAATTGTCACATCCTAAAAATCTCCCCCTCTCCTCCAGCACTCCACTAAAGCCAGAACCCAAACAAAACCCAACACCATAAACTTCGTCCCTACAGAAGTTTGTCCTATCCAAAAAATCCTACTCACCTCCATCTGTTCACTTGAGTGAAAACATTCTTTCTTACCAATCCCTCCAACATAATCTAACCTAGATCATAAGGCTTCTGAATTGCAGCCTGTTCTCATTGTTCTATTTACATTTCAATCTGGTCTTTCCATAGTTCCATTTATAATATAAATTTATAAATTCTTGTGATACTATAGACAAATTATGTAGATGAAGATTTAAATTAAAAGTTCATATACTAAATGAAATTCAAGTAAAATGAATAAGAATTAATGAATACAACAAAATAATACATGGATGAAAATATTATATGATAGAATGTAAGAAATTAAACCAAAGAACTCTGGGTCTTTATGGATGCCATGAAGTGCATAGGGTGCAGCCAGTTTCAGGTGGTAGCTCATATCAGTACCAGCAATGTGTGCTGTTTTGAATAAGAAAATATTCTCTCCAGTTTTGGGTGCCTATGTGAGGTGATAAAGACTGCCAGTCTTGCTTGGTAGATGAAGGCAAAGCTCACCATCTGCATCCTAGTTGACAGAACCAACTGACCTCCTTATGTACAGAGCCAACTGGAGGGTCTGAATCATGGGCTGAGACAGTTTTGAGTCCATGTGGACTACAGGTTCCATGACTTGTGCCATAGGGTGGTGTGTTTCCAGGCTCCATGAAATAGGCCAGGTGTCCATTATATGCAGGAAGTAGTATATGGCTAGCAGGGGCTGTGTGGCATGGACTGGGTGGTTTAGGTTAGAAGGTTACATGAACGCACAAAAAGGGTTTCAGTCTTAAAGGCTGCAGGTCATACCCAGGCGAAATGCAGATCTGGGGACCACTGGTATTGCAGTTGTTAACTCTTTAATGCATTAGACTTTTTATTTCAAGCTAAGACACTACCAAAATTAATGTATAGTGTGCATATACTGAGAAAAATATGGAAACAAATTCCTTAAAATTATTATGCACTACTAGCAACAATAATTTCATAGCTGGTCAGCTATATAGTGCACTATATGTCACTGTTATGCCTCTCATCTTTCCAGAAAGTAACTCATAATGCAACAGTAGTATGTGTCTGACTAATTATACATGGCGAAGAAGGAATACTAATGTAAACACACACACATGTTAGGAGTAATTCAATGCAGCTAACTGTCAAAATGATTCAGTAGCGCTCTGCAATTTAGAATTTCTTAGTCAGGGCTACCAGCATATGTATACAAACAGCTATAAATGAATTTGTGGTAAAATGTTGATCAGTTTAAGATATAATGGAAAAAAAATAAGGTATGTAGCTGATCAGCTACACTATGCTTTAAAGCGTTAATTATTGTAGCTGTGTAGGGAAAGTACTAGACTTCCAAGCACTAATACGAAGTATTAAAGGCGCTGAAAATGGTTAAAATCAGAGATAAGTACATCCAAAAGTTTTAGGCAGGGAAAAGCGGTGTTCAGAAAGGATAGATAAATGCAGTTGTGGTATGCTTATTGTTGTTTCAAACAGTTTATCCTGTAGTGAAATAGAAGTAGATAGCTCCTGTGAATTGGAATAGGTAAAAACTGTAGCTGACAACCAGAATAAATCTGTAATAGGTTCTTTCCACTGACCTCCACACTTGGACTGTACAATTGTTGATATGTTGAAAGAAAACATGAATCAAATATCAAACACATACCTGAAGTGTATAATTATTATTGCTGGTTACTTTAATTTACCCTTGATATATTGACAAACATACAAAGGGTTGCCTAAAATATCATCCCAAATTCTGCTGAACGCATTCCTGAATACTATTTCAAGCAATTAGTAAGAGTAAATGGTTGTGAAAATACACTTGATCTAGCAATGAATGATCATGAGTAAATAATGAGCAGGAAAACAGATACAGGTATTGATGAACATAGAGTTGCCGTAACAAGCAGGGATGGGTCGAACCCTAATTTTACCAAAGTGGATCCGAATACCAAATCTTAAATAAAACGTGCCGGATTCCGAACCCGAATCAAATCTTCTGAATCTCGAACCCAAATAATCTGTCAACACAAATACATGCATTTAAAAGAAATTACTACTCTATCACAGCCAGTGATGAAGATAAGCCTTCTAGGATGGATCCCAAATGACAATATTACAGTATAATTTAAGAAATTAAAATTTCATTTGGATTTTTATTTTAAATCTTAAGCATTTTTAATATCTCTGCCCCCTTCCCTTAAAAGAATTTTTTTTATGAAAAATTTTGAGATATATGTTGTTTATATGCTCTAAAAGATAATAATAAACTTTCTTCACTCTATTACAAACTGTTTAATTTTGATGAAATAATAATTGCATAACAAAGCCCTAGAAAGGAAATGATTGTGTAATTTTTATTTATTTATTTTTTTTTTTTTCAATGGGGAAGAATCAAAAATAAAATGTGGAAAGATAAGAAGATATTTTGGAAGTTTGAAAAATAAGTATTTTAAAAAATATGATGTGTAAATATTGAATAATTTTATAGTGACATATCATGCATTACACAAGTGACGGACAGGACATTCACACAGAGAGAAATCCGTGTTTATTCAACGTGTATGTAATTGTCATTGCCACGAAGACATTTCAGAACTGTGAAAAGTACTTAATGCACAGATTGCGCATTCCAGAAGGTTAAGCAAGGGTATTTTGTAGATTTATTTATTCTTTCAAACATTTAAGATCATGTAACTTATCTACTCAGAATTTATATTCGTAGAAGATTTAAAAACCAGTAGTAGAAGTCAGTTGTCATTCTTCATTTCTATTCCCATTCGGAATAAGAGTAATACAAATGTAAACATAAAAGTGCTACATATATTCTCCCTCGTTTGTCGTCGTCTTTCTGCTTTGTTAGGCAGACGGAATTTAAATTTGGTAGCGGTAACAGCTAATTCGGAAGATTACATGGCGTAATGTTTATATTTGTATTATTCTTAAGGCGAAGAGTGTGTGGAATTTACAAATCATGATTCATAGGAACAAACCCTTGACCCTAATAGAAAAATACGTAAGTTGTAGCACGAAGGTGAAGTTTTAGCATCAGGCATATTGACGAAACACAGGCTTGCCTGTTGGCTTTACGTAGCAGCTTTTAGACAAGTCTTCAAATGAACGGCTATTGTAGCAACACTAAACACTTACTAAATGTGAATGGAAATAAGTTTGAAACTAAAAGTATACCAATGCACTTGTTTGTCTGTATAGAGACCAGAAGAAGGGCACTCATGCGTGCAAAACCGGTCGTTAAAGTTAAAAATAAATAACCACAAGCAACTGGTTCTGCATTTCATTAATTTATAGAATATAAAACAATTTTACTAGACTTATAATACAAATTTTACGAAATGTTTATAATAGCAATTGGATACCTGTATGGTAATTCTGAATCGCCATCAGTTGAGTCCTTGTTATTCAGTTCCTTCATGCTACAGAGCATCATCCCTTGTACAATCTTAGTGCATTTGATATTGAAAATTTTTAAATGCCTGTTACAAAATCTGATTTGAACCCAGTTCCATGTATCTTCATTCCATTGGACACTTGCACCTTTTACACGACCCGTTGCTGTCAGCTGTCTGTCATTTTATGAAGGCAGTCGGTAACCTTAAACAATTTATTGAAACAGATGTCAAGTGGTTGCTGGATTGACAACATTCTGCCTGGATGGTGCACTATTAGAACTTTTGTTCCACATAATACATAACTTTCTTCTTGAAATCCTAGTGCTTCATTACGGTTCACATACCCCAGGATATCAAAAAATTTGACGAGACAAAATGTGAAATCAGAATGAGGCAACTCTTGCAAGAATCCTATAGCCTTATGTAGTGTTGGTATTTAGGTAAAAAAAATTATTTTTGTTGCTACTAATATTTGAAAGGCTGCTACAGTTGAAGTTGAGTAATACTAAAGTTCTGTTTCCTTTGTTGGATGGTGTATTAAAATTCAATAGCTGAAAATAAAAAGGAAATTAGACTAGTCTCTTATTATTATTATTATTATTTTCATGAGCACAAAAGTTTTAGCACCAGTATTTATATTTGCGCCTGTAAAGGAAGCCTATGTAGCACTGCTTGTATTAGATGGGAAAAGTTACTTTTGGCGGTTCCTAACACCATTTTTCAGAACTTTGTTTGCTTTGTACTCTATTTAAATCGCAGGCCGTTTTTTGGGTCCCAAAAACCAGAAAAAAGTGTGACATAGATTCGGGTAAATACAATAGATTGTTTTCACAATGGCCACGCAACTGTGTAAGTTTTGTAGTGGTTTCACTTGAATAAATTTAAAGTGAGATTGGTTTGTCTTATGATGTCACATCTTTCTGCAGATCTGTGGAAAATAACATAAATAATGCAAAGGAAAGTCCACTGTTATGCAAAGTAAACTAAAACATTTGTAACTGAAGGTTTGCAAATAACACTTTCAATTCGGGATTTGGTAGTATTTAGCCATTATGCATTGAATCCCGAATCTGAAGCCTTGTGCCAGATTCGGCGAATAATGGATTCAGCTGAACCACTCGGATAAAACTCTAGTAACAAGACTGAATATTGAAATTCCCAAAGCCCCCAAAAGTAAACTAAAAATATATCTATTCAGAAGAGCAGATTAAACAGTAAGTCTTCACTCTTTTGAAATTAAGAATGAGAGTATAGATCAGATGAGGCTTAAATTCAAAGAAATAGCATCAACAGTGATTGAGGGATTTATACAAAAAATTAACAAAAGAGGGACAGAACACTATTGCAAAAACAATAAATAGAGCATTCAGATCCAAACAAGCACAAAATCCAAAAATTCATTGCGTGCTTCAAAGCAAATAGCTTGTAATATTGTCCTCAACAAGGCCCCGTCTCATAATTTGGTCAATCCAAAGAAATTCTGGTAAAGTGCACTAGGTGCAAGATAAGATCAGTGCCTCCACTGTGCATAGCTATAGTGATGCTACTAATAACAGTATTGCTAAAGAATAGTTACCAAACACAAATTTCTGAAATACTTTCACTAAATAATAAGTAGTAAACACTCCAGAATTCGAATCAAGAAAAATTGCCAGTATGCATAAGTTAAAAATAGATATCCTTAGATTAGGAAAGCAAGTTACATCACTTAACAAAAGCAAGTCTTGCAGTCCAAATTGTATACCAATTAGGTTCATTTCAGAGTATGGTTATGCAATAGCTCCATACATCTATTGTATAAAATCACTCTTTCAGTGGAACTTGCAGACCCAAACACTGGAAAGTAGCATTCCAGTGTTCAAGAAAGTCACTGATAGTAATCCATAACCCTAGATTCATGTATCATTGTGATTGATTTGCAACAGGATTTTGGAACATCTACTTTGTTCGAACATTATGAATCACCTCAAACAGAATTACCTGAACATGGATTCAAAAAGTATCACTCTTGTGAAACACATCTAGCTCTTTCCTCACACATTGTGATGACTGCTATCAACATGGATTATTGAATCAATTCCATATTTTTAGATTTCTAGAAGCCTTTATACACATAATCTCAATTGGCTTCTAATCAGATTGCTTGCCCATGGAAAACTGTCTCAATTGTGAAGTTGGATTTGTTATTTCCTGTCAGAAATGACATAGTTCGTAGTAATTGAAGGAAAGCCATCAAGTAAAACAAAAATGTTATCTAGCGGTCCCCGCAGAAGTGTTACAGGGCCCCTGCTGTTCCTCATTTCATAAGGATTTAGAAGCCAATCTGAGCAGTCTGTTGAACTTCTTTACATGATAAATCAGTTAAATCTAAGGCACTAAACTCAACTAAATATCTAAGAATGACAATCAATCACAAACAACTTTGATTGTAAAGAACATATAGAAAATGTAATGAGCAAAGCAAACCAGAGGTTGCATTTCATTAACAGAACACTTAAAGCTTGCAGCAAATTTCACTAAAGAGACTGCCTACACATTTGTTGGTTCTGTGTTGGAGTATTGTTGTGCAGTGTGGTATCCTTGCCAGATGGGACAGTTAAACTACATTGAAAAAGTTCAGAGAAGGGCAGCTCATTTTGTATTATTGCAGTACAGTTAAGAGAGTGTCACAGAAATGATTTACACATTTGAGTGGAAATTATTAAAAGAAAGGTGTTATTTGTTACGGCAAGATCTATTTATGAAATTTCTTTCACCAACTTTCTCCTTCTATCTTGTTGGCACCCACCTACATATACAGGCATGGCCATCAGGATAAAATAAATCACACATAAAATGAGAAAATTTGGGTGTCTGCACTATAAGGGAATGTACTGGTAGGGAAATAGTCTTAAAGCAGTTCAAAGAACCCTCTGTCGGGTACTTAAATGTGAATTGCAGAGTCGCTGTGTAGATGTAATTCCAAAGAAATGTTGTAATCATAAGCACAAGGATTTCAAATTTAAAAAAATGCACTTGCATGTTGTACGGCCCATTTTAGGTTCTGTAGTTTTATGATTATTTGAAAATATTTTGAATAAAAATAATAATAAATTATAAACATTACATTTACTTTTTTACTATTGTGATAATATCTAAGCACTCAACATGTAATATTCTCTCTGACCGTATTTTAACAAACAGCCAAATTATTTGAGTTTAGTTTTGGCAAACATACTCTTTTTTCCTTTAATTTTTATCTCTTTAAAATATTATTTTAATGCCTCTCCCCTATTGTCATTATCTTATTCTGTTAAAATATTGTCACATGTCTTTCTGTGTTGCCTGTACTGGTTTACGTTAAATCAAGTAAGAGTCAAATCATTATTATATTTCTGAAACTGTGCAAGTTATGGAAATAATACAACAGAGCAAATTTGTAGAGAATTTACTCCTTTACAAATTCATTTATTCAATTTTTGTGTCAGATGAACAGTTAAGCCATTATTTTCATTTACATTTTGAGCTGTCAAATAGTGATCCCAAATGCTCACTACTAGTGTTACTACCATAATCTAAACTAGGCCAAAAAGTATAACGGGAACCAAAGTTTTAGGTTATGGAAAAGTTAGTACAGTGCATACAATAGTGTGATGAAGTAGGATAAATAAAAAATTGAATTTGAACCAGTTAATTTAATAAATCTTCATGGCAAAAACAGTCATTCACTTGTGAATAATAAAAGGTTTATTAAAACCCCTTGACCTATGTTGTAATGGTTATAAAATTATCTTCACGAGGATTGCACACTCATTTCGTGAAGTAAGGTCTACACAGTTTTTTCACTTCCCTACATCAGTTAACAAATGTTCTACACTTTATAAAAGCTTTTATAAGCACTGAAATATATCAAGGAGTGTTTAAATAAATCTTTTAGTGTTTGTGACTGATTTTGTTGTTTTGCATTCTACAGGATGATTCTGTATCTCCAGTTGCTGCACCCTGACAATAATAATAATAATAATAATAATTGCATTAAAATATCCATAAGTCATTTCAAGAAATATCTGAAAGTAATACTTAAAGTAGGCTACCTGACAGGAATTTGTCCCACAACCTTTTACACATCATGCATGTGTTTGACATGTCTTCTGTCTGTATTACCTCTCCAGTTTAAAGGCTGTAGACCAGTTTTGGAAAACCTCTCAGGAGGGATTCATACATTTAAATAAGCTCATGGGCCATATCGTCTTATAGAGTAACACACCTTTTTCTGATACAAAATGCCAACAAATTACCCCTAAAAACCTACATTTTGTAATGTACATTCATTTTTGTCTACCACATTTCATATGTTTTGTGTGTCTTGAATATTATTTATTCACTCTTCAATGTTTTACAATAGCTCATGCACTCTCACAAGAATTTCTTCCGCTGGCTGGATTGAAAGCAGCCACGGGCCCGATCCACTCCACAGACTACTAGTTGCCCATTAGTGCTTTAAATTCTCACACAAAATTCTGAATGTTTCTTTTTTGATAACTCAGAAATGAGGACCCACCAGGTTCATAAGTAAAAATATCAAATGAAATTGGTTAAGAAAGAGCTTTTAATCAATATGTGTAGCTAGTTCATTATCTTACAAATTATTCGCCAGTTTAGTATTCCCAAAAATTAAATTACAATGGTTAGTATTTAATAATGGAAGGGCCAGGCTGGAATTCAACAATATAATGGAGATAGTTTACGACTCACTGCAAAGATGTACGACAAGCTGTGACAGGCATATAAAAAAACACATTCACACATACAACACTTAAGCTATCGGCCAATAGCTTTCGTCAGGAAAGAGAGCGCACACACACACACACACACACACACACATACACTTCACAGCCACATAACCATCATCTCCAGCAGCCAGATGGTTGTGTGACTGTGAAGTGCGATTGTGTGACTGTTGTCTTTTCTGGTGGAGGCTAATGGCTGTTAGTTTGTGTGTTAGATGTGTGAGAGTATAGTTAATATGCGTGTCGCAGCTCTTTGTACGCCTTTGCGGTGATGTGTAAACTATCCTCATTATGCTGTCGAATGGACGGTATTTCATCTACTAGAAATTTTATCAGTTATTAATTTTTTATGAACAATACATTCATTTTATTACAACTGTCTCAAAATTATTAATCGAATACTGTTCCACTTTGTTTTCAGAGCTTGGCAGCCCAACTGCGCTCTGTCTACGACTTGATGCTGCAGCTGCAGGGCCTAGAAGAACAGCTTCATGATAGAGCATCAGTAGAACTGGAAGCTCGTAAGGAATATGAGAAACTGGTAGAAAAATGTGGCACAAATATAACAATGGAGGAAAGAGAATCTACACGTGTTAATGAGTTTACTAATAAATACCTACCTCACATGCGAACTCAACTGAGTGTGCTGGCAAAAAGTTATCAGGTAACATATTTTGGGATTGATGATGGACAAGAACTCATTTTCTGGTCCTATCGGATAATCTTAGTTATTAAAATTAAGATTGATTTAGCCAATTATATTACAGTTGTAATTTGCTTATAAGGGAATTGAATTTCCATGTTCATCTTAGTCAATATGACTAAAAGTGTGTAGTTCACTAAAAACACGCTATTCATTAGGTTGTTTCAACATCTACCTTTGTCAGATCTGTAATTGGATAAAGGGAACATACCTAGTAGCTGGTGTTTTCTATACAACATTAAACTCCAAAGAAAGTTTTTAAAATTACAAAACTTAATGCAGTTTGTAATTTTTTTAACTCATGTAAAATCTGAAATTGCAGCACAAATTTTAGAGTTAATATTAAAATCTATAATGGGCAGCTTTCATGGTGGCTCAACCTCTGATGTGTAGGATAAGTCTGTGACAAGACTCGAATATGAAGTTCTGGGTGAGTGGATTGGGCAGGTTTTGCATCAGGGTCTTTCACAGGGATATGATTCCTGTGGTAAGGGGTTGAGGTTGGGAGAGACATGGAGATGAACTAGGATGTTCTGGAGGTTGGGTGGGTGACAGAACACCACTTAATGAGAGGTCAGAAGGATCTTGGGTAGGTTGTCTCTCATTTCAGGGCTTAGGAGAGATAATCAAAGCCTTGACAAAGGATGTGATTTAGTTGTTCCAATCCCAGTTGGTATTAGGTAACAAGGACACTCCTTTTAATGGGGTTGTATGGAGTATTGGTGGTGAATGGGGATATGGCATGGGAAATCTGTATGAGGACTAGGTCAGGAAGGTAACGTCTGTCTGTGAAGGCCCTTGTGAGGCCTTCGACATAATGTGTAAATTGGCCATCCAAGTGTGACAAGGCTGTATGTGAGGGATTGTTTGACGTGGAATGGCGGCAGCTGTCAAAGTGCAGGTACATTGGTGATTAGTAGGTTTTATGTGGACAGAGGTGTGGATGGAGCTGTCAGGTTTAAGTCCACGAAGGTCACTTGCCAGGTTGAGAAGGGCCAAGTGAAACTGATGGGGGGAGGAGGAGTTGAGATTGTGAAGGAAAGAGGATAGGGTGTCCTGGCCCTGAGTCCAAATCATGAAAATATCATCAATGAACCTAAACCAGACCAGGGGATTTGAGAGGTTTCCTTTAGATGGCGCATAAATATGTTGGCCTAGGAGGGTGCCATACTGTTGCCCATAGCTGTGTCGCAGATTTGATTGTATACTTTTCCTTCAAAGGAAAAGTAATTTTTTGTTAGAATGTGATTGGTAAGAGTTATAAGGCATGAGGTATTGGGCTTGGAGTCTGAAAGATGTTAAGAATGGTAGTGTTAAAGAGAAGCAAGGCCTTGGGCATGAAGGATATTGGTTTACAGTAAACTTGCATCAACAGTGATAAGTAAGGATCCAGGAGGTAAAGGGATGGGAATGGTCGATGGTGGTGAGTCTGTGAAGGAAGTGGTTGGTATCTTGGATGTGGGAGGCTAGGTTTCGAAGAATCGGTTAGAAGTGCTGGTCAGCAAGGGCTAAAATTCTTTCTATGGGAGCACAGTAAACAGCCATAATTGAACACCCAGGATTTTTAGGTTTATGGATTTTTGGGAACATGTAATATGTAGGTGTGCGGGGTGTTGCCGGGATGAGGAAGGAGATGGATTTGGGGGAGACATTCTGGTTAGGGCCATAAGATTTTAGAAGAGATTGTAGGTCATTTTGGACTTTTCGGGATGGGGTTGTCCTGGTACAACTTGTAGGTGGAGGTATCAGACAATTGACATAGGCCTTATGACGCACTGATTCGTCACAAGCATGGTGGAACCCTTGTCTGCAGACAGGCTTTGATAATCTGTCATCATGCCCTGAAATGAGAGACATCCTACCCAAGATCCTTCCTACCCCTCCTTAAGTGGTGTTCTGTCACCCACCCAGTCTCCACAACATCCTAGTCCATCCCTAGGCCACCCCCAACCCCTTTCCACAGGAATCATATCCATGTGGAAGTCCCCGATGCAAAACCTGCCCAATCCACACACCCAGCACTTCCTATTCCAGTCCTTTCATAGGATTATCCTACCCCATCAGAGGTCGGGCCACCTGTGAAGGCAGCCATGTGACACATGAACTCTGCTGCAATCATTGCACAGTGTATTATATTGGTATGATGATGAACCATATGTCAATCAGGATGAATGACCACTGCCAAATTGTGAGAAAAAATGAGATGGAGTACCCTGTGGCACAGCGTTCAACTGAACACAGCACTCTAGTGGATCCTGCCCTCCACTACCAGATCTTCTGAACTGCACAGATGGGATTGTCCCTTCAACACATTCTACAGTCCCACAACCATCCATCCCTATATCCTATGCCTGACATCTTTTCCCCTCCCTCTCTTTCTTCTATACTCATTATTCTGTATCTCAGGTCTTCCTTGAAACTATATGACACCACTTACAATATGCCCTTAATTAATTACTTTTTATTTATTATATTTTTCCCTTCTTTTTCCTCTTTTTCTGTGTTTTATTTTTTTCTATCTTATTTTTATCGTTTCAAATGTCTCCCACACTCCTCTACGGTTCCCTTTTATTCTCTCTGGCCCATTCCCTTTACTGTATTCTTTGATGCAATTTAAATTCTTGCCTATCAGAGCCCTTACAATCCATCATGCAACACAGAACTTTCCATCCCCACCTTTACCCGGCATCCTTCTCCCTCCTCCACTCCCCATTTCACTCACAGGCTAGTTGCTTGTGGCACTGGAGTGGGCGCACATGGTGGTTGTGTGTGTATAGTTGTCTGAGTGATTGCGTGAATGTGTTCCTTTTTCTACGAAGGCCATGGCTGAAAATTTTAAGTTATGTGAATGTGATTCTTGTGCCTGTCAGCAGCTCAGCGATCCTCTTTACAGTGAGTTGTTACTTATCCTCCAATTATTGGCATTCCATTCGGATTTTCTATTGTTAATAAAATCTATACATAATCAGGACATCAAACTAACTCCTGGTTAAAAAATTTAATTAACTTCTTGTTGGCACTAGTGTTCAGGTGTTGCCTAAAAAATTTTAAGCGTTAGTTATTGGCAAAGCAAAACGTATTTAACAGAAAGATTCCATGTGGCTTTTGCATAGAAATCATTAACAGGTGGTGTGTGTGTGTGTGTGTGAGAGAGAGGGGGGGGGGTGGAAATGGTAGGAGAAAGTAGGGTAATGCCGTTTTTTTTGCGAATATAGGCTGCACCTAAATTTTCAACACAAAATTTTAAAAAAAGTCAAAAATAGGTCACTGTCGTATATATTTGTGTCAGAGTGGTTCAACCGAATCCATTATTTGCTGAATCTAGCTCAATGGCCGATTACTACCAAATCCAAAGTATTATATGGAAATTTTCAGTTACAAATGTTGTAGTGTACTTTGCATAACAGTGCACCTTCGTTTGCGTTATTTACTTTATTTTCCATAGATACGCTGAAAGACGTGATGTCATAAAACAAAACGACCATTCTGAATTTATTCAAATGAAACCACTACGAAACTGGTATGGCTATTGTGAAAATAATCTAGCTCATTTACGCGAACCTAAGCTGCACTTTTGGGGCCTAACAAACTGGAAAGACAACAGTAAACGCGGGGTAATATACGAATCAGGTTAATGTTTACATTTGTATTAGTCTTATGCTGATCAGGAATGAAGCACGGTAACTGCCTTCTACTACTGATTTTTAAATCTTCTATGAATATTAATTCTCTGCAGACAAGTTATGTGATCTTAAATGTTTGAAAGAATAAATAAATCTACAAAATACCCTTGCTTTTAACCCCCCAGAATTCACAGTCTGTGCGTTATGAGCTTTTCACAGTTCTGAAATGTCTTTGTGACAAAAACAAGTACACACACATTGAATAAATGTGGCTTTCTCTGTGTCTGAATGTCCTGCCCATCCCTCATGGAATGCCTGATATGTCACAATAAAATTATTTAACATTTACACATCCTATTTTTTAAAGAATCTATTTTTCAAACTTACAAAATATCTACTCACCTTTTCAGGTTTTATTTTTGATTCCTCCCCTTTGGAAAAAAAAAAAAAAATGTAATCCTTTCCTCTGTAGGACTTCATTCTGCAATCATTTTTTATTTAAACAAAATGAAACAGTTTGTAATAGAGTGAAGAAAGTTCATTATCTTTCACAGCATCTAAACAGCATACATTCAAAATGTTTGATACAAATTTCTCTTTAGGGGAGTGGGGGGGGGGTTATTAAAAAATTCATAATATTTAAAATAAAAATCTAAATGAAATTTTAATTACTTAAATTTTACTGTAATATTGTCATTTGGGATCCATCCCAGAAGGCTTTATCTTCATCACTGGATGTGATAGAGTAGTAATTCTTTTTAAATACACGTACTTGTGTTGACAGATTAAATGGGTTCAAGATTCGATTTGGATTCGGAATTCAGCACATTTTATTTAAGATTCGGTATTCGGATTCGATTTGGTATAATCAACAATTAAGAAAGCGAGATGACAAGCCAACAGCCTTACAGCGTGTATTCTACATCTACATACATACTCCGCAATTCACCGTAAGGTGTGTGGCGGAGGGTACACTGTACCACTACTAGGCATTTCCTTTCCTATTCCACTCCCAAATAGAACGAGGAAAAAAAGAATGCCTATATGCCTCTGTATGAGCCCTAATTTCTCTTATCTTGTCTTTGTTATCTTTACGCGAAATGTAAGTAGGCGGCAGCAAGATCGTACTACACTCAGCTTCAAATTCCGGCCCTCTAAATTTCCGCAACAGAATTTCACAAAAAGAACGTCGTCTTTTCTCCAACGATCCCCAATTGAGTTGCCGGAGCATTTCCGTGACACTCGCGCATTGGTCGAACCTACCGGTAACAAACCTAGCTGCTCGCCTCTGAACCGCCTCTATGTCTTCCTTTAAACTGATCTGCTGCGGTGTCAAACACTTGAGCAATACTCAAGATGTGGTCGTACAAGCGTTCTATACACGGTCTCCTTTACAGGTGAAGTACATTTTCTCAAAATTCTCCCAATAAACCGAAGTTGGCTGTCCGCCTTACTCACAACTGTCCTTACATGTTTGTTCCATTTCATATCGCTCTGCAATGTTACGCCTAGATATTTGAACGACGCGACAGCATCAAGAATCTCACTACTAATGCTGTATTCGAACATTATAGGATTGTTTTTCCTACTCATGCGCATCACCTTACATTTTTCTACATTGAGAGCTAGCTGCCACTCTTCGCACCAGCTAGAAATTTTGTCTAAGTCATCCTGTAAGCTATTACAGTCAGTTAAAGATGACACCCTCCAATACTGATGCTGATGATGCTGTGGTATATGGGAGGGTGTCGTCTGTAACTGACTGTAATAGCATACAGGTTGACTTAGACAAAATTTCTAGTTGGTGCGAAGAATGGCAGCTAGCTCTCAATGTAGAAAAATTTAAGGTGATGCGCATGAGTAGAAAAAACAATCCTATAATGTTCGAATACAGCATCAGTAGTGAGCTTCTTGATGCGGTCGCGTCGTTCAAATATCTAGGCGTAACATTGCAGAGCGATATGAAATGGTACGAGCATGTAATGACAGTTGTGAGTAAGACAGACAGCCGACTTCGGTTTATTGGGAGAATTTTGGGAAGATGTACTTCACCTGTAAAGGAGACCGCGTATAAAACGCTTGTACGACCACGTCTTGAGTATTGCTCAAGTATTTGGGACCCGCAGCAGATCGGTTTGAAGGAAGACATAGAGGCGGTTCAGAGGCGAGCAGCTAGATTTGTTACTGGTAGGTTCGACCAATGCGCGAGTGTCACGGAAATGCTCCGGCAACTCAATTGTGGATCGCTGGAAGAAAGACGACGTGCTTTTCGTGAATTTCTGTTAAGTAAATTTAGAGGGCCGGAATTTGAAGCTGAGTGTAGTACGATCTTGCTGCTGCCTACTTACATTTCGCGTAAAGATCACAAAGACAAGATAAGAGAAATTAGGGCTCGTATGGAGGTATATAGGCATTCTTTTTTTCCTCGTTCAATTTGGGAGTGGAATAGGAAAGGAAATGCCTAGTAATGGTACAGTGTACCCTCCGCCACGCACCTTACGGTGAATTGCGGAGTATGTATGTAGATGTAGAATACACCACAGCATCATCAGCAAACAGCCGCAAATTAAAACTTACTCTGTCCATCAGATCATTTATACAGATAGAAAATAATAGCGGTCCTATCACACTCCCCTGGGGCATGCCTGACGATACATTCATCTCTGCTGAACACTCGCCATCGTGAACAACGTACTGCGTTCTATTACTTAGGAATTCTTCCAGCCAGTCACAACTCTGGGAACCTATTCCATAAGCTCGTATCTTCGTTAGCAGTCTGCAGTGTGGCACCGCGTCGAACGCCTTTTTCAAGTCGAGAAAAACACAATCCGCCTGTTTCCCTTCGTCCATGGTTCGCAAGATGTCATGTGAGACTGAGGGTTTCATGTGCTTTATAGTGTAGACATGTTTAGTACGAGAGAAAACATTCTTTCGTGTTCGTGCCACACACAAAGTTTAATCTTCAGGTTGTCCAGTACACTAAGGAACATGAGAAGTGGGAAGCTGGACATAAATTTGACATAGTTGAAAAAAACATTCATCGCTGTTGTGAAGGTGAGTTCAGACTATTAAATTTTTTGAAGAGTCGTGCATTTTGAGGACAGAAATGTAAATATCCCAATACAGAATATAGAAAAATACTTTCTCAACTTCATAACAGGAAATGAGGTTTTTCTGTTATAACAAAAATGATTCAGATGGAAGGCTGCAAAATTGCCGACAATAGTAAAATTCTTCTAACAGAATTCAAATTCTCATATGGGTGGGTGCTGTGCTTTATGGTGATAAATAATTTATCTGTCCATAGTAAAATCACAATTGCTTAAAAACCACCTGAATTGTATGAAAATAGCTTGCTAGCTTTTCAGTGTTATATAATCAAACTTCGACACCAACATTGTTATTTACTCTCTGATAGGAAATGCCAACAGGACTCTGGTTTATTTCGATATGCCGAGCAGCACTACAGTGAACAATGTTGGGAAGCGTAGTGTACAAGTAGCAGCACGTACATGTGGCACAGTAAAACAACGTTATACTGTCATGCTAAGTGTTACGACTGATGGGCGAAAACTGTCACTTTATGTGGTTTTTAATCAAACACTCTTCCCTAGGGAGTATTTTTAAGAGCTAAATGGGGGGAGGGGTGGTGACAGAACAACTAGTCCTGGACTGGATTTATGCTGTGTGGACTAAAAGGCCAGGAGCTCTTTTGGATTCAAAATCAATGCTTGTTATGGACAGTTATCAAGAAGATTCTGGTGATGGAATAAAACAAAATCTAAAACAAGGAAAATGTGACATTGTAATAATTCCTGGCGGAATCACCCGTGTTTTGCAACGTATGGAAGTGTGCATTAATCATCCATGTGAGACAATGTGAGACAATTCTGTGTAGACTATTTAATGAAGAAAGCAACTTTGACATCAGGAGGCTGTCTGCAACATGCTTCTGTCTCAGAAGTATGCCTCTGGATTTTGGCTGCCTGGGGGTGAATACCAGAAGAACTGCTAACTAAAAGTGTCAAGAAAATTTGAATTTCAAACTAACTCGATGGAACTGAAAACGACTTACTTTATACCGGCTCTGGTCAGCATTTTGAATCCTCTTGTGGGGGAGACGAAACAGACACGAGTGATTGTTTTGGTTAAAAGTATCTGGATTATATATTTTCCACAATGTAATGTTTTCGAGCATTACAATTCACTGTAACGTAGTTATATATTTTCTCCAATAAAACTTTATTGTTAGTATAACCACTGTGTGAAATTTATGTACATCTGCCCAGTAAATACTAAACACTCATTAAAGGTATTTGAAATTCATTGTGCTACTCTCAGCTACTGAAAATGTGGAAGTAGACATTTTCATGTTTGAGAGCACATCTTACAAACGTTGCTGTTGCTAATAGATACAGTAAAATGAAATGCTTAAGGTAATATTTATAGGCCTATGCTTCTTTAGTAGTAACAAAACTACTTTCAAAGCAAAAATTGACTTAAATCAAGAGAGTGTTGTGTACACACTATTGTAGTTCCCGGTGTAATGCAAGTGTTGGCAACACTACACCACAGTCCTGCTTATTTCACAGTCATTAGTACAGCGGAAATATGAATATATTATCATACACATTTAGTTGCATGAAAATAAAAACACAAACTACTGGTACTAATTAATGTCCACAAAATAAATAATTTCACTTGCAGTGTTGTAAGAACACTGATTATTCTTGTTGTGAAACTTCCTGGCAGATTAAAATTGTGTGCTGGAATTGGGATTCGAACCTGGCACCTTTGCCTTTCGCAGGCAAGCGCTCTACCATCTGAGCTATCCCGGCATGCTTCACAGTCCATCCTCACAACTTTACTTATGCCGGCACCTCGCCACCTACTTTCCAAACTTCACAGTTCTCCTGTGAACCTTGCAGAATTATCACTCCTGTGGAAAGTAGGAGGTGAGGTATTGGCAGAATCAAATTGTGAGGATGGACCGTTAAGCATGCCAAGATAGCTCCGATGGTAGAGCACTTGCCCATGAAAGGCAAAGGTCCCAGGTTTCAATCCCGGTTCCAGTACACAATGTTAATCTGCTTGAAAGTTGCATATCAGTGCACACTCCACTGCAGAGTGAAAGTTTCATTCTGCTTTCTTGTTTTGTCTTTGGAATACTGGTTGTTTACGAGTATAATTATATTACTGACCAGACAAGGTTATATGAAGTACCTTTCAACCCTAGAACAGGAACAGCATTATTTATTTCATGGTCAAAACAAAAAGTACAGTAATTAGAGCTACTGTTTTTATTTCACTACATTTTAGATATTGATCGTAGAAACACCTCAAGTTCGATGTACATTGTTTCTTGGAAATTACCCCAACGATTGTGGAAACTGTGAGTCCCATCATTATATGTAGTCTGATGTTTCTGATGGGATATCCTTTCTTTTTGTAAGTAGCCTTTTTACAAACACTTTTTGTTCATCCCCCACAGATTTTCTTAAAATCTATTCCCTTTCTATTTCGTTTGGTTTGGTTTCGTTTGATTAGATGTAACAGTATTTGGAAAGTCTGGAAAGTCGAGTACATTGTTATTGTTCAATCCTTTGTTCATGTATAGTACTGCCACCTTTGGTGGATCAATATACAAAGATCAACAAGTTAGTGTTGTATTTCGCATCAGTTCGTGAACTTCATAATACACGGAAGTTGCGGATTAGTGAATTAGTATTCCACAAATATCATCAAATTTGTCTAGTACACAAAAGAGTTTTACTTAAGGCAGTGGTGGCATAGTGTGCTGAAGTTGACAGCGGCTGATGGATAAGATACTTCGGATACCAGTCACGTAGAACGAGGGGCATAATCTTTCGTGTTCACCATGAAGTAAATAATGAATTGTGTTCCTGCTCTGTAGTTGACAGGTTTTTGTACATATCTCTCATAAAGCGAACATTTCATTGCCAACATCTGCACACCATGCGATCGCCTCAAGTAAAATGTAGCCTTTACATCAAAACTCTAAATGTGGCAAACTTTTATCAGTTCATCCCTATTTCTTACGACTGTTATATCTGTATACAAATAATTGTTGCTATATTGATGAAAGTAACAGGAAGACCAAAAATAATTCTGTAGTGCCAGTCCAGTAATGTGTGTCTGTGCTTCTGCCGAGGAGTGTTTGTTTCGGCACCCAAAACACTGATATTCCTGGACGTTTTCCTTTCAATGCTCATTGTACATTGATTTCTATGAATTGAACATTGATGTCACCATTGATGTTTTTCTGATATCAATCGTCCCTAGGGAAGTTGTTGGTAGCACTTCAATTATTGATGTTCACTTTTTATTAAATCGTGATCCGAGCTATAGCTTTGAAAACATCCACTCCATTTTACCACTTTCAGTGGCTGTGTTTAGTTATGATTATTGTATTGTGCACATCTACAGCAAACCATGTTTCGAATTGTATAAGTTTCATTAGCCTCCTGACAAAATTATCGTAGAAAATCGGCACTTCAATTTTCAAGTTCGCATATTTCACATGACTATCCTAGTGTAATGTTGATACCATGCGCAGAACCAGCACCTCCTAGAGAAGACAGAATGCAATACTCACTCCAGAGAGTTTCCACTCTATGGCACTGACCATAGATAACATAGACTGCATGTCTCCCGTATCAGTGGTGTCTCCCTATCTCTGCCACATTGTGGTTTGAAACTGTAATCTAACGTTTTTGCTCCCGTCTGACGTTTTTGCCTCGTGTCGTGATAGAATTGTCGACTTTACGAACAACAGTTTTCTCATGTATAACTTAAATCAAGCTAGAATATAGGTGTCATTGGTACCGTTTCCATTTGCAGCAATTTAA
This sequence comes from Locusta migratoria, assembly GCA_026315105.1. Lineage (NCBI taxonomy): Eukaryota > Metazoa > Arthropoda > Insecta > Orthoptera > Acrididae > Locusta > Locusta migratoria. The sequence continues at coordinate 566,362,788 of CM048745.1, forward strand.
GGTATATCTTATCAGTTACTCTTCGTTCTCTAATCAGGTACCTGTTGTCATTTCTGACAACTCTTCACTTAGTATAAAGGTGACGGCTATATTAAAATGAAAAATTGAACATGTTACCTTCCCCTCGTGAACCTAACGCACTACCACAAGATCACCAGCAACATATTGCTCGAAACGGCAAGTTTGCAGATACTATTTTATCAAGCGGAAATATTTTCTAGAATGGAATTCATTTTTACTGAGGTTTGAATTTTTTCCTTCCATTACAGGCTAAACACAATCTAAATACAAAATTTGACGTTCGTGTGTCTGCTAGAAGTACCATAGAGTCAGTGACAGAATTAGCGATTTTCAACTGCTAATATTTTGTAAATTATAGGGTGTAGGATAGTATAATTTGAAAATATAGCTAGTTATAGTAGATACTCTTGGCAACCGAAAATTCGGGCTTCTATCTTTATCCACGACTGAGATGCAGGGCGTCGAAAGTGCCGTCTACTGTTTCAAGAAAAGGATGGTACGGCAGTGCGCTCGACTTGGCGAGGGCACTGCCGTGCCCCCAGATCTGGTCGTCGTAAATTATGTTGTTTTAAAATGTAACATTTGAATTCAACATTAGTATTAGCTACACAAGTCAGCTGTTCCGCCAACTTAACTTATCATAACCGCTCACCGTAGCCATTACCAACGAAAACATCAGGGTAAGAACTTGTGCAGTGCAGTTAAGACTTTTACAGCAAAGATTTCCTTCATAGATCACATCAAATTAAAATCATTTTTGTGCTTTGGAAATCTGCATGTTACATATTGCTCTTCTTTAAAACCACACAGATAGTGTTTAAAACACTGTCGTCTGCTTTGGTTGTCTGTAGTACAGAATGATACCATTCAATTTATATCGAAACATTAACTTTCATCAGTTGCTACAACAATTCTGCAAACTTGCACAAAAATGTAGATGCAGTTATGCGAAACAGTTACCATATTTTGGCAAGAAAATCTACTTTATTATGTTTCTCAAACGAAAATAAACATGAGCATATAAATTCTGAAACTAATGATTTGTGTCGAGGGAGAGGGGGGAGAATGGAATCTTGATTATAGGCCGCACCATGACTTTGCAAGCCAAAATTTTGGGGAAACGTGTCACCTGTTAGCTGACCCTTTTTATATAAATGCACACAAATTTTTATTTAAAACCCCTGCCGCTCTGTATGTTGCTTGCATCATAACTACAAATTGATGATGGCAAATGCTGAAACAATGTAATAAACAGACTTTTTAGTGATCTGGATGCTTTTTATTCATGATTACAGTTGCAAAACTTACTCTTTCCAAATCACAGCCAGAAACACCTCAATTAGTCAATTAGCAAGAGTCTAGTGTATTTAAAGGATGCTACCAGTGTGATCTGCTACTGAGCATTCCAGAATTGAATGATGATAGAAAAAGAGGATGCTTTATTCCCAAGATAATTATGTAGGTGTGATTTGGAAACACATTGTGGCAAACAGAGCCGATATAAAGTAATGTATGTATCTCATGACTTTTTAGAATTCTTTGAAGTTATGAACTACAAATCAATTCATGTGGGGTATAAAGTAGGAGATCTGTATCAGCTCTGTGGGTGTTGAATACAAACTTGGTTTTGAAGATTATTCAAAATGTTTTACGTGATACTGCAACACATGCCACAAGTCTTCTGACGGAACGCACGGTACTGTGGTTAGCATCGCAGATTGCTGTGCTGTGGTCCCCAGTTCAAATTCTGCCACTGGCAATTTTTTTTTCCCTTTCTAGTTACTATTTCTAGAATGTTCTACATGTTTCTTATGTTTGATGTATTTGTAAGTTCCAGAAAATTCTTTCTATGTACAAATAGTGGAGCACTCCAAGCAGGAGGCAGTCTGTACTGAATGTACACTTGTGTTAGCAATAAACCTGTTCTAAGTGTAAAGTGTTGTGCTCTATTAATGACCAGCCTTTGAATTCCGGACCACCTGTAGTTTTCAATGACATTATAAAAAAAGGTTGTGCACTGGATCCAGTAAAATTTTATCACAAAAATTTTGTTCCCTCATAATTAAAAAATCATTTGTTCTAGATACTATCACCCTTTTTATGTAGGTTGTATTTACAAATAACAAAAGTACAAAAAAAAATGTCGTTAGAAGTATAGCTAATTAGACAGTGAGTTTGCTTGGCAAAGTATTATGCAGAAACATTTCCTTCTTGTGCAATCAAAATCTCATATTTAATCGCATTTTTCTTATGAACATGGTATCTGTATTGTGTCTCATTCTGAGCGTACATTGGCTGACTCAGTCACACACTTGCGTGTCAGAAATATATGGATGTGTTTCTATGAATATTTCATTTTGAATATTTCTAGTTTGTGGTTAGGTTGAACATAGTAGCACAGCCAAAGTAAGCCGAAACTGCAGATTTGTTTAAATCCAGAAAAACGTGGTGGCTGTCTGCATAATATAACACACTCTTACTACCACCTACACCTAAATAGTATTTTGACCAAACTATTCGAACTCAACTACAGTAGCTCTATCATCATCCATTTTATCTAATGAAACATTTTTGTTTCGATTTCAAAATGCCCCCCCCCCCCCCCCCCCAATTGAATTTCAAGTCTTATTTTTCGGGTGCAGCTTAGATTCAAGTAATACAGTAGTTCACTAATTTTGTATTAGTTATACAGAAGTTTATTGATTTTGTATTTATAAACCTATACTCACCTGGTGAGAAATCCTGTTCAGTGGATGGATAAACTTCACTAACCCCCTCTGTATCTAACTTTAACATATCCATCTCCCTTTTTTATTTTCTAACCTCCCTTCTCGATTAACGGATCTAACATTCTATACTTCTATCTGTTGAATGCTAGTGTTATCTTTCTCGTTGATGGCATCCTCCTGAGTAGTCCCCACCCGGAGTTTACCTCCGGTATTTTTTATCCAAGAGGATGCCTTCATCACATATATATATTCATACAGTAGAGCTGGAGCTCCTCAGGGAAAGTAATGATTAGTTTCCCCTGCTTTCGGCCATTCCCAGTAACTGTATGTCAAAGCCCATTAGCTGATGTTACAAGGCTAGCTCATTCGTCCAGACTGTTTGCCATCTTCAGGAACCACGAGTTTGTCTGACCTCTCCACAAATTCCGCTCCGCTGTGGTTGCACCTGCAGTACAGCTATTTCTATCATAGAGGTTCACAAACCACCCACCTTGGCAGTGTTTCTGGTTTACAGGGGTAGGGTTGGGAACTATGTCACAGCAAAGGCTCATCAGCTTGTAATCGCAATCTCAAGTACCAGTGAAAATAGATCATCTCAGATACAGACCCTCAGGTAGATCGAACCCCACTGGAAGTAGTATGTCTGATACGAGGTAACCATGTAATAGTATGGGGCACTACACCTAAACAAACATCTAAACACATGACCTTGGTCAACTAGAGATTGTGGCGGAAAGAGGATACCTGCTGAGATGAGGCCCTCTGGTTGGCAGTCGACTGTTGGTGTCTTTGGACAAGGGTGTATTAAATACATAAGTTGTATTCACTGGCCAGTATGTATCCAGCAAAGGTAGCTCGCAACTTGCTTAATAATATCAGTGAACATTTTCCACCTTTAATGAATCTATAATTTCCTTAAGGGACTACTACCAGTGTCATGTATAATACATCAGAGGTGTTTTCCTGTGGAGGTATGCAATCAAACACTTTGAGTTCCCATTCAAGAGCCACTTCCTTTCAGCTGGTATTGCGACGTACGTTACACCACAAACAGGCACGAAACTGGTTACAGTGAACAGACATGTCAATGAACAAACGGACAGTTCATAATTTTGTGAAAAAGACATTTATTTATTTTTATGTTCTACTAGGGATGTTCACTGTTTCTATTATTATTATTATTATTATTATTATTATTTCCTGTAATTCCATACACTTTCTTGCTGTTTTCATGTTTTATATGCAATCAGTTTTTGGTGTTTTAGCCACTGCACTATACTGCTACTAAAGATGAGTTGGGTGCAATGGGGTGTTTCACTTATCTTTTTTGAAATCACCCCTTCTAAATAAAAATATGGGGTAGCCATTCTGTTTCCTTGTAAATTTAATTTTCTCAAGCAAATTTATTTATTTATTTATTTATTTTTCATATTGTATGGTGTTTTGTACATTATTGTGCATGTGCAGTGCACTTGCCAAAAGTATGTACCCTTTTGATCCCCACGAATTTGACCTAGGATATAATCACAAGGCTCCAGGTTTTAATTATGTAAAATACAGCAAGATACACAAGCATTTATGATGTAAAACAATATTTTACTTAAAACATTGTTTTTTATGTGCTATGTAATACAGAAACAGTTCCCTAACATATTTTAAGTACTAATATGGTACAAAAACTAACTAGCTCTCCTTTTTTCTAATGTCTGCATGTGACTGAAAAAAAAGATGTACAGTAAAAGCAATAACATGTATCCAGATAATAAAACAATATCAATATCAATAAAATTCTTCCGAATATGAGACCGCGTCATCATTTTATAAACTCTACCGACGTTTCGGACGCTGTTGCAGATGGCCTTCATCAGGGTCTGTGTCTGACTGTATGGGGTACTGAAGGTCCATAAAAGGGATTTCCCTTTGCAACCCATAGTTGCCAGCATTAATTTATCCATGTACAAACTGGCCAAAGAGCTGGTACCAAAGCTCCGACATCTAGTGAGCCACACAGAGACATATGTCAACAATTTGGCCCATTTCGTGGGACTTATTAAAAGAGAAGAGTGTATCAGCTACGGATCTGATGGTTAGTTTTGATGTGACATTGTTATTCACTAACGTACTAGTGTCAGACACAATGAACATATTAGAAGAATACTTAGCACCTGACACCTGTGACCTAGTACGCCACTGCTTGACGACCACCTACTTCAAGTGGGAGGAGAATTTTATGAACAAACAGACGGTGTAGCTATGGGCTCTCCACTTTCTTTGATTGCAGCAGACATCTTCATGCAAGCATTTTAAGAAACGGCTCTCCAGTCAGTGCCACTACGCCCAGCATGCTGGCTGCGATACGTTGATGATAGTTTCATCATCTGGCCTCATAGGGAAGAGGAGTTACAGAACTTCCACGAACATCTCAATCGGCAGCACAGCAAAATACATTTCACAATAGAAGTAGAAAAGAATGCAGTGCTGCCTTTCCTTGACGTTGAAGTCTACCGAAAGTCTGATGATAAACTCAGCCACAGAGTGTACAGAAAGGCTACCAGCACGGGAAGGTACCTCCACGCCTCCTCCCACCACCAACCCCATGCAGAAGAAATCCGCCCTTCGAACTCAAACAAGGAGGGCCCACAGGATCAGCAACGCCGATCACCTACAGGCAGAACTACGACATCTCAGATCCACCTTTACGGCTAATGGCTGTGGACTGGGCAAGATAAATAAAACAATGTCCAGAGGGAATTAAAGCAATAGAGGGGAGCAGGAGGAAACACAAAACATCACCCTATTACCTTACATGCAGGGTGTCACTGAGTGTGTGAGCAAGGTTCTTCGTAGGGCAGACATCAAGCCAGTCTTTTGCAGCACCAATAAGACTAACGATTTCCTAGGTTCAGCTAAGGATGCAGTTGACAAACTGAGTAATGCCAGCATTTATGAAATAAGCTGCGAGTGTGGGCTGGTTTATATGGGAGAGACCGAACGAGCAATCTGCATGAGGCTTTCTGAACATAAAAGGTACATACAGCTTGGACAGCACACAAAGTAGCAGTTTCTGAGCGCCACAATCGGTATCTTTCAGTGAGGCCTGCATGCTGACGAAACAACCATTCTCAGTGAGGAAGATTAGAGAGGCTATAGAATAGCCAAGCGTCCCGCCAATATGAACAGGGAGGATGGCTACAGGCTGCCGGCGTCTTGGCTGCCAGCAGTTGCAACACTACTTGATGGCACCGCACGCGGAATGACGCTTGCTGGCGCCCCGGAGACCGCAGCAGCCGTGCACAAGCAGAGCACCAGCCCGCCACGGCCTGCGCCAGGCGACAAGTCAACAGCAGCAGGCAACAACCGCTGCCCGTTCTCTCAGGTCCCTTCTGCCAATAGCAACTTCTAATGCAAAAGCCAATCAAAAACGTCCATTTTGACCAATAAGGGGGAAGAATGCAACCTCCAATCGTATGAAAAACAAGCCATTAAAACACCAATCATCTGCATCTACGTGGGATACTCTGCAAATCACATTTAAGTGCCTGGCAGAGGGTTCATCGAACCACCATTATACCATTTATCTCCCATTCCATTCTCGAATAGCACGCTGGAAGAAAGAACACCTGAATCTCTCTGTTCAAGCTCTGATTTCTCGTATTTTATTCTGATGATCATTTCTTCATATTTAAGTGGGAGACAACAGTATATTTTCGCATTCGGAGGAGAATGTTGGCGATTGGAGTTTCGTAAGTAGCCCACGTCACAGCGATAAGTGCCGTTGTTGTAATGATTTCCATCCCAGATCCTGTATCATTTCCGTAACGCTGTCTCCCCTGTATCGCGACAATACAAAACGAGCTGTCCTTCTCTGGACTCTTTCGATGTCCTCCGTCAAACTCACCTGATAAGGATCCCACACTGGGCAGCAATACTCCAAAAATGGACGGACAAGCGTAGTGTATGTAGTTTCTTTTGTAGTTGCATGTTTTAAGGGTTCTGCTAATAAAACGCAGTCTCTGGTTCGCCTTTCCCACGACATTTTCTACGTGTTCTTTCCAGTTTAAATCTGAAGTAATTGTAATAACACCCCTTTCCACCAATGGCATGCAATAATGTAACCATCAATAAAGGAAAACCAATGTCCGCATTCCTCTTCCTCATCCGCTGCTATATAAACCCCAAGCTATCGTACATTCAGCAGTCAGACACAGACCCTGATGAAGGCCGCCTGCTACAGCGGCCGAAACGTCGGTAGAGTTTATAAAATGACGATGCGGTCTCGTACCCGGAAGTATTTTATTGATTGTGACAACAGCTGCGGAAGCATACATTTGCAAATAAAACAATACTTTCACTGCTGCACACCACTTTGTTTATAGGGCTCTAAATTAGTGAAAGACCTGTCAATCTCCCATATATGCAGGATAGCCCTGAATCATGGGCATTTTCAGATTTTCCATTTTAAAAGGTTTACGTTTGTTGGCATGGATTGCTTTGTACCTGGAAAACCTTCACTTGTTATTACAGGACGCCGTATGAGTGTGTTTCAAGGCAGTGAGGTCGTTGCAGGCTATCTTCGCTTCATTGTCTTCAAATATTGTGGCATTCCCAGAAAGACTGCCACAAATTCTGGACTTTGTTGAACAGTAGTTCCCACTCTTCGGACCGGGCCAATGTGTGGGCTATGGGGAGCATGGCACTGAGTTGTGAACACTGCACTGATTAAGAGCTGAAAATAACGTAAACATCGAAGGGAACTTCACTGATTTCAGTCATCAACATCATTGATTACAAAATGAAATGAAGTTGAAATGTACTACCACTCAAAACGAGTAGTCCGTAAAAAATTGGAACATGACAAAAAGTCAATGTTTTTATTATTGTGCATCATTATACCTAACATCAGACACCATGCCATATTATTCACGGTTATTGATAGTTTTATGCAAAACTGTAGCGGCTTGAGCATTAATGCCTTGATATTCTGCATACTGGTTCATATTTATTTAATAAGATTTTAGAACAACAGAGACATAATATACACTCATGTCATAAATATACAGTTGTATGTGTATCTGTATATTTTTCACATGAATACTTAGTTACTGAGCCTCCAAGTTTTTTTTTAATACTCATTCAGGTGGTTTCTTCAGAAAGAAAGGCTGTGAACCATTGCTGTAAAATAGCCTAGATTCCATTGGAGAATAGATAACTAACCACGTTGAGCTGCTTACAGACACAAAAAATAGACAATCACAGTCACACAACTTAAATTTTTGGCCATGGTCATTTGGTCATCAGGAAAAGAAACAAAGACATTCTCACAAACACTCAAACAATTATACACACACAGCCTCCACTTCCAGCTGCTCCAGTACCACAAGCATCTAAACTGTGAGTGAGGTGGGGAGTGGAGGGGGAAGTATGCCAGCTAAGGTTGGGAATGGAAAGTTCCGCATTGTACAATGGTTTTAAAGGCTAAGATAGGCAGGACTGTGGGATTCAGCCTTGAATACAGTGAAGGAAAGGGGCAGGAGAGGATGAAAGGAAAGTGTGGGGATTTGAAACAATGAAAGTAATTGGAAAAAATAATAAATAAAAAATAAAAAAGTAATTAAGGGGATACTGTAAGGGGCGACATCCTATTGCATGGAAGACATGAATTGTAATGATACAGGATAATGAGTGGGGAAGGAAGGGGAGAGAAAGTTAGGCATAAGTTGTAGTGTTGTAGTATCTTTGGTTGAGGCCAGTATGGTTGCGGGACCACCTGTTAAAGCAGCCATGTGATTTACCAACTTTGCTGCAATCTTTGGTCAGGGTTTTATATTGGTATGGCGATAAACCAGCTGTACATCAGGATGAATGGCCACAGTCAAACTGTGGTAAAAAGCAAGATGGACCACCGTGTGGCTGAACATAACATTATTGATTTCAATGGCTGCTTTACTAGCCAAGCTATCTGAATCGTCCCCTCCACTCCCAGTTCTTCTGAACTGCGCAGATGGACTTTGTCCCTTCAACACATTCTATGGTCACACAACCATTGTTTCCTCAACCTAAAATAACTTTACATTCCTACACCCCTCAGGGGCTCCGCATTAATTTGCTGAGTACAGGCTTGGCGAACCCGGGGTCCTGAGCCGTGGGCTGTGTCGCGCCAACAGTACCCAACACCATAAGCTCTGACGGTACAAGCCTGTATATAAAAAACCTCAATTTCAAGGTGTGCCACGTGCCCGAGGAGATGCAGGCTGTTGAGGTTTAACAGTCACTAGAGAGCAACCTTGAGGAACCTGCAACACCTCAGTAGTATAAGGCTTACCCAGCTAAGTGGGGCTCTGCTTGGGTGGACCTCTTTTCCCTAGCTGCTCGTGGGCACACCATGAAAAGATCGCATAACGTTGAAGGACGTACAACCGGTATCTCTAAGAGAGGAAGGCCTGATTTAAATACAGCAACATATTACCCCCACTGGTTCCCTCCCCTTGCCACCCCATGGGAGGAACGTAGGACTCATTATTTTTTGTGGAGCACCTGGAGGATAAGTATGGTGAGGTCGAGGGATTATCTAAAATGAGATCAGGGACAGTCATGCTCAGCACAATCACCAACACTGCTTGCCTGTGACAAGCTGGGTGATGTTCCCATTACAATAACACCTCACAAGAGTTTAAACATGGTCCAAGGCATTATATTCCATAAAGACCTCCTTTTGCAATCTGATGACAAACTACGAGCAAACCTAGAGCGGCAAGGCATTTGTTTTATTCGGCCTATTTTTAGGGGTCCGAAGGAGAACAGGGTTGCCACCGGTGCCTTCATCTTGACTTTCTATGGTGATTCATTGCTCAAGAAGGTCAAGGTGATGATCTACTGGTGCGACGTTAAGCCCTACATTCCTCCTCCTATGCGCTGTTTCAAGTACTGGAGGTTTGGGCACATGTCATCCCGTTGTGATGCCAATGCCACCTGTTGTGAATGCAGACATGCATCTCGTCCCGACATCCCATGTGCCCCTCCTGCAGTCTGTGTCACCTGCAGTCAACATCACGCGCCCTGCTCGCCACATTGCACAGTTTTGCACGAAGAGAGGAAAGTCATGGAATATAAGCCATGGACAGGTTGTCATCCTCGGAGGCTAAACGTAAGTACTTGAAACTCCATCCTGTAAACATGATCACTTCCTATGCTACAGCTGCTTCGTCGGCGCTGTCTACGGCACCAAGATCACTTAACTGTTCAGCCAGTTGCAGTGGGCCAACAGGCCGTACCACCTGCACCCACCCCCCAAATAGTTGGGGGAACCTATTCCCTTTGTTGCTTCCAAAACTCCAACTTTGGGAGCAATTCACCCACCCCCCACCCAAACACCGAGGACATCGGTCTCCACCCCCCGAGCCAGAGAAAGAGCAGCTTCCTCTGGCTCCTCTCGCAACGAAGGGATCATTTGCATCCCATCCTTCCTTGGCTTCCACCGCTGAAAAAGTGGACCCCAGCGAGTGGCAGACAGTACCAACGAAGGCCGGTCGTAGGGCTTCGAGGTCGTCCTCAGTCCCAGAGACTGAGTCAGTGAAGCCCACCAGACGTGAGAAGCCGAAGGAGCAGCAAGAGACACAAAAGGAGAAAACGAAACCTAGTGAAAAGACAGAGACCACGGTAGTTCCTGCACTATCACCCCATACCTCTGCCTCTAAAGGTGAGGTGGAGAATCTAGTGTCCCCTGAGGACCTGAATCTCAACGCTATCTCAGAAACTATGGACATTGGTTCAACAGTCCCAGTAGCAGTGAAAGCAACTGATCCTGAGGTATAAAAGCGTTCCTTTGTACCTCATGTCTTCCCAGACCATCCTCCAGTGGAATTGCGATGGATTTTTCCGACACTTAGCTGAATTATGACAACTTTTAAGCACCACACCTGTTTTCTGCATTGCCCTCCAGGAGACCTGGTTCCCGGAAATGAGGACCCCTGCCCTCTGTGGGTACAGGGGATACTACAAAAGTTGCAGCATTTATCGTAGGGTGTCGGGTGGAGTCTGTGTCTACACCCTTAACTCTGTTTATTGTGAAACTGTGCCCCTCCAGAGCAGATACCTTTAGAAGCTGTGGCTGTCAGAGTAAGGATACCACTTGACGTAACTACCTGCAGCTTATATATCACACCGGAAGATGATGTACCACCAAACGTATTAGCTGCACTGATATCCCAACTCCCACCGCCGTTTTTACTATTGGGCGATTTTAACATCCGTAACCCCTTGTGGGGTGGTGCAATAGCCAGTGGCCGTGGCAGAGATGTCGAGAACTTAATATCCCAACTCGATATCTGCTTCTTAAACATTGGTGGCACCATGCAAGTCAGTGTGGTGCATGGCACTTTCTCGGCTATTGACTTATCGGTTTGCAGCCCTGGCCTCTTACCATCTGTCAACTGGAGGATGCACGACGATTTGTGTGGTAGTGACCACTTTCCTATCTTTCTGTCACTACCCCATCGTTAATGCCCATGACACCCTTCGATGGTCTTTAAATAATGCAAACTGGGATGACTTCCGTCCTGCTGCCACTCTTGAACCTCTCCTGAACAATACGATCGACATAGTGGTAGAGAATGTCACTGAGATGATTGTATCTGCTGCTGAACTCACAATCCCCCATTCATCTGGATCCTCCTGGAGAAAGGCGGTGCCTTGGTGGTCATCGAAAGTTGTGGAAGCCATCCGAGACCATAAACGTGCTCTTCGGCGCCGTAAGTGCCACCGATCGCTTGATACTCTAATCGTGTTTAAACGCCTCCGAGCTCTTGCTCGGCAGATAATACAGAAGTGCAAACAGGAAAGTTGGGAGAGGTACGTCTCCAAAATAGGGTCATGTACCTCCCCTCCCCTAGTATGGACTAAGATCCGACGCCTGTATGGCTACCAGACGCAGACAGCAATTCCTGGGATCTCTATATATGGAGCTGTCTGTACGGATCAGGGCACCATCTCCGAGGCTTTTGCTGAGCACAAAACTCGTGCTGCTGCATCCCAAAATTATCTGCCTGCCTTCCACATGTTAAAACAGCGGATTGAATGCAAACCCCTTTCATTCACCACATGCCAACTTGAGGTGTATAATGCTCTGTTTAGTGAGTGGGAGTTTCTCAGTGCCCTTGCGCACTGCTATGACACTGCACCAGGGCCCCACAGAATCCACAATCTCCACAATCAGATGTTGAAGCATCTATCTGACGCTTCTAAGAGACTTGTTCTAGCCTTGTTTAATCGGATCTGAAGCAGAGGTGTCTTCCCGTCACAGTGGTGAGAAAGTACCATCATTCCAGTGCTTAAGCTACGTAAAAACCCACTAGACATGCACAGTTATCGGCCACTCAGCCTTAGAAATGTCCTCTGAAAACTGCTAGAACGCATGGTAAGCCGGCGTTTGTGTTAGGTGCTTGAATCCCGGGGCCTGCTGGCTTCATGCCAGGGTGGTTTCCATCGGGGGCGCTCGGTCTTGGATAACATGGACCATCTTGAGTCCGCCATCTGGACAGCCTTTTCTCGACGTCAGCACCTGGTTGCTGTCTTTTTTGATTTGCCAAAGGCATATGACACTACCTGACGACGCCACATCCTTACCACCTTACATGGCTGGGGACTTCGAGGTTCACTCCCACTTTTTATCCAAAACTTTATAACTCTACATACCTTCCGTGTACAGGTCGGGGTGTTCCATAATTCCTTACATACCCAGAAGAATGGAGTCCCCCAGGGCTCGGTATTGAGCGTTCCCCTGTTTTTAGTTGCCATTAATGGCCTAGCAGCAGCAGTCGGGTTGTCTGTATCACCATTGTATGCTGACAACTTCTGCATATATGTTAGCTCTTCTAGCACGTGTGTTGCTGTACGCCAGCTGCAGGGCCCCACACACAAGGCGCAGACATGGGCCCTCTAACATGGGTTTCAGTTCTCAGCCACCAAGAAATGTGTTATGCTCTTCTGTCGGCATCGGACGGTGCACCCACATCCAGAGCTTTATCTTAACGACCGACTACTCACTGTAGTAGAAACTCTCCATTTCTTAGGACTGGAATTTGATAATTGGCTAACGTGGATACCACATATTTGCCAGCTTAAACAGAAGTGCTGGCAGCACCTCAACATGTTCCGGTGCCTTAGCAGTACCACTAGGGGCGCAGATCGCAGTACCCTGTTGCACTGTTACAATGCCTTTTTTCTGTAACGTTTGGACTATGGGAGTGTACTATATGGTTCCGCATCGCCCTCGGCGCTACAGCTTCTGCGGCTTTTGACTCGCAACAGGGGCTTTCAAAACAAGCCCTATGGACAGTCTCTTTGTGGAGGCTGGGGTACCTCCTCTGCGAATCCAGCGTCAACAACTGCTGGCAAATTACGCAGCCCATGTCTATGGGTTGCGTACTCATCCCAACTACCGTCTCCTTTTTCCAAACAAAGTACTCCAGATACCAGAACGGCAGATGAGATCAGGCTGAACGGTCAGTGCCTGCACTCGGTCTCTTCTGAGTGAATTGGAGTCTTTTCCTCTGTCATCTTAGTTCAAATTCCAGTCGCATACACCACCATGGTGTCTACCTCGACCTCTACTTTGACTGGACTTGACACAGCACTCCAATCGCTCCGTTCACCCAGAGGCACTTCTTGGGCAATTCCTATCAATTCTAGATGGGTACCAGGACTCCATAATAATCTTCAGTGATAGCTTGAGGGCAGATGGTTGTGTCGGCTTTGCATATACACATGCCGGACATAAGGAACTGCATTCCCTGCCGGATGGCTGCAGTGTATTCACTGCTGAGCTGGTAGCCATCCTTCGTGCAGTCAATCACATTCGTTCCTGCTCTGGGGAGTGTTTCCTCATATGCAGTGACTCCCTAAACAGTTTACAGGCCCTTGATCAGTGCTTCTCTCGGCATCCAAGAATCCCTATACTAAATTGACCTTCGTTGGCAGTCGGTAGTATTTGTCTGGACACCAGGGCACGTTGGGATAGTTGGAAACGAGATGGCTGACATGTTAACGAAAGAGGCTACCCATAAACCAAACCTGGATATAGGTATCCCAGCTCCTGACATCCGTTCAATGTTACATAGTCGCATTGTTGGTCTATTGGAGTACAGAATGATTGATGTGTGAGAGATGTTTGCATTAGCAATCACGCAAATGTTTTGTCATGAAATCTTTATTTTACAAGAGCAATTACTTTTACAGAATGGACAAGGGTACATACAAGTAACTGTCAACCAGGAACAGCGGCACAAATTATCTACCGTGTCATTGATGTTGCCAACATCACCACATGAGACCGCCCAAATAGGAACTAAAATTTTATCGTCACATACATTTTGCACCACATTTTTTGCAAATATTTCTTAAAACGGGTTAGTTTTTAGTTCTTTGGAATGACTGAGATGCTTCACTCAATAATAAAATATCACAATTTCTGAGAACACTTTGTGCACAGTAAAGCTATCCAACAACATTAATTTGTATTTCATTTTATTAAGTGTTGCTTGACAGTATATGACAAGTGAATGCTTCAACATTTATATAGTTTTTTTTTAAACAAACCATATGTTATGGTCTATCTGGGACTGCATAAATCAGTTCATAGTTTGCCATTTGTCCTGATATTCTTTCCTTGACACGTTGAAGCTTTAGAGATTTCCTCCCACTTGTCATAGTGTTTTTGAGTGTTGTTGTACTCTGCTAATTTCACATCCCAAACGCAGCGATGCCACCGCACTGCTTTTATAAAGTTCAACGTATTTTTCTTCGACCAAGAAATCGTGGCAAATTTTAAAATATATGATATTACGCGAACACAACACATGAAACAATACACCTACACAAACGATATTTGGCACCTCCAAAACTTAAACAGCTGCCAAAGAGCTTGGTACTACGCATGCGCTACTTCTGCTACTTGTCAAAATAAGTGGTGGATGACTAGCGGACAATAAATAATAGTTCTGCGCATGTGCGAGTTCTGCAAAATGTCGCTCATACATGTCGCGTATATGGCCAAAAGGCGATATACAAAATTTATATGCGACAGTTATGAGCTGAAGGGTCCACTTACTAGTTCTGTAGATTTTTGTATGTCGCTCATACATGTCATGGTACATGTATTCCAATGTAAACATACCTTTATACATCAATGAATTGTCAGTCTAGTGTTGATGGCATTCACAGAATGGGACTGACAGATGAATGCAGTAAGCAGTCTCAGTGGATGTAGGTTGAAGTTCATATTCAGAGATGAATAGGCTTGCACAGGATAGAGAAGTGGGATGAACTACATCAAAGAAGTCTTTGGGCTGAAGACCACAACACCACACAACAAATAAGTAAGCAACAGCACCACCACACAATGAAAGATAATAAATTTCAAAAGTATCAGTAGTAAATATCTGATCACTGAGTGAGGCAACATTAAATCTCTTCCTCTGTGTTTTGACAAAAGATTGAGCGGGATTCAACACAGAATTTAAGCAAAAACATCCATCTCTATTTATAAGGATATTCAATAATTTAATTACAACTGCATCTTTAATAACGCAATCTCAACAGTTGGTCGTGCGTGGCAAAATGTATGTGGTGTTACATTTCATAGGGTGATTTGTGTAGGCAATGTTCCCCCATAGCAGATTTGCTCAGTTTTGTAAACATATGTGACACTTATGTCCCGTATACTGTTCCTCCACAGTCCTAATAGTCGGGCCATTATCATGACATCCCACAACTCATTTAATCTGTTGTTCATTGTAACCATTATGACGAAAAATTACTTCCAGGTGGGACAACTCGTTTGTAAAACTGATGGGAGATGATAGAACTGAGGTGAAACCAAGTTAATGGTCCTTTTGCTTTACCCTGGAATCATCTCCAATACAGGCACAGTTAAGGTCTGTGAAGGATGATATTGGTTCGCATAATTCGGTTGTCTACCATATCCCATGCATGCCATGTATTAGTCAGACTATCAGGACTATGGAGGATCCCTTTGTACTAAAATATTAGCAACAACTTAGCAAATCTGCTAGACATAGTTCACCGTATGGAATATAACAACACAAAGATTCTGGAATGTGTTACTGGCTGTTGGGATTTTGCTAATTAAGGACGCAGTTGAAACGAAACTAGCTAATAACCATAGAAAGATAAAGGTTTTTTCCTTAAAAAAATCTCCATGGAATCATACTCCAGCACTTCAATCATACTCTAGCACTTCTTTCCTATTTACATTGATAATTGAATTATTAAATGTACATGCACAGTGCTTCCTC
The DNA here is from genome assembly GCA_026315105.1 of Locusta migratoria. Taxonomy (NCBI): domain Eukaryota; kingdom Metazoa; phylum Arthropoda; class Insecta; order Orthoptera; family Acrididae; genus Locusta; species Locusta migratoria. The sequence continues at coordinate 566,378,848 of CM048745.1, forward strand.
TCTGCATTTGCCTTTAAAATTGCTGGCTTTGCTCTAATCAAAATTTCAGCAGTTGTTGATCCTCTCATCAGACTCCATAGCCATTAGTTTTTAGTATAATGATTGACAATTACATGTAGAAGAAAAGTGTTCTGTAGATAGGAAATGCTAGCAATACTTGGTATTACACTTTTCCATAATACATGTAGCTCTCAACAGTGAGATCATGTCATAAAAGAAAACAATTGATGATTTTAACTTATTCCATATATGAGATGCCAAAATTATCATATTTACTCGGCTTTAGTACCCGCCATTTTTCCAGTTTTTTTTTTTTTTTTTTTTTTTTTTAATTGTTTATTTATTTATTTTTTACTTCTGTAATTGGGGAGGGTACTATAGACGCAAACTCACACACCTAATATGATATTAAAAATTTTAACTGTGGAAAAGCCAGTAGGAATATTTATAATGGAGGATAGGTAACAACTCACCGCTGACAGACACAAAAATAGCTAAACATGTTCACACAACTTAAATTTTTGGTCATGGCCAAATAAATGAGATATTGTAAGTGGTGATACACAATTGTAAGAAGACATGAAATACAGGATAATGTGTGCAGAAGGAAGAGGGGGTGGGTTAAATTGTTAGGCACAGGGTGCAGGGATCAGAAGTTATCTTGATTGAGGCCAGGATGGTTGCGGGGCCGTAGAATGTGTTAAAGAGACAACTTCCATCTACGCAGGTCAGAAGAGCTGGTGGTGGAGGGGAGGATCGAGATGGCTCGGGTAGTGAAGCAGCCATTGAAATTCAGAGTGCTCTGCCCAACTACATGCTGTGCCATAAGGTGGTCTATCTTGCTTTTTGGCACAGTTTGGCGGTGGTCATTCATTCTGATGGACATCTGGTTTGTTGTCATACCGATATAAAATGCTATGCAATGATTGCCGCAGAGTTGGCTGCTTTCACACACAGGTGGCCCGACCTCTGATTGGGTAGGATAAGCCTGTGACGGGACTGGAATATGAAGTGCTGGCTGGGTGGATTGGACAGGTTTTGCTTCGGGGTCTTCCACAGGAATATGATCCCTGTGGTAAGGGATTGGAGTTGGGAGTGGCATAGGGATGGACTAGTATGTTGTGGAAGCTTGAGTGGGCAACAGAATGCCACTTAATGAGGGGGTGGAAGGATCTTGAGTAGGGTGTCTCTCATTTCAGGGCATGATTGCAGATAATCAAAGGCCTGATGAAGGATGTGATTAAGTTGCCACAGAATGGCACAGCACTATAGAGTTCAATGGCTGGTTCACTACCCGAGCCATCTGGATTCTCCCCTCCACTACCAGCTCTTCTGAACTGTGCTGATGGGAGTTGTCCCTTCAACACTTTCTACGGTCTAGCAATCATCCTGGCCTCAACCTGAGATAACTTACGGTCCCTGCACCTTATGCCTAACATCGTAAATCCCCCCCCCCCTCTTCCTTTCCCATGCATTATGTTGTATTTCATGTCTTCTGTTCAACTTTCTATCACCACTTACCTTTTTCCTTTTTTCCCCCTAGTTTTATTTTTCCATAGTATTGTTATCATTTCAAGTCCCAGCACTCACACCCCCACACTCCTCTACACCTCCCTATTATCGTTTCCCGCCCCTTCTCTTCACTGTATTCATTGCCGCAATTCAAATTCCCACCAATCAGAGCCTTTAAAATCTATCATACAGTGTGGAACTTTCCATCCCTGCCTTTACCTAGCATCCTGCACCCTCCACTCCCCACCTAACTTGCAGTCCAAATGCTTGTGTTCCTGGAGTGGCTGGACATGATAGTTGTGTGTGTTTAGTTGTCTGAGTGATTGTGTGAATGTACGTGTTTGTTTTTCTGATGAAAGCCATGACCAAAAATTTAAGTTGTGTGAATGTGATTATCTATTTTCATATCTGTCAGCAGCTCTGCAAGCCTCTTTATGGTGAGTCATTACCTGTCCTCCATTATTAATATGTTATTCAATTATTCATTGCAACCTCGATAGCTCTTAATTTAAACAGTGCTGTAAAGCTTATTCTCCAAGCACCAGTACTCATTTTAACTTATTTTTCACAGTATAAATCTGAATTCAACACTAAATGTGGGAAAATGGAAGCTTGGTGATACTGAACGGAAAGTGGGGGATGGGGTAGTCAGCTATTGTTACTGTAATGTTGTAAAAATACCATTGTTCCAGAAGTCAGCGGCACGCAGTATTGTCAAATTTCACATAATTTAGTGCTGCCAAACTTCAAGTAACTAACAAATTCATGAATTTTGTAGATTTTTTTAAATTTCATATTTTTATGTAAAAAATTAAGGGGGGGGGGGGGTACTATAAGTGGTGGGGTACTATTGCCAAGTAAATACTGTATAAGCACCTGCATAAATACAAACTAAAAGCTCTTGTCACCAAGCTTTTCGCAAATATCGACTTTTGCATTTGCCGAAGTGTAAATTACATCTGAAGAAGCTAAAAACAAAACTGTCAACACTAAATTATTAATTTTGGATTTGCCTTTTTAAGCACTGGCTGTCCTGATCTTGGTTGAAAATTAAGCGCGCGCACACACACACACACACACACACACACACACAGAGAGAGAGAGAGAGAGAGAGAGAGAGAGAGAGAGAGAGTTGAGGGCTGCAGAATATATTCTGTGAATATGAAAACAATAACAACTGCAGGATCAGAAGTGACGTCTATTCTTTCGGAATAGACGCCACATGTATATATGTCAGTAACAGGCAATGATACTTTTATTAGTGGGGAGGGGTGGACAAGTTTGAAGCCCTTACTCTTACGGGAATTAGTACATAGTGACAATGAGTTTGAGTACTGTGGGCAGGGTAAAGCTGGAAATTTGTGTCTGAAGGGAGGCGTGCTTAGGTAGTCCTTGCAGGTGCGGTGATAACTGTGTCCCCAATGGTGTGGGGGTCAGCGCAACTACCTACAAAGCAGGAGACCTGGGTTCGAATCCTGGCTGGATACATATTTTCAGCTTTGCCCATTCACAAGAAAGGAAGGAAGTTTGGGGTTTAACGTCCCGTCGACAGCTAGGTCATTAGAGACGGAGCTAACGCTCGGAGTTTTAGGTAAGGATAGGGAAGGAAATCGGCCGTGCCCTTTGAAAGGAACCATCCCAGCATTTGCCTGGAGTGATTTAGATAAATCACGGAAAACCTAAATCTGGATGGCCGGAGGTGGATTTGAACCACCATCCTTCCGGATGCGAGTCCAATACGTTACCACTGTGCCACCTCGCTCAGTTTGCCCATTCACAGTTAGTCATATATTTTGTGAAAATTTCCTTCTGTTTCCTTAGGTTTTGAGTTGAAAACATCTTATTTATCGAGTCTTCTGTCAGAATAATCCACTTATTTGCATGTTTCAGGATTTGGTGAAGAAGTTTCTGCTCATGTTGACAAGTCAACCAGAACTAACATTGCAACTATTGAGCTTCCGTCTTGACTTCAATGAACACTATCGGAGATCAGATTCTAGACTGAATGCACCTCTTACATACCAGCATCGTCGTCTCAGCGAACTAGGAGGGAAGCATTTCTCACCAACGTGCGTCAAATGACAGTCAGCCTCAATACCTTCTGCTGAGCTTCAGAAGGTAAAGAGTAAGTCTCAGAAATTTATTCATTATAACTTAGATAAAAGCCTACAACCAGAGCAGTGTCTGCTAGGAAATAAAATTGTTATAGATCAAAGGAACTTTGAAACTAACACTGCAGGAGATAAATCTCTATCATTGAACTCTTCGGATGGGGAAAAAACCAAAACTGTGGAAGTTGGGAAAGTACTGTCTTCTGGAGACACCATTTGCAGTGAAGTCTGTGTCGATGAGAACTCGGACGTTACTGTAGCCAAACATGCAAATAGTAAATCTGAAACTACTTTACAGAATTCAGTTATTAGTTTACAATACATCCACACTGAGCCAAACAATTTTAGTAATGATGACCATGCAGCTGATACCTTGAAGACTGAGACTGTTCTTGGTACTTGCAGAGGCATTTCTTCTGAAGTTAATATTCCGTTTAGTAGAGGATCTGACCAGCAGGAATTTGTTAAGGATGATAAATTGGATGATTTATTCTGTGAAACAGCAACTGAACTAAGAAGCAATCACAGTTTTACTGGTCATTCATATGAAGCAACTACTATAAGCTTCAGTGATCATTTTGATTGGTCAAATCAGATAGATTTTGCTGGAGGAGGTGAAACATTAGCAGAGGACACTGTAGATGTTATGAAATCAATTCATTTTAAGCCACGTAGTGTTGGAAATACAAGATGCAATATTCCAGATTCTAGTTGCATGTCAAGATCTAGATCGACAAATAGTATTGTTATTGCAGACAATTCCACTCCTGATAATCTGCTGTGGGATATGGATGAAATAAGCAGTAATTTAGAAAAGGAAGACAATAAATTAAATATCAGTCAGTATCACATGGTAAAAATTAAATCACCTGCAAAAATTGACAAACAGAATGAGCAAATAAGTGCCACTCAGGACAGTAGTTCTCTTAACAATGCATGCACATCTCTGAGCAATAGCATCTTTAAATGGTGTGGCAAGGTGGATACTTATAATGAGATGCCAGAAAGAAAATTTGAGTCATGTGCTCAGTCTCTCATTGACGAGGTTGGTATAGACACTGATATTTTGCTGAATAAAACAAATTCCACTGATTACAAACATCCTGGAGATTGTTCCGTAAATCTCCTGAAGAATATGAATGTAGGTGAAAGAGAGAATAGACCGGAACTGACTTCAAGTGAGTCTGTGGATGAAATCTCCAGAAGTGAAATACCTATAAAACTTGGTAAGGAAGTAAATAAAAAATTGGAATATAAAAACAAAAGTGCCCATAAGAAAAATTACAACATAATGGCTCGTGAAAGCAGAATGGTAGATGGAAGTTTTCAACGTTTAATGAATGCTTTCAAATATTGTAATGTAGAGGATGGAATTAAAGAGGGTAATACCTTCTCTGCAACGAAAATACTGACAGACGAAGAACACAATATAGTCTCCCTTGATAACAGACCAGATGCTGTAGAAAATAGTAATGGTAAAATAAAAGAGATGTATACAGTCATTGGTTCAGACGTAGAAAGAAATGGTAATGAAATCAAACATTTGTCAAAAAATAAGAAATTGGGGATTACATGATGTTACCTATGCTGACAGAAAATTCAGCTGCAGTTGAAAATTGTGTAACTGTTTGCATATAAGTGGCTTCATGTTGACAAAGTCTGTTGTATCCTTTGAGTGGAGCATAAGCATAAGTGAATAAAACTAAACTATAAACTGTAACCAGATACACCTTAACTTACTTCATAATGTATTTCAGTGCTTAAAAGCTGAGTATTCAGTTCCTATATGTTGTATTTTTAACCTTGGATTTGAATTGTACAAAGTTAATTTGTAAAAGTAACAGGTTACTGTATTTATTTTCCTTTAAGCCATTCCTATTTATTTGTAACTATTTCTTATTGTACAAATTATCAGTGACATATCAAACAAATTGTATAAGAGTTACGTAGTGGATAGTCATATAAATACGGACATTGGAACTCAGATTTTGAAGTTGGTTGCTTCAAACTGTGGATAGTCACATAAATAAGGATTGAATGTTATATGTCATCTTTTAAGAGCTGAACCTTTGCTCACAATATGTGCATGCCGTTCTCTCTCCCCCTTCTGCATGTGCGCGCACACACACACACACACACACACACACACACACACACACACACACACACACTTATATCTCCTAGTTCTGTCATTTCTTGATTTATGTGCCTATCCATTGTGCAACTCTTATACTATATGATTTGAGTTGTTTTATGTGTATGTTTATGCTTTATATTCATTTTTCTCAAGATTTTAAATCATTTTACTGACCTATCTTTAATAACTAAATTAGTTAGAACTAATTATAAATATTTTGATTTATTAGTCCAAGAATTTAATGGGAGAGTGCGGGACTTTATTTATTTACAGCGACTTATTTTAATTCAAAATATATAGAAAAGTGGAGTATGTGCAAGATACCATGACCAATAGGTAGAATATACTTTTTGAACTGAAATTTGGTCAAGCAAGACTATTTCCACTGATGTATCAACTGCCTCAGTTGCTTCAAACAAGAGCAGTACAATTATTGGCTGCCCAATACTTACCTTTTTGTTGTACCGCCGATAATTACACACAGAAAGAAAAAAGACAAAAATAAAACAAGCTTTCAGAACTGTGTTGAGGAATCCTCAAATACCATCCTCATGACCTAGGTCGTTAATTACCTTCCCCTTCCTTTCCCATTCCTATCCCCCCCCCCCCCCCCCACCATTAATCGGAGCAGTACAGTTATTGTTATTTTTACCACCATCCTACACAGCATAATGGAAGCAGAGAGATTACTTCATAACTAAGTGTTTGGAATTAAGATCCCATTAACTTGTATAGGAGGTGACTTCATTTATTGAAACACATTACCCCTGCTGCTTGAATATGGGGAGGTACCCTCACCATTACAGCTCTTTGGACAGCTATGTGTTCTAGAAATACATATTACTTCCAAATAATTAATGTAGTGTCAACTATTTCCTGTAACTCTTTTGTGGTGTTACAAGTTGTCACATTTAAAGCTTTATCATAATGGTGATTACCTTCAACAATAATATATATGTTTGACAACAATCTTTGTTACTGCAATGGACTACAGCTGCAGTTGTAACACCAGCTACACTTATTTTGTTTCTGAAATTGATACATATGAAATAACTGTGTCAACTTCAAAAAATAGTAAATTAAGCTACATGGAGAGCTTTAAAAATGCTCTACTTGTTATTGACAATTTTTCATTACTTCTGTAATTGAACTAAAAAATAAGGTTTCACACTTTTTGTGAGATGCTAAAATTTTATAAATTACAATAGTGCACTGCTTCTGTTCAGTTGTTTTATTGCTATGTGAAAACAGTCTACCAAGAGCTCACAGTTTCAGAGAAAATAGATTGCAAAATGATATACAGCAACTAAATGATGGCAGCACCCACCAACATGATATGAAATTCAGTAATAGCTAGATGTAAGTACTAATGCATACATTACATAATATAGCCATAAAATATAAATGTATTGTTCACAGGTAGTTTGATTGTTGCAATTATAACTCAAGTAGGCTGCCAGTAATGAAACAGTTAAACTGAAGTAGTGGACTTGGATTCACATATATAATATCATTACAAATAAAATTTTAATTTGACAAGGAAATGAACCCAAGGCCACAAACAGCAAAAGTAGTGATCTTCTAGTTACAGCAAAAATTACATGTAAGCTTCTTGTCCACCCTTCTTTGCCACTTTCCAGTTTTATTTCAAGTATTCATTACTGTTGAGAATGTATATGCCAAGATAGGTTGTTGAATATTTTATCTTTGATAACTGGTTTTGACAAACTTACTTGTTATCTTCAGATCTGTACTTTAAAAAAAAGTAAAAAGTAGATGACAACTAAATTTGTCAAAACCAGTTATCAAAAAGAAAATATTCAACAAGCGATTTCATCATCATCATTAGAGACTGATTATGCCTTTCACCATTCAATCTGGTGTATAGTCCCCCTAATAAAAGTCCTGCATGATCCCCTATTCAGTGCTAACGTTCATGCCTTGTCTGATGTTAAGCCTTCAAAATCATTCTTGACCGAATCCAAGTACTTTCTCCTTGGTCTATGTCGACTCCTATTACTGATCTCTCCTGAGTCCATGACACTCTTAGGTAATCTTGCTTCTCCCATGTTTGTAACATGACCCCACTCTATCAGCCTGTTTGCTGTAACTGTTTCATCTATGGTTTTCCTTCCCAGTTTCTCTTTGATTTCTTCATTATGGACACACTCCTGCCATTGTTCCCCTCAATTAGTACCTGCAAGAGTACCTGTAACCTCAACCTTATTCATAAGGTAAGCTGTATCCATCCAGCTTTCACTCCTATACAACAAACTTGGTGTACTGCTAACTTAGTCTTGGTACTGACTTCCTTCTTGCAGAAGAGAGTAGATCTTATCTGAGTAGTCACTGCATTAGCTTTGCTACACCTTGATTCAAGTTCTCTCATTATGTTGCCAACCTGTGAGAAAATACATACTAAATACTTGAAACTATCTACCTGTTCTAACTTTGTTCCTCCTATTTAGCATTCAATCTGTTCAAATATCTTTCCCACAAACATGACTTTTGTTTAGGAGATGCTAATCTTCATATCATTGACACATTCCATACCTTTGTAATTCACTCACTAACTGAATCTACAGAACATGACATAAATAAATAACCCTTACACCTCTGATCGAGCTCTGAAATATTAGCTTGCAACCTTTCATTCAAATCTGCCATCACAACTAAGTCATCTGCATAAGCGAGACTGCTTATTTGGTTTTCATCTATTTTAATCCTACCCTACCAGTCTACTGTTTTCAGCCTATGATCCTCGAATAGTATACTCTACCCTAATTGCTGCCTGACAGGCTATGTAAAGACCTTTAATTGACTGCAGAAGTTTGCCTCTTATTCCATAATCTTGTAGAACTGCCAACAGCTTCCTCCTAGGGACACAATCATAAGCCTTTTCTAGATCTGTAAAACTCAGATACAGTTTCCTGTTCCACTCATAGCACTTCTCCATTGTCTTCCGTAAGCTTAAGATCTGGTCCTGATAGGTAAACCCACACTGATTTTCATCCAACTTGTCACCAACTAATACTCGCACTCTCCTTTCAACAATACCTGAGAATATTTACCCCAGAACGTTAATTAAAGAGATACCTCTGTAGTTGTTACAATCTTTTCTGTTTCAAAGTTTGAAAATTAGCGTGATTACTGTTTTAGTCCAGTCAGATGGGACTTCCCTTATTCCCACGCCTCTTTAGTTATACTGTGTAACCATTTGAGCCCTGACATTCCACTGCATTTGACTAGTTCTGGCTTAATTTCATCCACCCCAGCCACTTTATTGCTCTGCAATCTATTGACCATTCTCTCTATTTCCTCAGATGTGATACTGTTTCCATCATCATTCCTATCCCGTTCTACCTCAAAATCTGACACATAATACATTGAGCAATCTTCAAAATATTCCCTCCATCTGCCCAAGGCATCCACAGGATTCACTAGCAGCTTTTCTGACCTATCCAAAACGCTTGTTAATTCCTCCTTCCCTCCTTTTCAAAGACTGCTAATTACAGTCCAGGATTGTTTTGCTGCAGCTTGACTCATAGTTTCTAGATTAATTCCAAAATCTTCCCATAATTTCTGCTTGGATTCTGCAATTATCCATTTGGCTTTGTTTCTTTCTTCAACTTCACTTTCTCTGTCTGCCTAATTTCTAGCATGGGGCCAGTTTTTTTTTCTCTCCAGTCTGCCTTGACTGTGTCATTCCACCAGACTGTCTGCTTCTTCCTGCCTTTACACACTACTGTTCTAGCCTCTTCTAGTAGTGAGTCCCTGTACTTTGTCCATCAGTCTTTCCATGACTACATTCAACTGACTGACACCTTTTTAGGATCATTGTTATGTATTTGTGCCTAATTTCCTTTTCCTGAAGCTGATCCACTCTTATCCTTCTACATATGGACCTGACTTACTGCACTTATGGCCTCACAAAACAAATTTCACAGCAGATTAAATAATGATCAGTATCATCAAAGAACTCTCTGAAAACATGTGTGTCCTTGACTGTCTTCCTCAATTCCTGGTCTGTTGTTATATAATCAATGACAGATCTGGTTCCCCTGTCTTCCCAAGAATACCGGTGAATGTCCTTATGGTTAAAAAAGGAGTTTTTGGTAACCAAGGCCATACTGGCACAGAAGTAAAAGAGCTGTTTTCCATTTCTGTTGGCTTCCATATCCTCTCCATACTTACCCATAACCTTTTCATTCCTATCCTGGCATTGAAGTTACCCATGAGCAAAACACTGCCCTTGTCCTTCGCCCTTAACAAGTACATTACTAAGTCTATTGTAAAATCAGGATCCCTTTCCCATGTATTCGTTTAGATTCAAACAATAGCCAGTTCTTGTATCACATACCATAAATAATCTCATGCCATATATTTTTTTTATTATTATTTTTTTGCAAGAACCACTTAAGATAATAGGGAAAAAATAATCACTCAGCTCCACAGGCAGCCATTTAGCATGTTAGCTGTTTGTCTTTAGAGAGTTATTCAGTCTCATTTTCCTAATGATGCTTGCTGCATATTAAAACTGAAATTAATTTTGATTGTTTTTAAACTTTTGTCTGTTGTAAAAACAGCAAAACAATTGTTTATTTGTACAGTAAATAATTCACTATGTTCCTCAAAAACAGGAAAATCCAGGAAAATATCACCCGTGTTTCCACACTATACTTTCTTCTTCAAGTCGAAGGTGCAATACCTTTTTAGATAGTGGAGTAGTTCCAAAATCAGTGGCAATTTCAGGGCGATCCTCTTGTTCACTGATTTCATCAAAGTTAACTGCAAATTATAATATATTGATCTTAGCTGCAAGGAGAAAAATCAAATAAAAGATCTGTAAATACATGTTTTTTCCCCACTTTGAAAACTTAGTAGTAAATGTTTCATTAATATCTGAAATGCTTTCCCATTCTTCTGTATCTCCTTCAGAACCAGAATCGTCTAAAACTTTTCTTCTTCTAAAAGAGCTAAAAATCTTCATCTGTCAGTCTTTTGCTTATGATGTAGCCAATTCGCTTAGAAAATGATCATTCAAATGTGCTGCCACTATATATGTGCATGAAGTATGGGAAATACTCGATAGATTGCAGCACATGATGCATAAAGCGCAACAGATGCAATAACATGGAGAAACACAGTACTAACTTAGATGGCTCTGGAAAATCTGCAGCTGTGACTGCCCCCTGAGTCAGACTCAGGTCACTTGGCAATACCATGTAGCCCAAGTCAGACTCAGGCACCATTAAAAATGTGTTAATTTCTTTATAGACTGTAGAGTAAAGGGGGTAGTGCACCATGCTGTGTTTGGACATTGACTACCTCACAGTTAGCAACTTGTGACTGGATACTTTATCAGTATGAAGCAATGGAGCATCCAGGTCCTAGTGATCTTCCATCAGCATATTCTCCCCATCCCAGCCCAGCACTTACATGTAAAATACTCATCTTCTTCCAATGTGACCAAGCAAGCTATAAAAAGGTTGGGCACTCTAGGTGCTGGACCTTGTGGTTTATATATCCTCCTGATTTCCCCCCCCCCCCCTCCACTGAGACTGCATTTGATAATTTCCTTGACCATGAACTGCCTCCTCCCTCCCTCCCTCACACACACCGTATATACTTACAGGTATGATTGTAAGGCCTAATTAATTTCTGTTTCCTTTATGCTTACATAATTTGTAAAATATTTTTCACACTACATATTCTTTCTTCCACCTCCTCATTCCTCTTCTCATGGAATAGGTGTTTTATGATTTTCCTTACTTTCTTTTTAACTTTAGATTGTGCGGATTAATTTTTAGGTGGGTCACAAGATTTGTTAAGTTACAACAAATATATCCCATTAAAACTTTTTAATTTGGGACATCACAATGTTGGAGAGTAACAAAATTAAATTATAAATTCATCGCACAGTATTGTATCTTCTTACTCAGAATATTATGTTTACATAATTATATTCCAAATACAAAGATACTGGTATAGAAAGTTTAAAAATTGTCACATTATAAATGCGTTCATTTAAGACAAAACACCGAATCTTAATTGTTAAGGATATAACCTGTATTCTTTCCTAGTAAATCAATCTGTCATTCACCTTAATTATTTTAAGGAAACCACAAACCTTAACCTCAGTCTCTCCTTGGGGGTGGGGCATGGGAGAGGAAGGAAAGAAGATTAGTTCTTTCCATCTCATTGACACAGTGGTTGTTAAATACAGAGCACAAGGACTATTTTTACTATAGAAGGGGAAGTAAATCATTGCCCTGGAGCAATGCCTTCATGGTCATTTCTCTTGAAGAAGCCCTCTATATAATCTTTCCTCCTCTAAACTCTCCCTTCTTTGCCTAGTACTGGTTTTCCCATGATTTCTTTATATTCGTGCAGCTACTTTTCTTGTCTCCAAATATCTCGTCCTATTAGTGGTATCTATCTATCCCCTAGTTATACATTTTTTTACAGTATTGCATTTCTCCTCTAGCCACTCCTGCAAAGCCACTCTGCCATTCCTGTCAACCTCATTTTGCAGCTGTCTGTACTCCCTTATGCCTGCTTCATTTACTGCATTTTTATATGTTCTCCTTTCATCAATTAAGTTTGGTATCTCCCGTTGTTAAAGGATTTCTATTAGGTCATGTCCTTCTATCTATATTATACTCTTTGGTTTTCACTTCTGTCTCTCTCAAAGTTACCCATTCTTCTTCTAATATATTACTTTCCCCTGTTGTGGTCAATACTTGCTCTCTTTGAAACACTCATCAATCTCTGGTTCCTTCAATTTATTCATATTTCACCTCCTAACTTTCCTACCTTTTTGCAGTTTCTTCAGCTTTAGTCCACAGTTCATAACCAATAATTATTGGTCAGAGTCTATATCTACCCCTGGATATGTCTTGCAGCTTAAAACCTGTTTCTAAACCTATGTGCTACCATTATGGACTCAATCTGTTACCTTTCAGTGTCTCTTGGTATCTTCCTCGTATTCAACCTCCTTTCATGATGATTAAACCATGTGTTTGTAATGATAAAATTGCACTCTACACAAAATTCTTTTATTCCTTTTCCTCAGTCCGTATTCACATACTGCTTTTCCTTATATTCCCTTTCCTACTACCAAGCTCCAGTCCCCCAACACAACCATTTTTCCTCTCCCTTAACTCTCTGAATAATTATTTTATCTCCAGATATATTTCTTCGATCTCATCATCATCGGCAGAGCTAGTTGGCATATAAATTTTTATAACTGCATTACCCCCAACCGATTTTTTATTTATAACCTTATACTCACCCGACCAGAAATCCTGTTCATCCTGCCACCAAACTTTACAAATCCACACCATCGCTAACTTTCATCTAGACATTTCTCTTTTCAAATTATCTTACTTACTTATCCAATTAAGGGTTAGAACATTCCACACTTCAGTCCGTAGAATGCCTGTTTTGTTTTTCATGATGAGAACATATATCCTCCTGAGTAGTCCCGACCATGAGATTTCCATTTTACATCAGGTATATTTTACCCAAGAAGACACCATAATCGTATATTCATACAGTATACAGTAGCTGCATTTCCTCGGGAAAAGTAATGACTGTAGTTTCCCCTTACTTTCAGCACTTCACAGGCAACAGTAGGCAGAATTAAAGTATTTGGTGTGGAGGGAGACATGCTTTAAGACAGTCCGTGTAGTTGCTTTGGCTACAACGCTGTGTTAGCAGAGTGGTCTAAAGCACCTACCTAGTAAGTAGAGGTCCCAGGTTCGAATCCCAGGCAAAGCATAAATTTTAATTCAGTGCCACTCCTTATGTTTAATACCTTTGGTAGAACGAGACAATGTTGTCTCAAGGAATTGTATTATTTGTCAGTTTGTTGAATTTTGTGTAAATCATATTCCATTTTAACTTAATATTTTCAGCAATTGCATTTATTTGATGTTGCAAGCTTTCTGAGTGTATTTGAAAACTGCATACTTAATATTCTACAGTAATCTGAATTACCTGTTTTCATGTCTGATGATTTAATTAATCTGCAAAATTTTAAAAACAAGGCTTTCATTTTGTAATCAGACTAAAATCAACAAATGTAATAGTTATTCTTGAGAAAGCGAGAGAGAGCACACCCTCATATTTGTAAATAACATGGAATATTACAGAACATTCTACTGTTATATTAATGGAGTTCTAGAATCTTTCACTTCCAGTACCCACACTTCTACTCACTATGCTACACTGTAATCATATACAAATAGAAACAATGGAAAGTCCAGTAAGGAACGTTAATAATAGTATTTATATAGGGAACAACCCTCCGTAAAGATGAACATTGAGCCACCGACAGACAAAAATAAAAGACACACAAACACACACACAGTTCTATATTTTCGGCTGTGGCCTTCTTCAGAAAGAGAACACACAGTCACACTCATTCACACGCATCAGCCATCTCTAGACATTTGTGGATGAGTGTGCCTGAGTGTTCTCTTTCTGAGGAAGGCCACGGCCAAAAATTTAGAATTATGTGTGTGTTTGTGTGTCTTTTATTTGTGTCTGTCGGCGGCTCAACATTTGTCTTTACGGTGAGTTGTTCCCTATCTACTTACTTATTATTATTAACGTATACAAATAGACCTACTTTTATCTTTAGACTAAATGACCTGGTGAACTTCGTATCACTAACATCTTAATATAAACCATACTACTTTAAATCATATGTATTTTAGACCCAGTAGCTTTATAAAGGCATTTGCTTTGAACGTCAATTATGCAAAATTTTATCGCAATCGTACGGATGATATTGATATCCCAAAGAAAAGAGCTCTTTCAGTTTTCCACAAATTTTCCTATTTTCTGGCCAACTATTACAAAGTTTAACTTCACTAAAACTTTCCTCTTGCTGTGAATGTCGAATGTGCAAAATTTTATCGTAATCAGATGAATGGTATTGATATTTCATAGGAAAATTTCTTTCTATTTTTTCTGTAATTTTCCAATTTTCCAGGAAACTTTTCCAAATTTTTATTTCATAAGAACATTACTCTTGCTTTGAATGTCAAAAATGCAAAATGTTATCACAACCAGACGAATGATATTGATATCCCATTGGAAAAAGATCTTTCAGTTTCTCGCAAATTGCCAAATTATCCAGGTAACTTTCCCCAATTTTTAGTTCATAAGAATGTTCATCTTTCATTCAACGTCAAATGATCAAAATTTTATCACTAGTCGATGAACAGTTCTCAACTTTTAACTTGGTTCGAATTTTGCAACTGTCCTTTTTAACTGTCTGTAATTTTTTTATGAAAACTTTTCCAAGACAATAGTGAACAAAACAACAAAAGAATTGCCCCTCTCCATTGTGCTATTAGTCAGTTTTAGTGCTGAATTCGATCAAAAACACATTGAAAAATGCACTTTCAGTTTTTCTCAAATTTTTCAATTTTCCGGTAGATTTTCCAAAAAACATTATTTATTACAAACCTTGTCCTGTCAAGCCGTACTCAAGTGATGCTCTTACAACCATGTGGCAATTTATTCTTATTCATAGAAAGAAATTGCTTTTGGTTTTTCCTAAATTTTCCTACTTTCCAGATGACTTTTCCAAATTTTTATTTGATGTAAACCTTCATCTTGCTTTCAGCATGAAATGTACAAAATTTTATCGCAATTGGACGAAGGGAATTGATAGCTCACTGGAAAAAGTTGTATCAGCTTTTCCCGATTTTTCTCTTTTCTGGACAACTTTTCCATATTTTATCACCGTTTAAACCTTCCCTTGACTTACATGAATATTTCAAGACTAACATTAGCTAAATCGGTTCACCCGTTCTCGAGTTTTAGTGAGACTAACAAACAGCAATTCATTTATATATCACCGGATACTTTCCAGGACTGGAGCGGACTCTGAATGTGGCTCTCCAGCAAGGATACGACTTCCTTAAATCCTGCCCCGAAATGAGATCCATCCTTAATGACATCCTTCGCACTTCACCAAGAGTGTCTTTCCGCCGCCCACCTAACCTTCGTAACCTCCTAGTCCATCCCTATGAAATCCTCAAACCACCTTCCCTACCCTATGGCTTCTACCCATGCAACCGCCCCCGTTGTAAAACCTGCCCTATGCACCCTTCCACCACCACTTACTCCAGTCCAGTAACCCGGAAGGTGTACACAATCAAGGGCAGAGCCACTTACGATAGCACCCACGTGATTTACCAACTGACATGCCTGCACTGTGAAGCGTTCTATGTGGGAATGAACCCGCAATAAACTGTCCATTGGCATAAACGGTCACAGGCAGACAGTGTTTGTTGGTAATGAAGATCACCCTGTGGCTAAACATGCCTTGGTGCATGGGCAGCTCATCTTGGCGCAGTGTTACACCGTCTGGGTTATCTGGATACTTCCCTCCGACACCAACCTTTCAGAACTCCGGAGATGGGAACTTGCCCTTCAGCTTATTCTCTCCTCCCGTTGCCCACCTGGTCTCAACCTCCGCTAAATTCAAATTCCCGCCCACCATCTTTAGCATCTTTGCCTTGGTTCTGTGGACAGAGCCTCTGCCTCAAGTAGTATCTCTGTCCAACTTCTTTGCTTTTTACAAATGTCTGTCTAGGTGTCTTTGCATTTGGATATGTGTGAGTGTGTGTATGTGTTATTTGTTTACCTTCCTTTTTTCCCCTAAAGTAAGTCCTTTCACTCCTGGGATTGGAATGACTCCTTTTCCATTTCTTTAAAACCCATATCCTTCCCTTTCTCCTCTCCTTTCTTCCTATTTTCCTGAAGAAGCGACCAACTGTTGCGAAAGCTTGTATGTGTGTTTGTGTGTTATTTTATTTGTATCTGTTGATGAGCCTGTCCTTTGGATATGTCATCTGTTTTATATATTGTGTGTGTGTGTGTGTGTGTGTGTGTGTGTGTGTGTGTGTGTTTTGATAACATCTGCCCCTGATCTGCTATTAATTTATATTTAATTAAAACTAATACTACAACTTGTTACGGGTCTGTGACAAATGAAAGCACAATTGCCTTCAGGTACTAAATAAATTAACAGGGGAAATGGGTGTCCTGGACTTGGAACAGAAAATGACAGTGTAACTGTAGAGATTCCCAAACAGTTTGTGATGTGGACAAGACTTAGTCATGACTTGAATCGCTAATTAGTGCTGTATTGTGTAGAAGCCATGCCCCTAAACCCCTGCTACAGAACTTGACCAGCATTTCAGGGTGCAGCCTCAGTTACTACCTGTTCGAGAAACATTAATCAGTTCTAACTATTCCAAATCTGTTAACATTATTTAAATTCGTGTGAGAAATATTCTAAATGTATCCTGATAATTTAAATTTTGTAATCCTTTATGGTATATGTTTTGGAGTGTGTCTGCCTTGGAGCCTTTAATTATGAGCCACACCTGGTAGAGAGTATTATTTAAAATGTAAAAAGTTAACTTCAACAATTCAGGCTATGTTACACAATCTCAAATGTACTGAGCAGTGTGACACATTCGGGAAAGTGGTTCAAACACGTCTCTGGCCATCAAGATTTGGATTTTCCATGATTTCTCTAAATTGCTCCAGGCACATACAGGCATGGTTCCTTTGAAAGAGCACTATTGATTTACTTCCCCATTCATAGCAAAAATAGTCCTCGCACTCTGTATTTAACAACATTGTGCCCCTCCCCCAAGGAGAGACTGAGGTTAAGGTTTGTGGTTTCCTTAAAATAATTACAGTGAATGACAGATTAGTTTCCTAGGAAAGGATACAGGTTATATCCTTAACAATTAAAATTTTGTGTTTCATCTTAAATGAACACATTTTTTGTGACAAATTTTTAACTTTTTATAGCAGTATCTGTGTATTTGGAATATAATTATGTAAACATAATATTCTGAGTAAGATAGAGAGCACACACCCTCAATATGATTAGTTTTTCCCATAATTTACAGGCAGTACTTAGTGTATAAATCTGATATTGTTAGATACCATCACCAATTCACTCTTCCAGACATTTACACACTAACACCCACTGCCAACAATAAACCATGTTTTGCCATAATTTTTGATCACTTACTGTTACCCCTATCCTTATTGATCATGTGACTGTTAAAATTCTACTGCGTAAAAATCATGCAGACTAGTGTGGTATTGCTGTGTACTTTTTCAAATCGCAAACAATTAGCTATAACCTCCAATTAATACCCCCAAAATTCTGTTTATTACATGTTCCCTGCACTGTAGTTACTTTTTTCTCCTAGTATATCTCTCTACACAACATTTATGGTCTTTGACTTTCAATTTGAGTATTCTGGAACCAGTTGGAGTCACATGAGCAATCAAAGCATACTGCAAACTAGCTTGTTGATGTAGAATGTTCTGGGCAAGCATTGAAGCCCTAGTTATACTTCACACCTAGCAAGTATATGGCAGTATCATAAAATCTGAATATTTCTCCAGTTTCTGTTCTATTTCAGTCATTCAGATTTGTTGTTATAACTTCAATACATTGTACTTGAATGTGTATTATTATTATTATTTATTGTCATAAAATGTTAAATGTGAATAAATGTAAGAGTGTATCTATTATGTGCAAAGAGAGTAAAAGAAAAGGGGAGAAATATAGTTGTATATATGAGGTTTAATCCTGCTAAGTGCATGTAAAAAGAAAAAGGAGTGTAAAAGTGTGTGTAATAACATTCAGAGAACAAGTTATGTTTTATAAAGAATAGTTGTGTAGCAGCTCAAAGAAGAAGATTCCTACCACTCTGTGCTTCTGTAAATAACATATCATTTACAAATTAAAGGATTTCATGTTATTAAAAAGTATGCATCAGAATGAAGAAAGATGTATAGCACCTGAAAATGTGCTGTTCAAATATGCTGCCAGTGTGGCATATCTGTATGTTCGTTAATTGCCTGTGTTGCAACAATTGTTGTTATGTTGTTTCATAAATTATTCTTCTTTGAAGGGCAGAAGAACTCAAAGTTTTGCTTTATAGTTAAAAATATTCACAATTCATACTATGGAGTTTATGAAATAAAAGTTTAATCTGTCAGTTTCCAAGACAAAAGTGACATTATTTTGATAAGTGTGCAGAATGGAAAAAGTACCTGTGGCATTAGAAAAATATACAATGTGCACACTCAGTATGACTCTTAATGGAAATTAAACATAACAAATATCACATTTATGCTTTCCAAAATTTTTGTGGCATGTTTCAGAGAGAGAGAGAACATTTAACTAAGACAGGGACCACATGTTGAATTTAATAATTCATCTCCGATTAAGATGTTTCAAATTGTAATTCTTCCTGTACTATATAGCTTTAAATCTGTGTTATATGGATTAGGCAAACCTTATTTCTTGCCTAAGTGAGTGATGTTTAGTCAGTTACAAACTGTCTGTACAAAGTAATTTGCTTTTTTCCCTTATTAATCTATTATAACAATTTAAGAAAATGTATAAATATCTGTTTGATTATTCCAAGACATTTTATTACTTTTTAAGAAAAATTACCAGTGATTAAAAATCATTTCAATTAACTGTTTGCTATGTTCATAAAACAGAATCATTTACAATGAAAATGATTTTTTATTAAAAAAGTAAATACTGTCACTGTTGTGTATACTTATTTGCCTCATGCAATCATTTTATCAGAGCATGTCATCTAATTGTCATTACCCCAATTTTGCCAGTTCTTTGTTGTTCATATTGGATAATTCATGTTTTGTTTTTGTAGAAGCACTCTTTAGTTACTGTCTTTTGATTTTATATTATGCTGTACCTTTATCTATTTGAAATTCTAATCTCGTAACTCACAGTTCGTTCACAGTCTGTCATAATATCTTCTCTCAGTATTATCTTCCTGCTTTGGGAGTGTATAATAATGTATAAACCCAGGCTAGAGAGTTTGTACACTATGCATATGAGGATTGGGCATTCTGTGTTAAATGAGAAGATTTAGATATGGTTTCTGTGCCCTTATTATCTCAGTAATCTTATGGCCTTAAGAGTGATTGTTCTATAAGAACTAAGTAAGTGTGAAAGATCGTACTCTCATGGCAGTTTGTTTTCTTTATCATTTTGTTCATTTGGTCCTTAAAAGTTTTGAACAACTATGCTGATCCCAAGTTTGGTGCCAGGCAAAATGGAGCAGTCATCTTATATGTTAAACCTCTGCTTTGACCAAAAGGAATGAAACTTCCCTGTGTGGAGTGTAGGCATTAGATGTAAACAATATTGTGGGGCTCCTTCATTGGTAAAGATTGCAACTAGTTGCAAGATAATAGCTGCTTTTGTTGATATCATTTGGATACTTTATGGAAATTTAGTGTTATTTTCAACAACAAGAAAAAAACAGCTTAGCCCTCATAAAAGGCCTAAAAAGTCACTCTGCAGGTAGTCCTGCTGCTGATTGAGAGTAGACTATGGTAAAAACATTGTGCATGTTTAGTACGGCCAGACACCATATTCATTGTCAGGCTCCAAGAGTAATATTATCAACATGTAGTCTGTAACCAGAATTAATTTTGTCCTATATAAGAAAACCAGATGAACAACACAGTGTTAACACGTTTGCTGCGACTGATGCTTATAAGTGTTTCCGCGATCAACACGCCAGTGCAGGTAATGCTTATAAGCGGCGGCGTTTGTTAGCTGAGTACTCAGTTTAGTTTGGCTGTGCACTCGTGTTAGTACAAGCCACCAAAAAACATCACCTTTACACCGTGCAAATTTATTTGTTATATGGAATTGGGTTTCCATAGCACCACATTGTAGATGAGTCCTGTTTCTTTTTCTTCGTTTGACAAACTTTTTGGTGGTTTCAGACTAATTCTTTCTCAATGAAGCGGATTTAGTGCTTGTTTGAATTTCATTTTCTTCCCAGTTTGCAATTAAATCAATAAATCAGAGGCGTTGTTAGAATTGTTTGCAATAGATGCATATGATGCTTATAAGTGTCAGACAGCTTGCAGCATGTATCACATAATCAGCATGCAGCTAAAGTGTACTTATATTTCTATATCTAGCACCACCTCTTGTGCATATGTTATGTTCACTTTCAATATTATAGGAAATTCAGCTCTCAGCCCACATGTGCCTACAGGCGTCCGCCTAGAGCATTAGTGCCCTGCCCTGGTAACTTCGGCGAACGTGTTAATAGTATTCACTGGATCATTTTCTATATGACTATAATCTGCAGACACTTCTATTGTTTTAAAAGCATATACAGTCTGTTGTTATATCACTGGAGTACTTGCCTGACGGCACTACACTTCCAGACACGGAATTTAATTAGCATATACATTAGACTGAGCATTAATAATTGTTTAAAATTCATCACAAATACAAATTTTACTAATAAGTTTGTTTTTCAGTGGTGATCTACAATCACAATGTATGTAGAAAAAATTATCCTTGTGCCAACACTATACAATATTTTTATTTATTTATTTAGGTTTCAGCACTGCCTGCCTTCAGAGGGAGATTTTGAAAGATAATGCACATTAATTATTACAAGAATTCATTTCTGCCAAATTACAATTAGAATTGTGATTAGTCACTGGAATGTCTGTCATATATATGCTGTTGAAAAGTAGTGGCAATTATGCTACTGTTCATAACAGGAAGTTCGTATACAGTTAACAACATATTCCAGAGACTAACCACAATTCTGATTTTAATTTTAATGTTGCCATATTTGGCAGAAATGAATTCTTGTAATAATGGATGTGCACTATTTTCCACAATCTCCTGTTGCTGGCAGACAGTGGTAAAACAGGTAGAGTGTAAATAAATAAATAAAAATATTGTACAGCTGTTAACACAAGAATGGTTTTTTCTAAATAAATTTTTCAGTTAGAATTCTTCATTTATACCCATAGATATAATCTACTGACCCGCTGTTGTTTTTCCAAAACCTGATGCATGTCAATAACCAAGTTCTGCTGTAGCTACACCTTTTGTAGGAAAAGGCATTGATCAGATAAGAAGAAAATTATTTGTGTACTTCACAGTTAGATGTATCTGCCACACTAGATTCATCTGAAGGAAAGTATTTCCTACATACAGCAACCAGATCACTATATGAAGTACTGTTGAAGACTGTGTGAAATTAATCCTTTATTTGAATTTATGATAAGAATATTATAGACAAAAAATTCCTATTAAAAATAGATGAAGATTACCCACCAGGCGAAGGAGCACAGGTAGTGATAGTAGCACAAATATATAAAACACATACACAAACACAAGCTTTCGCAACC
The DNA here is from genome assembly GCA_026315105.1 of Locusta migratoria. NCBI lineage: Eukaryota > Metazoa > Arthropoda > Insecta > Orthoptera > Acrididae > Locusta > Locusta migratoria. The sequence continues at coordinate 566,400,874 of CM048745.1, forward strand.
CAGTTGCTTCTTCAGGCAGAAGGGAAGGAGAGGGAAAAGGAAATGATGAGGGTTTTAAGGGAGGGGTTAAGGAGCCATTCCAATCCCGGGAGCGATAGACTTACCTTGGGGGAAGAAAAGGAAGGTAAACAAATACACACACACACACACACACACACACATACATTTACACAGACGCAAAGACACCTAGGCAGACATAATGTAGAAAGCCGTATGTACAGTAGTCTGCCTAGGTGTGTTTGCGCCTGTGTAAATGTGTCGGTGTGTGTGTGTATTTGTTTACCTTCCTTTTCTTCCCCCAAGGTAAGTCTTTCCTCTCCCGGGATTGGAATGGCTCCTTACCCCTCCCTTAAAACCCTCATCATTTTCTTTTCCCTCTCCTTCCCTTTTGCCTGAAGAAGCAACTGGGTTGTGAAAGCTTGTGTGTGTGTGTGTGTGTGTGTGTGTGTGTGTGTGTGTGTGTGTGTGTTATATATTTGTGCTACTATCACCACCTGTGCTCCTTCGCCTGGTGAGTAATCTTGATCTATTTCTAATATATAATCCTTTATTTGAAAACAAAAGGTGGTGAAGGTGTCCAAGCCTCGTATATTATTTGCATGTGGTAAAGCCACTACATAAATATAAATTGTCTCAACAAATTTGTTATTAACATTGACTGTTACTTGACCATTTAAAGCACAGCAACCACAAGACATTTAGTTCGCACAGGAGATGGTGAGTCATTTCACCAGTGTGTTACACTCATTCACATTGTTAGTGACAAGTAGGATTGTCAGTTTGTGTGGAGTTTTGGAATTTACTGATGGTGCCAAACTGATGCTGCAGTGTTGTTGCACTGTGTGGAATATTTTGGAAAGTTAACATAGATACGGTAGTACTATTATTGCATTTGATGCAAGTACAGTACTTGGGGAACCACATTGCCTGTGGCAGCATAAACACAGTCTGAGATTTCATTGTTTCACTGCACTTTGCATGTGTTCACTGTAATTACACTACTATTACTAATATTTCTTTCTTTTTGAATGAGGCAGTGTTGAGGTGAAATTTCTAACTGAATTTCTAATCAACTTTATGGTCTCATGGCGGCAACAGCCTTGATTGGGGTGGTGGTGATTTCTTATAATAGCTTGACTTTAGGAAACAAAAACTTTGTGAAGAACTTGCTTAAAGAGTGGGGAACACACTTCCACAAACTCAATTAACAGTTGGGCATAATATATTTTACATTAGCAACATAATATGTTATTTTGTGTCTAGTAATATCCTTTAATTTGACAAAACAGGAGTTATGTAACTCACCCTCTTGCTTATGACACTTTATCAATTTCAGTCGAGCAGCCACCCATCATTTGCTTTTTGAAATTAAAGAACAACATACTACACAAGACATTGAATGATGAACTACTAGGTTCCATGAACAGTGCGGTAGTATTTTGCAAACCAAACTGTAAATTTTACTATTAGAAAATAACAACAAAGCAGATTTGATGAATGTGTGACCATAAACCAGTGGAGATATATTTTCAAAGTTTCCTTAGAATGGCCAAATATTGAAAACAAAGGTGCTGTTAGTGTTGGTATCACTGTTGCTGATGCTCTTGGTAGAATATTGACTGCTAAACAGTTCACTCTAAAAATTTTGTAGTATCTTCAAGTATATCTGAAACATAAGTTCAACAATATTATGAAGGTAGTTTTCAACTTACCACAAAGACAACAAGCTGCAACATGCACATAAAAACACACACACACACACACACACACACACACACACACACACACACACACGTGCCTGTTGCAGCTTGTTGTATTATCTTTCCAGTGAGTTGAAAACCATGTTCATTAATTGTTGATGACTTTCCATTATTGAAACTTAGGTTATTCTAGTGGATTTACTGTCACATAATCAGTTGCCCCTCCCACAGTTGATTTACCGAGCAATGTGGCACAGTTGTAGCTCACTGGACTCAAATTTAGGACAGTGGTTGAAATCCACCTCCAGCCATCCAGATTTAGGTTTTTCGTGATTAAATAACTGCAGGCAAATTCCAGGATATGGTCCTTTTGAATGGGAACAAAGAGTTTCTATCCCCATGCATACATCAGACATCAGTGTGTTAGCATCATCTCTAATTACCATGCTGTTGACGGGACATTAACCCCTATGCATCCTTCCTTTCTCAATTTATTAGTCTTTACATCCATGATGCATTAATTACATGCAAGCGTTTCAGTTCCTCAACACCACTTGAGTGTGATACCATGATGTTAAATTATGGATAGCACTGTCACAAACAAAGTAGCCTGTGATCAAGAAGACTGATGTTGAGTTGATAGTTGTAAACACATAGTACGAACATTATATCCACAAGTAATTTGACCCCAAATCTGTACCAAATAACACAACTCAGTCTAACCTTGGAAAGTCAAAGTTGGAATATTGGCTATATATTCACTGAGCTGCAGGCAGGCACATAGAACTGACTATCATACTCTCACAATTAAATCTTTCAGCCACAACTACATCAGAAAAAGAATAGGTACTATTTCTCACAATCATATAAATACAACTCACATGCAAATGACTGCCTTCTCAGGTTGCCATACCTTACACAACAACGGAATTCCAATAAAATCACAGTCATTTTCTGGAAAGCAGCATATAGATGTATTCAAAAGTTGGTGCACATAGACCTTCGTTAATGAAACATGAATCAGCAGATCTGCCCACAATGCCTCTAAATTCAACGAAGGACAGCAGTCAGTCATGAACACTCATTGTGACTGTGTGTGAGAAATTGCAGCACCGTACAGCACATAGAACTCGAGCAGCAGTGGAGAGAGTTAGGACAGTTATGGATACTTAAAATGGAATTATCGGTACAATTACAGCACATATTCATTAATTTTTTTTATTTGTGTGGTGTGCCGCCAATTCAGATTTATTTCCAGTTGAGTGAGGCTTGTGGTGATGGTGTCTTGAATGTTTTCAATGTGCATTCATTGGTGTAACTGTTCAGACAGGCAGAACGTCATGCAACAATACACCGAGACAACCTCGGTCTCGCATCATCAGATCTGTCGACATGATCAGGCAAGTTGATAAATTTGTTTTCGAGGATTGCCAAATGATTGTGTAACACATCGCCTCCAAAGTCACCATTTCTGTGCTCAAAATCCTGCCTCAGGACCTGGAAACACAAAATGTGTCCTCCAAGTGGGTGCCGCGATTGCTAACAGTTGACCACAAGGCTGTGCATCACGTGTTGTCAAGCAGTGTAGACCCATGTTGATATAAAGAATGAGAATTTATTTTCATTGACTGTGACAATCAATGAGACATTCATGCCGTTGTTTAATTCACTGGTTGAGCTGCAGTTGCAACAGTGATTTTCCAGTGGCCAAAGCAGGCGTAATATTACCAATGGCCATGTTGTTATGGTGTCACTGATGTGAAAAATTTTACAGCTGTAGGGTGATTACTTCAATAAGTTTTCAGAAGTTTCACATTTTGGTTGTGATTACTTTATGAGGACAAAAATGTAGATGTTACAATTTGCATGCACCTTATACAAGTACTACAGTATATTTAATGCTGCACCTAATGTGTTACTCTACATGGTATGATAGAACTGGGTCATTGTCTGTAACTAGCATGTATCACACAAAATGCGTCATCAAAGGACAGTGGTGCCCTCTATTACAGTATAGTTAAAGATTCTAACCTTCACCTAATTTAATTGCAAAATATAATTTAAGAAAATACCAAAGTACAATGTTTTTGTATTACATGTTTAGTGTGTCTGAATGCCAAGAAATTAAACTTAGGTGCAATTGAAACTATCTAGAGAGGTGCCCTCTGTATATTAGGCCTATATTAATGTGTCAATTCTATATACAATTAAATATTAATAAAAAGCTACTATCCATTTACAAATAATATAGTGAGGACAGTTTACAACTCACTGCAAAGATGTGGCGACGAGCTGCGACAGGCACATACAAAAGACACACACATACAACACATTCAGCTATCGGCCATGGCCTTCTTCAGAAAATAGAGCACTCACGCAATCACACAGGCACACAACACAGTTATACAACCATCACCTCCGACTGCCGCACTTCGAATCACGCTCTGCAGCGAATCGGGAACGGGAGGGGAGAGGAGGAGGAGGGGATAGAAAGGTTACGTCACAGTGGTGGGGATGGGTTAGATGGGAATAACAAGATGCAGCTTAGGAATGGAGTTGGGGGGGCGGGTGAGGGGAGAAAATAAAATAAAGTAATATATATATATATATATATATTATAGAAGGAGACCTTCTAGGTGGGAAAATGGTATAAAATAAAGATTTTTGACTTACCTAAAGTACAGGCTTGTCGATAGAAACAAAAAACACACAACCATTCGAGCTTTCGCCACCAGTGGTGGCTTCTTCGGGAAAAAGAGGGAGGAAGGAGAGGAGAAAGGGAAGGATTGGGTTTTAAGGAAGTGGAAAAGGAGCCATTCCAATCCCAGGAGTGGAAGGACTTACCTTAGGGGACAAAAAGGAAGGTAAACAAATACACACACACTCACACATATCCATATCCAAACACACCTAGGCAGACATTTGTAGAAACCAAAGAAGTTGGACAGAGATGCCACTTCAGGCAGAGGCTCTGTCCACAGAACCGAGGCAAAGATGTTAAAGATGGCGGGCGGGAATTAGAATTTAGCGGAGGTTGAGACCAGGTGGGCAACGGGAAGAGAGAATGTGTTGAAGGGCAAGTTCCCATCTCCGGAGTTCTGAAAGATTGGTGTTGGTGGGAAGTATCCAGATAACCCGGACGGTGTAACACTGTGCCAAGATGTGCTGGCCGTGCACCAAGGCATGTTTAGCCACAGGGTGATCCTCATTACCAACAAACACTGTCTGCCTGTGACCGTTCATGCGAATGGACAGTTTGTTGCTGGTCATTCCCACATAGAACGCTTCACAGTGCAGACATGTCAGTTGGTAAATCACGTGGGTGCTATCGCAAGTGGCTCTGCCCTTGATCGTGTACACCTTCCGGGTTACGGGACTGGAGTAACTGGTGGTGGAAGGGTGCATAGGGCATGTTTTACAACGGGGGCGGTTACAAGGGTAGGAGCCAGAGGGTAGGGAAGGTGGTTTGGGGATTTCATGTGGATGGACTAGGAGGTTACGGAGGTTAGGTGGGCGGCGGAAAGACACTCTCGGTGGAGTGGGAAGGATGTCATGAAGGATGGATCTCATTTCGGGGCAGGATTTAAGGAAGTCGTATCCCTGCTGGAGAGCCACATTCAGAGTCCGCTCCAGTCCCGGAAAGTACCCGGTGACAAGAGGGGCACTTTTGGGGTTCTTCTGTGGAAGGTTCTGAATTTGGGGGGATGAGGAAGTGGCTCTGGAAATTTGTTTCTGTACCAGATCAGGAGGATATATATATATATATAATATTTTTTTTTTTTTTTTTTTTTTTTTTTTTTTGACTTACCTAAAGTACAGGCTCGTCGATAGGAACACCAAACACACACAAAAACACACAACCATTCGAGCTTTCGCCACCAGTGGTGGCTTCTTCGGGAAAAAGAGGGAGGAAGGAGAGGAGAAAGGGAAGGATACGGGTTTTAAGGAAGTGGAAAAGGAGCCGTTCCAATCCCAGGAGTGGAAGGACTTACCTTAGGGGACAAAAAGAAAGGTAAACAAATACACACACACACTCACACACATCCACATCCAAACACACTTCGGCAGACATTTGTAGAAACCAAAGAAGTTGGACAGAGATGCCACTTCAGGCAGAGGCTCTGTCCACAGAACCGAGGCAAAGATGTTAAACATGGCGGGCGGGAATTAGAATTTAGCGGAGGTTGAGACCAGGCGGGCAACGGGAAGAGAAAATGTGTTGAAGGGCAAGTTCCCATCTCCGGAGTTCTGAAAGATTGGTGTTGGTGGGAAGTATCCAGATAACCCGGACGGTGTAACACTGTGCCAAGATGTGCTGGCTGTGCACCAAGGCATGTTTAGCCACAGGGTGATCCTCATTACCAACAAACACTGTCTGCCTGTGACCGTTCATGCGAATGGACAGTTTGTTGCTGGTCATTCCCACATAGAACGCTTCACAGTGCAGGCATGTCAGTTGGTAAATCACGTGGGTGCTATCGCAAGTGGCTCTGCCCTTGATCGTGTACACCTTTCGGGTTACGGGACTGGAGTAAGTGGTGGTGGAAGGGTGCATAGGGCAGGTTTTACAACGGGGGCGGTTACAAGGGTAGGAGCCAGAGGGTAGGGAAGGTGGTTTGGGGATTTCATATGGATGGACTAGGAGGTTATGGAGGTTAGGTGGGCGGCGGAAAGACACTCTCGGTGGAGTGGGAAGGATTTTCATGAAGGATGGATCTCATTTCGAGGCAGGATTTAAGGAAGTCGTATCCTTGCTGGAGAGCCACATTCAGAGTCCGCTCCAGTCCCGGAAAGTATCCGGTGACAAGAGGGGCACTTCTGGGGTACTTCTGTGGAAGGTTCTGAATTTGGGGGGATGAGGAAGTGGCCACAGCCACTTCCTCATCCCCCCACTATTCTCACTATATTATTAATTCCAACCTGGACTTTCCATTATTATACATCTTATGTAAACCAGCCACACCGGAAGTACATGGCGCCATCTCTGGGAAGTATTAAGACTGATAGTAAAATTTGCATTGTTATTATTATTATTATTATTATTATTATTATTACTGATGTAGTATTTCTTGTAAATTAATGTTCACATATCGGTACATTTAAGCACCCTTATAAATGTAGTATTCCACAAAACTGTCAAGGTTTGCCAGTCATATAAGAAAACTTTTACAAAAGAGATTGTTCCACTATCAGTCATTAAAAAACCATTTTAATTATTTTTAAGAAACTTCAGAACATCTTGGACATGCTTTTGTGAACCATAATGACAGACAGACAGGTAACTTTCCAAATTTTGTTCCACCTTACTAGTGTCATTAATGGCTGGAATATGATTTGGCTCATTGAGACTCGTAAATTGCAACATTAAAATGGTGCCATATACTCCTGGTGTGTTTGTTTCACATATTTTTACAAGATTATTTATTTCAATCTTCATATTCTAGTATTTTCTAAAATGTGTATTGCTCATTAGGTATGTCTAAATTAGATAATGTATGATTGTCTCTCACACACATTCATTCTCCAGAAAGGATGATTATAGTAAGATTTTTTTAACTTAAAAATAATTCAGAAAGGTCAGCACAATAATAAGTTTTTAATTTTTTTAAATATTATTTTACAAAAGTACTGGAAATCATTATGTATGTTGTAGATCATGACACCAATATTAAGTGAACCAATGGCTACTTAGTGTGGAGACCATACAATTGTTTCCAAATTTATTGCACATATGAATTTTACCAGACAGATTTTCCAGTGAGATGCAAAAGTATTATTCAAAAGAGATAGAGTTGCTGGCCAGTACTTACCTCAGGTCAATACCTCCAAGAGTCACACAAAAATAATTAAAATAAATAATCTCATCATTAAATTAGTCTTTCTTGTGTGACTATCAGCAGTACTTGGCTGAGGTAAGTCCGTCCACCCACTCTCTTTCTTTTGAATGATATTTTTGTGAATATTGTCAGGTGTTTAACACACAATTGAAGTCAAACAGTTTTTGAATGAAAATCACTTAAAATATTCATCATCTCTTCTTACTAAGAATTTTTGGAATGAACAGTTTGACAGTCCCAAGTATTAACATTGTTAAACATTAAATCCAAAAAGGACCAAGCTGAAAACATAGTAGCTTAATAAAGTATATTTTTGATAACAGCTGCTCATTAGTAAATGACACTTAGATCCATTCTTCAGTAACTGTTGCTTTGTTAAATACTGTATTAGCAGAATTGAACTAAATTTGAGTGTATACTATTTATTTTGCTTCTTTTGTTTCTACTTGTTTGATCTACAATGTTAATACTTGGGGCCATAAAAATCCCCTTGTCCTGTTTGCAGAACAATATAGCGCTTCTATGTAGAAGCACCTTCTGCGTCACTGTGGGATTTGTACTGGTGATAATTAATGTGTGTCTCAGATTTCAGGATGAAAACAGCAAGTAAGTATATTCTTCATGTGGCTGATGCTATAGTTAACTGTTCTGGTGGTGAGATGTAACTGTTCAACTTGTTTCTGCACTGCTTATTGCTACCAGTATATTTCAGTACTTGATATAGTTTGCTATATGTTGTCAGTAAATTTATGGTTAATCTTTTATTATTTTTTGGCTTTCAGTCTCAATCCCTTTCCACCATTGCTACTCATGTTTACAGCTTGTTTTGCCCATGTATTATCTTTAGATTCATATCCCATTATTGGATTTGATTTTATGCTTATTAATTAATGCTGTAAATGCATTTGTTGTATATATTCTGTGGTGTATTTTCATTGTCCTTGTTGTTCACTGTATTTGCATGTAACATGTTTAATCAAACACTATAGTGAATCATAGAATGAAGGTTTTCCTGGCCATTATTTGTTTTACTGCTGATGTTTGTTGTCTGGGCCAAGGCATCACTCTCTTCCCAAATTGAAGATGAAGCATTAGAGAGAGCATTGTCTTGGAGCAAAACCTTATGTCCATAAATTGAATATCAGAAATTTGTGCTGTATATCTGTTAAGGTGCTTGTTTGAATATCACAATGTAGTTTCTTCCATTACCTTCTGGTCTGTACAGTTTACAATGTATGTTGTGCATGTCAGGTAAATCTGTGACTATTTCACTGTTGACAGAAGTTTTATTCCAGTAATTTACTATATTTTATCCAAAAGTGGCCTGTATGCAATTAAACACATAAAGGACACACTTGCTGGCTGTAATTCACAGGTGTCAAGTGCTGTGACTCACCTGTCTCCTAGCTTTGTTACCACATAGGCACAGTTAAGAGAGCTGTGGGTCATTGCCAGCTGAATATTCTGTGTTTCCATTTGACATAATGTGTTTACATTTGGTTCCGGTGTTGTTGAAAGGGACATTGAAATTTATTTGGCTGCGAACAAAATTCAGGATCAAGAGTCATCATGTAGCACTTATCCTGTCAGTGTGAGTAAATGGCTAGAAATCATTTGCAAACTGTCTAAAATTATCATGCCAAATTTACTGAAATTTTTTAGTGGCCTGGCTGACAATGAAGCAGCTAGATGTAATAGTAAATTTTGTGCAAATTCTTAAACTAAAACTAAGAGTATTGGTATTTACAAATTGACTGTAGGCCATTTAAAAAAGCAATGACATTGGCAGAAGCTCTAAATGTGAATGTGTTTTTTGATACTCTTAAGACAGGGATGCAAGAGAGAATAATGATCTACAGAATTTGACAGTTTTAACAATGAGATTGTGTGTGGGACTGTAGTTTATTATAACAGAGGAGAGTTTCCAATGGCTACTAAAATACAGACTATCTTCATGAAAAATATTAATTGTTCTTGTTTGGAGACTTCCATTCTTTGTAGTTTCGTTCCTTTGTTTTATGATTCAGAAAGTGCAATGATGGACAGATATAAGCTTGCATTGTTCTCAGATAAAAATGGGAATCACAAAACTGTTTCAGTAAATATAGTTTGCATTTGGTTCTAAGCTGTCTTTGTATCTCATCAACCTTCAAACAAATCACATTTATAAAATTGTAATGATAAAGAATTGTTCTTTGATGGGTTACTGTCTAATAATATCATTTCAGGGACACAGCTCGTGTCAGTTCATTCATTAAGAAAGTAGGCTGATGGTCTATGTCTTTATTGAAATAAAGTAATGAAAGGTTCAGTTCTATGCTGTTTGCAGTATGGCTGTGTTGGGAAGACATTTTGGGGGAAACGGTATTTGTTCTGGTTATTAAGGTGGAAGGGCATCCATATGTTCTTTGCAACTACTGGCCTATGATGATGCTGTTAATTTTGGTGAGAATGGTGTTGATACTAGTAGGAAATGGTTGTTTCAACATGCTTAGTCTCTAGCACATAACCACTTGGTGGTAGAAAGAAATATTGACGTGAGAAGTGGAAGTTAAAGAAATGCATACACAGTCTGTATGGCACAGTTAAAAACATTAAATTACTAAACTCTATGTGTAAAATGTAAACTTTCATGGCTGGAAAGGTCAATATTACTAAAATATTGGGCCGTACAGTTTATGGGACGCCCACACACACACAGACCATTATCTGCACCGGGATTCAAACCACCACCCACAGCAAAAGCGGGGCATTATAAAGATGTTGGCGGACAGAGCAAGGAACATCTGTGAACCGGAATTACTTGACGCAGAATTCAAACACCTGAGTAATGCTCTACTTAAGAATGGCTATTTATCCACAGAGATAAGGAGAGCCTTGAGACCAACACACAGAATTGAAAACAATGGAAAGGTTCCTGTGAAATCTTAAGTCTTCCTGCCTTTTATTAAGGATGTCGGCGATCACATCGGTAAAATTTTGATGAAATGGAATGTTGATGTTATTTACAAACCTACTCAGAAGATACAGGATCACTTGAAATTGGCGAAGGATGTTCGCAAACCACTGGAAAAAGCAGGAATTTATAGGATTCCGTGTAGCTGTGGACATGTATACGTGGATACTACAAAAAGGACAGTCAAAAAATTATTAGAAGAGCGCAAGGGTAACTGTAGAAGGGGAGAGATTGACAGATCAGCTGTTGCTGAACATGTTTCTCAAGCAGGGGACCACCTTATTCAGTTTGATAAGACTCAGGTTTCAGCAGCCACAAATGGGTACCACAAAGGACTGTACAGAGAGGCTATAGGAATTATAAAACACCCCAATAATTTCAATAGGATGGAGAAAGGTGTGGTACTAAATGAAATTTGGATTCCGGTGTTAAAGAAGAAATGTAACAGTCTTCCATCAGACAATGATATTAACAACGAATGATGGCAGTCTTCCTTTCTTTCTTTCTTTCTTTCAAGTTTTAACTAAAAATTAATCAAAAGTGTAGGAGTTGCCATTCAGAAATTCCTTTAATTTATTTTTAAATACCATTTGGCTATCTGTCAGTTTTTGATGCTACTTGGTAAGTGACCTAAGATTTTTGTGCCAGCATAATTCACACCTTTCTGTGCCAAAGTTGGATTTAACCTTGAATAGTGAATAGCACCCTTTCTCTTAGTGTTGTAGTTATTCACAATGCTATTAATTTTGTATTGGGTCGGATTGCAAATAACAAATTTCATGAGTGAATATATACATTGTGAAGCTACAGTGAAGATCCCTAGATCCCTAAATAAATGCCTGCAGGATGATCTTGAGTGGGCTCCAGCAATTATTCTGTTTACTTGCTTTTGTGCAGTGAATGCTTGTATACTCAATGTTGAATTGCCCCAGAATATGATCCCATATGAAAGCAGTGAATGATAATAGGCAGAATAAGCTAATTTTTGCAATGACCTTGATAGCAGAAGTAGCTGAACTCAAAATGTTTCAGCAGATCTTCAGTGTGTGTCTTCCAGTTCAATCCCTCATCAATGCAAACACCTAAAAATGTTGAATATTTTACCTTAGCTACAGATTAATGTTCAAAGCCTTAAATTTATTAATGGTGTCTTACCGTTTACTGTATGAAACTGTATATACTGGGTTTTATCAAAGTTTAATGAGAGTCCATTTGCAGAGAACCACTTAGTAATTTTCTGAAAGACATCATTTACAATTTCATCAGTGATTCCCATTTGTCAGGTGTGATAGCTATACCTGCATTGTCAGCAAAAAGAACTAACTTAGCATTGTCGTGAATATAGAATGGCAAGTCATTAAGATGCTGGGCGATCAAAAAGTCTGAATAAATTTGAAAACTTAATAAATCACGGGATTATGTAGATAGAGAGGTAAAAATTGACACACATGTTTGGAATGACATGGGGTTGTATTAGAACAAAAAATTCAAATAATGTCGACAGATGGTGCTGGACAGCAAAACGTCAGTGACTGCACATGAAAATCGTGCATTAAAGGAGCTGTAATGAGAGGAAGAATCAGATACACTAGCTGTCACAGCATGTTGACGTTACCTGAAAAGGCGCTTTTAGTGAAGCTGTATTATCAGAATGGGGAATGTGCTAGTTCAGCTTTATGATCCTATTGCCATAGGAAGAGGATTCGAATGGGTAAAGGTCCGTTGACAAATGCAGCTGTGGTGAGAATGATTTCGAAGTTCGAAGCCACGTGTTGTTTAGACGATGGACCCCTTATTGGCCAACTGAGCTCAAGGTGTAATCTGCTGAGACAGTTCAGGAAGAAATGGAGACTATAGCGGGTTCATCTATGGGGAAGTCAGCACTCATGGAGTCGCATGTCGCATCGTCGTTCCATATACTACTGTTTGGTTGGCACTTATGCGTACCCTCCGATGTTATCCTTTCAAAATCCATCGGCATCATGAACTGTTACCTGGCGATTTAGTGAAGCAGAGGGCATTAGCGGTGTGGGTGTTTCAAAAGATAGCGGAAGATGACGATTGGTTGAGTGGATTGGTTGTGGACCGCTGAAGCTCATTTCATGCTCAGAGGGTCTGTCAACGCCAACAACTGCAGAATTTGGGCTACCGAAAATCCTAGGACTGTCGTGAAAACTCCATTGCATGATGATAAAGTCTAGGTATGGGTGGGATTTACCATATCTATCGTTATCACACCTTTTTTCTTTGAGGAACTGCATGATTCTGGTTTTGTAACTGCCGCCGTGACAGGTGAGAGGTACGCCAATATGTTACAGAATAGCATCATACACAGCTGGCTGATAAACACCTGCTGGAACATATGATTTTTATGCAGGATGGCACTCCACCCCATATTGCTAGATGCGTGAAAGATCTCTTGCGCGCGTCGTTTGGTGGTGATCGTGTGCTCAGCCGCCACTTTCGTCATGCATAGCCTCCCAGGTCCCCAGACCTCGGTCCATGTGATTATTGGCTTAGGGGTTACCTGAAGTCGCAAGTGTATCATGATCGACTGACATATCTAGGGATGCTGAAAACCACATCCGAGGCCAATGCTTCACCATAACTCCGGACATGCTTTACAGTGCTGATCACAATATTATTCCTCAACTACAACTATTGTTGAGGAATGATGGTGAACATATTGAGCATTTCCTGTAAAGAACATCGTCTTTGCTTTGTCTTAATTTGTTATGCTAATTGTTGCTTTTCTGATCAAATGAAGCACCATCTGTTGGACATTTTTTTAACTTTTTTGTTCTATTAAAACCCCATGTTATTTCAAGCATGTGTGTCAATTTTTACCTCTCTATATACATTATTCCGTGATTTATTAAGTTTTCAAATTTGTACTGACTTTTTGATCACCCGGTATATTAAGAAGCAAAGGATCCAAGACCAAACCTTGTGAGACCCCATTTTCGGTAACTCCACAGTTAGAGGAATTAATTGTTTCTTCTGTATCATGTGATCTGCTTATTTCAACTTTCTGCACTCTTCCAGTCAAGTATGATTTAAACCACTCGTCACTGTCCCACTCATACCACAGTACTTATGCTTATCTAGAAGAATCCCATGATTTACACAATCAAAAGCCTTTGAGAGATCACAAAAAACCCCAACTGGTGATGTTCAAAGCATTTAATATTTCATCAGTGAAGGTATATATAGTATTTTCTATTGAAAAGCTTTTCTGAAAACCAAACTTACATTTTGTTAGAACTTTATTTTTACTAATACATGAAGCTACTCGAGAATACATAACTTTTTTTTCAAAATTTTTGGATAAAGCTGTCAGAAGTGAGATGGGGCAGTAGTTGTTTACATCAGACGTATCCCCTTTTTATGCAAAGATTTAACGATAGCATATTTCAGTCTATCTGGAGAAATACCCTGTTTTAAAGAGCTATTACATATATGACTAAGAATCGTACTTATATCTTGGGAACAAGCTTTTAATGCCCTGCTGGAAATGCCATCAATTCTAAATGACCTTTTGCTCTTGAGAGAGTTTATTATTTTCCTGGTTTCTGAAGGAAAGGTGGGTGGAATTTCAATTGTCTCAAGTTATGTAGGTATGGCTTCTTCCATTAATTGCCTTGCTACTTCTAATGAACATTTAGTTCCTATTTTCTCTACAACATTTAAAAAGTAATCATTAAAATGTTTTCAACTTCCGACTTTTTGTTACTAATGTTTCCATTTGTTTTGATGGTAATACCTTTTCCTGTGCTATTGATTGCCCTGTCTTCTTTTTGATAATAATCCATTGGACAAGGGTTGTGAGGCAACCATTGAAATCAAGTGTCTTGTTCTCAGCATTGTATCCTGCCTCTGCTTTGTCAATACTGCTCTTGCCTCTGTTTGTTGGTGGCCTTCCGTTGTTGATTATAGCTATATAAAATTATGTGAATAAATTGGAGTTGACCTGGTAATACATGGCTACTTTCACTGATAGCACTGTCTGTGATGGAATTAGGTCTTCCACTCCATTTTCCAAGCGAGATAACAAATGTGTAGGGTATGGGGATTGGTAATGGCAGTAGCCAATGTACCATATATGTGTCTTTTTGTGTGTGGGGGGGGGGGGGGGGGGCAAGATTAATGTAAAGGTAAGTAATTTTTAGTAGACTCCCCATGATATTTTGTATGTTTTGTTGTTCATATTCAGAGGATAATTTGTGCTGAAGTTCCTTTGACATTACCAAGCTCAAACTTTTTGTATGCATTAAATCATAAAGAGATGATAACTTCACAGCAATAACACCCCATCTCCCTCTCCAATAAAAGGAAGTATGACTGTCTACCACAGCAGTGTCTTCGTGTTACATTCATTAAAATAATTAAAAAACCGTACTTAGGTTCTTCTTCTTCCTTTTTTGTCCTATATATTCATTATTTGCGAGGGAGAACAGGCCCCGTGGCCCCCGCCCTTACATATGGCCCTGGGTAATGGCATAAGGAAAGACCATGTTATTGTTAAAATCAGTTCGGCAGCAGAATACCAAGGATCCTAGGTTGGATGTTGTTTTTTTTTTTTACCCCTAGCAGAGTATATGGTTCAATTGAAAATTGTCTCTGGACTGAGTTTGGAGAATAGTGCTTGTCTGCGAAAGCCTTAATGAGACCACCAACACCCATACTTGGCAAGCCACCTCACCATTTGTGGTGGAGACTTTGCATAACATTACCACTTCCTCCTATACCAGTCTTTCAGTTTATTGAGCATCGTGACCAGAATATGATAACAGTGGTTGTGTGTGTGTGTGTGTGTGTGTGTGTGTGTGTGTGTGTGTGTGTGTGAAATAGAGTGGACAAAATACAGATTATCATTGATGCTTAAGCTTTTTGTATGGTCAGGAGTAAGGATGGACCCATCACAATGGTGGCAGTGTCAAGGATGACAGTTCGGGATTATGATGGTGGAATGATGATATGATGTCTTGGTCCTGGTTTCAAATCATGAAGATGCCCTCACTGACGCTAAACCATACAAAGGGTTTGGAGATTTGGGAAGCTAGGATTCCTCTAGATGGCCCATAAATAGATTTTCATATAGGGTGTGCCATTTTGATGCCAGTGGCTGTGCTGTAGATTTATTTGTATATTTACACCTCAATGGAGAAGTAGTAGTTTGTAGATTTAGTTTAGCGTAGAGGTATTGTTCGATAGTAACAAGATATGATTATGAATCTAAAAGAGGATAGAGCACTCCAAATTTTGGGTGTCCATATTGCTGAAAATCTGAACAGCAAGAATTATATTACTGAGCTGGTCATCAAATAGTTAAATTCAACTACTGTTGCTCTTTGTTGGTCTTGAAACAAATGAATCAGCCTCTTGGCATATTTTGCTTCATTCCACTCAGTAAAGTCTTATATCATTATTACCCATCCCTTAGGTAGAAAGTGCTGATTGCACAAAAATATCTTTTCAAGAAATTAGACATTTTAAGTGCATCATCACATTGTATTTACTAGCTAGTGGAATTTGTAATAAATAATCCATCACAATTTGAGAAGACTAATTATGCCCATACCACCTTTATTACCCACTAGCCTTAGTACTCAGTTGCCCGGATATTTATTTATTATTTATTCCAGTCATCTGTTGATACCTTCTCACTCTGTCCATATACCCCTCCCCCTTTTCTGCCCATCTCCTCCTCCCATTTACCTACCACCATTACCACCTCCTCCCCCCTCCCCTCCACACACACACAACACACAACACACACACACACACACACACACACACACTATCTATCCCACTGCCTCTGTGTGTATCCTCCTGTTCTCTGTGCTAAATGATGGTGAAGCTAGCATGTTTAGTCAATGCTTCCAACTGTTGTTCGCTATAGGCGGTGGTGACGGGAAGGATGAACAAATAACATCTATCAGATTAGGAATTTGTTGTTGACACTGCATGATACATCAATAATTCCTGGCAAATGTTCTCGTGCTCAGTCACCAATCCTTGTCGGGTCGCGTTAGCGTGGACAGTGCACAACGAACACGTTTGCGCGAATTCGGGTGGCACGAAAAATACCACATGCCTCTGCGATCAGACAGCGGTGTGGTATTAACACTCGCGTGCCTGTGGGGTGCTCGCATTTAGCTCGACTCACTTGGTCCGCAGCATATAGTCAGAACGAAGAATGCCAGGAAACGTCTGTAGAGTTCTGTCCTACAGCTCGGACTACTGTCCTTCTGCGCATGCCACGCCAGTGCGACGATTTTTGCCAACGAAAGAAACTGCGCGCATCGGCAGATACCTGACAACACTGCCTTGTGCTAGCTGTCTGCCGCTCGCTGTTCACGTGTTTCTGCTGTAAGGCAGCCAGGCCGCTACAATGGTGTATGTAATTCATAACAACATTTCCCACACAGTGCTCATCTGTGATTGTTGGGAACTTAAACACTTTGATACTCTTTAACTGTTTTTTGTTTCTTTGTTCTTGACGGTTTGCCTCCTCTGCTACATTCGGGCATTTAAATACTCCTACCAATGGGTAGCCCCACTAGTTGCCCATTTCAGAACACTCCAAAAAGCTTTGGATGTACCATAATGCTCGAAACATTCCACAACATTAAAGTGTGTTCTGAAATGTTCCACAATGATCTGGGATGTCCCCAAACATTCTCGAATGTTGTGAAATGCTCTTGAATGTTCTAGAAATTTCTAGAGGGGGAAATTTCCCAACCCTTATATCTTCAAAAGTATGCCCATCAAGTAAAAACGGGAGCCTTCTTCATGGATGGAAGATAGAGTGCTACAACATAATATATTTCGCTTGATCCAAGCGGTTCACATGTCTGAGTTTTAGCAGCATGCACATTGTATACTTGCTTTTACAATATATATAGATAAAATAGGGCATAGATTGTCCATTTCTCAGGAAGGTGTACTGTGTGCATCAACAATTTGTCTATATCATAAAATGTGTTAACAGGTAACAAAATATTTTAAAATATAATACACAAATCAATTAACTATTTAACTAACAAAAGTATATGCATTATGAGTTGCTGTTCAGTTCATTTATGTTAGGCATAGTTAAGTGCCATGGTGGAGTGGTCTGGCATTCTAAGGTGCCTTGCTGCGGACCATGCAGTTGCTCCTTGTCAGAGGTTTGAGTCCTCCTGCGGGCAAGGGTGTATGTGTGTTGTCTTTAGTGGAAGTAAAAGTAGTTTGTTAGTCAAGGGTCTGATGACCATAGCAGTTTGGTCCATTAGGTTTACAAACATTTGAACATTTGAATTCAGTATTCAGTTTTCATACTATGCAAACTTCCTACCTCCACATTTGCTGCTTACCTCCATATTTGAAATCTCTGTGTTATAAATATTGGCCAGATATTCTTTGCCTTTCTTGTCCTTTAGTAATTTTTTTTGCTTCAGAAAATACACAGTTGAAATCAAAGAGAAGCATTGTGACTTTGTCAATTTTTGTTTATCTGTATATTGTTTTTAAGGAGAGAACTCTCTGATTTGATATATCCTTAATGTTTCATTATGATTTGCTCTTTTGTTTATTTTACTCATTAAATTTATTTTGCTTACAGCATTCACTTTTTTATCCATGGCACTCCCTCGCAAAGAAGGGAAATACACTGCTCTTTTTGTGTATGAATATGGTGGACTGATGAACCAGTGGCAGATACACATTGATACTTCAGTAATGGTACTGTAGATTGCGATCAGTTCAAAAATATCCATATATTTTTGTAGTGAAATCTTGAGTGAATCTGCGCTGAAGAAGGAGAACAATGTGAACAAGCTAATTTTGGGCTCTTGCCAAAAGGAAAAATCACAATATCTTCTGTATCCACATGTATGCAAGTCATTAAGGTCTCATCCTTTTATTAATTTTCATTCCTTGCCAAATTATGCCAGTTTAGTTTTTATTATAAAAATGTAGCTTTTAATGTAACACCTTTGTCAGTTGTAAGCACAAATTCCTGCCATTTAATATTAAATAGCAAGTAAGATTTTTGTTATTATTACTCAGCTACAATCCTCTGTTATCACTTTCTGAATATCTTCAATATTCTTGTTTTGGATCTCTGTTTCACTGAGATATGCAAGGCTGATATTTATCAAATAGTATTTATTTGTCTCTAATCATTATATTTGACATTAGTAGCACTTTTTGCATTATATTTTATTGAAATTGTATCCATTTATCATAACATCTCCCGTATTTTGTTTTAGAATTTACTTTGATGATAATTATAAGCTGAACACTATAGAAAAATTTCTTTTCTTATCAATGTATATAAATTAATTCCATGAACAAATTTTGTCTTTTTAGTGTTGAGATCTGATAATTTTCTCTTTCTTAACATACATACATTTCTCTGCATTTCAAGTTTTATATTTGCCATACTTAATTTACTCGAAAGTGAATCCTATTTCCTCTATGTTTAGAACATTATTTGTGTCATTTCACAATAGGTGTAGCAGCAAGTGCTGCTTTTTGCTAACTCATTTCTTTTCCCACATTACCAGTTATTATGGGCTTTGTAAGTGAAATTTCTATTTCTCACACTTCCTTTTCTCCAGTTCATCACAAATCACACAATACTTGCTAGTCATAATTCCACATTCCCTTTTCTGCATCATCTTGATGACTTTTTCTTCCCTTTCTACCTTTTTGTTTTTAATTTTGTGCCTTTCATTTTACTCTGTCAGCTTTTATTATGTTTTCCATTTTCTCCTCCTTTCTCGATCTTGGCTTGCATCCATGTAGAACATGCTACACAAACCATTGTCAATGACCTGCAGCTGCACTGCGCTGATATTTGGGGCAAATTAGCTGTTAATTAGAAGTTGTTAATAAAATATAACAATATTGTTTAGCACTAAATGTGCATGATTGTGCAGTATTTTTAAACCACTGTAAATAATGTATCATTGAAATGTATATATTTCCATGCATTTGAAGAATTAGATAATTGTAATATAAATTTGACATAGTATAGCAAACAAGAGTGTGTTTCCTTTACATTCTCAACAAAGCTCATCAACTGAAAAGTAGAAATTGTTTATTAACTCCAACAAACTACCTGTCCACTAAAAGTTCCTCACACCAAATAGAGTAAGTTGCTTAAATGAAGCAATTGTTAGACACAATAATCCAGAAGTCTGACAGCTGTTCATCTGTATTAAGGTTGACGTAGAACTGTGTCTGGATAATGTTTTCCTTTCAGTTATTTCAGTTTTAGACACAATGAACTAAAAAATATATTTGTGTAACATATTTTCACATCTCTCTGTAAAGTCTTCATAAATATACCAGTTTGCTCTGTCTTTTACATTTAATATCATGCTGTTAGGTTTCCAATTCAGATACCACTGTTTGCACAAATTTAAATGAGACTTTTATAAATAGTGTACTGCAACATTTTATTTTATGGCACAGTGCTATGGCATGAGACACCAAATTTCTTGTTATTCAGAAGTATAAAGTACATATTTTTATTGTACCACACCATACAGCTATTGATATAAGTAGTGTAAGCTTATAATAAAGTACATTTTATTTTTTAATATGACCTGCAGTACTTTCTTGTCAGCTTCAATAATTTGAACAGGTTTACATCAACATTGATGGACAACTAACAGTTCTACTTGCCAGTAGTTCAAACAAAAGGAGAAAAACCACAAACAGTGGTCTACCTGTGAAATTTAAGTAATAAGGGAGAATTTTGTATTTTTGACAGTATTTATCTGAAGATGGTTAGAAGACGGTGCTAAAATATTGTTGGGAGCAGTTGCAGACATTCAGCAGCTCACACAAAACTTTCACGAACAATGGTCAACTTATTTTACCCATTTAGTAAAAGCAAAAATAGGAAATTACTCTTGTTTTGTTTGATAAGTATTGGTATACACTTCATCCAAGTAGGTAGTGCTCTTAAACATTTTGTGAAGGAAACACTTACTATTCATAAAACATTTTTGTGTGTCGTTTCCGCCGGTTGTCCTGGGTGTCGGTGGCCGAGTAGAGAGAGACCGACACAGGGAAATAGGATGCACGCATGTGCAGGTACAGAGTCTGAGGTGACCAGCCAGTGGGACAGCAGAAACTAGAAACACTAAGCTAGATTAGAACAAGTAGTATATTTCGTAGAAATATGATACTTAACTTTTACAAAGTTCATGTCTGCCAACTAAGTATACTGCTGAGACATAGTTGAACTACGTAATGGCCTGCCTACTGGTGAGACCTAGTGCCTGTAATAATCCCAAGTGACCGATGCTGTTCAGTGGTGGTGGTGGCCACGAGCGGGGTTGCAGCAGAGGGCGCTCGTGGCTGACATGAGAACGCAACACCGTGCGTGCATGGCGGCGCGCTGCGAAAGTACATGGCGCGCACTTCAGACTTGTGCGACACCACACCCCTCCCCCCAAACTGCAACGCCATCATGGCGTACGGCTGAGGGCCACGGCACTAGGAGGAGGGCCTCAGCCGGGGCGTTACTGATGGGACAGGCGTCGTAGCTGAGGCTGGGATCGAGACGCCGTCCATGCCTCGGTATCCACCTTGCGATCCCACGGGAAACCCACCAAAACGAGGGGAAGGGCGCACACCTCCGCCCAGAGGGAGCAGGTCATCTTCTGAAGTGCGTGGGCCAGCTAGGGGAGGCATGCACGGTCCCAGAGTCCCTCTCGGTGACGCCGGCAGCTGCGGCGGCGGTGGGGTCGACCGCAGCGGAGGTGCGGCGACATCCATGGGGATGATCTTGTAATCCGGGGAAGCTAGACCCATCTGCGAACAATGTGGCTGGGCTCCCTGGCGGTGAACTGGGTCTGGAATCAAGAAACCCGAGACAGGATCGCGCGGCAATTAGTTTGCATGGCGCCGCAGCTCCAACCCTGAGGAAGAATGTACAACATACATATTGCGACCGAGCACGCTCTGAATGGTGCCCGGTAACCATCTCTTCTTTCCAGCAAACACTCTGTACAGCACCGGCGTAGAAACCTGAAAATGCGTAGCGCCATACGAACCGACTCGGTGCATGGGAGGCTGCAGCAGGTGAAGGAGAGTACGGTGGTGGCGGCCATGGAGCATCTCGGCAGGAGACGGACCGTCACATGGCATGCACCGATACGTAGACAGGAAAATTTGAAGAGCTTGCTGCCTGGAGTGCTGACGTTTCATCTTTTCCATGTGAGACTTGAATGTTCGAACGAAATGTTCTGCTTCACCATTGGACTGAGGGTGGAAAGGTGTGGTGGCAATATGCTGAATGCCATTCACACAACAAAACTGTTGAAATTCCCCATTACAAAACTGAGGTCCATTGTCACTGACATTAGCTTCAGGCAAACCTTCGATGCAAAACACTTATGTTATGGCACTGATTGTACTAGACGCCGTCGTTGAGTTCATGGCAATCGCAAAAGGAAACTTTCTGAAAGCATCTACAACAATTAACCAGCGCGTATTGCAGAAAGGTCCGGCAAAATCAATGTGTAAACCTTGCCATGGTCCTTTGGGGCGTGGCCAGTCCGCGTAAGTTTGCAGAGGAGCTGTCTGATGCTCCGCACTAACCGTATACTGCGATGTCATGCGCTCTATCTGGGCGTCCATACCAACCCAGGTACAATGACGACTGGCCAGTTGCTTTGTTCTAACAATACCCCAATGTCCTTAATGCAGGAGGTGTAGCATTTCTCGTTGCAGGGAACAAAGAACAATCACTCTCGTTTGGTCATTGTCGGTATTGCGAGGGTGAAGGTCGAGGTGAGAGTTTAAAATAGAGAAAGTTTAATTTTTTCAAACTCACAACCACCAGCTGCGAACCAAATTCCCAAATATGCAAAAACACTGGAACTGTGATTGCGACTGACTCGTTTTCTAGGGGATGATATCACACGTTCGCAGCTTTCCTTCCCTGCATATGATTAACAAAACAAATTCATAATAAAATCAAGTTCATGAGAGAAAAGGGTGTACTAACTACTATTTTTGAAAACACGTGAAAGTTCACTTAATGTTGTTTATTTCACAATATTTGAACCCTGTGGCTCTCGCGTCTGTACGTCGTTAAATTTACCAAATGAAGTTATAGCTCGTGAGCCCCCAGACAAAATGAATATTTGTCGCGAATTTTTTTCACATCACGTGGCTGTCTCAAACACCGTTTATGTTCATGCCTATGCGACGACACATGTTACATTAACAAATCACAGTCACTTTAATTCAATGCAATGCACACCTTGTTCCACCGGCTAAATATTCACAAACCACACAGTAGCACTCGATTTAACTTGGTGCAGTCTACGACGAGCAACCACATGTGGCGATTGCCACCGACAAATCTCAAGTCACCACCTCGAGATCCACATGCCGACTGATGCAGAGCGACGCCGCCCGGCCAGCCACACCACGTGGTCCCGAGTCCTCACTTCCTGCCCAGGCGCGCGCGCGCACGCGCCAAAAGCTCAACTGCCGGGGTTTTATCCCCTACGTCATCAACTTCCCCATGTGAACTGTTCTAACCGATTTGCCAACATACAGCGCTCAGCCAATACATTTCTAAAAGTTTACTTAAAATCAAAATAATTACACTACACATTAAACAAATATTTTCTTACGTTTTTATATTAGTATAAACATCCTCTGTACTGTTTATCATAATCGTGCAATTTCTTATATCACAGATAAGTGATTTAACTGAATATTTCAAGGTAAAATACAAAAGATTGATTGAAAATAAAATGAAAAATAGTTAATATATTATTTTTATAAACAAACATTGCCATGCTAGTTGTGTAACTGTCTTGTCTTCGTTGGTAATTTATTACTTTTCATTGTCAATTAAACATATTGCGTTAGATGTGACTATATCAGCTAATGTATTGTTTATTTATCAACAGGCTATTTTGTAATGAGGGCCTTAAAGGTTCCTAACTGCATTGTATTACTTCAAATGCCAGTAGTATTACAATATTTGTGCACTGCACTGTGCCTGGCACTCGCGATTGTCCCTCTCTCCCCTCACCGGAAACGAACTGTAAAATCCTAAGTTGGAACAAGCCACCAACATCGGCCTGCTCGCTGGCCTCCCGTCAGCTACAAGCACACAGCAAATCTCAACGTGGAGAATTTCTACCTATGGCCTAACTATAAATGTTGTCACCCAACTGTGTACATACATTGCTACCATAATTAATAAGATAAAAATTGTGTAACATTTAGTGCATTGGCATGGTCAATGTTTGCAGTGAAATTCATACTGTTTAATTATCAAATGCTATTAATTACCAGTATTTCTATTGGGCGGTAATCTCACAGTATGTAGCAACAGAACACCCTGACTTAAAGGCAATGCATGACGTTGTGTAAAGTAATGACCAACCAGAGGTCGATCAATGTCTTTGGCTCTGGCAGGCCACCCTGAGCGAACAAAACGTGCTGGTGCTACCCACACTTAGGTCCGCGTCTGCCGCTGTTTCCTGTCCAACCCGATGAGAGTTCAAAGGGAAATCTGTGACAGCGGAAGCATCTATGGAGTCTGACAACATGCCATTTCTGAAGAATCAAATGACACATCCTGGCTAACCGGAAGTCGGGAAAGTGTGTCCGCATTGGCATGTTTAGTGGTAGGTCAGTAAAAAAAATCTCATATTGATAATTAGACAGTATCAAGGACCATCTCTGAAGCTTTTGTACTGTTCGTGGCGGAATTGGCTTTATGGATGAGAACAACGACGTGAGAGGCTGAGAGGCTTGTGGTCTGTCAACAAATAGAATTTTCTGTCATAGAGATAAATGATGAAACTTTGTGATGCCGTAAATGATTGCTAAGGCCTCCTTTTCTATCTGACTGTAATTCTGTTGCATTGGCGTTAGTAGCTTGGATGCAAAGGCAATAGGGCGATCGTGAGATCCAATACGATGTCAGAATAGTACGCCCAGACCATAAGACGAGGCAACCACTGCTAGCACTACAGGCTGCTGCGGGTCAAAGGGAATCAAACATGCATCACTGAGTAGAGCAGACTTTAATTTGTCATAGGCAACCTGGCAATCTTTAGACCATACAAAAGGAACATTCTTCCTACATAAGCGATGCAGTGGAGCTGCAATCTGAGAGGCATTGGGAATAAATCTGAAATAATAGTTAAACTTTTCCATTACTGCTTGCAATTCGTGCACATTCTTAGGAGGAGGGAAGTCTTTGATTGCTCGAAGATGTGATTGTAAGGGATGGATTCCTTGGGCATTAATCACATAGCGTAGGTACTCTATTTCAGTTTGAAAAAAATGAACACTTTGCTTTATTGCAACGTAGACCTGCTGCAGTCAACACTTTGAAAAGGCACTTCAGCTTTGATAAATGTTCTTCAACTGTGCGTCCTGCGGCCACAATATCACCTTCGAGCAGCACGGTACAGAAACTGTCAGCTGTTCCAAAAAGCACTGAAAAATAGCGGGGGCGGAAGAACTGCCAAAGGGTAGGCGTTGAAATTGAAAAAGGCCCATGTGAGTATTAATGACAAAGAACTTTTTTGATTCGTCATCAAGCGGAATCTGTAAGTATGCCTCTGCTAAATCAATCTTAGAAAAGAAGCGAGACTGTCCTAATTTGTCCATAAGTTCCTCAGGTCGGGGCAGGGGATAAGTGTCTACAATAGTTTGACTGTTCACTGTTGATATGAAGTCCTCACAGAAACGAAGTTTTCCTGACGGCTTGATTATAATTACTAAAGGCGAGGCCCACTGACTCATAGAAACAGGAGAAATCACCCCACTATCCTGCCAATGTTTAAGTTCTTCAGCAACTTTATCACGAATTGCGATAGGCACTGGTCTAGCTTTGCGAAATTTTGGTACTGCAGATTCTTTGAAAGTTACATGTGCCACGAAGTCTTTTGCACAACCTAGTTCCGGCAAAAACAAGTCACTGTATTTTTCACACAATGCATCGATTTTGTCATGAGGCACTACTGACGAAATTTGAAGGGCATCTCTTTGAATTGATAGGCCAAAGAAATCGAATGCATCTAGTCCAGAAGAACTACAAAAGCAACTATTGCTTTTTTTTTTTTTTTTTACACCTTGAAAAGAGGCAGGCAGGCTACACGTTCCTTGCACTCGAATATTTTGTCCTGTATCCGCTGTTAGCACTTGCTGAGTTGGCGACAATTTTGGCAAACCCAGAAGTTAATAAGTGTCGTTATTAATTAATGTGACAGCGAAACCAGTGTCGAGCTGAAATTGCACAGTCTTATTTTCTATGGAATGAGTCACAAAAAGTTATTGCTTGTGGTGCTCGACAGGTGCGTGAATGTGGGCAACATCTGCTACAGTTTGTTTGCTGCACCTGCGCATGTGCGGGCTGCGTATGGTAGGAAGCGGCGCAGAATCGGCACACAGCAGATTAATAACACTGTTCCTCGATGGCACTACTGCCAGATCGGCTTCCGCACAAGCATGCAAAGCTATGCCAGATTCACCAGCTACTGCACTAAAATTACTTCGAGTAGCTACATCAAGTCTACTGTCACAAGCTACACAGTACTGGGCACTTTTACAAGGGGAAGTTGCAAAAGGCACTAGGTTCACTACAGGATTACACTGTAAATAGTCATTTTACTTGTCGCGAACCCTTTTCCGTTGCACAGTTTTACACGCTCGACGGCGCTTGCGACGTGGCTCACTACATAGTTTTGCAGTAGGTGCAGAAAAAATTTCTTGCATTTGAGACTCAAGAGAAACACTGTCCAATTCCAGAGTGTGTATGACATTTACAGTATGAACCGTTCTTGCACTGTGCAAAGCACCGTTCCTAATGGCACTGTTCTTTGAATTATTGTTTTGCATACACACTGTCCTTACATGTCCTGATTTGCCACATTGATAACAGATGGTGTTACTCCTAGGGCATTGCGCACGCTTGTGGCAAGATAAACACTGGGGGTAAGACTTAAAAACATTTTTCTGCAAAGAACGTCGGCGCCTGTTTGTCAAATTACTTTGTCTAACAGGATGGGGCGACCTTTGTGTTGCACTTTTACACTGGCTACTGTTCACTGTCTGTTCAGCACGGACGGTAGAATTGAAAGAATCACTAGGAAAGCATCCGTTGCGGCGCACTGAATTTACACTGTGGCTTTGCATTTCTACATCTGCTAAGTCAAAGGTATCATGTGCTTCTATAAGCTGCAGTACACTGTCTAATGAGGGGTCAGAATGTTTCAGAATTGCTGCCCTAATTCTGGGGTCCTGAATGTTCTGTGTGATAGCGTCCCTCAACATAACGTCACTATAAGAGAGTCCACAAGATCAAGTAAATTTATATTTGCGGGTTAAGCCCTTCAACTCAGTAATTCACTGCTGGTGTGACTGTTCTGGTGATTTTTTTTCAGTCTGAAAAACCGGTACCGCACCGCAGCTACGAGAACTTTTCTCTCATAATGAGCATTCAGTGCATCGACAATTCGATCGAATTCTAGATCACGAGGAGATGCGTGGGGAAAAGTTTCTGCAGTAATACGAAGGTCTTGGTGCCTACCACAGAGAGGAACATATGCTTGATAGTCTGACCTGTAATTTGATGAGCCGCGACGAGTTCTTGAAATTGCTCCAAATAATCGCTCCATTCTTCCTCACGTTCATTGTACTGGCGAAACTTTGGAAGTGGTGCGGCGGCAGTTGTGGGTGGCTGATACGACGGCTGGTTTTGAGCTGCCTGCGCCGTCAACTGGGACATCACTTGAAATAGTTGTGTGATTTGCGCCGTCTGTAACTGAAGAATTTCCATTAAGTTTGGGTTCGGGGTAGAGGCCATGCTGACCGATTAGGTGCCGCACAAACAAGTAAATTAGAACAGAACACAGATACAAGTTAAACGAGGACGCACTGCAACAAAAAAGTCCACAAAACACTTTCCCTCAAAAATCTTATTATAAGGGTGGGTGGGCGGGAGCAATTTCTGCGTGCTCATACTGCTGCTGTCTGGCTGCTGCAAGCGGGCTGTTCCAAGGTTCTTCTAACATTCCTCGTCGCCACTTTTATGTCTCGTTTCCACCGGTTGTGCTGGGTGTCGGTGGCCGAGTAGAGAGAGACCGACACAGGGAAATAGGATGCACACGTGTGCGGGTGCAGAGTCTGAGGTGACCAGCCATGGGACAGCAGAAACTAGAAACACTAAGCTAGAGTAGAGCAAGTAGTATATTTTGTAGAAATATGATATTTAACTTTTACAAAGTTCATGACTGCCAACTAAGTGTACTGCTAAGACATAGTTGAACTAGGTAATAGCCTGCCTACTGATGAGACCTAGTGACCGATGCTGTTCAGTGGTGGTGGTGGCCACGAGCAGGGTTGCAGCAGAGGGCGCTCATGGCTGATGTCGTAAGAACGCCGCACCGTGCGTGCATGGCGGCGCGTGGCGAAAGTACGTGGCGCGCACTTCAGACTTGTGCGACACCACAAACATAACTTGAATAACCTTTTTGGATTTTTTGCAGTCCTAGTCCAGATACACATTATGAAAATGAAATTTTACTTTCTTCATTGTTTATAAGAATATGAACAATATAATTACAGTGCTGAATATATTCAGTATTAATAAAAGTTGATATAATAATAAACAGAAACTAGTTTCAATAGAGGTCTCCAGAATTTCTTTGAACACTTGCTTTGATCACAACAACACTCTCCAGCAGTGCTACTCCTAAGTTACTTGAAAAACTGGGGAAAAATCAGTTGTCACATTGTTACACAACTGTTAACACTGAAACATCTGTGCCCTGGGGATCAGTAAAATAGTCGAGTGACCAAGGAACATGATAGAAGTGGCCTTTTCAGTCAAGTGACATCAAGAGAAACAAAAAGCATTAGTTGATGAGACTTCAGAACCAGTCCACCCAAGAGTTCACAAAACATTTCAATGCCAAATTGTTCAGTTTCACATATTCTTTATGTAAATGTCTACAGTTTGAAAACTATTTGCAAAGTGAAGCAAAATAATGCTTGGATTTATTGGTCAAAACTTTTGCAGATGGTAATGTATCTGACTTATAGATATGTCAAAGTTGTTATAACTTGGGTGTTTGAGGTGATGAGGGAGAAGCAATATCATCAGGTACCCATCATTCTCAGAGGAGTCCTGTGGCAGATTTTCACATTTACCACCATTAGGCTATTCAAATTTTGCTGCCCTTACTGACTTATATAATTCAATACCCTATTTCACAGTTGTACTAATTATAGTTCTTTATCATTGAAGTTGTAGCTTTATATTTTGTGCATTATTGTCATAATTATACCACCTTTTTTTGGTAGTATGACTGTGAATTAGATGCTCAAAATGTCACTTCCTAGTATATTTTTAGAACCCAACTATTTGGTTAAGATTGCACAAGAAATAGTATTTGCATATATTTCTAAGCTAATAAACTCAGTCATAATGTAGGGGAAAAGGGTACCTTAAAACTTCTTACACAATAATGTATATTTGGTAAACATAAC
The DNA here is from genome assembly GCA_026315105.1 of Locusta migratoria. Classification (NCBI taxonomy): domain Eukaryota; kingdom Metazoa; phylum Arthropoda; class Insecta; order Orthoptera; family Acrididae; genus Locusta; species Locusta migratoria. The sequence goes on from CM048745.1 coordinate 566,429,901, forward strand.
TAAATAACTTTAATTACACTTACAGTTAAAAAAATTGGCCGCATATATGCTGCCCCTACAATCTGCCACCCTAGGATCCAGACTACTGGTAAATCCACCACCAGAGAGGGCAAAAATATTTATTGGTAGAGAAGTGTGGAGCACCCTTATATTGACTTCATGCATGGAACGTTCAATCTTTTACTGAATGATGGCCCACTCAATCTTAACAATCAGAAAGTAAACGTACATTGGTGCAGTTTTCTCTCTTCAGTTCAATCATTTGGTAACAAAGAACTGCATATTGTACTTTTCATATTATAAATATACGTTGGATATCACTAATTGATAATAAGCATTATATATATATAAATTGTTTCTTATATTCCATCCACCCAAATAAATTAATTGTCGAGGTAATTAGTTGGTTCCTCTTAAGACATCTCCATGGTTCAAACTATTTCTCACTAGCTTTTACCTAGGACATAATCATCAGTAGAAGACATAATCAGAAATAGAAGACCATGTCTGTCATGTGTATGTGTTTTACTGATCACTCGGTGGTGCTCATAAAATGCATCACTTCAAATGGTGGTATAATGTATTTCCTATTCTGATGAGGCACTGTTTGTTTCATGTGCATCAAATGGCATATATTGAGAGAGCTCTATTGAACAAACCACATTCATGACAACTGTAGTAGATGATTTTCCAAAAACGCATTCATAATAATAACTTACAGGAAGGCATTTTTCTTTCACTGAAAGAAGAGCGTGGTGTTTTTCAATTTTATGTAGAAAGCCCCATGTAACTCGTGCAGTTCATAGTGAACTTCAGTTTGGTCTGCCATTATCTTTGCATTTTAGGTGTGTAAACAGCATAATTTGCTGAAACTGGGCATGAAAATAGAAATAAATGTATTTGACAGTGATTTGTTAATAATATTTTGTTTGAGAGATGAAATAGTGAAGGCAGCAGAGTAGTAAGGCAAGATCTACAAAAAATCCTTGGATATCACAGTACATACTAAATTTAATCGATGAAAGGAGTATATATAAAAATGCAGTAAATGAAACAGGCAAAATGGAGTACAGACGACTAAGAAATGAGATTGACAGGAAGTGCAAAACGGCTAAGCAGGAGTGGCTGGAAGCCAAATGCGAGGATGTAGAAGAATGTATAAATAGGGGAAAAATAGATACAGCTTTCAGGAAAATAAGACAGATATTGGGAGATAAGAAAAACAGCTCTATGAATATCAAGAACGCAGATGGAAAACCAGTTCTCAGCAAAGAAGGGAAAGCTGAAAGGTGGAAAGAATATATAGAGAGGCTCTATGGAGGAAATTAACTTAGAGGCAGTATTGTAGAAAGGGAAGAAGAAGTAGATGAGGATGAAATAGGAGATACTATACTGAGAGATGAATTTGACAGAGCACTGAAAGACCCAAGTCAAAACAAGGCCCCGGGAGTAGATGACATTCCCTCAGAGCTACTGAATTCTCTGGGAGAACCAGCCATGACAAAACTGTTTCACCTGGTGTGTAAGATGTATGAGACAGGCGAATTACCCTCAGATTTTAAGAAAAATGTTATAATCCCCATTCCAAAGAAAGCAGGCGCAGACAGGTGTGAAAACTACAGAAACGTCAGTTTAATAAGTCATGGTTGCAAAATATTAACACAAATTATTTACAGAAGGAAGGAAAAGCTGGTAGAAGCCAACCTTGGGGAAGATCAGTTTGGGTTCAGGAGAAATGTAGGAACACGGGAGGCAATACTCACTCTACGACTTATCCTAGATAATAGATTAAGAAAAGACAAACCTACATATCTAGCTTTTGTAGATTTTGAGAAGGCTTTTGACAATGTTGATTGGAATAAACTCTTAAGTTCTGAAGCAAGCAGGAGTAAAATATAGGGAGCGTAAGGTTATTTACAACTTGTACAAAAACCAGACACCGGTTGTTAGAGTTGAAGGGCATGAAACGGATGCAGTGGTTGGGAAGGGAGTAAGACAGGGTTGTAGCCTTTCTCCAATGTTATTCAGTTTGTACATTGAGCAAGCTACAAAGGAAAGCAAGGAGAAATTTGGAGAAGGAATTAAAGTTCAGGGTTAAGAAAACATTGCATTTTGCCGATGACATAGTAATTCTGTCAGAGACAGAAAAGGACCTGGAAGAGCAGCTGAACGGAATGGACGGTGTGCTGAAAGGTGCATATAAGATGAACATTAACAAGAGCAAAACAAGGGTAATGTAGTGCAGTCTAAGAAAATCAGATGATGCTGAAGGAATTAGATTGGGTAACAAGACAAAAACGAGGAGGTAGATGAGTTTTGTTACTTGAGCAGTAAAATAACAGAGGATATAAAATGCAGAATGGCAATGGGTAGAAAAGTGTTATTGAAAAAGAGACATTTGTTAACATCGAATATTAATTTAAGCCTAAGGTAGTCCTTTCTGAAGGCATTTGTGTGGAGTGTTGCATTGTATGGGAGTGAAACATGGACGATAAACAGTGCCGACAGGAAGAGGATAGAGGCTTTTGAACTGTGGTGCTACAGAAGAATGCTGAAGATTAGGTGAGGAATTAGATTGGGTAACAAGACAAAAACGAGGAGGTTGATGAGTTTTGTTACTTGAGCAGTAAAATAACAGAGGATATAAAATGCAGAATGGCAATGGGTAGAAAAGTGTTATTGAAAAAGAGACATTTGTTAACATCGAATATTAATTTAAGCCTAAGGTAGTCCTTTCTGAAGGCATTTGTGTGGAGTGTTGCATTGTATGGGAGTGAAACATGGACGATAAACAGTGCCGACAGGAAGAGGATAGAGGCTTTTGAACTGTGGTGCTACAGAAGAATGCTGAAGATTAGGTGGGTGGATCGCGTAACTAATGACGAGGTACTGAACAGAATTGGGGAGAAAAGGAATTTCTGGCATACCTTTACTAAAAGAAGGGATCAATTGGTAGGATACATTCATAGACATCAAGGAATTGTGAATTTAGCGTTGGAGGGAAGTGTTTGAGGTAAAAACCACAGAGGACGACCAAGAGATGGATACAGTAAGCAGATTCAGACAGATGTAGGTTGCCGTTCTTATGTGGAGTTGAAGAGGCTTGCTCAGGATCAGGTATTGTGGAAAGCTGCATCAAACCAGTCTCCGGACTGAAGACCACCACAACAACAACAACATTTTGTTTAGAATTTAATACAGTTAATTAAATAAAAGATAGGTCTCAAACTATACAGACCAAAATAATAAACCAAGCTAAAAACTTTACTTAATCGTCATCGAACTCCAGTTTTCCCGGTTGTGGTGTAAGAGTGTTTGCCCTGTCCTCCTGTCTTCATACACCTTCTGTTCCAGTATGTTTCCCCATCTGTGTCCTCCCCTCCACGTCTGATCTTACAGTCTCTATCTGACATTATCATGGTCTTCCCCCTTGGTCTTCTTCCTATGTGGTTCAAGTTGAAATACTTGTTGGCAGATTATTCACTATTCATTCTCATTATGCCCCATACCACTGAAGTCTGTTTTTCTTTATGACACTTGATTATAGGAACCTCAATACCAGCTACTTTTCTATTCGCCTCATTCCTCATGCTGTCTGTTCTAGTTGTTTGATTCATAGTTCTAATGAATCTCATTTCCATTACTTGAATTTCACTGAGGTCTCTCTTTATTAGGGTACATTTTTCAAAACCATATGTAAGAAGTGGTATGAAGTAGGTATGGTACGTGGATGTTTTTGATTTTTCTAGTATTTTATCATCCCATAGAAGATATCTAATTTGACTGTAAAAATTGAATGTTTTCTGTCTCCTGCTGTGTATTTCCTGCTTCCTAGGTATTAGAAGTGGACAGTAGATTCTACTTTGGCTCATTCTAGAAATATAGTTGAGGTTGTTCTTTGCCTGTAGATAGTCATTTCTACTGCCTTAGTTTTACTTATCTTTAGTCTGAAATTTTTGAATGTGTTGTTCCACTCATTCAGATTCCTTTATGCTTTAGCTTTTGTCTCTCCTCATACTATCAAAACATCAGCAAAAACAAGAGCATTTGGTTTGCTGTCTATTTTTGTGATAGATTCTATGATCTTGTCCATTACTATTACAAATAGGAATGGGTATGGGACACTTCCTTGTTGGACACTGTTGTGGCCTAGCAGGCCATTCAGATTGCTCACGCCCATATTATGCTCTATTGGCTTGCGCCGGCTCAGCTGTGATAGTTCCCGGCCTAGCCACGGGAGGTCACGCCCTTCTAAGACAGCTGACATGAGCTGCGCACCATCTGCCGGTGGCGCGCGGTCAAACGGCTGCCAGTGACATCCGGCTCAGTCTTAGTGTGTACTCGAAACTGTCAAAAAGTGTTTCTGCCAAACAGTGTTTACTTCAGACAGGTTTCTTTGTTTCAAACCATTATGATCATTGATTGCTTATTTGGCCACAGTGATAACACTTTTGGTATAGCATCTCATCTTTGTCAGTTAGGTACTTTGGCACCTTTAGGACTTGCAAACATCCCCATATCTTGTTTCGAGGAATATTGCCATGTGCTTTTTCAATACCCACAAATATAATCACAAAATTTCTTCCATGTTCCCAGTACTTTTCTGTCAGCATTCGTAACTGCAAAAATAAGAGCCATAGTATCTAGGTCTTTCCTAAATATGTGTTCTACCTCAAGTAAGGGTTCTACTGTCTTTCTAAGTCTAATTTCTATGATCTTTTCTAACACTTTCAGCATGTGGGACAGCGGTAAGTTGCCTCTGTAGATTCCACATTTTCACTGATTGCCCTTTTTGAACTGAGGGATGTTGACTCCTTTACTCCAATCTTCTAGGATTTTTTTTCTTCTCAAATTACTGACACAGTCCATACAGCCAATTTAAGCATGAGCATTCAGATCACCCATAATGATCGTGTTCTCCTCTGTTATTTGTTCTTCGAGCTCTTTAAGAAAAATCCTCTTTTTCTTCCATGGTACATCCTGTCTGTGGTGCTTATACTTGCAATACAGTCTGCTGTGCACACATTACCTTCCCGTACTCTCATCTGGATGATTCTGTAACTCACATATTTGTCGATTATCTGAAGGTCTATATCTTCATGCAGGACAAAGACAATTCCATTTTTGGATTCACTGTTGTTACTGCTCCAGTACAGCACATATCCATTTCTCAGTGATTTCTTCCCACATCTTTTCCACTGTCACTCAATCCCAATATCTTAAGTGTATGTCTGCCATAAGATATACTAATTCTTCACATTTATTTATAAGAGTGAGGATGTCAATTGTACCAATTTTCAGCTGTTATGTTTTGGAAGGGTTTTATGTCTTCCAATATCTTTGAAGAGCAACAGGCCTTTGTCCAACTTTATGTGGTAATAGAAGAACGGTGATGTTCGCCATTTTCATTCGTCTGTTTGTTTTAGGTTTGAAAGCAGTAAACAGAATAGATAGAATGGAATTTTTGTTAGCCTTTCAGTATGTTCTCCATACAATTGGCTTTGTCTATGTGCTTATTATATGAAAAGATATTGTTTTACAAAATAGCATCATAGTACAGTAGTACAATGTTAATACAATAATAATACTAGTATTAGTGATACAATTCAATGCTCACATGTAAAGTGGAATAAAACATAATTTTTTTTAAATATCCATGTGGACATTGCTGTCACTCACATACGGGCATAGTTCATTTCTGTTATTGGCAGCTTATTGCAAATATTTTGTATGTCATTCTTTAGGAACTCATCAGTTGAGTACCATGGCATACATTTTAACCACCCCTCTAAGTTATGCTTAAAATTATTCATTGGCAGATCTCTTAATGTCTTGGGGAGTTTGTTATAGAATTTCAAACTTAGGTACTTCTGACTCTTATGTTTCAATGTCAGCCATGAGTATGGAAAATCTAGGTTTCTGTTATGCTGAGTATTGTGGGAATGCACTTTAAATCTAAAATTAAAATTCTTTGTTTTCTTTGGCATATATCGGACAATTATAGATGTACATACTGGTGTGTCGTTATTTTCAGGATTTTGAAGTGATTTTTACAGACCTTTTTTGCTCTCATTTATTTTTCTTTGTGTGACTGTTTGGCATTGTTAGGATTCATATTGCCTATTCTAACTCATGTCTCGTCATAATTCAGCTGATCATGATTTACATTGTCAAGGCATGCATTTAGTCTAGTAGGTTTTTCGTTTATACAGTAACAGTTCATTGCTTTCAGAGAATTTATGAAGTCATTTACATTATTCCTCGTTTCTCTTATCTCTATGTTACAGTCTCCTGCAATAATTTTTTTGTGATTTTTGTGTTCAGTGAATATTATTCATGTATTTAGTTTATCTAAAAGAACTACTTCATCAGAGGCTGGTGTGTGGTAAACAGAACCAATAACATGTTTTGTGTATGTAGTATTACAGCTGCTGCTCCAAATGCACCTTCAGTGCAATGCCTGCTTATGTCTATCACCGAATGTTGCAAATTGAGGTTTGTTTAATATAGATTGCCACTTGACCATGTGCAGTATTTTTCTACAATAGTATGTGGTTAATATGTAGCCACAGCATACACATAAGAATTTCTGAATTTGACAACCAGTGCTCATTAATACACAGTTTGCTGGAGTTAAATTTGGTCTGCCCAAAACTGTAGTTCAGTGACCTTACTACTTAGGGATTTTACATTGACATGTAATAACATCATATCATTTTTTGGAGAGTTTCTGCTGCATTTTCTTTTCTGCTCAATGAAATTTGTTGTGACAAAATCCAAATTTTGTCAAATTTGTTCATTGTTGGAAGTTTTCTTGTAAAATGGAGCTTATGTATGGTTTTGTTTGCATTGCTTAACCCAGATAGTGTGAATTATTTTCAGTTTAATTTTTTTCTCAGAAGCTATTAATTACCTTCATATGACTCCACAAGATTGTTAGAAGTTTATTTTTTATTTTTTTATTCATAAAAACGCCATTGTTTTGCAATACTGCTCTTTCTGCAATGACAGCAAAATGAATGTTTTATAATTTTAATCTGATGAATCATTAATATTAAAACAACATATAAGATGAAATATAAACTTATAAATGTCTCAAAAATTGAAGAAAGTTCAAGAAATATGAACTCAACTACGAGGAAGTCTTCAGTATCTTCTGTATGAATGTTAACTTTGCAGCCGTATCCGATCACTTTGCAATAAAAAATACAAGCTAAAATTGATCTGCAATGGAAGCAAGCATTTCAAAGAAATAAAATATGACACTGTATATGACTTCTTACAGACAAGAATAAAAAAGTAACCTGCTGTTCTGGTCCTTCCAGAAGAATGTCAGCACTATGTGGGTTAATCTATTATTTACAGCCTCAAGTATTGTTTTAAGTAAAAGTGATTTTTCTAAGACATCTAGTTGTTGATCATGTCTTGCATGGCAAATCCTGTTACTGTAACAAGATTTAATGAGAGGTATAGTGGTGGTGTGGCTACAGACCGAAGTATCATTTATATCAATCACTGTTACATTTTTTAAATATTTACATATTGAAACATAGATGTTATTTGCTCTTTTTAATTCACTGGTTGTGCTATTAGGTCATAACACTGAGGTATTTAAGCAACTATTACATTTGTATATGTTTGCTTACCCATTATTTATTCCAGTGCTTTTGTTTCTACAACTGTTTCTTTATAATACACTTCATAGACACCTCCTATAGTAACTGCTTAGTCTTTTGATGATAAGTTCTTGCATTCTTCTTCCATAACATCTACAAATTGGCTGAATTTTGCACTTGCTGTACCATTCCTTCAGTTTTGAACACATCTGTTATATGAAACTTCCTGGCAGATTAAAATTGTGTGCCGGAACCGGGACTCGAACCTGGGACCTTTGCCTTTCGCGGGCAAGCGCACTACCGACTGTGCTATCCCGACACGACTCACGATGCCGCCTCACAACTTTACTTCTGCCAGTACCTCGCCTCTTACTTTCCAAACTTTCCGAAAGGCAAATGTCCCAGGTTCGAGTCCCGGTTCCAGCACACAATTTTAATCTGCCAGGAAGTTTCATATCAGCGCACACTCCGCAGCAGAGTGAAAGTTTCATTCTGGAAACATCTGTTATATGTTTTTATTTTAATAGACAACCATCTTCGGAAACTGTCAGAAAATATTTGTTACTAAGTATTAGTAATCTATTTTTTCATAGTACCTTTGGATTGTTGAGAGCATTTTATTGTAGGTTTATTTAGAGTGTGTCCTGTTTGTATTTGCACTTGGTTATCGATATCATTGTTTACATAGTTAGAGCTGAAAATCTATTCTCATGTTCAGGAATGGTACTGCTACTCACACTTATGCTGGTTGTTTTCTTGTAAGTTTGAAGCATAATGCATCCTGTGAATATGTTTGCCATGTGGAATGGGATGGCTTTTTGTTGCTTGACTTGCCCTTTTCTGTTGCAGAATCACTACAGCATACTGCATGTTGACTTTACATTTTCAGGTCTTGACCTACATTATTCGCATTTCCAGTTCATCAGCAATTTCGTTTTTTGTATTAAGGATGGGTCCACTTTTCCACAACTAAAATGAAATAGTACACACTATTCGACGCACCTGACACCGCTTTTCACATTTTTTCTTGAGTTTACAGCAAGAAAAAGATTCAAGAGTTGAAGTTCTCTAGCTAAGCACTTGTCTTTTTTTGCTGCACATTGTAGTTTGACACTCTGTTCTGACACGCGTAACTTCACTAGACTTGTATTGTAAAATATTTATTTCCTCTATCAATGCCATAATAATTTTAACACAAGTCATACCATTATAAGATCTCTTTTTGCAGTAGCAATATCTGAAATCAAGAGATATTTGCTCAACTTCTAACTTTCTAGGCGTAACACAGTGGGGGAAGAATCAGTAGATCTTATGGACAGATGTAAGTTTAAGGTATTGGGACTGAGTGAGACAAAGTGGAAAATATATTGGAAGAAATCACTGAGAAATGAATTTGCGCTGTACTGGCTTCGTAATTTTATGTAGTGAGAATTGACTTGACTTAGACGAAAAAATTTCTAGCAGGAAAACTTTATATGAAAATAGATGTGGTTTACTTACCAGGCAAAAGAGCACAGGTACGCAGGGATGCCGGCTCCAGTGCTGGTGCACCCACCACAAAAATTTTGGGGGTGCTCAGCACCCACACAAAATAAGGGAGGAAAATAAAGTAGCACAAAAATGGGGAAAAGTCATAGCTGTCAATTACGCATTTTTGCTATTCAGTTTAGCAATCTAGGTGCTAGGCTGTTCCAACAGTGTGCCAAGGAGCACTCACTGCAGAGGCTTGGAGCCTGTTCGGAGGGAGGGGCGAGACCACTGACCTCTGGCCGCATAACGTCGTAAACGTTAGAGTTCAGTGACAGCCGTAGTTTGCTATGGCAGCTCCATTAATTCAGTTCATTACACGTAAAACATCGTGGGCAGGTAGAGGGCGAAGCACCTGCAGGGCTAGTAGCCAAGCTTAATAATGACACATATACAGAAATGAACTGAAAATGTTCATTGCTCCATTCACGAAGTGCAATTGTCTGCTGAAGGAGTGCAACCAGGCGCCGTAATAAAAGACGTCACGTGTGTGGGATCTGTGCTTTGTCGCCATATAAATAACCGCCGTTTCCTGAAAGTTATACAAGTGGTGCATGGGTATATATCAGGGCACAGTACAATTCGTTGGCTTACTTGTCTTTACTTTGTTTGTTAGTCATGAGGAAATATGTCTATATAAATGAAAGGGGCAAAGTTCATTGTCGAGTAGATTGAAACTGGATATTAAATTTAGTGTTCCATACTCGCATAACTATGCTCTTTAAGAAATTTTTTATTGCAGGGCTAAGAGCATCTAATAATAGAGATGCAGGACCAAAACATTGTGTTTATGAAAGAGTTTCGTCTCTCTGAGAGGCAAATATGTAACGAAATTGTAACATACTACAATCGTCTGATTCGTTATAAACTTCTTAAAATTACCTTGACGTACCAGTGGTGCTAATTTTGAAATTGATCATCTTTTTTTTTGTTTCTTATTTTGTTTTCTATAATAATGAATCTACCACAGTTGAAGTACTGTTAATAATATCGGTGGATGATCTCTCTCGTTTTTCTCCAGATATCAAATCATGCAATGTTATTACTACTAACAGAGCAACAAATATGACTGGTACATTTTCTAGGATGCAAGCAAAAAATCTGCGAAATAGAGCACTGCTTGGCCCATTCATTGAACCTTATGGTCGAAAAGGTAATTAAAAATGAAACCACAAGCACCCACGCCGATTTTCAAAAGTCGGCGCCTCTGCAGGTACGTAGGCCTACACAGAAATATAAATAAAAACCACTCGCACACAAACAAACAAATGCTGAGCTTTCGCAACCTTAGGTTGCTTCTTCAGAAAGAGCAGGGAAGGAGAGGCAAAACGAATGGATGAGGGTTTTAAGGGAGTGGGTAAGAAGTCATTCCAATCCCAGGAGAGGAAAGACTTACCTAGGAGGGAAAAGGATAGGTCAACAAACACACACACACACACACCAAGGCAGACATATACAAAATGTCTGTTTAACTAACAAGGAAACCTCTCCAAGTGTCACTCTCCGATTTTTATGAAATTTGGATATGTTATAATACATGAAAAACTAAAGGACGGAAAAACATATTTAAGGGGTAAAATGGTCCCTCCAAAATTGGGGCTAAAATTGAAAAATCGTGATAACTTAGAGATAAGTGAGGCGGTTTTAATAATTTGTGGTATGAAAGTATCTTTTGATAAAAGATGAACATCAGTCTAGTTATATTGCAGGCGGAATGACAATTAGGGGGGTGACTACCCCTAAAGTGACCAATTTTTTGTGCTCAAAAAATTGTTTTATTTAATCGAAGTAGAATCTATGAAAACTTTAAAATGAAGACGAATTAAGGGATAAGTGTTTTTGTTCTTTTTTTATATATCAATATTGGGGGCTGGGGGAGGAGGTAAACAACCCTTATATCGCCGCGCTCGTTTGATACTTCCCATGAAACACCTTATGAATCTATATTTTTTTAACTGTTTCATCTCTTCAATACATCGATATTTAAAGTCGCTGAATCCTAATCTGAAATCAGATTCTCAAAATTCAATATGTTTGATCCAGCATAGCGGACGAAACCTCGAGAAAATGCTTGAATAGACAGTAACTTGACATGTGTCTTTCAAAATACAGTACAATCAACGTTTGAAATAATACTGAATACAAGTGAATGAAACATGTTAAAATTGTGTAGCCGTGCGGGAGTAGCCGAGCGATCTGGAGCGCCACGTTACGGATCGCGCTGCCTCCCGCGTCGGAGGTTCGAATCGTCCCTCGGGCATGGATGTGTGTGTTGTCGTTCGGTTACTTTAACTTGGTTTAAGTAGTTCGTAAGACTAAGGACTGATGAACAACGTAGTTTGGTCCCATAGAATTACAAACATTTGAATTTTGAAAAATGTGTATTGGTTTTAACCGCTGACATTAGCGTTGCCCGTGGAGGTCGCTTGGCCGGAGTATTATCTCTTCCCACTGCCTCATTAGGGTGAATCCCCTTGACACTCACAAGTGTCTTTTCGTGTGTCAGAACACGATTCATTGTATTCACACATACGTAGAGGTAGTGAAAGAGTTTTGTTGAGTCGGTTTTATTATTAATGTATTTGTCGTTCTAATTTTATTTTTGTGTGTGTTTATTTCATTGATTTTATTTATTATTACACTAATTTGATGATGAAATTAATTTTTGACATTTATCCATGCATTTTATTCGGTAAAAATATATTATGTAAAAACATTGTTTGCGCCAATCACAGCAAATGCACAATCATGCTGCAGTTGATTAAATGTTTTTTTTTTAATTCTTTAATTGATACAACAACCCATTACCTATAACTAAATGGGTCCTAATGTTCTACTTTGTTTTTATTTACAGTACTGTATTTTAAGAAGAAATTTAATCTAGAATTTTAATTTTCTAACTAATAGTATATTACTTTTTTGTTTGTGGAGATGTTCTTGTTTGTGTGTTTTGTTGTGTGATGCAGTGTGTGTGCTTTTCATGTGTTTGTTTTCTCCCTTTTGCAGTGTTACAGATGTGCCAGATGTATATAAACCTGCTTGGTTGGCCCGTGTCTACTGAACTAAATCCAGCAGACTTGCCCCTACACACGGCTGGCCCTTATCAATGCTGCTTGCAAAAGTCGAATTACACTCCGTCGCAAAAGTATTCGGACAGTGGGAAGTTTCACAATGAGTAATCGAGAAACATTGACTATGAAACCCAAACATATTTATCAGCTATATATATGCGTAGCAACATTAATTACAAAAGAATTATTGTATTATTTCGTTTCCAAAACATAAATAACAGAAAAATTAACAACAAAAATAAAACAGCTTGCACACCATGCTGCTACAAAAGTATTCGGACACTGTTCAATAAATGTTCATAATTTCATTTCATTTGGGCCTGCAGCATTGTGTATGTCTTTTAAGGAAATATTGTTAATCTAAGTAATGACAAAATCCTGCTTCAATTTATAGATGTTAAAAACTGTTTATTATTGTAGCAATAGGCCTATTTCGTCACTGTGGCCATCATCAGACTTACTTCCATATGGCATTGTGGAGGTATAATTTATTACAATGACTGCATATAATTGCAGTATATATGCTCTTTAGATGGTATATGTATTACGTTTATCAGGTATTAATTCTTTACAGCTGGAGGATACGTCAAACTGACAGATTAGCAGTAAAGAATTAATACCTGATAAACGTAATATATATACCACCTAAAGAACATATATATATAAAGTGGTGGCCGAGGAGACTGAGGCGCTTCAGTCACGGTCTGCACGGCCACTATGGTCGGGGGTTCGAATCCCCCCTCGGGCATGGATATTTGTGCCGTCCTTAGTGTAAGCTAGTTCATAAGTAGTTTGTAAGTTTAGGGACTGATGACCCCGTAGTTAAGTCCCATAGACTATACAAAAATTTTAAAATATATAAAGCAATTATATGCAGTCATTGTAATAAATTATATCTCCACAATGTCATATGGAAATAGCCTGATGATGGCCGCAGTGCCGAAAGAGGCCTATTGCTATAATAATTAACAGTTTTTAACATCTATAAATTGAAGCAGCACTTTGGCATTACTTAGATTAACAAATGTTCATAAGTTGTACGACGAAAATGTCAATACCTTGTGGGTCCATCTTTCATTTTCAATACCTCCTCCAATCTACTAGGCATACTTTCCACGAGTTTTTTCGTGAAATCTGGGCCTATATATACCCATTCTTGCCGCAGTTTCTCTTTCAGGATCTCCTTCGTATAGATGTTGTCCGCGCGGAGGGTCCGTTTCTATTTATCCCACAAATGTTCGATTGGGTTAACGACTGGTGATTGGGGAGGGGGGTGCAATACTTTCGGGCAATTGAAAAGCAACCACATTTGTACAATATGCGCAGTATGCTTGGAATCATTATCCTGATAAAAATGAAAGTTGCTCGCAATACCTAGATGTCGTGCACTCTGCTTCAAATGTCCTCGCAGTATATTCAAATACGCTTCCTTGTTCATCGTATCATCAATGAACACTAAATCAGCCACACCATTGCCGGACCGCATCCCCACACCATGATGCTCCCACCTCTAAACTTTACAGTTGGTTTGGGGTTCCTGGGATTCAGCTCTTCATTGGTCTTTCGCCACATTTTTGCCTTTCTGTCGCTTTGCCATAATGTAAATTTACATTCGTTGCAAAATATCACCCGATTCCACCAAGCCTGATGGTATTCCCTTGCAAACTGCATACATTTCTTCTGGCTCACGGCATTTATGAATGGCTTCTGCCGTGCCACTCGACCACGGTACTGCGATCGTCGTAGTACTCTCCTCACGGTTTCGGGATGAACTTTTATACCAAGGTCTCCCTCCACCTTACTTGCAATTTGTGTGGCAGGTATTTTCGGATTCTGTTGTACCTTTCGCACAATCACACGTTCATCTCTCTGTGAAAATGTCCGTGGCCATCCTGTACTGCAATGGAATTTCTCGATCTGTTTAATAATGTCGTGAACTGTACTTTTCTTCATGTTCACTATTGCGGCAAATCTGCAGGTTTTCCCCTTTGCGTGATGATAAACGACAATAAAATATTCAAAGTAACCACTGGTAGTTATGTTGGGAAAGCAGCTGATTTTAAATAACAAATAACTGAACTCTGGCAACGATCGCAATTTGTAACTCTGAATTTAAAATCAGATCCTGGCCGTACCACAACCTTGCAATGTATAACGTATCTGAGAAGATGTCAGTTGCAGTCTGTGGCATAACTAAAATCATAACTGCTTCGTCCACGGTGAGCAATCTCAAGAGATAAAATATTGTTTCAACACTAAAAGCAAACTGTAGTTTTTTTGTTCTCATTGGTTGCCTGAAAATATCTTCGTAGTGGTTACTGGCTACACAAGCTAACTGGTGAGCAGTGCTACTACGCACTCGCTCACAGGTTATAGATGACACAGGAAGATTCGAATCAATAAATGAATTATTGTATGAAAAATAAAAGCTAACATAAGAAGTCAGTACAATTATGAAAATAAAGTGGCAAAGTGCTACGAATAAAACAAATCAATCAACTAACTTAACTAAATAAAAAAAAAAAAACTTTATTTTCATTAGAAATAAAAAATTATTGTTCTGCACCAGGTTTGAACCCAACGCCTTAAATCACAAAAAGGCTAGTATTATAACAATTACACTATGTTCCAACAACACTAATGTAATTTCCTTTTGTGTTCCTATTTGTCTTCACGTAAGTCTTATGAAGCTCACGTAATGCATGCCAATGGCGTATCAAGCAGGGGGGGGGGGGGAGAGGTGGCAGGAGGCAGATTGGCAGTCGCCCCCCCCCCCCTCCACTTGGAACTTTGATGGGGCAAAACAGGGTTTCTGTCCCCCTCCCCCCCCCCCCCCCGGTATTATTTTATGGAAGCCATTTTTGCCTTTGACTGAAGCATCTTGTAATAACTACTACATTCCGTCCTCTCCTTTCGTCCTATTTTTCAGTGCGTGACTACTAATAGCAGACAACATCTGTACTGATGAGGTGCTCTAGGTCGCTATTACATATAAATGAGACGCAAGCACAACTTGACGAGTCTTTTTCAAAAATCATAAGTATAACACCTCGGTTAAATGAAAGTTCCATGACCTCGCCCCCCCCCCCTTCCAGACAAAGTCTTGGAATGGCCAAGACAAAGTCAGTAAATAGGTTTACTTGCTCCCTCTCTAAAGAAATAGGTACGCCACTGATGTATGCTCATCTCTGTGATTATAATTATTGTTTATATGGCACTACGGTGCATCTTGTACAAAAGGACCCAGATGTAGGAATGTTTGGTTAGAGGTGCATATTGTAGGATGGCTGGCTTAGGGCCATAAGGTACCAGGTGTTAAGAAATTTTGTAGCGGGGACGACACGTCACAAGTGGAATGGGTGGGAAAACATAACATATAGTGTAGCATACTGCATTATTGTGAGAAGTTGCGCCAATGCTACACAGAAACATTCTCATTGGCTGCCCCCACCTCTGTGTAAGGTCCCCTCTACGTTTCTTTAGTAATAAAAATTAGATAAACAAACTAATGTATAGAAATTGATACGATTTATTGTAAATATTATGTTTAGACTGTGGTTTATTATGGTGTATTTTGTTTATTTAAAAAAGCTTTAATTATGTAAAACAAATGAATAACTATGTTGGAGAAGTGGCACTTCCCGCCAAAAGTAAGAGTACGCGGGAACGGCATTGAAAGGTAGCAGGCAGTTCCGCGGGAGAGTTCAGAGAGAGAGTTCCTCACGACAGATCAGCACGTATGGAATTAGGAAGATTAACAATTATGTTCTAATGAAATGTTTGTACAAGTGTATAACAAGGAACAGTGCTATATATGTCGTCTGTTGTTTCGCGGCATAACAATAAATTATGAAGCAACTGGCATCCCCACTTTTTGAAATATTAACTACAAGCCTAGTTTCCAATTCCAAAGCTTCCACAGCACATTACTTCAAGAGAAGAAGATCCACGACATGTGCGCTGCTTCTGCGAGGGGACATCAGATATAACGAAGAAGCCAGTGACCAGAAAATGTTACTACACGCACTGACGATGCAGGTAGTTCTACGGCCCTCACGTGCAGTGCTACGCGATTAAACCTTGTGACATTGGCACGAGTGTGGTAGGAATATCGCCGATGGAAGTGTTGGAGTGAGAGAAAGGGGCAGAATTTAGGTGAAGGCGAACTGAATTTTATCTAAATCTCTTTCCACGTATCTTTCATCACTTAAACCCTGCCGTAATATGAAATGCAAGTAGTTTCTTAGCATTCTTGTACATGTATTTCTGTGGTTGTCATCTGTGTTGAAATGCGTAATAACAGGGACACACCTATGACTCACGTTAGAAACACATCAAGAAAGAAGCGTAGAAAATGAATTGGATGTGAATTGGGGCAGCTTGGCAACGGCGAGTGGTTCTGAAGTGATTTTGAGTGCTGTGGTTGGAGAAACGCAGCTTCATCACTTGAAGTGTCAACTAACAAGTAATTTTAACCGGACTATATATGTCAGTTGAGCCGGAGGAGTCAGAGATTCGATCATGTGTGCATGAGATATGCCTGAATGATTGTGTGGAATGCATCTTTATCTTTTCCTGATGAAGGTTGTGGCCGAAATTTTCAAGTTATCTCTTCTACATGCATGTTCTGTGGGTCAGTGATCGTCTCATACGGTTAGTTGCTATCTTTTGTCGTATCGTTGACATTCCAGTCTGGACTTTTCATTGTTTAATCAACTATTTGATGTACATTGCTGACTATTATCTTTTGCGCTAAAATCTTGGTTCCTGCACTAGCAGTGTTTGGATCGTTCTGTTAACTAGCACACTATGAACACACTGTTTGTTGCCTTAAACTCAGAGACTTGAACCGCAAAAAGAAGCAATAAAAATGATTATGCTGTGTGCTGTTGCCAACATAAGAATTCAGTATAAAATAAGATAAATGGCCATACATTGTTATTTTCCATATAAAATATTTAAATAAATTAATGAAAGGTGTGTCCTGGCCCTTTGTGTCACAGATAGTAGGCCTACTGTATGTGTATTTAGACTACAGTGCATGGTGACAACTACGAGAACAACAAATAATAATATATTTTATTCTTTATTTTGCTTAGCGCCCTCTTTTAACAGCCCTATCTTTATACTGATTCGAAATATAAATCTTTGATGTTATATAAATTGTAGTTGAATGAAGTACTACTGAAAACGTGTTTTGTTACATGGTACAAAAAACTAAATTACGTGACATAAGTGAAATCATCGTACTGATGCCAATACTGTTTATTATCGTTTATATTGAATCAAGGCAACAACAAAATCAATATAAACATATTTGTTATCACCAAAGTGACATGGCAGCCATATTGTTATCATATAAATCCTCCGACTTAAATTTGGTAACCAAGACGACAAAACGTTCGGTTTGTCGATTGATTTGAAGCGCGAGCTAGAGAGACACCAGTAAACTAAGAACCGGTGTATATCATAAAAAACTGTCATACTTGGGAGGTGATCTGTTCAATTATTTTATTTCGTAAATCAGCCAAGAATGCTAGATATTATTAAGATGGCCTGTTTCGGCAGATTAAATCCGATGGGGGCAGTTTATTAGTAATCTTGGCTGTTTTACATAATCAACCAAGTATATTTTGTTTGAACTGAAGTATCTGATGAAATTAATAGCAACCCTGAGCAGATAAAATTCTTCTCCAAATTCCCCAGCAGTGAAAATATTTTCCCCAAAAATTTCCCCAGGGCTTCAGCCCCCCCCCCCCAAATTGTCACTAATATCTGGAATACTCAACAGCAAGTGCCGCGGCCGAGCGCATTGAGGCGCTATGCTACAATGCGCGAGGCCGCTCCCCGTCGGGGGTTCGAATCCCCCCCTCGGGCATGGATGTTCGTGCTGCCTTTAGTATAAGGTAGTTCATAAGTAGTTTGTAAGTTTAGGGACTGATGACCCCGCAATTAAGTCCTTTAAGCTTCACAAACATTTGAACATCACCTGCAAGTCCACATATTAGTGATGTTTATTTCAAATGTAAGATGAAACAAGCCATTTTTTAAACTACAGCACTCACCATAAGCCACCACAAGCTTATAATTATTTTATGTAAATGGATGTATATAATATTAGGCAAATAAGACTTTTGGGGAAAAAACACGTGTATGCAGTTGCTACATTCTTCCATGTATATTTGTAGAAGCACTTGAAGATGACAGCTAGACTGCTGAAACTAGTTGTGCAATAATAAAAAATTGCAAAAAGGCGATCTTTGGCATATTTCTCTATCATTGGAATATCACACAGTTTCATTCACAGTAGTGTTTTTCAGCTTTTCTGAATTCTCGACTCCTTTCGAAGTAAAAATATTTCTGGCGACCCCCTTCCGAACTCCAAAAACATAATACAATTATGTCGGTGCTTTTTTTTATGAAAGTACTATCAAATTAACAGCTATTTGTGAAATGCCAGTCACAATATAAATGTGAACCAGGCGACAAGAAACTACGATTTTATGGGCATTTCAATCAAACCATGGTGCTACGAAAGTAGAAACACTGTAAACACCTAGTGTGTGAAGTGAGCTTAAACTTACAAGAGCCGCTTGGTAGAAATCTCTGTATTCTACGTCTCCTTTCATGCCTGTCAGACCTAGTGATACGCTCTTTAGTTCGATGCACAGTTGTTGAAATGTATTCTAGTAACCATGGTGCGAGTGAGTTACGTGAGACTTGTGCGTGTTGTTGTAGCCATTTCATGTCACATTTCAGTATGAGCAACTTGATGCGCTTTCACGAATTGCTACAGTTCTGTATGGTAATTTTACCACAAGACAGATAATCCGCAACAGTAATGTACTAGACGCGGATCTCGCATCGCCGATAATGTGATTCTCCCGTCCGCCCTGCAGTCCATACAGAGTAATCTGAAACGTCCGAGAAAACTCCTGGGGATGCCGGGTGAACTCTACAGCCAGCGCAAGACTTCCGACCTTACAGACCTAGTTCCATTCCACAGATGTTGGATTATTTTATTTATTATCGTATGGTTTGACAAGTATGCAACAATATATAATTAAATGGAAATGTCCAAATTTGACAACCAGTCTAGAGCACTTTTTGTCACTTGATGTAAACTCTCCAAGTCACCGCTAAATGCTCGCAGCGGACACCGTTTGATGATGTGTTCTATGGTTTGCTCCGCACTCTCAGTCAAGAGATGGGAGGAAACCCCACTTCTTCATAGTGTAAGCACACCTCCCTTAACCAGTCCTGATGCGGTTCAGCCTTGACCAGGTTTGGCGTGGTAGATGGAATCCCTCAACTTTCTTTGATGGATCCTGCACAAGGTGGGCATTGTGCGGTGGATGTTCGTTCTAGCGCTCTTGCCACTTGGAGCTCACATGGAAGGTACTGGTGCTTTCTGTGCCACACCAGGGAGGTTTTCGTGATTTGAGACGACATGCTGGAGGATCCTGTAGAGCAACATACAACGGAGTGTTGTGAGCCTTGATGTTGTTGATCAGTTTTGTCTTAGCTGCTTTCCTCCTTAGATCTTGCGGAGCAGTGTTAGCCAGGACAGGTAACCACTGAGTGGGCGTAGATCTGACAGGGCCAGTGATAATCATCATGGCTTCATTAAGTTGAACGTCAGTCTTTATTGTATGAGCGCTGTTTTCCCACACTGGCGCGCAGTATTCCCCGCCAGAATACACAAGAGCGAGCGCAGCAGAGCTTAGGGTATTGGCGTCCGTACCCCAATTGCAGCCAGCAATCTTGAGAAGCAAGTTCACTCTTGAGGCAAGTTTCTTTGAAAGCTTTAAGCACTGTTCTTTGAATGTCAAGGACCGATCTAGAGTGATACCTAGGTATGCAGGATTGTAGTTATGTAGCACTTCAATACCATCAAATGTCACATGTACTTCCTTTGGTCTTCTTTATTATTTAGGTGGAATGCAGTAACCTCAGTTTTATTTGTGTTTGGTTAAAGTCTCCATTTATGAAAGTAATCAATTTAATCAGGTCACTCGTCAGTAACTCCTCAAAGTGCTTGGGGTCTTTACTCTGGAAGACTAATGCTAGGTTATCTGCATACTGGATTTTCGTGGAGTCCGTGTCTGGCATGTCACGTATATATAGGGTAAACAGGATGGGGGCCAGAACAGAGCCCTGAGGTAGGCCGTTATTTAGCGTCCTCCATCTGCTAGATTGTCCGTTCAGGATGTTGGATGAGTTTACCAGATGTAATCTCTGTAAAATAAAGCGAAATCGCCTTCTGTCACACAAATCTTGTTTTATTTGTGTACGATGAATCCCGGCCCTGAGGGCTCATCTTCTACATCTACACAGATACTCTGCAAATCACACTTAAATGCCTGTCAGAGGGTTCATTCACCAGTTTCACAACCTTTCTCTACCATTCCATTCTCTAATAGCGCGCGAGAAGAAAGAACACCTAAATCGTTCCGTTTTCGATCTGATTTCTCTTATTTTATTGGGATGGTCGTGTCGCCCTACGTAGATGGGTGCTAACAAAATATTTTCACATTCAGAAGTGAAAGTCGGTGATTGAAATTGCGCAAATAGATCTCGCCGCAACGAATAACGTCGTTCTTTTAATGATTTCCACCTCAAATCGTGCAACATTTCCGTGGCGTTTTCCCCCGTAACGTGATAAAACAAAACGAGCTGCCCTTCTCGGAACTTTCTCAAGCCCTCCGTCGTTCCAACCTGCTGAGGCTCCCACACGTTGCAACAGTACTCCAGGAGAGGACGCACAAGTGTGACGTAGGCAGTCTTTTTGGTGGAGCTGTTGCATTTTCGGAGCGTTCTGCCAATGAAACGTAACCTTTGGTTCGCCTTCCCCACAATATTTTATGTGTGTCTCTCCAGTCTAAGTAGTTCGTAATTGTAACTCCTAGGCATATGGTAGAATTTACGGCCTTAAGGTTTGACTGATTTGTCGTGTAATTGAAGTTCAGCGGATTTCTTTCAGTGGTCACGTGTATTACTTCACACTTTTCATTAATTAGTGTTAATTGCCTATTTTCGCACCATGTATAAATTTTGTCTAAATCGCTTTGCAGTTGTTTTTGATCCCCTGTTGACTTCACCAACCGATAAACGACAGCATCACCCGCGAAGAGTCTAAGGGAGCTATTTAGATTGTCTCCTAAATCGTTTACAAATACAAGGAAGAGTAGGGGGACGCCAGATATCACTTCTGTTTTACTCGATGACTTACCGTCAATTGGTACGAACTGCGTCCTCTCTGGTAGGAAATCGTGAATCCAATCGCACAATTGGGGCGATATTCCATAATCACACAATTTCATTAGAAGCCGCTTTTGAGGTACAGTGTCAAAAGCCTTCTGGAAATCAAAAAACATGGTATCGATTTGAGATCCCTTGTCAATGGCACTTATTACTTCATGTGAATAAAGGGTAAGCTGCGTTTCGCAAGAACGGTACTTTCTGAATCCGTGTTGACTATTGGTTAATACGTCGTTCTCTTCCAGGTAGTTAGTAATGTTCGAACAAAATCTATGCTCCAGAATCCTACTGCAAATCGACGTCACTGAGACGGGCCTGTAATTTTGGGGATCACTCCTATTGGCTTTCTTGAATATTGGAGTTACCTGGGCAACTTTCCAGTCTCTGGATTCGGATCTTTCGCTGAGTGATCGGTTATATATGATAGCTAAGTATGGAGCTATTGAATCAGCATACTCTGAGAGGAATCTAGTTTGTATACAAACTGGCCCGGAAGATTTGTTTTTGTTTAGTGACTTAAGTTGTTTTACTACTCCAGGAACATCTACTTTTAAATTTCGCATGCTGGCAGCTGTTCTTGCTTCGAATTCTGGAGTGTTTACTTCGTTTTCTTTGGTGAAAGAATTTCGGAAAGCTGTGTTTAGCAATTCTGCTTTTAGCAATACTGTCATCGGTAGTATTACTATTGCTATCGTGTAGTGAAGGTATTGTTTGTGTTTTCCCGATAGTGTACTTCACATATGACCAGAATTTCTTTGGATTTTCTTCCAGATTACGAGACAGAATTTCGTTGTGGAAACTATTATAAGCTTCTCACGTTGAAGTCCTCGCTAGATTGCGATTTTCTGTAAAAGATTACCAGTCTTGGAGATTCTGTGTCTGTTTAAATTTTGCATGCGTTTTTCTTTGCTTCTGCAGCAGTGATCTGATCTGTTTTGTGTACCACGGGGGTCAGCCCCCTCTTTTATTAATTTATTTGGTATAAATCTCTCGATTGCTACTGTATTGTAAGTGAAAGTAAAAGTGTGTACTAAATAAAATAGTTGCTTATCTTCAAAACAAGAATTTATCATCAGGTTATGGGCCCAGATACACGCAAGCAGAAAATAAGATTTGTAACTATTTGTCAGCTATCATTAAGGAGCACATAATCAGGTCAGTGATGCATTGCATATCAGTATATGGTCGAAAGTATCATCAGCTGGGAAGTCTGTTTCAGTGAATTAAAAATCTGGAATTAATTTGTTAATTGTCAGAGTTCAGTCAGAAAAGCTATTTGAGTTTATTAATTTCACTGACAGTAAATTTGTTTGTTATCAAAGGATTCTATTAAGTCACAACTGGAACTATTGTCAGAGGACCATTACGGAAGTGTCAATTACGTCTCTTGGCGATTTAAACTAGACTTAACATTAAAGTCGAAAAAGTTGTATTCATTAGCAACTGGACAGGAAGTTAGACCGACAGGAGGAGAAACTGAACAACATGTAAAGTCTTGGATCGAGAAAGATAATGAAGGGCGAATTTTTATGGGTCTGAATGTCAGTAGCAACATAACTAAGAAAATTGCAAGTCTGCTAGCCAAATGCCTAAAAAGTTAGAAATGCTGTATGGCAGAAGTCCGATTTAACAATTGAAGGTTTACAGAGAAATTTCTTTAGTTACAAATACGATACTAGTAAGTCAGTTATTCAAAACTGTATGCAGATTCAAGAATACGCGGAAGATTTAGCGGCAGAAGGCGAAGCCGTTAAAGAGAGCTGGATTATGTCGCGAATTCTCGGAATGTTACCGCCTAAACTTCATCACTTCCGTACTGCATGGGATAATGTAGCAGCTTCTGACAAAAATATCGACACACTATTTGAACGCTTGCGCCTGGAAGAAGACAGATTAAATGAGACAGAACAGTCACACGTGTCACAAAATGCTCTCGTCTCAAAACAAAACAAATGTTTTGTCAAAGCAAGTCAGCAGGAAAAGCCTACAGTTCAATGTTTTAAATGCGGCAAAAACGGGCATGTAAAGAAACACTGTAGAAATAAACCTTGTGCCAAATATTTAGCATACTGTAGGGACAATTATTCATGCAACAACTGCAAACAAACGGGTCATTTTGCCAGGGAATGTCCAAATGTAACATTAGTCAGAAATGAGACAAACGAAAATCTTGACAGCAAAGAATCAAAAGGTTTTAAACGTAAAGCATTAGTCAATGTTGAATTATCTATTGCCAATATAAATGAAATAAATTTGCAGTTAAATCGAGAAAATACTTGGTATCAAGATTGTGGTGCCACGCAACACATGACATTTAGAAAGTACTAGTTAATAAATTATGTAAAATTAGATCATTGTACGAAAGTTTTGATTGGTGATGCTACTGTATTAGAAGGTATTGGAGTGGGATACATTGAATTAGAGGCGTTTGATGAAGAACAGTGGTTTGACATAGTTTTGCAGAATGTTTTATATGTGCCAAATATAGACTTTAATTTATTTTCTGTTACACAAGTTTTAGATAAGGGCTATGTTCAGAGTACAAATGCAGACATTTCAGTTTTCAAAACTGCTGACGATCTGGAAACTGTGGCAATGGGCAGACGCGAGCAACAGCTGTACAAAATGTTATTTCGTACAAAGTTAAACAAATGTATGACAGCAATATCAATTAAACAGTGGCATGAAAAATTAGCACATCAAAATGTCACATATGTTTGAGACGCACTAAATAGAAATGGCATTGATTATATTCATGACTGGAATGATTATGTTTGTGTTGGTTGTATCTACGGCAAACAACATCACAAATCTCATCCGACAAACATGAAGATTGCTGAAAATACCCTGGATGTAATTCATGTTGACTTGTGTGAAATGAATCTCATGTCATTAGGAGGAGCAAAGTATTTTCTGTTGCTTAAAGATGATTTTTCCCATTTCCGAACTGTTTATTTTCTCAAGACGAAAGATGAAGCTGTTGCCAAATTGGAAGCTTTCATGAAAATGGTAGAAAATCAGTTTGGTAAGAAAGTAAAATGTTTAAAGTCTGACAACGGAACCGAAATCAAGAATGCTCTCACTAAAAAGCTACTAGATGAACTTGGAGTTTTTCACATCAGGACCAACACATACACTCCTCAACAAAACGGAAGAATTGAAAGAGAAATGCGCACTGTTGTCGCGTCAGCACGATCGGCAATACATGCACGAAAGCTGAATGAGAATCTGTGGGCCGAAGCAATAAATTATGCGGTGTTTACGTTAAATCAAACTGGAAGAAGTTCAGTAAAATGAAAAAGTCCTGTTGAATTGTGGTTTGGACGAAGAATAGATCTCACTAAAATGAGAAGTTTTGGATGTGACTGATATGTTTTGATCGAAGATCATAAACGAAGAAAGACTGAAAAGAAATCGAAAAAGGGGATCTTCGTTGGTTATGATTTGGATTCGCCCTGCTACAGAAAATATCTACCTGATGAAATGGACGTTGTTGCTTCTGACAATGTCATATTTGACGAAAGAACAGAAGATAAAGAAGAAGCTACTGTAGTAAAAATCTTAACTGGAGAAAGGAGAAATGAAATCGAGTACCAGCATCCAGAAGGAAACCTGATATCTAATGATTCACTGTCTGATGTCTCTGAAGAGTGCAGCGTGTCATCTGATTGTAAAATACAAAATAGGCCTAGAGTCTCGCCACCAA
This sequence comes from Locusta migratoria, assembly GCA_026315105.1. Lineage (NCBI taxonomy): Eukaryota > Metazoa > Arthropoda > Insecta > Orthoptera > Acrididae > Locusta > Locusta migratoria. The sequence goes on from CM048745.1 coordinate 566,455,082, forward strand.
AACTACGTGATCGACAAAATCTTAGACAGCCTGCTAGATCTTCAGACTACAATGGATATTGTGCAACGCAATAATAATGCAAAATTTGGTATGATAAGCAAAGTTGAAAACATTTCGATTTCAAATGCCTTGAAAGACAAAAATTGGTACAAAGCAATGTCTGATGAATACAAATCCCTAATAAAATTGAAAACTTGGACACTTGTAGAACTTCCAAAGAATGTAAAACCTTTAACCTGTCGCTGGGTATTACGTAAAAAGCAAGACGGACGTTACAAAGCCAGACTAGTTGCAAGAGGTTTTGAGCAAGAAGGACTGGACTATACAGAAACCTTTAGTCCTGTACCACGTTACGAATCAATTAGACTGCTTCTTAGTCTTGCAAATAAAATGAAAATAATAACTTTTGATGTAAAGACAGCATTTATATACAGCGATCTGCAGAAGGAAATCTATATGAACCAACCTGCTGGATTCAATGATGCTACAAATAGAGTTTGTAAACTGAAGAAGAGTTTATATGGCCTAAAACAAGCTGCAAAGAAATGGAATGAGAAATTCTCAAATTATCTAATGACATTAGGATACGTTAACACTGATGATGATCCTTGTATCTACTAGAATGAAGACAGAAGTATCATTATAGCCTTGTTTGTTGTTGATGGGCTAGTTATTGGAAGGAGGACAGACAGCATCACTGAAGTGTTGAACAAGCCGACTCAGAAGTTTGAAATAACATTTGACAGAGTATTTCATAATAAAATATCATATCTTGGCATGGAAATTAAAATAAATTCACAGGGAATTTTTGTAGATCAGTCTATGTATACAAAGAAAATCTTGGTTTAAGTTTGATGATATGATTCCAGTAGCTACACCTATGGAGCGTGGAATGGTGACAGATAAAGAGAATCTTGTTAATGATGCACCACTGGAAAGCAATGAACCATATAGAGAAGCAATTGGGAGTCTACTATACCTTGCAACAATATCTCGTCCAGACATCAGTTTTGCTGTCAATTACCTAAGCAGATTTAGTAATAAACCAACAGTTAGTCACTGGAAGATGATAAAACGAATTTTTCAGTACCTGAAAGGAACGATAAAGTTTGGTATATTCTTTGATGGAGGTTCAACATTGCTTGCCTATGCTGATTCTGATTATGGAGGTGATATCTCAACTAGATGCTCCACTAGCGGAGTTCTTATCATGGGAGGAGGACCCACTGTCTGGTATGCTCGAAAGCAGCATCTTGTGGCAACTTCAACTGCTGAAGCAGAATATCGAGCTGCTGTCTCTTCAATCGATGATATATGTTGGATACGGCGCGGCGCCTTGGTCAAGAACTTGGTTTGAATGAACTGACAGAACTGTGCATTGACAATCAGGCTGCCATACATATGTTGAAAAACACCTATGAAGGAAAAATAACAAGATGCAAGAAACATATTGACATTCCACGAAAGTTTATTCAACAATATATTGGAACGACTATAAAACTGAAACATGTGGAAAGTTCAAGTCAACTTGCTGATATACTGACAAAACCACTGACTCATAAACTGTTTGAAGAACTAAGAAGAAAAATAATTAAGGAGGAGAATGTTGAGAATTAATTATTTTCCTATGCTTTTATGTATGTTCCATGAAATAATAATGCTGTTCATAGTAATTACTCTTTAGTTAGTTGTCTGTTGTTTCTATGTAATGCATATTGTAAGTGAAAGGAAAAGTTAGTGTGTACTCCTTTAAAGAAAAATAAAATAGTTGCTTATCTTCAAAACAAGAATTTATCATCATACTGATATTATGTCTTTGAAAGTAAGCTACAACTGATCTACACTCGCATTTTTAGTTTTGAAAGACTGGAGATTATCGATCAGAAAATCGTGAAGCGAATTTTTATCTGCTTTTTTAAATAGATATATTATTCGTTTATTTTTGATGCATTTGGAAATTTCGTTATTCAGTCTCGCTACTACAACTCTATGTTCGCTAATCCTGTACCTCTTCTGATGCTCTTTACTAGCTCAGGATTATTTGTTGTTAGGGTTCATGGACTAACTGTTAGAAGTAATTTTCAGAAAAAGCATTCAGAACTAGCTCGAACGATGTTTTATATTTGCCTCCGATTTTTAATACGTATTTATGCCAACATATCGAGTATAAATTAAACCGATTGTAACAGTATGATGCGGGTACCTGTTTGAAATGTGATTCAAGCTTTCCTTGAACATTTCGGCAATTGCATCATCTGAGTCAGGGGGCGATAAAAAGATCCAATTATTAATTTATTCCGGCTGTCAGGTGTAATCTCTACCCATACCAACTCACATGAAGTATCTGCCTCAATGTCGCTGCAGGATAAACCGTTTGTAACAGTAATAAACACGCCACCCCCCTTTTTTTAAATTTAATCTATCCTTTCTGAAGACCATTTGGCCCTTTGTAAAAATTTCGGCCGAACTTATCTCTGGGGTCAAGCACCTTTCAGAACCTATAACGATTTGTGCTTCAGTACTTTCTATCAGTGCTTGGAGCTCTGGAACTTTCCCACCACAGCTGCGACAATTTACAACTGTTACCAATGGTTCCTAAATCTGCATTCGTACTGTGTCGGTGACCTGCACCCTTTGAGACAGACCCATTTTGTGTGTTCCCAAGGCCCTCTAACCTAAAAAAAACTGCCCACTACACGCCACACAGCCCACGCTATCCGTGTAGCCGCTTTCCGGGTGTAGTGGACTCCTGACCTATTTAGCGGAACTCGAAATCCCACCACCCTTTGGCGCAAGTCGAAGAATCTGCAGCCCACACGGTCGTGGAACCGTCTGAGCCTCTGGTTCCGACCCTCCACTCGGCTCTGAACCAGAGGTTGGCAGTCAGTCCTGTCGACTAAGCTGCCTTCATCTTGCAAGCAAGACTGGCAGTATTTACGACTTCTGACAGCTGCTCAAAACCAAAGAGAATCTCTTCCGATCCAAAGCAACACACATTGTTGGTCCGAAATGAGCCACCCCCTGCAGTTGGCTGCACCCTGTGCTCTTCACGGCATCCGGAAGAACCCGTTCCACATCTGGAATCACTCCCTCCAGTATGCACACGGAGTGCACATTGGACTTATTCCCCTCCTTAGCAGCCATATCTCTAAGGGGCCCCATCACGTGCCTAACGTTGGAGCTCCCAACTTCTAACAAACCCACCGTTTGTGACTGTCCGGATCTTGCAGGCAGAGGGGTGGTCATAGGACAAGCGACACCATCTGCATCAGGAACTCTGTCACAGAAAGCGCCTCGAATCTGTTCGTAAGACTAACCGGGGAGGCCTCCACTTCGGTCCCCCGGGAAGTCTTACGCCGCCTGACACGCGCTGAGTAGACCTCCCAATTCACCACGGATTGGAAGGCGACCCCCGAGCGGCCCACAACAGCGGCGCCCACCCACCGCAGTCTCAAGCATTGCCAGCTAAGTCACACTTCCTAACCATTCTAAAACCCTATGTATGTTCCAAATAAGTACGACTGGTGTGATTTAAACTGTGGAAGAATACACTAAACTGTAACTTTGACGCGAAATAAAGTATACGCACGAGGACACTAAGCTGATTCTTTGATGCGAAACTGACTAAATATACGATCGAGGTCACAAAAGTTTGATAAATAGTGAGTTTCGAAAAATATGTACCTAACATTAAACTGTTTACTAACGGCGAATATGAAAAATATATACGTGAGCTAATAAATCAAAATAGAAACACTGACCTGTCAACAAACCCGATTCTGAATAAATAAACACTCGAGCTCACGAAAGTTTGATGAACTGTAAGAGAAAGCACGCACGAAATGAAAATAAGTCGCTTCTAGGAGAAGTCGATTAACTTACAGTAGAGAGCTGCCTGCTGTGCGACAAGTGTCTACTCGCGGTGGTCACTGAACAACTATTTATCCTCGCACACATTTAAAGAACTGAGCTTATTAACAGTGGTTCAAAAAATGTTCAAATGTTTGTAAATCTATCGGACCAAACTGCGTGGTCATCAGTCCGTAGCTTACAAATTACTTAAACCTAGGTAAACTAACCTATGGACAACACACAATCATGCCCAAGGGAGGACTCGAATTCCCGAGGCGAGCAACCGCGCGATCCGCAGCGAGGCGCCTTAGACCGCTCGGCTACTCCACCGCGGCTTAACAGTGGTGGACAGTGCAATGTTTCCACTAGATTGTATGCCCAATAATTCCAAAACATCCAATTTTCTAGTTACACCATCATTGAAGTATAAAATAACATCATAAACACTAAATTTGAGGGTTGTGATCTGAACAAATACAGTGTTTGGGAACGTCCGAAAACAATAACAAACACGATCGGAACAAAAAGTATCGATAGTATATACAGGGTAGGAAACATTGAAGCGATAAAAACAATAGAAGCATGAAATAATATACAAGGAGTAAAAGAATGCTGTGTGCATTTTCTCCGCATAGTGCAAAACGGATGGCGTGGCCAGATTGCACACAGCGTAAGAAAAACTGTCATATCTCACGAAAAAATTGTCGTATTTATACAATACAAAAACTGTTTCACGCAGTAAATACCGGGCATTTAAAATACGCTAAAATCCAAAAATAGAATTTTTGAGCCCAATTGCCTTCCGTCTCCCCTTAATATTCATTACAAATAAGTACCACATCGGAACGTGAGTGGCTTTAAAATGTGGTTTCACGAAGCCCTGTCGCTTTCGTGTGGCATTTCTGTAACAGCAGATGACTGTCAGGAAGCCAGTCGTCAGCCATGCTTCTACCCCTCAAGTAAAACTTTTCAACCCCCAGGAGGTCGCAATCCACAGGTTGAAAAACACTGATTGACAGTAACATTGCTTAAGCAAGGTAACACATAAGTGGGGGCTACTTCCACGTGCTGAACGACCAAATATAGGCTGCTGACTAGTGTTCGCTCCGTGTTTGATACATCAGCTTTATTCTTACGATGCACGAAGTATAGTTGCACCGTTATGGTTGCATTCGACTGAAGACAAGGAAAGATGGCAGGCGGAAGTGGGCAGCAGCGAGGCAGCTAGGGGAAGGCTAGCAGGATGTGGCGAGGCCAGTAGCAGAGAGGCCTCCCATGAGGCAGCCGAGGCCCGTGTTGGTGGTGCTGCTCGTCTTGGGAGCTGGGTCGCCGGCCGTCGGTGTGCGGAGCTTCTGCCATCACCTGATCGTGCCAGGCCCCACCCCGCCAACAGTCAGCAAAGAGCTCAACGCCGTAGACACGGCCTATCTCACCAAGTACAAGTCGCTGCACTGCTGCGCTAGGGACTACGACACCATCGAGTGGTAAGCGACGACTCTTACGCCTCGTTTACACTCGTGTGAATGGACATAAACTACTGCGAACAAGCATTTACATGACAACTCTTCATACACTCTTTTACATCTACATGGGATACTCTGCAAATCGCATTTAAGTGCCTGGCAGAGGGTTCATCGAACCACCGTTATACTATTTATCTCCCATTCCATTCTCTAATAGCGCGCGGGAAGAAAGAACACCTGAATCTCTCCGTTCCATCTCTGATTTCTCGTATTTTATTCTGATGATCATTTCTACCTATGTAAGTGGGAGTCAACAATATATTTTCGCATTCGGAGGAGAAGTTGAAGTTTCGTAAGTAGCCCACGCTGCAGTGATAAGCGCCGCTGTTGTAATGATTCCCATCCCAGATCCTGTAACGCTGTCTCCCCTGTATCGTGACAATACGAAACGAGCTGCCCTTCTTTGGACTCTTTCGATGTCCTCCGTCAAACCCACCTGATAAGGATCCCACACTGGGCAGCAATACTCCAAAAATGGACGGACAAGCGTAGTGTATGCAGTTTCTTTTGTAGTTCTGTTGCATGTTCAAAATGTCCAAATGTTTGTATAGCTTATGGGATTTAACTACGGGGTCATCAGTCCCTAAGCTTACAAACTACTTATGAACTAGCTAATATTAAGGACGATACAAATATCCATGCCCGAGGGGGGATTCGAACCCCCGACCATAGTGGCCGTGCAGACCGTAACTCTGTTGCATGATTTAAGGGTTCTGGCAATAAAACGCAGCCTCTGGTTCGCCTTTCCCACGACATTATCTACGCGTTCTTTCCAAATTAAGTTATAGTAATTCCTTGGTATTTTGTGGAGTTTACGGCCTTCACATTTGATTGATTTATCATGTAAACAAAATTTAAGGGATTTCCTTTCGTGCTCATGTGGACAACTTCACACTTCTCATTATTTAGAGTCAATTGCCAATTTTTACACCATACTGATATCTTATTCAGATCGTTCTGCAATTGGTTTTGATCTTCAGATGATTTTACTAGACGGTAAATGACTGGGTCATCTGCAAACAACTAAGAGAACTACTTAGATTTTCCCCTAAATCGTTTATGTAAATAAGGAACAGCAGAGGACCAATAACACTACCCTGTGGAACGCCCGATATCACCTCTGTTTTAGTCGATACCTTACCATCGATTACTACTAACTGTGTCCTCTCTGACAGGAAATCCCCTATCCAGTCGCAAACTTAGAGCGATATACCACAACCACGCAATTTTATTAAAAGCCGTTTGTGAGGTACGGTGTCAAAAGCTTTCTAGAAATCAAGAAATACGGAATCGATTTGCGAACCCTTGTCGATGGCACCCATCACTTCGTGTGAATATAGAGCTAGTAGTTGTGTTTCGCATGAACGATATTTTCTAAATCCGTATTGACCTTGGGTCAATAGATCGTTCTGTTCTTGATAATTCATAATATTTGAATACAGGATATGTTCCAAAATCCTGCTGCAAATTGCCGTCAATGGAATAGGCCTGTAGTTTAGTGCGTTACTCCTACTGCCTTTCTTGAATATAGGTGTGACCTGTGCAACTTTCCAATCTTTTGGTACAGATCCTTCTTTGAGAGAGCGGTTGTATATGGCTGTTAAGTAAGTAGCTATCGCTTCAGCATAATCAGCTAGAAATCTAACGGGTATACAATCCGGACCAGAAGACTTGTTCTTGTTAAGTGATTTTAGTTGATGATATCTACTTCTACATCACTCATTACGGCCTCTGTTCGTAATTCGAAATCTGAAATATTGGTTTCGTCTTCTTTGGTGAATGAGTTTCTAAAAACTATGTTTAGTAACTCTGCCTTAGTAGCGCTGTCATAGGCAGGATCGCAATTACTGTCTCGTAGTATCTTGTTTGTGTTTTGCCCCTAGTATATTTAACATATGTCCAAAATCTTTTTGGGTTTTCAGTCAAATTTCGAGAAAGAGTTTCGTTGCGATAAGCATTGTAGGCATCTCGCATTGAAATCCTCGCTAAATTTCGAGCTTCTGAGTACGATCTCCAATCTTGGGGATTTTGTGTTCGTTTAAATTTAGTATGCCTTTTCCTTTGCTTTTGCAACAGTGTCCTGACCTGTTTTGTGTACCAAGGGGTATCGCCTCCTTTTATTAATTTATTTGGTATAAAACTGTCAATTGCTGTCGATACCACTTCTTTGAATTTGAGCCACATCTTGTCTACACCTACCTTTAGTGTTAGAAACGAGTGGAATCTTTCAAGAAGCAATGTATTTTATTTCTACCTGCTTTCCTGAGCAAATGTACTTTTCGTTTATTTTTGGTAACTTTGCGACTTTCAATATTCAATCTCGCTACGACAGCTCTGTGTTCACTAATACCTGTATCCGTTTTGATGCCCTTATGAGCTCAGGTTTATTTGTTGCTAAAAGATCAAGTGTGTTTTGACATCCATTTACAATTCTAGTTGGCTCATGAACTAATTGTGCCAAGTAATTCTCAGAGAATGCGTTGAGTACAATTTCGCACGATGTTTTATGCGTACCTCCTGATTTGAAAATATAATTTCGCCAACAGATGTAGGGTAAATTAAAGTCGCCGCCTACTATTATCGTGTGAGTCGGGTACGTTTTTGTAATTAGCCTCAGGTTTTCTTTGAACCTTTCTGCTATTGTATCGTCAGAGTCGGGAGGCCGGTAAATTATTAACTTCTTACAATTTTCAGGTTCAAATGTTCAAATGTTTGTAAAGCTTATGGGACTTAACTACGGGGTCATCAGTCCCTAAACTTACAAACTACTTATGAACTACTTACGAACTAGGACGGCACAAATATCCATGCCCGAGAGGGGATTCGAACCCCGACCGTAGTGGCCGTGCAGACCGTGACTGAAGCGCCTCAGTCTTCTCGGCCACCGCGGACGGCTATTTTTTTTTTTTTTTTTTTTTTTTTTTTTTTTTTTTTTTTTTTTCAGGTACAACCTCTCCCCATAATAGCTCGCAGGAACTATCAACTTCAACTTCGCTACACGAAAAACACGCCTCCACCTATTTTGTTTAATCTATCCTTTCTGAAACAGTTAGATCTTTTGCAAATACTTCTGCAGAACTTATTTCCGGCTTTAGCCAACATTCACTGCCTACTATGATGTGTATTTCTGTGCTTTCTATTAACGCTTGGAGTTCTGGTACTTTCCCGACACAGCTACGACAGTTTACAACTGTTATACCTATAGTTCCCAGGTCTACATTACTCCTGTGATCCACCTGCACCCTTTGAGATTGCCCATTTTGTTTTTCCCCGAAGCCCTTTATCCTAAAAAAAAACCACCCAGTCCACGCCACACAGCCCCCGCTACCCGTGTAGCCGCTTCCTGCGTATAGTGGACTCCTGACCTATTCAGCGGAACCCGGAAACCCACCACCCGATACCGCAAGTCAAGGAATCTGCAGCCTACACGGTCGCAGAACCGTCTGAGCCTCTGATTCAGACCCTCCACTCGGCTCTGTACCAGAGGTCCACAGTCGGTCCTGTCAACTATGCTGCAGATAGTAAGCTCTGTTTTCATATTGCAAGCAAAAAAAAAAAAAAAAAAAAAAAAAAAAAAAAAAAAAAAAAAAAAAAAAAAAAAAGACTGGCGACGTTAGGATAAAACTAGATTTCGACCGAAACACGATTTGCGGCCGAAACCGTAACCGAATATTCGGCTCCTCTTCTAGTTTATGCTGAAACAGAAACGTGCGTATTTAAGTTAAAACTAGTTGACCCGCGCGAATAATTCGCACTCTATCGTGATCAGTCACAGACAGGTACGATAGTAGTGGAGAAGAGGCAGATGCAATTACATATGTATAAAAGATAATAAACTTTGAATAGTAGTAACAAATATTAGTCTCACTGTAATAAAATTTATATAATTACTTTCAATATGATTAATTGTGAAACATTAAAAGATCAGGTATTGAATTTTTCATGTTTATTTTATTTTTTGGAAACTTGTTTATTTTACAAATTTTAGTTCATTCGTGCAGTACACAAAGCTTCCATCTACATGTGAAAAAGAAAACTCGTGATAAACTACGCTTCCGTAAAGAATCTAAACAAGTGCATGGGCTGTCGTGACTGTTAGTTAAATTACATCATTTGTATATTTTTCGTAGCTACATCGACGTGTATAACCGAAATCGTGTGATAAACTATGCTTGCATCAGAGAAGGTATTTGGTTTGCATAAAGAATCTAAAAACTGCAAGAGGTGTCGTTCATGTAAGTTACAGATTGTCAATATATGGCACCTTCTACATTGCTTTTATATCGGCTGCGCAAACTAAGTTGATACTCAGCGCGGTGGCTGACGGGAGCAACGGTAAATACATGTCCCATTTACAATTGTTCGCCGGGTGGCAATTTAGAGTGTACGAACAATACATTTTTTTTTCAAAATAAAGTTTTTTTTGTGTGAAAAATAACTTTAAACTATCTGTGTATTTTTCATCTTTAGTGGAGAACGATACCTTGAAAATGATATCTCAATCATTAATTTTGTATAAGTAATACGGCAGATATGGCGTACCCACAAAAAATACCGATGAGAAACATAGGCGCAACTAGCTATGGGCCCACCGGGCCCTGGCCCTCCCCGAAATGTAATAGTTTTTTTTTTTTTTTTTTTTTTTTTTTTTTTTTTCAGTATAAGTCCGATAGTTCGGCACGTTCGGGACCGAACCGGTGCCGAATTATCGAAAATACCGGTCGTCGGACTCTCGGACGATACCTTTTAGTATGCTTTAAGCTAACGTATACAGCGAAAACGGTCGTAACATGATGTTTTGTACTTAAATATTGATCGGTAGAATCATTAGATTAATAAAATCAGCTCAAAATTACGACAGCAGGTCCCGATTTTTTATTCAAGACATTTACTTTGGGTAGGCTACGTGTATTGTACAATATGTTAGATAACTAAAAAAAACACGAGTTTGTTTTTATTTCCGAAATTGTTGTCATTTGTAATAAAAGATTTTTCTAATGCTATGTCAATCAGGTTCAGTTTGAAATATAGTCTAAAAATTCTGGCGACAATATATATAAAGAAGACAATAACTAAATAACGGCACTGTATAATCTTATACTAATCTAAGGGTTATGATATATCATTTTACATTTCTTCTCTATATTAAATAGTATTTTTTCTGTCCAATAGTTTATATTAATTTTTTGTCATTTAATATGTATTATTTTGTTTGAACATTGTAAATTATTGCACTATTTGTTTACCTAAGCTAACTTTGTGTTTTTTGTTCCTATGTGGAACCAATGGCTGGAACATTTCTTCATTGAATAAATGACAATTAATAAAATACCAGGGTTAAACATTTAAAATTGCACATTTCTACTTCTGAAACATATAGCATTTATATTCCATAAACGAATTTCACGTTGGTTAATATAACAGGCTACACAGTTAATTATATGTGTATGTATATGTAAGTATGCATGCATGTATGTATGTATGTATGTAATATGTGTGCCTCAGCACTCAATGTCAAAATATATCATTATATACGAGTGGGCCCTCCCCGAAAAGAAATCCTGGTTGCGCCACTGATGAGAAATAATATATATTTACATTACACCACCACAAATCACTAGTTTTTCCTCATTTCCCAAGATCCCGTCCCTGTATTAAGCCTTCCTCAGTGTGTGTAAGCCTAACCAGGAGTCCGCAGAAGATGACATGGGAGGTGCTCAGTTTTAGACAAATCGACAATACTTTTATTAAAGTACTTCCAAATTGGATTCTATATTTCCTCGTTGTGACATTTTCTGCCTAAGGAATTAAAGTAAGTTAGAGAACAAGTAAGTTGAACTCGATACAGTGGAGACTCGACAGTTCGTGTTCTGGAACGAGTTTCGCATAAATCCGAGCGTAATAAAACACATCAAAAACTCCGAATACATGCTCTCTTCACCGAAAAAATGCGCTCCAGCAGTATATCGCGAAGTACAAAGTTAAAAATTTTAAAACCTTTAGGTTGCCAATGTCAATGCCTATTTAAACACTCTGTTTAAAAAAGCTCATGTTTTTTGATACGTTTATTCTTTTCAAGGTAGATTTACATCTTTTTCGCACATAAATTTCGATAGTTTGAGGTGGTACCGCTCCTGTTCATCTCGAATTAATGAGACTCTACTGTATAGCTAGCACAAAAAATTCCACAATCCTGTGTATCTTTTTGTACGAAGATACTCTTTAGGTACACAACAGACATGCCAAGTAAATACTATGAAATGCTAGAGTCTGGACATAACGTCTGCAATACAAAATACGCAGAAAGTAATAATTTGTTTGCTTCATAAGTATCCTCTTTACAATTTTTTCTCTTGGGAGCGCTAGCTTTCTATTGCCATCTTCATTTACGTTTTTGCATTCGACAAACAACTTCACATATCTCCTGTTTGGCATTCCTAGAGACATTTCGTATAAGTTACAGTCAGTAAATCAGCTTTAATCAGTGCTGCAGAAAGTATTTCGAAAATAAGGTGAGTTCCGACTAAACTAACAGTATGATTGTTGTCAGTATACATTTACGAAAACTGAAATTATTAAAAAACTTCTCGCTTTCAAGGAAACACATTAATAAAACTTTTCAGCATAACAATATGATGACCCGTTGTATTATGTACAATACTGAATGAGTTAAATTGTAACGAACTTAGTATAAGAAGATCACAATAAGATAAGATTGCGTTATATTGTGCTTAACACAAAAAAAAAAAAAAAAAAAAAAAAAAACGCTCGAGGATATGAGATGTAATAGGCAAGGTACAGAGCTAAATGTTTACTACTTCATCACCCAAATAACGAATTAAACAAATTATTTTATTTGAACCTCAACAGTTAAATGCCAGTTTGTGATCTCAGAGTGTGTATGATATAAGAAACATGATTTCTAGATAAAGTAATGGTTAAGAGAAGATACATACATTGCTAGGAAGACAAACAAATAACATTTCATCATAAAACAGGAAAAAATAAGGGCACATGGCCATAAAACTAAAACCTGCTAAAATGCATTTTAGGAAAACATAAAGAGAAATAGTATGCTTAGAGATATATTCTATTGTATACTTGAGTAGGAACTGGCCATGAAAATACAAATATAATAAATGTTTCGAATATAAACTTGCCAGCATGGGCAGCATTGTAGATTAACTAAGCCTATATGAAATATTCCCGTATTCTTGTGTACAGCAAAACTACTAATACTTTATTTCATTATTCTGTACATGGTAGGAACATTTGCCCTTCACTATTTTTCAAGATATAAGTATAAACAAACAATGTATTGTTGTATTTTATAGTTAAGCTTATTTCAGATCTGCAACCCAATATATGAAAGCAGGATTATTATGAATCGATGCAAATCGATAATTACCTTAATTTTGAATGTAAAGCTGCTATTATCTTGCCATAACATGGCTAAACTAATTTTTTTTTTTTTATAGTTTTCAAAATGACAAGCCAAGATCGCAAACTAACAATTTATTAAGTGACGACCGGTTTCAGTGCACTGTGTCACCATCATCTGGTCATATATGTTTTATAATTTGTTTGTTTGTTAAAAAATGGGTATAAAATAACTTTTACTTATGTATTTTATATAGTGACTAAGTCCAATGTTGCACTTGTTATTTTATACCCAATTTTTAACAAGATGACCAGATTATAATATATATGACCAGATGATGGTGACACAGTGCACCGAAACCGGTCGTCATTTAATAAATTGTTAGTTTACGATCTTGGCTTGTCATTTTGAAAATTATAAAACGAATTGATCGCCTCCAGACCAGACTATGTCAGGTAATCTTACTAATTGTTTTTCATATCTTTAATACTTGTAACAATGTATGGTATTGTAGGCCAGACTATAAAAGGAGGTCACAAAAAGATCGAAAAAAGCAGTCTTGTAACAGCTTTCCAAGCCGCCACTAAGCCGGTTTGGGCACCGATGTACATATTGTTGTAATGCATTGTAGGGTAAAAGTGATGAAATTAAACAGCTTTTCAGATACCTCGTGTGCCGGCCGCGGTGGCCGAGGGAACTGAGGCGCTCCAGTCGCGGTCTGCACGGCCACTACGGTCCCTCGGGCATGGATATTTGTGCCCTCCTTAGTATTAGCTAGTTCATAAGTAGTCTGTAAGTTTAGGGACTGATGACCCCGTAGTTAAGTCCCATAAGTTACACAAACATTTGAACTTTTTTTTTTAGATACCTCATGTTTGTTCTGGGTTCTTGCCTTAATTTTGACGCACACATAAAATAGAGAACATTTCTCTAGCTGCACGTATTCTGAATGAATTCTAGGGATTCCTGTAAGCAGGTAATGAAGATGCTGTGTTTTAAGAAGACTCTACATCCACGAGATATCAAGGTAATTGTCCTGAATTCTGACGCTGTGGAGATTTATTAAGACGTGAAGACCACAACCACTGAGTCGGTAAACAGAACATCTGTAAGGTGGTAAAACGTTTTAGATAGGCTCCTAGCAATTAAACGGGGCGCCGTCAACTGAGGTAAAGAGTTGTTTACTGAACGCGACCCGACTTCATCTGTAAGTTCAGGAAAGCTAGTTTCGGCAAAGATTAGAATAGATTAGATTAGATTAATACTTGTTCCATAGATCATATATACGACATTTCGTAATGATGTGGAACGTGTCAGTTTAGTAAATGTTGTCTATACTTGACAATCAATATTTTAAGGATTTTTTTATGTTTTCTTTAATTTTTTTAATTTTTTATTTTTTTAAGTTTTATTTAAAAATTTATCTACGTTGTAGTAGGAGTTGCCATTCAGAAATTCCTTTAATTTCTTTTTAAATACTAGTTGGCTATCTGTCAGACTTTTGATGCTACTTGGTAAGTGAACAAAGACTTTTGTGGCAGCATAATTCAACCCTTTCTGAGCCAAACTTAGATTAAACCTTGAATAGTGAATATCATCCTTTCTCCTAGTGTTGTAGCTATGCACACTGCTATTACTTTTGAATTGGGTCGGATTGTTAATAACAAATTTCATGAGTGAATATGTATATATATTGTGAAGCTACAGTTAGTATCCCTAGATCCCTAAATAAATGTCTGCAGGATGCTCTTGGGTGAGCTCCAGCAATTATTCTGATTACACGCTTTTGTGCAATGAATACTTTTTTACTCAATGTTGAATTGCCCCAGAATATGAGCCCATATGAAAGCAGTGAATGAAAATAGGTGTAGAAAGCTAATCTACTGAGATGTATATCACCAAATTTTTCAGTGGCTCTGATAGCATAAGTAGCTGAACTCAGACGTTTGAGATCTTCAATATGTTTCTTCCAATTCAGTCCCTCATCAATGCAAACACCTAAAAATTTTGAATATTCTACCTTAGCTACAGATTTATGTTCAAAGTCTAAATTTATTAATGGTGTCATGCCATTTACTGTATGAAACTGTATATACTGGCTTTTATCAAAGTTTAATGAGAGTCCATTTGTAGAGAACCACTTAATAACTTTCTGGAAGATATCATTTACAATTTCATCAGTTAATTCCTGTTTGTCAGGTGTGATAGCTATACTTGTATCATCAGCAAAAAGTACTAGCTTAGCATCTTCGTGTATGTAGAATGGCTAGTCATTAATATATATTAAGCTGAAGATGCAGCTGATTTTTGGCCCAAACCGAAACTGAGGCCGAAACCAATATTTTGGCCAAACTGGCCGATACCGAATATTCTGTCGGTGCTTAGATACAAGTGTAGCCACAAAACCGTGGCCGCGCTGAAGTCCAGCTATCTGCACAATAAGGCAACACTGCAGACTGCACCAGTTCTTGCAGTACGTCTTCTCTCTAATTCGAAGTAACACACGTCAGACGCATCTGTGGTATAGTGGTAAAGCGCATGCTCTTAAAGCAGACGATCTGGCGATCGAAACCACCTGCTACAACATATTTTATATCACCTTTACTCAGAGCTGTAGCGAGGCGTGTAAAGAAATTTAAGTTGTCGTTGTTGTGGTCTGCAATCCGCAGACTGGTTTCATGCAGCTCTCCACGCTACCCTGTCCCGTGCAAGTCTCTTCATCTGAGAATACGTTCGGCAACCTACATCCTTTTGAATCTGCTTATTGTATTCATCCCTCGGCCTTCGTCTACGATTTTTACCCCACACACACTTCCTTCTAATGCTAAGTTGACGATTCCTTGATGTCTCAGAATGTGTCCCACCAATCTATTCCTTCTCTTAATCAGGATATGCCAGAAACTCCTTTTCTACCCAATTCGGTTGAGAATCTCCTCATTAGTTACGTGATTTACCCATCTAATTTTCATCATTCGTCTGTAGCACCACATTTCAAAAACTTCTATCATCTTTTTATCTGAACCCCTTACCATCCACGTTTCACTTCCATACAGTGTTACGCTCCAGACAAGTGCTTTCAGAAAGGACTTCCTAACATTTAAATTAATATTGGATGTTAACAGGTTTCGCTTCTTTAGAAACATTTTTCTTCCCATAGCCCCTCTGCATTTTATATCTTCTCTACTTTGGCCATCAGAAGTGTTTTTGCTACCCAAATAACAAAACTCATCTACTACTTTTATTGTCTCATTACCTAATCCAATTCCTTCAGCATCGCCTGATTTTCTGACACTACATTCCATTACCCTCGTTTTACTCTTGTTAATGTTCATCTTATATCTTCCTTTCACGACACTGTCCATTGCATTCAATTGCTCTTCCAGATCCTTTGCAGTCTCTTTCAAAATTACTATGTCATCTGCAAACCGAAAAGTTTTCATTTCTTCTCCCTGAACTTTATTCCCTCTTCAAATTTCCCCTTGCATTCCTTCACTGCCTGCTCAATGTACAGATTGAACAACATTGGGGAAAGGCTATAACTCTGTCTTACTCCCTTCACAACCTCTGCTTCCCTTTATTGCCCTTCGACTCTTAATAACTGCTGTCTGGTTTTTGTATAGGTTGAATATAACTCCTCGATCCCTATGTGATTAATATCTTGTTCCTTTTATTTTAGAAGCGATCCTTCAATTTTTACTGTTATAAATTGCTGTAGTTTCGACAAGCCACAGTAAGTAATTGCGTGCTATGTGTTTCAGTGTCGTCATTTGATTCATTACGGTAAATGTATGAATACCTTTCAATGCGTGTATTAAAGTAACGCAGGCGCAATATGTGTCTGCTACCTAAGTGCTGCAGCATAGATTTTGGCAGGGAGGATCTACACTCCTGGCCATTAAAATTGCTAAACCACGAAGATGACGTGCTACAGACGCGAAATTTAACCGACAGGAAGAAGATGCTGTGATATGCAAATGATTAGTTTTTCAGAGCATTCATAAAAGGTTGGCGCCGTTGGTGACACCTACAACGTGCTGACATGAGGAAAGTTTCCAACCGATTATTTATACACAAACAGAAGTTGACCGGCATTGCCTGGTAAACGTTGTTATGATGCCTCGTGTAAGGAGGAGAAATGCGTACCATCACGTTTCCAACTTTTATAAAAGTCGGATTGTAGCCTATCGCGACGGCGGATTATCGTATCGCGACATTGCTGCCCGCGGTGGTCGCGATCCAATGACTGTTAGCAGAATATGGAATCGGTGGGTTCAGGAGGGCAATACGGAACGCCGTGCTGGATCCCAACGGCCTCGTATCACTGGCAGTCGAGATGACAGACATCTTATCCGCAGGCTGTAATGGATCGTGCAGCCAAGTCTCGATCCCTGATTCAACAGATGAGGACTTTCCAAGACAACAACCATCTGCACGAACAGTTCGACGCCGTTTGCAGCAGCATGGACTATCAGCTCGAAGGCAATGGCTGGGGTTACCCTTGACGCTGCATCACAGACAGGAACGCCTGCGATGGTGTACGCAACGACGAACCTGGGTGTACGAATGGCAAAACGTCATTTTTTTTTCGGATGAATCCAGATTCTGTTTACAGCATCATGATGGTCGCATTCGAGTTTGGCGACATCGCGGTGAACGCACATTGGAAGCGTGTATTCGTCATCGACATACTGACGTATCACCCGGCGAGATGGTGTGGGGTGGCATTGGTTACACGTCTCGGTCACCTCTTGTTCGCATCGACGGCACTTTGAACATTTCAGATGTGCTACGACACGTGGCTGTACTTCATTCGATCTCTGCGAAACCCTACTTTTCAGCAGGATAAGGCATGTTGCAGGTCCTGTACGTGCCTTTCTTGATACAGAAAATGTTCGACTGCTGCCCTGGATAGCACAATCTCCAGATCTCTCACCAATTGAAAACGTCTGGTCAATGGTGGCCGAGTATCTGGCTCGTCACAATACGCCAGTCACTACTCTTGATGAACTGTGGTATCGTGTTTGTATGGGCATCTGTACCCATACACGTCATACAAGCTCTGTTTGACTCAATGCCCAGGCGTATCAACGCCGTTATTACCGCCAGAGGTGGTTGTTCTGGGTACTGATTTTTCAGGATCTTTGCACCCAAATTGCGTGAAAATGTAATCACATATCAGTTCTAGTAAAATATATTTTTTCCAATGTATACCCGGTTATCATCTACATTTCTTCTTGGTGTAGCAATTTTAATGGCCAGTAGTGTATATTAATTAGTAAGTTAATCTCATCCATAATACCCCTCTGATATGTGGGTCTTAAGTGATAATTCAAAACGAAATGCGCATCTTTTGCGGTCGATTCGAATTTATACAGAGGCGTTTGTATGGCGAAGCAGCTTGGCTTTTGGAACACATATCTGTATACATTGCCACAAATCAATATGTAACGGGTTTCTTCTTATCTCCTTAAAGAATTTCTACTAGCAATTTGCAGTACCATGAAACAAAATTAAAAAGCAAATAATAATGAACACAATGAAGCAGAGGTGCCCACAGGGGGGCGGTCATGACGCAAACTGCGTCATTGAATTTTTATTTTTTGTAGGTGGGAGGGGGGGTCTAAAAATTAGTCACTTTTGGCCAGTCTGGGGGGGGGACTTTATAAAAAAATTTACAAAACGTGAAATAAAAGATATTTAATTTCAATATTAAGTGACAAAACCATATTTATTGGATAATAAAGTAGGAAACGAAAAATTTCGGATGTGTGTGGGGAGGGGGGTTGGTCGCAGTTGGAGAGGGGGTTGAGTAATTGGCCAAGGGTGGTGGGCTGCTTTGCTATGAAGGACGATTGCTCTGTCATCCACCGCAATTTGAACTGACGCCTTACGCCGTCTTTGCAACGGCAGAGACATAAGCAATCGCACTGAGAGACGCCGTCTGTAGTTGTTCTCTCTGTGTAATATTCATTCCAGATCCTTGTAAAGATTAAAGAAATATATATCGTTACTTTTGCGATAAACGCCATGCCTTGAGATCAAAAATTAAAATTTCCAATTCAGTGCCTCTTTTTACAAGAGAATTATATTCATTAACCGTGAAGTGTGAAAAGGTACGTTTAGTGAACTTACAAGGGAATGGTCAGACTTGTCACACCGAAACATGTATTTACTTTTTTAGCACTGTTAGTTAACATTGAAGGAAGTCTGTATGCAGAATGTTAGCTGCTGACATGACCTGGAAGTCACCTAAAAAGACATCACGAAAATGGCTGTTTTTCCTGCTTGGCGCTTGCGGTGACGGCTGGCCACCCCTGGAAATGGCGAGTCGCGAGCTGTTGTTATGGTGAGCGTTGTGCACATGGTCGGGAGGTGCGGCCGTCTTATCGCGGCGTTCACTAAAGAGGAACATCGTTGCACAGTTTTGGTGGAAAGGGGAAACGAATATTCGTTTCTGTGGCATGCACTTCCTTTTCATTTCCGGTACGTATTTCGAAAAATATTGACCTGAAACTGGTTAGAGATGTGAAAGATATTCTGTACATCTACATCTATACTCCACAAGCCACTTTACGGTGAACATTTAATCTCCCCTCACAGGTGATGGCAAACCATGTAAATGTTTTGCTGTTTGCCATGGAGATATACCACAGACGCCAACTGAAGCAATCAACAGAAAACACGCGTGAAGACTATGTGATGTGCGATATGGTAGTTAAACTTCTAGACGAGCATGTAAATAGCGCAGACATGTGGCTAGAAACGACTGAAACACTCGATATTACAGACTGTGAATCTACAGACGGCGAAGAAACGGAAGAAAGTTGCACACTTGAATACTCTTCGAGTGATAGTGCCACGTACCATCATCAATTATCTCCGAAAGCAACACCAGCAACTACAATTACAAGAAAAACGGCGAAGTATTGGTTGAACGAAAGTGGTAAGAAACGCCTTCGTGTCAGTACTGTTCAAAATAGGTATCGCTTTGTCTGTTCTGAACGTGAATTGTATAGATGGAACAAGGAAGTCGCTGGACGACGTAAGAGTCGACTGGAAATTGCGACGGAGATAAATGCGCGACTTTTTGAGAAATTTCCCAATGCCAGACGACAGTCAGATAAATGTTCAAATGTTTGTAGAGCTTATGGGACTTAACTACGGGGTCATCAGTCCCTAAACTTACAAACTACTTATGAACTAACTAATACTAAGGACGGCACAAATATCCATGCCTGAGGGAGGATTCGAACCCCCGACCGTGGCCGTGCAGACCGTGACTGGCGCGCCGCAGATCGCTCGGCCACCGCGGCCGGCCAGACGACACTCCCTGAGTGTCAGCGACTCAACTTCGCGTGATTGGGCGTTAGAGATTGCGAACGCGATAGGCGCTAAAGAATTTACAGCTTCGCAAAGTCGGATTAGTCGCTTCAAAAAATCTCATAAAATTGTGGCACGAAAAATAACAAAATTTGTATCGAGAAACATGTCGGAAAATGAAGTGACTCAAATAGAAATGATAGCTTTTCTTACGACTGCAAAAAATAAGATCGCCAGTTTTAGTGAATCTTACGTTTACAATGCAGATCAGTCAGGTTTTCAAGAAATGCGTGCGAAAAGAACACCGTCATTCAAAGGAGAAAAACATATTGAGGCAATTGCGCAGTCCACGACTGCACTCACCCATTCATACACTACAATGCCCATAATTAGTCTGGATGGTTCATTGCTGCCTAAACTATGTGGGTGTCTTCAAGAACCAACTGGAGTTTTGGACCACGTGTCAAACAAACAATGTTCTACGCAGACAATCTTGTGGTAGACGCATCGAAGTCTGGAAAAATGGGAAATGATAACGTTACATTTTCCATGCGTCATGCTTTTCTTCCGTTCTGCGGGAACAAATCTCTTCTTCTAGATTCGTGGTCAGGTCATAAAAGTTCTGATTCATTAAAAGCTGTATTTCAAGCTCACCCTGACAAAGAAGTAGAGATACTTCAGATTCCACCCAGCACGACGAACGTAATTCAACCGTTAGACAGAGAATTTTTCCGCCAGTGGAAGGCATTTTACAGAAAACTGTTAGTTTTCTGTAAAATGCAAAATTATTGTGTGCAAATCACTGCAGTTTCCCGTCTATCACCGTGACAATATTCTCAAGTTGCAATCAGTCGTACATTGTCAGTTTTCCTCCCCACGGTTTCAAAATGTGATTAAATATGCGTGGCACGCTTCGAAATATACTGATATTAGGCCTGATTCCTTCCTAACATCGGCCGAGTTTTGTCTACGGACTTCTAACAACATCTGTGATTCGCAGGGCTGTCATATGTCGTCTTTGCTTGTATGTTCTTAGGGCACAAAAAACCTATGTTTTGAACATTGTATCAATATTTCGCAATTTTGCGGTAATTACAACAAATAAAAGTTTGACGTGTTCTAAATCGTATATGTATTTGTGTCTATTTCGTAGCTATTTGGATGTTGTAGATAACACATCAACTACATTTTTCAACGAATTTATTATTATCGTATTTATTAATTATCGTACGATCGCTTTCACTGGGCGAATCAGCTTTCTCACTGCTGTGGCAGGAGAGCGGCGCGTAGCTAACGCCACCTTGTCCCTAGATGGCGTTGGTATAACGAGAGAGAGAGAGGTCAGGGTTGTGCAACAGGCAGTTATAAGCGCGGAAACCATGTGACAATATGTCATACTTCATAAAAGTTTTCATAGACTTCCAGGTCATGTCAGCAGCTAACAGTCTGTATGCAGACCCTTCAATGTTAACTCACAGTGGTAAAAATAGCAACACAGGTTGCGACAAGAAAAGTCTGGCCATTCCCTTGTTAGTGTGCCAATTAAATACCACTCGCGGAAGTAACGGCATTTTCACAGTGTTGCCATGTATTTGCAACGATGTTGCCAGTTCTTAGCTCTGTTAGGGAGAGCTCTGTAGTGATAAGCAACATGAAACCCGTGCTCGTCTCATACGGGCTCCCAGACGGAAGTCGCTGGTATGGTCAATATGGAGCGATATCTCTGATACTTTTCAACTTTGGTCTTTAGGCTGTCGATATTAAGTCATCATTTCGGCTTAATGCAGAATTCTAAAATATGTTTTAAGCTTCACAGCATAGGGCTAGCAAAGTTTGTGATACTATTATCGTTCATGCAACATTCGTTATGTCATAAATTGAGCTATACAGGGTGTTACATCTACATCTACATAGATACTCTGCAAATCACATTCAAGTGCCCGGCAGAGGGTTCATTAACCACTTTCATAACTTTTCTCTACCGTTCCATTCTCTAATAGCGCGCGGGAAGAAAGAACACCTAAATCGTTCCGTTTTCGATCTGATTTCTCGTATTTTATTGGGATGGTGATGTCTCCCTAAGTAGGTGGGTGCTAGCAAAATATTTTCACATTCAGAAGTCGGTGATTGAAACTTCGCAGCCGGCCGCGGTGGCCAAGGAGACTAAGGCGCTCCAGTCGCGGTCTGCACGGTCACTACGGTCGGGGGTTCGAATCCCCCCTCGGGCATGGATATTTGTGCCGTCCTAGTTCGTAAGTAGTTCATAAGTAAGTTTAGGGACTGATGACCTCGTAGTAAAGTCCCATTGACTATACAAACATTTGAACATTTTTTTGAAACTTCGCAAACAGATCACGCCGCAATGAATAATGTCTTTCTTTTAATGATTTTCACCCCAATTCGTGCAACATTTCGTGACGCTTTTCCCTCTGTAAAGTGATAAAACAAAACGAGCTGCCCTTCTCTGAACCTTCTCAATATCTGCCGTCAGTCCCACCTGGTGAGGGTCCCACAAGGGGCAACAGTACTCCAGGAGAGGACGCACAAGTGTGATGTAGGCAGTCTCTTTGGTGGAGCTGGTGCATCTTCGAAGCGTTCTGCCAATGAAACGTAACCTTTGATTCGCCTTCCCCACAATATTTTCTATGTGTTCTCTCCAGTCAAAGTTGTTCGTAATTGTAACTCCTAGGTATTTACAAAAAGGTACGGCCAAACTTTCAGGAAACATTCCTCACACAAAAAGAAATAAAATATGTTATGTGGGCATGTGTCCGGAAACGCTTAATTTCCATGTTAGAGCTCATTTTATTACTTCTCTTCGAATCACATTAATCATGGAATGGAAACACACAGCAACAGAACGTACCAGCGTGACTTCAAACACTTTGTTACAGGAAATGTTCAAAATGTCCTCCATTAGCGAGGATACATGCATCCACCCTCCGTCGCATGGAATCCTTGATGCGCTGATGCAGCCCTGGAGAATGGCGTATTGTATCACAGCCGTCCACAATACGAGCACGAAGAGTCTTTACATTTGGTACCGGGGTTGCGTAGACAAGTGCTCTCAAATGCCCCCATAAATGAAAGTCAAGAGGTTTGAGGTCAGGAGAGCGTGGAGGCCATGGAATTGGTTTGCCTCTACCAATCCATCGGTCTCCGAATCTGTTGTTGAGAAGCCTACGAACACGTCGACTGAAATGTACAGAACCACATGATGTGTCGTACTTGTAAAGACACATGTTCTAGAAGCACAAGTAGAATGTCCCGTACGAAATCATGGTAACGTGCTCCAGTGAGCGTAGGTGGAAGAACGTGAGGCCAAATCAAGACATCACCAACAATTCTTCCTGCCCAAACGTTCACAGAAAATCTGTGTTGATGACGTGAATCGAGGAAGTACAGTACATACAAACGAAACAATTGGGTATTTTGACAATTGTCTGCACGAATTATTTCAGTTTACATTTAAAGAGAAATACTAAAATGAGCTCTAACATGGAAATTAAGCGTTTCCGGACACATGTCCACATAACATATTTTCTTTCTTTGTGTGTAAGGAATGTTTCCTGAAAGTTTGGCCATACCTTTTTGTAACACCCCGTATAAATATTTTACAGCTCTGGCACAAGAATGATTATTTTTTTCAAAATGACCAATAGTAAGATGCGATTGTCGGCAACCTACACATAAAAGGTTGTCGCTCCAATATATGTGCAGAGCTTTAGATTCCGCAGTAGCATCAGGTGGAGGGGCGTCCCACGGTGCTATACCTTCCTCATCTGCTGAGCGGTTACTGTGTTGCTCGGCGCGAGCAGTGCTATTATGTATCTGTCGGTGTGTGACTTGCTCGTGTAGTAACCTACATTAAGAGGGGAAAGTATTACCGAACACTACCATTGCTACGACAGTCGTGAAGTGTTCTTTCTCTCTCTACTCTAGATCAGGAGATCCTCACTTCACAAATAAATGATGCAGCAAAGGCATCTATAAGATTGTTATTACAACTATGACTACACTTCTTGTCATCCTTGGGCGGTTTCGCACCCAGCAGCCGTTTGATAGGAAGTGCAAAGCTGTGGCGCTTGTTTCCGCTATTTCCTGGTCTCTTATCGCGGTTTCGCCTATGCACGCTATTGGAGCTCGGCTTGGGCACTGGGCGAGTCCATTCCTTTGTTTTAGAGGGGCGGACGCCTGTCACAGCTGATAGCTGACTGACTGACGAAACGTTCAGCTCAGCAGGCAACATGCAACTGAGCCCGCCGCCCCACAGAGAATCAAAGGAATGGACTCATCCTGCCCACAACTAGTTACGACTTCTTGCACGAGCTCTACTGTCACAGCGACATCCACCATCACTTCATTTGTGCGTTATACGAAGATTTAGGCCTACACGAACCAGCTAGCCTCTTCTTCTTTCCTGGCATTATACCACATCTTCACAGGCTCGGTATGTTAATCTGGATGCGGCAATGTCTATGTTTCAGCAGTGGCGCCGAACCTTTTGTCAAACCAGGAACCACACTAATTTCTTCGTTAATAATAATAATATGAATTTTACTGTCATTGGACTTTTACAAGCAATAGACAAAGTCAATATTAATAATAATACATAAGTAAAATGTTGTGTGGATTACTTTATACTGTGAGTTGTTTGTGTTGTTGTTGTGGTCTTCAGTCCGGAGACTGGTTTGATGCAGCTCTCCACAATACCCTATCCTAAGCAAGCCTCTTCATCTCCACATAAGAATGGCAACCTACATCTGTCCATACAGTAGAGCTGCATGTCCTCGGGAAAAATAACGGCTGTAGTTTCCCCTTGCTTTCAGCCGTTCGCAGTAACTGCGTGGCAAAGCCACATTAGCTGATGTTACAAGACCAGCTCAGTCATTCATCCAGACTGTTGCCCCTGTAACTACTGAAAAGGCTGCTGCCCCTCTTCAGGAACCAGACGTTTGTCTGGCCTCTCCACAGGTACCCGTCCGCTGTGGTTGCACATACGGTACGGCTACCTGTATCGTTGAGACACGGTAGCCACCCCACCTCGGCAGTATGTTAAAATGTTGAATGGTATCCCCCCATTCATGTTATCATACTGAAATTCAAAAAATTCATTAACAGAATAAAAGGGATTAGCCACTAGGCTGTTATACAGTCTGCATTTAAATAAATTTAAAGGTAAATTACTTGTTTCTGCAGGTAACTTATAACTATCTAATGATTTAGACAATCTACAGAATGGGACATTTATTTTCTTGAAGTTTCTTGTATTATAAGAATGAATGCCTTCTTTTAAGAGCTGTCTGGATAAATTATTTTAATGTAAATTATTAACAACAGCAAGGTCCAAGAAAAATGAACTGTGTCAATCTAAGAATAAACACGACACAAAATATTAACATAGTTCGTTCAACTCCAAAGTAATATGTACTAATAGTACAATTACAGTACAAACTATTATTAGAAATTTGAGTTTGGTTTGCAGAAATGTGATTTTAGAGCTTTCGTATTATTTTCAGTTCGGTAATCGTAGGGCTAATACTGTTAATCAAACCTACACGCATATCATTACTTACATTCAATCGATTTTTTTTAACACGAAAACTTTGTTCACCACAATAAGTCTTGGAAAAATGGTGATATATCCGAAATTGATTTCCTGACTGTTATTATATGATTTTCCCTTTTTACAACAAAATTGCCCTTGAAAAGGATGAAATCAAATGCCTTCTTACAGTTTCTATCACTGTGGAACTCAATAAGCATTCACAACGCCAGGGAACATATGAATATATTTCAAATGGTACCAATGTTATCCACTTCTGTCATCATCAGAGAAATTGTCAACTTATCGTGGTCACAGTATGATTGACAGATCACACAAGAAGGATTTAATAATTTAGAATGAACAAAAGTTTGGAATTTGGACGTCTCGCGTTATTTAATATTCTGAGGATCCCTTGTGGCCTATGGGCCACAGGTTGGCAACCACCGTGTTAGACGATAGCTGGATGACCCTCCCTCACCACCAGGACGTTATTTCCACACTATCCGCCTAGTGTTTTCCCGTGTGGAAGTGAGAGAATGTTTATAAAATGTGAAACTGCGATAGAACTTAAGTACCAGCCTGGCATGTACTTACTCACAAGGAAAGTACTTGGGCTCGAACAAACACATCTGTATGAACGTTTGGTTACAGTACCTCTTCGTACACCTCAAGTGCTGGTGGGTGTCGTTTTTTCTGCAAAGCTCTGCAACCATGCTCTAGATAGCACTGTAGATGTAATTGTAGACGCCATGCGTAATGCACATATCTTAACTATAACTTATGTAATAATCATCGTGCATGTTCTCTAGCGAATTGTCATCAAAAGTCGTGATGATAGTTGCAACTTTAACCTTCTTCCCGAAAGACTGTTGGTATTCACTGCCACTGCTTCCATCGCCTCTTCCCGCACTTACCGTACCACTACCGTTTGCAATGAGTTGTTCGTCATTATTATCCCTATTACCATTATTATGAGTTTGTAACAACAGTATCTAACTTATGCTCATATTTCTGTACCATAACAGATACGAGAAAGCATGCAAATGATTCACCTTCTACACTAATACCATCATCACGAAAAAGGGTTCTTCGTAACTTCATCTCAACTAATCACAATACATTAGCAGGATTGATTAGTAATCGCCGCCCCATCTGACGCTTCACCACACACATAAAATCACAAAACGCAACTTCGGAGGCACACTGCACCGTCCCTACTGGCGAACCGACAGGTCAAAGTGCAATGCGGCATGGCACACGCAGAGGCCACTAACGGACGACTGCAGAGTTTTGCAGATGCGGGAGTATCACTAGTGCAATAAGGGATCTTTACATTATCTCTCATACGATTTTGGTGTATATGTGTTTGTTCGAGCCCAAGTACTTTCCTTGTCAGTTGCGGGAAAAAGTCTAAACGATATCGAGGCTGGGTGGCATAAAAACCCTCGTTGTTAATTCGATTGGACCCAGAGCCGCCAATCCTCCACGAATCCCAGAAGTGTTACCGAGTGAAGTGACGCAGTTGTAACACACTGGACTCACATTCGGGAGGACGGTGGTTCAAATCCACCTCCGGCCATCCAGATTTAAATTTTCCATTGTTTCCCTAAATCACTCGAGGCAATTGCCGGGATGGTTCCTTTGAATGTGCATAACCGATTTCCTTCACTATCCTTA
Source organism: Locusta migratoria (assembly GCA_026315105.1). Classification (NCBI taxonomy): domain Eukaryota; kingdom Metazoa; phylum Arthropoda; class Insecta; order Orthoptera; family Acrididae; genus Locusta; species Locusta migratoria. Next base: position 566,482,383 of record CM048745.1, read on the forward strand.
AAAAAAAATAAAAAAATAAAAAAAATAAAAAAAATCTGGTCATGTGCTCCGTCTCTACCGATGACGCTGTCGCTAATCTTTGGAAGAGGCGTGCTAACACGTATGGCTATTCGACAGATCCAATTCCAGTGCTATTTGAAAAACAATATACGAGAAACAAATCAAAGGGAATTCCAAAATTTATTGATGCATATCCACAGGAGATGCCACCAGCTGGCGAAACCCAGAATTTGTACGTCACAAGGGATGACTTTGATCTCAAACACACGCGACCATGTGTAGAATAACCCATTATCATGTAAACAACAGTGCTCTGTCATTTTCACGGCCGTGGCGGAGCGGCCGAGCGCATTGAGACGCTATGCTACGATGTACGAGGCCGTTCTCCGTCCGAGGTTTGAATCCCCCCCCCCCCCCCCCAAGGGCATGGATGTTTGTGTCGTCTTTAGTATACGCTAGTTCATAAGTAGTTTCTGTGGTTAGGGATTGATGAGCCCGCAGTTAAGTCCCATAAGCTACACAAACATTTGAGCTTTTTTTTCGTGTAAAATGTTGCATTCTGTCATAAGTGACATTTTAATACAGAGCAACAAAGTTGTAAGATATCAAAACCATAAAAGGGAAATTATAGTTAAGTTAATGAGGTAAGTGTATCATAAAATTTTCGATCAACAGTGCCAAAAATCCTTCGCTTGCAATTTTAACAGCATAAACACAAATTACCCGCATACCTGACCGTGAGAGCAGATGCAGGATTGTTATTGCATCATCAAACTACACTATTATGTAATCAATATTCAGCAGCAAAGAATAAGCCAATGTTTGCAATATGTTTGGCGAAACATAGGTTAAGACATTCACAAACCCATATCACCATTTGAAATTGTAATTAATGTGGCTTTTGAGATTAGACTGCATGAAATCGAAAGTGATTTAAAATGTAACAACATGACTTTAATGCAGTGTGGATGTGTGCACGTTGTTCTCTTCCCCTTTGTTTTAACCACTTCATCGAAATCCCTCTTCTGCACTAATATAAGCACTACCAGGTGTATAGGATATGTGTGTTTTGCGCTGTTACAATTACTTCCAGCAGGGATTTTACGTATTCTTGATTGAAATGTAATGTTACAGCGATTTCATTGGATTAGATATAATTTACTTCTTGTCGTTGTGGTCTTCAGTCCGGAGACTGGTTTCATGCAGCTCTACCTTACTATATCCTGAGCAAGCCTCTTCTATGCTTCATAAGAACGACAACCCACATCCAAATGAATCTGCTTACTTATTCCTCTCTTAGTCTCACTCTGGGATTTTCCCCCACACACTTCTCTTGAACGATAAATTTATGATTCCTTAATGTCTAAGAATGTGTCATACCAATCGATCCCTTCTTTTAGTCAAGGTATGCCAAAAATTCCTTTTCTCCCCCAGTTCTGTTCAGTACCTCTTTATTACTCACGCTAACTACCCGCCTAATCTTCAGCATTATTCTCTGTTGCCACATTCCAAAAACCTTAAACTTCTTCCTGTCTGAACTATTTATAATCCATGTTTCACTCCCGTACAACACTCCACACAAATGCCTTCAGAAAAGACTTCCTGACGCTTAAATTAATATTCGATGTTAGCAAATTTCTCTTTTTCAATAACGCTTTTCTTCCCAACTGCCATTCTGCATTTTATGTCCTCTGTACTACGACAATCATGTTATTTTATTGCTCAAGCAACAAAACTCATCCGCACATTTATTGCTTCGTTCCCTAATCCAATTCCTTCATCATCGCCTCATTTTCTTAGACTGCATTTCATTACCCTTGTTTTGCTCTTGATAATGTTTATCTTATACGTTCCTTTCAACACACTGTCCATTCCGTGCAACTTCTCTTCCTTTGCTGTTTTTGACAAAATGACAATGTCATCAGCAAAACGCAATGCTTTTGTTTCTTCAACCTGAACTCTAAATTTCTCTTTTGCTTTCTTTCACAGCTTGCTCAATGCAAACATTGAATAACCAAGGCGTGCCTTTCGTGTCCTTCAACAATAATAACAGTTGTTTGGTTACTGTACAAGTCGTAAATAACCTTCCATTCCCTATATTTTACCCATGCTGACTTCAGAATTTGAAAGAGTGGATTCCAATCAACATTGTCAAAAGCTTTCTCCAATTCTACAAAAGCTAGAAATGTAGGTTTGCCTTTCCTTAATGTCTTGTAAGGTAAGTAGTAAAGTGAGTATTGCCTCCCGTGTTCCTACATTTCTCCTGAATCCAAACTGATCTTCCCCGAGGTCGGCGTGTACCAACTTTTCCATCCTTCTGTAAATAATTATTGTTAAAATTTTGCAACCTTGACATATTAAACTGATGGTTCTGTAATTGTCACACCTGTCTACACCTGCTTTCTTTGGGATAGAAATTGTTACATTTTTCTTAAAGTCTGAGGGTATTTCGCCTGTCTCATACATCTTACGCATCAGGTGAATAGTTTTGTAGTGGCTGGCGCTCCCAGAATCATCAGTAGTTCTGAGGGAATGTCGTCTACCCCAGAGGCCTTGTTTCAACTTATGTCTTTGACTGATCTGTCAAATTCATCCTTCAGTATAGTATCTTCTGTTTCATATTCATCTATTTACTTCCTATTCTATTGATATCTTGTTACTTTCTCTCTATTAAAATGGCACTTGTGAGAGAATGAAACGTTTTGTACCGCAATGAAACAGACAGCCGTTTCTTTTCCTTTCTTTTCTTTTCTTCTGGTCGACTGTTATTATAAACATGGTTCCAAGTGATTCCGAGCGTTCTAGTGAAACGCGTCCTTTGTCAATAGGTTAACGAGGCTGTGATTTGACAAGATCTGTCCGATAGCTTTAATGCCCAGTAAATTACGCGACTAATACTCCAAATCTCAAAGGCTGAAAACGAGTGTAACCTCATTCAGCGAAAAAAGAATCATTATCACAAAAAGTATGTATTAGGAATTTGGTTTGTGGCGAGGTGCAGACTTAATTCCGTGTTAGACGACCATAATTCTCATAGTTTAGTATAGGTGAGTGGCATGAATACATATAAGTCACAGTGGTGTTGTTGTCTGTCAAGAAAGAGAAGGGTTAAACTTGCTGACACATTGCCCCGTCTTTCAGGCGCCACCATCTTGGAGGACGATGGTTCAAGTCCATCTCCGGCAATCCAGACATGTTTTCCATTATCTTCCTAAATAACTCCGGCCAAATGCCGGGAAGGTTCCTTGAAGGGCACGGCCGAATTACTTCTCCCATCCTTACTCAAAACTCCGAGCATGAGCTCCGTCTCTAATGATTATAACAGCTTTGTTTACGCATGCATTAACCTCCACTTACTTCTTACTTGATGAACAATATTTTTAACAAATTGACGGTGTCGCTATGCGGAGCCCTCGCCCTCCCCTAGTGGCTAATTAGTTTAGGGAGGATTTTGAAGAATAGCCCTCAACTCAGCAGCATTAAGACCGACGGTCTTCTGGAGATACGTGGACGATACATCCGTAGTGAGGCACCACGGAGAGGATAAGCTGATTGGAGTTTTTGGAACATCTTAACTCAATTCACGAAAACACCAAGTTCACTATGGAGCGGGAGAAGAATGGCAGTTCACTGTTTCTGGATGGGCTGGTTTGACGGAAAGAAGATGGATCCCTAGGCTATTGAGTGTATCGCAAGCCCACCCACACAGACCTTTATTTGCAGGCGTCTAGCTGGCACTATCCTTCGCGAACTATGAGTGTTCTGGAGGTAGAGTCTGATGCTGACAGACTGCAGGATGACTCGTACACCTGGAGGCAGTTTTCGTGAGAAATGGCTATTCGTAGTGCCAGATAAAGGAAGCCTTTCAAATAAAACCTGCAGACAAATCACAGGAAAAGGATGAGGAAGTGGAAAGGGAAGAGAAACTACGGTCTTCCTCTCGAGTGTGGCAAACGTTACACAGGTCAAACCACACTCACGGTAGAAGAATGACGCGTCGAACACCAGCAGTATACACGCGTGATTCAGTCCAGCAAGTCTGCAGTAGCCGAACATTGCATTGCTACTGGCCATGCCATGGATTACAAACAAGTAAAGATTTCTTCTTTCTGGGACTCATTTGTCAGCTGTAAAGGAAGCTGTAGAAATAACGTGCCTTTATTCGTAGAACAGTTTTAGATGGTACCACGCGGCTCTCGCCTCAGTTGTATCGCATAATAAGGCCTAATATCAAATATTTGTGAAAATGGCGAAGTACTTCCGACAAGCTAGACTGTAGATGTCATCGCTACTTGTTCACTCGTAACAATTTAAGCTTTACTCTTAGAACATCAAAATATATTCGTATAAATAATAATAATAGTAAAGTACTTTTGACAATCAGGACAGACATCTACAGTGTAGCTTATCAAAAGTACTATGCCGTTTTCTACGAATATCTGATATTAGGCCGCATTACACGATACTCCTGAGGCGAGAGCCGCAGTATCACTCGAAAACGGTTCTACAAATAAAGGATCCTGTAGAAAAACAACTGGCGGACAACCTGCTAAACCGCGACAAAGGATTTCTTCTTGACAATGTTTGCAAGCCGCTTACCTCACGCGTTCGTTCCGAAAGAATCTCTGCGTCTTCACTTCCAACAGATGTTACCGATTTTAATAAAAATGTTCAAATGTTTGTAAAGTCTATGGGACTTAACTACGGGGTAATCAGTCCCTAAACTTACAAACTACTTATGAACTAACTAAGACTAAGGGACGGCACAAATATCCATGCCCGAGTGGGGATTCGAACCCCCGACCGCAGTGGCCGTGCAGACCGTGACTGAAGTGCCTCAGTCTCCTCGGCCAATTTTAATAATTAATTATTCATTTATAAGCACTGTGGATTCGTAGCAGCTCGTTTGTGTTTGCACTCTGCGCTTGTATGTTTATCTTTGACGTATATATGTCACCTATGACAACTGTGATATCTTCGACGCATGCGCATTCTGATCCTCAGTAACTTTGTGTCACATGAGTTGCCGAATAAATAGACACGCGCAGACGCTGGGAACTCGAGGTTCGTTCAAAGAGCTGCAGGGCTGCAGCTTCCTGCAGCAGCACAGTAGGCACTACCGTGCATGCGCTGTACCGACGACGTCATCAGGCTGCAAGAGGAAATTTTCGCTGCAGCCGGGAAGCTGCAGGATGCTGCAGCCGGGAGCTTCCTTGAACAGCCGTTTAGGCTGCAGCATGCTGCAGGATTGCTCTTTGAACACGAATTTTCGTACTGCGCATGCGCGGTAGCAGCCGTGCAGCTCTTTGAACGAACCCTCGGTCATCGCAGTCACGGACTAAGTGGGGTAGGGAGAGAGGGGCGGCGGACCTCCACAAGCCTATCGTCTTGGAGGGGGGGGGACTCAAAATACTTCGAAAGCACCTTATTTATTTATTTATTCGTTTTATTTATTTATTTATTTTGGAGCACCCTTGGCCTCTCGTTCTGAGCCTTCAAATCTCGTAAGTTACCTTTTTTTTTTATAGTAATACATATATTTCCTGGTGGACGGAAGGCCTCTTTTGTTGGGACTTAACTGTGGGGTCATCAGTCCCTAAACTTACAAACTACTTATGAACTACCTTATACTAAAGACAGCAGAAACATCCATGCCCGAGGGGGCATTCGAACCCCCGACAGGGAACGGCCTCGCGCATCGTAGCATAGCGCCTCAATGCACTCCGCCGCGGCTACAATGATTAGATGTAACTTTTTTCATTCTTCGTTAGCACCCACAAAATATCAGTGAGGCCCCTATTCACACAGTAGGCAACGTCTCGCCACTTAAAAGTCGGCTCACGTGACTTCAAAATATTCTCCCGTGCTTTCAAGCGGCGCCGCCCGCACGCTAGGCAACATGACGTATGGGTCAGTTTGCCAGCCGGTCAGCGTGCTTTCAAGGAATAGATTGACGTCGACGGTGAAGGTCACGTGGTCGATCAACTACTAACGATTGACTGTTACGGATTTGTTTGGTTTTTGGATGCTACCATGGCTGCTTTTCATTCACAGCTGTGCTCTTGGCGTTTAAAATATATTTCGTTATTGAGCTTTCAGCTATACCTGTATTAGAAAATGAACGTCGAAATATTAATTGAGCTTGTCACCACCATGTGCGATGTGGTAGGCCCACTGACGGTCTAAGGAGGGGGGGGGCGGAGGGGGCTGACCCAGCACCCCCTATGTATTTTCAAGTGGACGGGGGGGGGGAGGGGCACATTATGTTTTGCCGTCGCCCCGGGGCTCCTACAGTCTTAGTCTGCCACTGGTTACGCCCACTCTATGATATAGCAAAAACATTTCAGACTTTATTACTGTAGGAGAAACGAGTTTATGCAGGACAAACTGTAGCAGTACTAGACCTACATAAACTTACTAATTACTGTTGTCTTAGATCACTATTTACGGTATGTAAATATATATTATTTTATAAAACGGCCCTAGTTATTTTTTTAAATAAATTGCTGGACTCATTTGTGTCTGCTTTCTTTATCAGAGAGAATTAATTGAAAATTTGTCTCGCCATTCGAAGCTATTTTGTGAAATTTATACCTTAAACTAGATGGCCCTGTGAACTTCGTATCACTTACCTTACCTCTTAATATAAACCATATTGATTTAAATCATATGTATTTTAGACCCAGTAGCTTAATAAAGGCATCATCAGATAGTCTAAGTATCGTCGCGATAGTGAGCGGAAAGAGTTGGCAGATCACGCGCACATGTCCAGGATAATGTTCTGTCACATTCGAGGAAGTTCAGAGAAGGTTTAAACGGTGATAAAATATGGAAAAATTGTGAGAAAAATATGGATTTAAAACATGTAAAAGAATATCTTGGTTGTTGTGTTATCTAGGCGACCCGGCAATGCTTTGCAATTGCTAATATGTATGTACTCTTGCTTTGAACGTCAAATGTGCAAAATTTTGTCGCAATCGTACGAATAATATTGATATCCCAAAGAAAAGAGCTCTTTCAGTTTTCCACAAATTTTCCTATTTTATGATCAACTATTCCAAACTTCACTCAAACTTCCCCTCGCTTTGAACGTCGAATGTGCAAAATTCAATTGCAAACAAATGAATGGTATTGACATTTCATAGAAAAATCTTTGTTTTTTTCTGAGTTTTTCAATTTTTCCGGGTAACTTGCCCAAATTTTTAGTTCATAAGAACGTTCACCTTTCTATAACGTCAAATTATCAAAATTTTATCGCAATCGGATGAAATGTTCTCAACTAATAGTGTTGAGTACATTTAGAAACACAATTAAAAAGGAACTTGGTTCGAATTTTGCGATCTTTCTTTTTAACTGTTCCTATTTTTTTTTTTTTTTTTTACTGAAAACTTTTCCAAGACCATAATGAACAAAACAAAAAAAGAATTACCCCTCTCCGTCGTGGGAATACTCAGTTATAGTGCTGAATTAAATCAAGAACACATTGAAAAACGCACTTTCAGTTTTTCTCAAATTTTCCAAATAATTTATTTCAAATAAACCTGTCCTATCAAACCGTACTCAAGTGATGCTCTTACAACCATGTGAGAATTGATTTTTAGTCATAGAAAAAAATAGCTTTCGGTTTTTTCTAAATTTTCCTACTTTTCGGGTGATTTTTCCAAATTTTTATTTGATGCGAACCTTCCTCTTGCTTTCAACATGAAATATACCAAATTTATTCGCAATCGAACGAACATTATTGATAGCGCTCTGAAAATGCTGTTTCAGTTTTTCTTGATTTTCCTCTTTTCCGGACAACTTTTCCATGTTTTATCATCATTTAAACCTTCCCTGAACTTACACGAAAATTTCAAGACTAAAATTAGCCATATCGGTTCAGCCGTCCTCGGGTTTTAGCGAGACTAATGAACAGCATTATATATATATATATATATATATATATATATATATATATATATATATATATATATATATGTGTGTGTGTGTGTGTGTGTGTGTGTGTGTGTGTCAAATTTATTGAATATCGGAAATGTAGCGACTTTCTAGGGATTTTTCATTTTCAGACTAGCGACAATTTAAGCTCTGGAGTTGGTCACCCTGCATAGTGTCAAAAAGTAAAGTATTGCTCATAGCGTCATTGCCTGACATTTTCGAACATGAGTTCCTTTTCAGATTGTTATGTATTAATTCCCCTGTCTCTAAGTTTATAACGAGAATTTCCGAAACCCTGTATATAAGGGAAGAGTAGTCACCACAAATCTGGATATGTATTCGATTGGTTTACTTCGAGTTTTTACACGATATTCTACAGAGCATTCAGTCAGAAACAGAGGTAATGCACAGTCTGATGGGAGGATGAGATTAATGGAGAAAGGGAGGTGGAGCTGAGAAGATGGGCTGGAATATTGCTGTTGCTTCAGCTTGTCACTTCAACAAGCTCTGTTCTACATTACTTGTACATGAAATAAAGTTTGTAATTCAAAATATATACTACTGCTATGATGCAGTGGCTGGGAATGGAGTAAGACAGGGTTGTAGCCTTTCTCCAATGCTATTCAATTTGTACATTGAACAAGCTATAAAGGAAAGCAAGGAGAAATTTGGAGAAGGAATTAAACATAAATTTATCCATGTTATTTGGATTTTTTTATGAGGTCTGCGACTGTATTATAATCTTTTTTTGAATGATTAATGCTGCAGCAGTCACGGTTTATAAATATTTTTATTCGCACGACGCGTTTCGGCAGCATGCTGCCATCATCGGGTGCATTCTTACAGTCACTGGTTACATTCTTGATGTATTGTGTTTTGTGTTGTGGATGCCAGTGAGGTTATGTTAGTACAGTTTTAACCTGTTAGGGAGATATAGCTATTTTTACAATTATGTTTCATCATTATGGTTTTTGGATTATTGTAATGTTGTATTTACTCACAGTTTTGCTAATCTTGATAAACTTGTTGTCTGGCACACACAACACAAGCACATAGTCACATACACACTTACAACACAAGCCCCAAAAAATCAACAAACTAAAAAATGAGCAGCTACACCATCAAAACAAAAATAATGTCACCACACCGACACACAAATTTTATAACAGAGTAGTCAACCAGACTGATATCATATTTACTGACAAAGAAAATAGCCTACTAAACAAAGGTCTTAAATATAATATACAACCTGACCTAAGCCCCAAAATCATTAAAGATATTATAATTGCAACAAAAAATGCCACAGATATAGCAAAGTTAGGGAACAATGAAAAGACAGTTATAGCCCAGAAAGCAATGAAAGCCATAAACACTGAAATACTTAAACAACGTACAAACTGTAACACCCAACAAAATGACAGGAAAACACTCAGAGACATAAATAAGAAGCTACAGAACCATGAAGCCATTATCACCAAAGCAGATAAAGGCAGCACCTTATGTATAATGAAAGAGGAAGAATACATTAATAAAACATTAGAGTTCTTCACTGAAAATGGCATTAGTGAAATTCAAAAGGACCCCACAAAAGCATTCCACACAAAGCTTAAACTACAACTAAAAAACACACACTTCCTCCTAACTGAATGGGAAAAGAAATATTGTACAGCCATGAATCCACAAGCACCAAAATTAAGATCACAACCAAAGATACACAAAATAAATTGCCCAATACGCCCTATAGTCGATTCTCGAAACAGCCCAGGGTACAAAATTACTAGTAAACTAAACCACATTTTAACTGAGATGTACACATACCCAACAAATTACTCAATAAAAAACAGCAAACAGCTAATAGAAGAAATTAAGAACATTAAAATTCCTCATTCTGCTCAACTAGTATCATTTGACATCACCAACCTATACACAAATATACCTATCCCAGAAACACTACAAATCATCAGGTCAAACCTCATAAAATATAAAAAACTATCAATGGCTGAAATAATTGAATTCATAGATCTTCTACAACTAGTGCTTAACCACAACTACTTCACCTTCAACAATAAAATGTACAAGCAACATAAAGGTCTTGCAATGGGCTCAAGTATAGCTGGTACCATTGCCAACATATATATCAACCACCTAGAGCAAAAAACTCTTGCCATGAAATCCAATTCCATGGATAAAATCATTTATTACAAACGATATGTGGACGATACCTTGCTCTTGATAGATGGTGACCATAATGATATCAATAATATCCTCAATACACTAAACAACCAGGACCAAAATATAAAATTCACAGTGGAACATGAAAACAATGGCAGTATCAACTTTCTAGACCTAACTATTAGTAAAGTAAACAATGCACACACCTTCAAAGTCTACAGAAAACCAACAACAGCAGATTCCACCATACATAACTCATCCTGCCATCCGACAACACACAAACATGCTGCATATAGAGCATTTGTTAACAGAGCCAACAACACACCAATGGAGAACAATACAAAACTTGAAGAATTCAATATCATCAAACAAATAGCCACAGCAAACGGTTATGATGACACACTGGTTGACAACCTTACACAAAAAAGCAAAACCAAAAAGAAACCAATCCCCACACAGAAATCAAAAAATAAAGCCACAGCATGTATCCCTTTCATTGGCAAACTATCCTACAAAATATCTAACATCTTCAGACCACACAACATCAACATAGCCTTTAAAACCAACAATAAATTACAACACTCACTTAGACACAATGTAAACATACTAACAGATAAACACACACACTCAGGCATCTACAAAATAGTATGCAACACCTGTAATGCCCTGTATGTAGGCCAAACAGGTAGAGAATTCAAAACAAGATACAATGAACACATAATGCCTACCACACCAATAACTTCAATAAATCAGCAGTAGCTACCCATATAAAGAACACAGGACATCCATTCCAGAATATCAAGAGTGATCTTCATATACTGCATAAAATGGACAAGGGACACATAATGGACCTCTATGAAGAACTAGAAATCTTCATCCATGAGAAAATACATGGTGAACTTCTACTTAATGATAAACTGGAAAGCAACAATATTAATTTCTTCAAAAATTTCTCCAGTATTGAATGCATTTTTCATTAAAATATAAAATTAATAAAATTAAAATATAAAATTAATAATGTAACACTGATTGATCAATTCTTCAAAATGTAGCAACTTCTGTTTAAACTCATGCATATTCACTATATTTACTGATATAAGTAGTTTATCTTAGCTTTTAAGGATCTTTGTACAGTAACCTTCAAATACAAAATGTCCACATGTGTTGTAAGTGTGTATGTGACTATGTGCTTGTGTTGTGTGTGCCAGACAACAAGTTTATCAAGATTAGCAAAACTGTGAGTAAATACAACATTACAATAATCCAAAAACCATAATGATGAAACATAATTGTAAAAATAGCTATATCTCCCTAACAGGTTAAAACTGTACTAACATAACCTCACTGGCATCCACAACACAAAACACAATACATCAAGAATGTAACCAGTGACTGTAAGAATGCACCCGATGATGGCAGCATGCTGCCGAAACGCGTCGTGCGAATAAAAATATTTATAAACCGTGACTGCTGCAGCATTAATCATTCAAAAAAAAAAAAAAAAAAAAAAAAAAAAAAAAAAAAAAAAAAAAAGAAGGAATTAAAGTTCAGGTGAAGAATTAAAAACATTGCGTTTTGCCGACGACATAGTAATTCTGTCAGAGACAGCAAAGGACCTGGAAGAGCAGTTGAACGGAATGGGCAGTGTGCTGAAAAGTGCATATACGAGGTGCATTGAAGTTCTAAGGCCACCTATTTTTTTTTTTCTCCCGACTGGAAAGAGATGGAAACATGCGCATTGTTTTAAAATGAGGCCGCGTTCATTGTCAATACGTCCCAGAGATGGCAGCACCGTACGGCAGATGGAATTTTACCGCCAGGGGCGAGAATGAGAACTGTTTTAGATACTTAAAATGGCGACGCTTTCCTTACTTGAACAGCTTGCAATCATTCTTTTTCTGAATTTGCGTGGTGTAACACCAATTGAAATTCATCGACAGTTGAAGGAGACATGTGGTGATGGAGTTATGGATGTGTCGAAAGTGCGTTCGTGGGTGTGACAGTTTAATGAAGGCAGAGCATCGTGTGACAACAAACTGAAACAACCTCGGGCTCGCACAAAACCGGTCTGGCGACATGATTGAGAAAGTGGAGAGAATTGTTTTGGGGGATCGCCGAATGACTGTTGAACAGATCGCCTCCAGAGTTGGCATTTCTGTGGGTTCTTGCACACAATCCTGCATGACGACCTGAAAATGCGAAAAGTGTCATCCAGGTGGGTGCCATGAATGCTGATGGACGACCACAAGGCTGCCTGTGTGGCATGTTGCCAAGCAATGTTGACGTGCAACGACAGCATGAATGGGACTTTCTTCTCGTCGGTTGTGACAATGGATGAGACGTGGATGCCATTTTTCAATCCAGAAACAAAGCGCCAGTCAGCTCAATGGAAGCACATAGATTCACCGCCTCCAAAAAAATTTCGGGTAACGGCCAGTGCCGAAAAAATTATGGTGCCCATGTTCTGCGACAGCGAGGGCGTAATCCCTACCCATTGCGTTCCAAAGGGCACTACGGTAACAGGTGCATCCTACGAAAATGTTTTGAAGAACAAATTCCTTCCTGCACTGCAACAAAACTTCCGGAAAGGGCTGCGCATGTGCTGTCTCATCAAGACAACGCACCCACACATCGAGCTAACGTTACGCAACAGTTTCTTCGTGATAGCAACTTTGAAGTGATTCCTCATACTCCCTACTGACTTGACCTAGCTCCTAGTGACATTTGGCTTTTTCCATCAATGAAATACACTCTCCGTGGACGCACATTCACCAGCCGTGCTGCTATTGCCTCAGGGGTCAAAACAGACTAAAGAAGCCTTCGCCGCTGCCATGGAATCATGGCGTCAGCATTGTGAAAAATGTGTACGTCCGTAGGGCGATTACGTCGAGAAATAACGCTAGGTTCATCGATTTCGGGTGAGTTTTTAATTAGAAAAAATAAAATAAAATCGGAGGCCTTAGAACTTGAATGCACCTCGTAAGAGGAACATTAACAAGAGTAAAACTAGGGTAATGGAGTGCAGTCTAAGAAAATCAGATGATGCTAAAGGAATTAGATTAGTTAACGAAACAATAAAGGAGGTAGATGAGTTTTGTTACTTGGGCAGTAAAATAACAAATGATGGTCCAGTACAGAGGATATAAAATGCAGAATGGCAATGGGTAGAAAAGCGTTCTTGAAAAAGAGAAACTTGTTAACATCGAATATTGATTTAAGCCAAAGGAAGTCCATTCTGAAGGCATTTGTGTAGAGTGTTGCTTTGTATTGGAATGAAATATGGACAATAAACAGTGCGGACAGGAAGAGGATAGAGGCTTTTGAAATGTGCTACAGAAGAATGCTGAAGATTAGGTGGGTGGATCACGTAACTAATGAGGAGGTACTGAACAGAATTGGGGAGAAAAGAAATTTCTGGCATACCTTGACTAAAAGAAGGGATAGATTGGTAGGGCACATTCTTAGACATCAAGGAGTTGTGAATTAAGCGTTGGAGGGAAGTGTTTGGGGTAAAAGCCGCAGAGGAAGACCAAGAGATGGATACAGTAAGCAGATTGAGGCAGATGTAGGTTGCCGTTCTTACGTGCAGTTGAAGAGGCTTGCTCAGGATAGGGTATTGTGGAGAGCTGCATCAAACCAGTCTCCAGACTGAAGACCATAACAACAACATAACACTACTGTTATGTTAAAATCATCTTAACTGCTCTTCTTACTTGCACTTTTTGCAGGTTACTCATTGATACGACTTTAATCTTCCTAATACAACGATGAAGAAAGCGTTACAGAAAAGTGCATCCCGGTGAGACGGTCTGATTTCATGTGACAATGAGGCTCTAGGCTGTACATTTTCATCTCTTTCTTCTGAACTTGCTGTGGCAGATATAGTGCATAGCAGAAACCATGCGACTATTAGTGAGCCGTGCTGGCTCGACTTCCGTGTGTTTCCTCCTGTGTATGTACTGGTGCCAATTATCAGTCGCCCTTACTCGCCTCCTTCCTTGTTTCCTTTGGCGTTGGCGCTCTACTGAAAACAGTGTAGCGGCGAGTCAAGCGGATCGTTAAGCCAACGCCACCTAGGTACAAGGCCTGTGCGCTGACTACCAACAGTAGTCATAACACAAGCAAACTATTTGTCTTACGTAGCATTGTGCTGAGTTTGGGAATACATACACATTACACACTGTGATTCAGAATGTTCTTAATGTTATTTATATGATTCACAGACAACTTTGTTTTGATATATTTATGGACTATTGGTAAGATATCTTACCGATACTGGAATCCGGCGATTCATATTAGGCATTTTGTCTCATTCCAACAAAAATCTGCACAGAGAATCACATAGATAACACAAAAGACATTGTGAAACTCATTGTGCAACGTGCACATATTCCCAAACTCATCACAACGCTACATAAGACAAAAAGTTTGTTTTGTTATGACTACTCTTGGCAGGCAGTGCACAGGCCTGGTGGCGTTGGTTAAACTGTGCGCTTCTTAAATGAATATAGTTGCGGCGCTGTACGTGCGTGTAGTGGAGCGGCGAGGCTCGCTGTTTCAATCAGGAAAATGTCGTCGGAGCGAAACTGATGTATCAGTGTAGTGCACTCAAAGTGCTGTCGGTTCAAATGTTTGTTAAGCTTAAGGGACTTAACTGCGGGGTCATCAGTCCCTAAACTTACAAACTACTTATCAACTACCTTATACTAAAGACGACACAAATATCCATGCCCGAGGGGGGGATTCGAACCCCCGACCGTAGCGACCGTGCAGACTGTGACTGGCGCGCCGCAGACCGCTCGTCCACTGCGGCCGGCAAAGTGCTGTCGGATTTAGGGATGAGGAATTATGTCGTATATCCTGTAAATCATGAACGTAAACAATTCGGCCACCGTCCCCTCGGCCACCGCGGCCGGCAATGTTTAACAGACTGCAGGTTTCTTTTCTAGAGAAATGATATGAAATAAGCTATAACATTAGACATGAGGAGAAACAGGAGCGGCCTGACTCATTAAAAGCTGAACAACTGCTCGCATTCTCCTTCCAAGTAATAGGTGACAGTTGAAGAGCGAAAACAAAACTTTGGTAGAGGTTTATTTTGAAAGGAAAACGAAGTCGAAAGCGGCAAGCACCGCTATTACATTGAAAAATTTGCATGTATCACTACACTACAGACTGTACGGCAGTTTCTGTCGGAGATTCGAGTCCCCCCCCCCCGTGTCCCGTGTGTGTGTGTGTGTGTGTGTGTGTGTGTGTGTGTGTGTGTGTCTTTAGTTAGTTTAAGCAGTTTGTTAGTCTAGGGACTGGTGACCATAACAGTTTGAGACTTTGGCAATACGTACCTACATTGCTTCAATGTTTATCACAATGAAATAGGAATGCTGCAATTTATTCACCCTGAAAATTTGTTTAGTTTCTTCTATTTTTTACGTTATGCCAAACAAATCCTATTTCAAGATTATTTTTACGACTTATTTGTCTGAGGCGTCTGTAACAGCAAACACAAACTTTATACATGTAAGATAGTTTCAGTTAATAAAAAGTCTTGCACTGAGAGGTAAATACTTTGCAACATAAAATTTATTAGCCCGTAGGGCTTTCATAGCAACAAGTTGTTGTATTCTGATCAAAGTCGGGTGAATACTTTTACATCTATTAGGCGTATAATAAGTTCTTGTCAGTAAGACTCCAGTACCCATTACATGAGGTGCATCATGTCTGGGTGTGAACACACAGTCAACAATCAACTAAATTAAGTTCTTTCAAATGTATTTATTTTCGTCAACAGTTGTAATATATTTGTTTAATTACATGTTTCGACCACTTGGATCATCTTCAGATCTAAAAACCAAAAGTAAAATAAAACTGTACAATTTGATAAACTTACTAAAGGTTAATTGAACGATAGTTAATTTACACATAAATGGAGAGATTTTTCTTGACCTTATAGTTGCGTCCGCAACTCGTCTGGCTGAGTACAAATTGATACTGAATTTTACAGTTTTATGTAGGCACTTATAATTTGGTTCCAGGTGGTGATGGGGAGGGAAAGAGTAGGTGGGGGGGGGGGGGAATTGGAGGGGATGACTTGAGCCCTAATAAGCTAAGGTCTTATACTGAACAATTGTTTGTTAAATAGATATTTTGCTAAAAGTGGGGATCTTGAATATATCCAGACATAAAAATTATAAAACTGTATGTGATACAGTATAAAAATATGGTAAGATAATTAAAACATGCATACGGTGTTTTAAAACATTGAAGGTGTAAAACAAAGATGTATAAAATTCAAAATGTCATAAAAAATAATAAAAACAAATTAAACGTCAGTTTGTTAAAATTTATCATTAAAATGATTAAACGTACTGTATAAAATATTAAAATTTATATAATACAGCATGGTATGGACATTAATTGCTTTTGTTGCTACTTGGTGGCGTTGTACGGCGCGCAGTTTTCCTTGTACGTTCGGAAGCCAGTCTGCACGCCGACCTGCTGCTAGGGCGGTGTCCGGGCCGACGCGCTGCCGCCGCCAGCCACCGGAAAGTGAAGTGGGGCCGCCGTTCCAAGGCGTGCTGCGTCCAGGACCAAGGTTGCAACAGGCCTTCAAGGAATTAAACAATGAGCTGTTATGTAATTTATATCGCATACAGTCTTATAATTTCTAAGTCTGGATATATTCAAGAACCCCAATTTTAGGAAAATATTTATATAACAAACAATTGTTCAGTATAAGACCTTAGCTTATTAGGGCTCAAGTCATCCGCTCCAATTCCCCCCCCCCCCCCACACCTACTCCCCCCCCCCCCTACGACCACGTCTTGAGTATTGTTCAAGTGTTTGGGACCCGCAGCAGATCAGTTTAAAGGAAAACATAGAAGCAATTCAGAGGCGAGCAAATAGGTTTGTTACTGGTAGGTTCAAAAAAATGTTCAAATGGTTGTTAAGCTTATGGGACTTAACTACGGGGTCATCAGTCCCTAAACTTACAAACTACTTACGAACTAGGACGGCACAAATATCCATGCCCGAGGGGGGATTCGAACCCCCGACCGTAGTGGCCTTGTTGACCGTGACTGCCGCGCCTCGGTCACCTCGGCCACCGCGGCCGGCACTGGTAGGTTCGACCAATGCGCGAGTGTCACGGAAATGCTCCGTCAACTCAATTGGGGATCGCTGGAGGAAAGACGACGTTCTTTTCGTGAATTTCTGTTGAGGAAATTTAGAGGGCCGAAAGTTAAAACTAAATGTTCAAATGTTTGTATAGCTTCTGGGACTTAACTACGGGTTATCAGTCCCTAAACTTACAAACTACTTATGAACTAATTAATACTAAGGACGGCATAAATATCCATGCCCGAGGAGGGATTGGCACCGCCGACCGTAGTGGCCATGCAGACCGTGACTGGAGCGCCTCAGTCCCCTCGGCCACCGCGGACGGCAAGCTGAATGTAGTACGATCTTGCTGCCACCTACTTATATTTCGCGTAGTGA
The DNA here is from genome assembly GCA_026315105.1 of Locusta migratoria. Classification (NCBI taxonomy): domain Eukaryota; kingdom Metazoa; phylum Arthropoda; class Insecta; order Orthoptera; family Acrididae; genus Locusta; species Locusta migratoria. The sequence goes on from CM048745.1 coordinate 566,499,984, forward strand.
TCACAAGGCAAGATAAGAGAAATTAGGGCTCGTACGGAGGCATATAGCCATTCTTTTTTTCATCATTCTCTTTGGGAGTGGGATAGGAAAGGAAATGCCTAGTAGTGGTACAGTGTACCCTCCGCCACTTACCTTACGGTAGATTGCGGAGTATGTATATAGATGTAGATGTACTCTTTCCCACCCCACCACCACCTGGAACCAAATTATAAGTGCCTACAGCAAACTGTAAAATTCAGTACTAATTAGTACTCAGCCAGACGAATTGCGGACGCATCTATAAGGTAAAAAGAAAAATCTCTCCATTTATGTATAAATTAACTATAGTTCAATTAACCTTTAGTAAGTTTATCAAATTGTACATTTTTTTACTTTCGTTTTTTAGATCTGGAGTGATCCAACTGATCGAAACATGTAATTAAAAAATATATTGCAACTGTTGACGGAAATAAACACATCTGAAATAACACAGTGCAATTGCGGACACTCTCCGGTTTATCATTCGACTATAATAATAAATTAAGTTCTACAACACACCCGTTGGCCACATAGTTCTTTTTTCTGGGTTGACAGTAGATCTTTCTTCGGTGAACATGTGTTAATTTGTAGAGCTAGTAGTTTTGAAGATTTGTCTGTAACTAGGGCAAAGAGGCAAAGTTATTGTGACGAAATATCCTTGTCTACTGAATTAGAGCGAACCTTGAAGTATTTCAAGATCCGGCAATACAAATTGACTTTATGAATCCTTTACCGATAGTGTCTAGCGACGATTACTTTGCGTATCGAAGTAGAGCGCGTCTCAATTCACATGTAGCCTAGGGAAGTGGCAACGGACGGTCTCGGAAGCGTCACACCTTCACTGCTACCTATTCCTCGATGTTGACGGATTACAGTGGTCGAAATAGTTTAAATCGAAAGTTTGCTCGCAATATAGAATTTCCAGCTCCTGTATTAGGTATAGATGTACTAGCCAGGGCAGACAAAGGAAAATTTGTGCCTAGCAGCGACTTGGACCAGGATATTCTGCTTTTCGTGATCGGTCTCCTTGTAAACTTTCGGCTATCAGACCACGTTTTTAGGACCGACCGAAATTTCTGTGTACCACAGTGACCATATATACGACAGTCACTATGTTCGTCTCTAATGTCCTACGTATCATGTCCAATAGAAAGCAACGAAACAAATAAACTTGCGCTATTAATATAAAATTTAAGAACATTGGTCTATAATTATGAAACAACATTAATTATTTGTGATCTCCCTTTGCTTTATATATACAATTTGTTGCGGCTGCCGAGAAACTTCACCGTTATTGCCTCATACCTGCAATTGGTCACTCCCCTTTGACCATACCACACATGAGAGATTTTGAAAGCAATTGCAATTATTATTCCGAACGTCTCTGGGTCACAAAATTCTGTCACGAATTGCTATGTTTAGGAGTGGATTCACTGATTTGCGAATGTTGACCAGTAATATGTGTAAGCCGGCCGCGGTGGCCGAGGGGACTGCGGCGCGCCAGTCACAGTCTACACGGCCGCTACGGTCGGGGGTTCGAATCCCCCTCGGGCATGGATGTTTGTGTCGTCTTTAGTATAAGGTAGTTCATAAGTAGTTTGGAAGTTTAGGGACTGATAACCACGCAGTTAAGTCCCTTAAGCTTAACAAACATTTGAACATTTGAATATGTACAAAACAAAAAATAAAATGTTCAGATGTTTGTAAGTCTATCGGATCAAACTGCTTGGTCATCAGTCCGTAACTTACAAACTACTTAAACTAGGGTAAACTAACCCAAAGGACAACACTCACATCCATGCCGAGGGGGGACTCGAACCCCCAAAGGCGAGCAACCGCGCGCCCCGCAGCGAGGCGCCTTAGACCGCTCGGTTACTCCACCGCGACTGTGCAAAACATGGAAATAAATTCATTGAACTTGTTTTGGAATGCTTTTATTCCGAACTAGGCTATCTTACACAATATAATACATTTCAAATTGACATCAAGTGTGTCGTGTAAATTTTTACAATCTGTATTTACGAAAAAGATTCTGGAAACCTCTTACTTGTTTTTTAAGCAAATTGAGTAAATAACATACGACCTCGGTGAAAAATCCCTGAAAATATATTCCTTTTTACAGATTATTTTCGCCCAGGAATGAATATTATAGCGATCTGATATCAAGAGGATTGACTTATTTATAAGTAGGAAATAGCGCAACGAAAATATTTGGGGAGATTAAAAATATACTGAATGCAACATAATACACACAGCTTTTATTTTCCTGACAAATCTGTCTTTGTACTCTCCTTCATAGAGAGTATACTTGATATCGCCGAGTAAGATCCAGCTCGGCCACTTCCTGCCGCCCCTCTGCGGCGGAGTGGCCGAGCTCATTGATGCGCTATGCTCCGATGCGCGAGGCCGTTCCCCGTCAAAATATCCATTCCCTCGGGAATGGATATTTGTGCTGTCTTTAGTAGAAGTTAGTTTATTGGTAGTTTGTAAGTTTCGGGACTGATGACGCCGCAGTTAAGTCCCATAAGCTTAACAAACATTTAACATCTGAACCTGCCGCCCCCAAATATTTGCCGCCTGGGGCCATGACACCCCCCTTCCCCCAGCACCCACCCGCTACGCCACTGTCCGCCTCAATCCTGTGTGTACAAAAAATATTATCGAAGTCAAGGTTCACAAAAATGTTTCACTTTTTGGCGAAACGATTAATTTTATGATGAAAATAGCTCAGACAAAAATTGTAGATTGTGTAACTACCTACAAAAACTATTATGATACTTTTTCCCATAATATTTTTGTTTTTGAGAAAAAGCCATTTTAAAGTTGTACTCTCAATTATAAGCACACCTTTCCATGCCACCGATGAGGTAGTGTACTTAGTGCGTGTTTTTTTAAATGTGGTTTGTCCGGTAGGCCTGATTTGATGATTTGATTTGATTTTCTCAGGGAAGCCAAAACAGTCTTGGTCCAACCCGCCACTGCCCGCACCGAAACTAAGTTTATTGTGCGGTATCGCTCCCTGTATATCTAGTAAAGCCAACCAAATGTTCAAAATGCTCAAATGTTTGTATAACTTAAGGGACTTAACTACGCCGAGGGGACTGAGGCGCTCCAGTCACGGTCTGCACGGCCAATACGGTCGGGGGTTCGAATCCCCCCTCGGGCATGGATATTTGTGCCGTCGTTAGGATAAGGTAGTTGATAAGTAGTTTGTAAGTTTAGGGACTGATGACCCCGTAGTTAAGTACCATAAGCTTAACAAACATTTGAATTAACTATGGGGTCATCAGTGCCAATGCCCTTGAACAGTGCAAGGAGTCCCTTTACCAGTTCTTTATTAGACACAGTTTCTTCGGGTCTGGTTGTCCCAAATGTTCTGTGCCTCTTACTCTCCAATGCAATGCATTCGAGGATTACATGTGATGCAGTTTCATCACTGTAGATTGTGTAACTACCTACAAAAACTATTCTGGTACTTTTTTCCCATAATATTGTTGTTTTTGAGAAAAAGCAATTTTAATGTTGTACTCGCAATTATAAGCACACCTTTCCACGCCACCTATGAGGTAGTGCACTTAGTGCGTTTTTTTATTTTTTTTTTTATTTTTTTATGTTGTTTGGCCGGCAGGCCTACTCCACGATCTGCTTTACTGGTTTAATGGAATCAGAAATGTTCAAATGTTTGTCAGGCGTAAGGGACATAACTGCGGGGTCATAAGTCCCTAAACTTACAAACTACTTGTGAACTACCTTATACTAAAGACGACACAAACATCCCTGCCCGAGGGGGCATTCGCATCCCTAACCGTAGCGGCCGTGCAGACTGTGACTGGCGCGCTGCAGACCGCTCGGCCACTGCGGCCGGCCTTAATGGAATCTCTGGACTTATTCAATAATATTCTTCTTCTTCATCATCCTCCTCCTGAGTCGATGTAAATCGTTGCAGCGGCAAAATTCCTGGATTTAATTAATCACTGCATTCGTCATGTCCACAAAGTGCGAGCTCAAAAGTACCACAAAATTTAATGCAATCCACGAATTTAGAGAGCACGTAACCAGTTTTTCTAATCTGATCATTGTGCTTTTCAACTGACTGCTTATAATCACTGTCGAGTTGTCTAATATCGTGTTGCAGTCATATGTGATGCAGACCTCTTCTGTTTCCTTATCTTCTGTGTTAAATGTCCGAGATCATCAACATCTTTTACCGGCCAAGTTGTTTCACACCCAGATTTATTTATTTTTATTTATTTATTTTATTTTTATTTTTATTTTTTATTTTTTATTTTATATATATATATATATATATATATATATATATATATATATATATATATATATATATATATTTTTTTTTTTTTTTTTTTTTTTTTTTTTTTTGTGAACAGCAGACACGAAAAACAGTACAAAGTTTACGACCACATATCTAATCTAGTTTCCCATAAACATCTCGTTTGGAAATTCTTAACAGTTGTTTACCTTTATTATTAGTTTTTTTTTTTTTTTTTTTTTTTTTTTTTTTTTTTTTTTTTTTTTTTTTTTTTACTTGATATCTGGTGTCAGTCTCCCCACGTTTTTGATACAAATCTCCTCTTCAAGTGAAATGGAAGAGAAATCAGTTTCCCTTAGTCTTACCACTGTATTATCTCACATATTAACTTCGCAATTAAGACACTATAAAACTGACAAATCATGTCTTCAAACATACAACTGCATATCGAATTCTCATACCAATGCGCACGATCAGCTGTTACAAGCTGACCAGTGTTGGTAACTTCACTGCAACAAATAACAGAACACTCTTTGTCGTTGGCGGAAGAACTGCGGAGGAAGAGGAATTAGATGCTTGGGAGTTGCATCAGCAGGGGAGGAAATGGCGGCTTTGGCAGATACACGATGCAGCGTTATTCCATTGCTCAGGATAGGAGACTCCCGTTGCTCCCACTCCTTCCTCCACCCCTCACCTCGGAACTCAGTGGCTGAAATGCGGTCGCCAGGGCTGCAGAACTTGATTTTTGCGCCAAGGCTGAAGCCAGTGGCGTAGCTATGTCACCAGGGGCCCCGGGGCAAAAATGACATTGGGGCCCTCTTCACACTAATACTGTACAGATGCAAAACTACTTCATCATCAGCTACTTACCGCCCACTGGAAGACATAACAAGCCAACCCTAATTACTACTAAGTAAATTATTATCTAACACGCAGCAGATAATGTTTAATCGTAATCTCTAATATGATTGTGAAAATTTGTTTGTTATGCTTTCACGCGAAAATTACTAGGTGATTTGGATGAAATTTTGCAGAGGGATAGAGATAGAGTTAGACCTGGGTAGGACATACGGGTGAAAATGCCCCGTGGCAAATTTTTCGTCAGGGGTGACAGCAGGCGGACTGTTGTCAGTACCGACAACTCACTCTTGCTGAACTACTGCGCTGTTAGCTCATAGCTTCGTACCGATCAGCCTAATTTCGTTGATAGCCCAGCAAAGAAGGAAAAATCGCTAAGTCGATATCTTCGCTTATTATCATGACAGTGGGGTAGAGGGCAGCGTCTTGATGCACAATTCACTATCGAGACAAAGTAATTATTACATGAAACTTCTGATCCGTGAATGTAATTAAACCTTTAAATGGCAGAATAAACAAATAGTGTGCGGGTAGAAACGTACCTTAAAAGATTGCCTGAAGTGCTGAATTCTCACCACAGTGAAGTTGTTTGTTTTTCACATAGAAGAACTGACCAGAATGCGGCGGAGGATATAGTATTAGTATGAACGTAAATTGAAGAGCGAATAGTTCTTATGGTATGGGAAGGCACCGTTCCCAGAAAAAAGCCACTGAATGCCGAATCCATTTTCCGCCTTCCATTACAAGGTAGTGTGTAGAAAGGTATGAAGATTCTGTTCGGTATTCATTTCAGTAATAACGCATTTGTGGAAAATAAAACATGCCTGTTTCCTGGCGCAACGCATTTTGTTGAAAATGCCCACTCTCCAGGTCTGTCTGCGCAGTGCGTCATCTGTGATTTATGAGGTGCTCTGTGGAAGGGTCGGTGTAACTTTGTAAAACAACTTTTAATTTCCTTTTGCGACGTAATGGGGTAGACAGAGTGGGGGCTCGCTTTCTCGCTATTCGTTTTGCAGGCGCACAAAGAACGGCAATGCCTGACCATTCCAGCGGTCTGCCCTTTCCCGCACCTTCTGCTCTCCAACCTCCCCCCCCCCCTCAGCCCTTCCTGCTGTCACCTGTCATACCCTCACAACAAATCATATGCCTAATACTGTTCTACTGTACTTAAATATGCTGTATACATTTAATATTTTGTCTTAGTCCATTCTGTTTAACAATAACTATATTAACATATTCGCTGCCAAAGGTATACATGGGTTACCGACCCCCAGGGTTCATTTACGGTACTTTTTTCCATATTCTGCTTTATTTTTCTTGAAATAAGCTATTTAAGTACAAATAAGTTAAAAATATTGCAATTTAGTACCTTAGTTGATGTTTTTTTGTGTAAGTTATATATGACTCACATGGCGCCAGAGTAAAGTGCCAGGTGTGTCATTTGCTATGTCGCTAATAATTTTGGGTTCGTACTCCTGTAAGTCTTTCATTCCACAACATTATTTGCGTACAGTTCCATTATTGTTTTTCTGCATTGTTACTACAGTCTTTATTCAGTTTTGTTTGCACCGTAACACAGGGATATTGTTGCAGGAGAAAGTGTCTCATAGAATTTATGTAGATGAACAAAGGCATGTACAGAAGCTTTTACATGAAGTTATAGACATAAGTGAAGAAGATAAAGATACTACTGAAATGGAAAAATAAGAGGAATGTGTTAATGCTGAGTACTGTTCATGGAGAGGAAGAAGCTGAAGTTCAAACCAAGAGGGGCACAAAGAAAAAACCAGCAATGATAACTGACTATAATCATTTATAGATCTCTCTCAACAAATTAGATCCTATAACGTCTAAGGTGGGGTGTGAAATGGTACAGGAAGATTGCAGTTGAACTGTTGACAGGGTCAGCACTGGTAAATGCTCTTGTGATTTACTGATACATCAACAAGATTCTCTCAATCACAGAATTCAAAGAGGAAGTGACTTTGAGACTACTCCATGCAGAAGATGTCGATGCCCTTGAGAAATCTCTCACCGTAGCCACCGAGCTGCCTGCAGATTGTGCTCTAGTGAACAGGGGAGCAGCAAGTCATAGGTGTACAGATGCTACGAAAAAATGGAGAATGAATTCGGAAGAGAGCAAGCTGTCAAGAAATGCTAACAAACTACATGGAAATTGTGGAACATCTTTTATATTGTTAAATAATATCGGAACAATCTTTATATTGTGAAATATAATTATATATATATTTTTTAAATGTTGTTAATGAAACTTAGCAAAGAAGAACTGCAGTCAATATTAATAAACCTCAGAGAAACCGTAGAATAAACTCATGTAAAAAAATACCGACAGTTTTCAAAATGTCTTCTTAAATGTATCCTTAAAACAACTATAATATTACTCCTTTTTTTTTCATTAGAAACTATACATAACCCGAAGAAAACATACATTCCACTCTTTTACTACCTATAGTATTCTAACTTTTTTTTTTTTAATACCTCTCGTAAAAAATCTTTCCTTATACATTTATCCATGGATTTACTTAATCTATTTATGTTCAGACCAATTTATTCGGATATAAATATGAGATCAGGCCAGGTTTCTGGTCTCGCTTTTATTGAAAATTTTTTCCTTTTTTTTTTTTTTTTTTTTTTTTTTCAGACTCGTAAACGTCTCATGAAGGTATAAAGACATATATATATATACACATCCTCCAAGGAAACAAGAAATCGGCCCACACTATCCTCCAAC